>OU911051.1:13052500-14252500 GCA_918358695.1 Melinaea menophilus ssp. n. AW-2005 | reverse complement strand
ACTTCACCCTCGTGACTTCTGAAGCGAGAATCGTCCAACTTCTTGACCGCGTACTTCATATCTTCGTGTCGCAGGAACTCCACTACGCCCGTGCCATCCTTGAACGTGTCCGCGAAACAAACGTCACCCGCCTCGCGCATGTGGTCCTTCAGATCCTGTGACAAAAACATTATCATTTAATATTGCACTATAATAATATCCCCACCAATAAAAAAAAAACTAGTTTTTTTTTAATTTTTTTATGTCATAGGAGGGCAAACGAGCTTGCGGGTCACCGTTAATATGTGATCACCGCCGCCCATGATCTCTTGCAACATCCATCCAAGTATCTCCATACCTGCCAAGAGCCTGAGGGCGGCAGGCCAGTGACTAGTACACGGTATTCCGAGCGGCGTGCCGGAGGCCCGCGGGCTGCGGGACGGGGCCCGAAGCGGTCGGGCTGCGAGCGACCGCCCCTAGCGCCGCCACCACCTCCACGCGGGAATTCCACGCGCAGGCGGTACCCGTCGTAGTCGTACCCATCACGGGCACGGACCGCATCGTCGGCATCACTGAATAAGGATAGTATTAGTACTATTGAAGAGTATCATTACGAGATGGTCCCTTAACATGTTCTTTACAAAGATTTATTTACATAGGTTTTATTAGGTCAATAAACAAATAATATTATCTTAATTATAACAGTCAATGTGCATTATGTACTGTTTGTTAATAAATTTAAATGTAATTTTCTTCTATATTGTAACTTTCAGGCACAATATTGAATTAAACTCTTTTAAGAAAATATTGTTATAAAGTAAAAACCTACTACTACCAAAATTTAAGTCAAAGACAAGAATAGAGCAACCAGATATAAATGTTGAACCTAAACAAAAAATACTTTCTAGTAAAAAGATATTCCTACATACAAATGAGTTTTCAAAGTTCATCCTGAAGAACTTCTAAACCTATGTACTTAATAATAGACTAGTATAATCCTAACACAGTAATAATAAATTGCATAATAATCTTACTTAAGGATGGAGAAAAGGAAGGAACTATTATAGGAAATAATGAGACCAATTTAAAATTGACTGCTGAGACATACATACACCTAGTTTAAGAATCAGGGAAACAGATTTGAATTATTTTTCAAGCCATATCATGTAATAATATTTGTTATTTGATATAAATTATATGAGTTTTGTAAAATATATAATTAAGTATTTTTATTATAAATATTTACAAGGTATTCTCTAAAGTCATTGTGGAAAGCAATACAAAATCTAACTTCAGCATAAACTCTAGATAGATAAAAAATATAACAAATATATAAAATCCTTAACATGACAATTATCTATTATCAAGTGTTCAACAACCTAACACAAAGTCATTTGGAAGAGCCCGGCATTGCAAAGGATAAGATAAAATATTATTTCATTTAAGATCTGTTTGTGGAAGGACAAAAACAAAGATAAAACTCAGTTTTAAAATATTGTTTCAATGTATAAGGATTAACTAGAATTTGAGTAAAATAATTTAAAATGTTAAAATTACCCTAATGTCTCATTATAGATACTAAGTCTTGAGAAAATTACAGTTGTATTTTCTATAATTAGGAAAATATAATTCATTTTGTCACACAATAGTATAAATAATATTCCATTATTTAACTTTATAAAGATTAGATAACAGATCTAAAACATCTAAGCAACATGTGACTAATTGTTTTGTCAATTCTATTGAGGTCATATAGTTGACTTATGATTAGCATTTTATTTTACAGACTTGTTCACATACCTTATCAAGACAAGTGTAATAATATAATACTTCATACCTATATGTACAAATATTAGTTTTGACATTACCGATTTAACATATAGCTGTATTTAAACTAATAACATGACGTTTTTATAATAATAAGCATGCCACGAAATAACGTAAATAATATTTATAATACTGAAATTAAATGTTATTTTACCAAATAAAAAATATCAGTTTTATATATTAAAATATAAACTTACCGTGGATCTTCGAATTCAACAAATGCAAATGGTGGTCCTTTTCGGTTCTTCAAATCTACGAATGTAACTTTTCCAAATTTGTAAAAGAGGTCTTGAATATCCTTTGTCCTTATATCTGGGGGCAGATTACCAACGTATATTCTGCACTCGTTTCTGCTACCGCCGCTACCTCCAGACATGTTTATGTAATTTATTTATATAATAAAATTATACAGGTATGTTGTTTTTAGCAACACTGCAGTTTTGCTGTATTTAAACAGTTTTATGTTAGGGCAATCGGCGTTTATTGAAAATTAAGTATTTGACAAATTAAGATGGCGGCCTGGGGACGTAGAATGTGGACTGGGCGAGACGAGCGTTCTTCGTTCAGAATTCAATGTCTTTTGAAAGTAATTAACGCAATAATAAAAATTAATGAAATAACGAAAAGTAATTAATGTGATTTTAAAATTAATTCGATACATCTAAGAAATCCAAGAAACAAGAAATTGAAAAATATCTCAAATTATATTTATAATTGAGAATTTTCTTTCTTTTTAACTGGAAAAATGTTTATTTATTCATATAAAAATATTGTTATTATTTAAGATTTGACCAGCAATAAAAATTAAAAATAATTATTCGATTTTAGAACGAATTTAAATTTAGAACGCCCCCTACCGCGATACTGAGCATTCTTCATTGAAAGAAGCCTTTGAAAGAATCCTCTAGAAAGTAGGCAAAGAATCTCCGGTATCAAAATCATTACGTGAGAAATTGTTCATAGTCCGACGTAAAAGTGAGTAAAATCATAGTTATTATGTGAATATTATAGAATATTTAAGTAGGTACCGTTTATATATATTATTTAGTATTATATATATTTTTTTGCGGTTAAAATTCTACGAAATAGATTTATTTTATCTATAAACATGATAGCCATGTTATGCTTATTTAATTTTTTAATAAATACAGAGTGAAAAATTCAACACGAGCAGGACTCGAAACCTGCAATTTTTGCACGTCCATTTGGTCTTTTTTGGAAACTGTTTGTGGATTAATATGGTAATTCGACCACACCGCGAAATTTAGTAGTAAAGTTACATATATTGATTTAATTTCTGTTTCTATGGTGATAACCCATAAAATAACGGAATCTGATGATATTTTTGAAGTCCCCGTGTTCTTGCATAGCTTTCCTAAACTAGTCTTTGATTTTTTTTGATGACGGGTATAAAAGCAAGCGCCTCAGTCAAAATTACTACAAGAAAACCTTTACAAAATTTAATTGAATCAAGGTAAAATCGAATATTTTTTACAGAAGTATGTTCTTATTGTAATCCAGTCCTTGTGCGGATTATATAGAATTTGTAAAAGGGCGCGCAGGGATGGATTCGCGCCTCTGACCTTTAAGAGTTATTTATAGGTCTCGTTGAACATAAACAATCAATCGCTTGGTTTACGCATGTGGAAAATTAATCTTGCGAAGTTGGATTATGATAACCTTTTTGCAAGTGGCTGTAGGAAGTACGTGTCTTGTGATGTCAACGTCTAGTACTTACGCTCGACTTATTTGGCGCGAGTCGAGTGTATGTGCTAGAGAACTTAACATTTCTAATATGAATCAAATTTCTTTGACTTAAAGACCATTTCGGAGTGCGGTAGTACGCTTCACTTGTATTTAGCCTATTTCGTTTATGGCAAAGGTTTGAATAAGGTAAAAGGTAAATGTTCAAAAGAACTTTGTTTCTAAACGGAAGGAGTTAAAAAGTATTCCAATCTTTAACGTGGATCGTTTGGCAGCTTCAAAACAGACAAGATGTGTGACCGCAAAGCGGTGATCAAGAATGCTGACATGAGCGAGGAGATGCAGCAGGATGCAGTAGACTGCGCAACACAAGCCCTCGAGAAATTTAATATTGAAAAGGTATTAATAAAAATTTTACTTACCCTCTTGATTATCTTGTGCCGTCTATAATATGAAGTAAATTTTTTCACATAAAAAATTTCCCATAGTGATAACATAGTGGTTACAATTGTTTTGGTATATTTATAAATGTTGGTATCTCAAAACCACATTATCATACTTTATTATCAATTAGCCAAAATGTACTATACTAATTGATTGTTCAGGGTTGCAAATTATTTATCATTGTATGTGATGCATAGATATATCACGAAACCATCCTGGTTCTTTTCTAATATTCAATTATATCATAAATTTTTAAGTATCTCTCTTTATGACAAGTTTATCTTATGTTATTTTGTTATAAAACTGATTCTTTGTATTGTTTTATAGAAATACTAGTTTGGTTTGATAAAATGTTTTTGAATCTCGTCTCATCCTATTTAGTGAGGACAGTTGCAGCTCATATTCAATTACTATACAATACAATAATTAGTATTTGAAGTTTAATTGCTTGTTTGGTTCAATCATTTGTTATGAATTAGTTAAATCCCTTCTATAGTTTGTGAACCAAGTCACTGGCACCACTTATTCTATTAGGACACTAATAAATACTAAGTGAATACCGTAAAACACTGGTATATCTGATTGTCAATATTAGTTACATATAAAAACATTAATTTGCAGGACATTGCGGCGTTCATAAAGAAAGAGTTTGACAAGAAGTACAACCCGACGTGGCACTGTATCGTGGGGCGCAACTTTGGGTCGTACGTGACGCACGAGACGCGCCACTTCATCTACTTCTACCTGGGCCAGGTGGCCATCCTGCTGTTTAAGAGCGGCTAGACGGCTCCGGACCGGACCGGGCCAGACGGCGGGGCCGGGCCGGCGCCGGACGCGAGCCGGACTCGTGACGGCGGCGCTCGCCCGGCCCGTATCACTTTTAGTGTATTTATATTGAAGAAATTTTAGTTAATTCCTAGACTTATACCTAGCATAGCGTATCATATGTTAGTACTTACCTAAATTTATTGTTTTCGTTGTTACATCACTGGAGATATTTTCAATACTTCTATAATTATTAAACTTTCTTACAAACCACGGTCTTGTTTTATTGGCACAAATTGTATTTAGTGGGTATTGTAGGATGGCTCCTAAGTGTAAAGTCGCCCTCAATTGTAGAATTCAAAATTGTTTAAAAATGGCCATTTAGAAACCATGAAATGTTCCAGATTTATATTTTTTATATTTTATGTATAACCTGAAGATACAAATAACGATAAATTTGTTCACAAAAATATAGCAGATCTGTAAAGTAAGGAAATAAAAAGAAACTACATTTGAGACTTTGATCTAAACGTTATAAGAAAGTTAGTCAGTAAATGTTTTGGGGTTCAGTGTGAAATATGAAACCCTTGTATTTAATCATTTCCAATGTGTTAAATTATAAGTTGTTATAAGTTTGGTTAATAAATGTTTTATGTAGAACCCTCACGAGTTATCCACTTGTCTGTAGCAATAAAGTTATTGATATCCAAGGCTATCTAATTTGACACTGCAATCTGTTATATTATTGTAATCTGCATATAATAAATCTTGATAACAATGTGATTTTTATTATTTTCGGTGACAATATTTTTTGGTATTATATGGAAATGTATATTTTTATACAACTAGCTGTGCCAGACTTTGTTCGTATTTTTTTTTAATATAAGTATCCTAAGTGCTTTACATGAGCTATCCGCCAGCAAGAGTACTGTGAAAATCGGTCAAGCCGTTTAGAGATTATCCGCAACAGACATACAAAAGTTAATATTTTTATTTGTAACTCCCATATATACTTTCATATGCAGTTAGTGAAAAGTTAATTTGGAATTACAAACAGACAACTTTAACTTTATTTATATATAAAGATTGACACTAGTCGTCATATATCTTAGATTCTAAAAAATGTCTTTAATGACTAATAATTGAAAAGTAATAATAATATTGACAATAATTTTTAAGTAAAAATAGAAAGCACAATTTCAATCTCAGATTGTTATAAATTATTTAATTAAAATACAATTATTATATTATTATATATATAAATATATTATTATATATAATTTAAGTTATTTAATTAAAATACAAGTAATTTGAAATATCTTCCTAACATCGATCAAAAGGGTCATAATTTAACATGTTGGTCTAGTGACCTTGACTTAAACAAAGGTCAAAGGTCATGAGTTAGTTATTTGGGACTATTGTTTCGTGATTCAAATTCTCGCAATAAATTATTCTTGTACTCATAGCCCCACTCCCATATTCTTACCATCCTTTGATATTCGGTTCGATCCTTAACTTCAATATTAATTTGTGCTTATAAATTTATTTCTTAAGTATTTTAACTATGGTTTTTTTCTTTTACATCAACCTCCCCTATAACACTGTAGACTCGTTCGGTGTTATAGGAATACGTGTTATAGGAATATTCTAGTATAACGCGTTATGAAAATAGGATTCACGTTTAACTTTTCTCGTTAAAGGCGGTTTAAACGGAATATTAAGAAAGAACTTAATATATTTTAAATCCCCCATATAACGCGGAAATGCTCGCGTTACATGGGGGAAAACACGTGTTATACGAGGGACTCAGATCGCGTTATATGAAAACGCCTTATAAGGGTACCGTGCTATAGGGAGGATTACTATATTATACTTTAAAATTTTATTATTGAGCAAAGCGAGCGTAGCGAACGGAGCGTTCTACTGGAGACTTTCAGTCTTTGTCACGAATAGGCTCGAATACTACTTGACGGAAAATTATGAAATTTTGCAATCAAAAATCCACACATTTTTCACTTAATAAATATTTTACGTACGATACAGCAAAAAAATGTTAAATTTTAGATTTCTATTTTAATACAGTACTTATTTAATTATTGCATGTTGTGTTCATATCAGTTAATTGTAATGCCCGGTTGGAACAATTAATAATTGATTGTTATATTTGAAGTATAGAGTAAAAAAATTTTTGGTAGCCTAAATAAGTCCTTCGCGATCCCTCGTCTTATAACAACATACGTTTCAAGGACGATAAATCAACACCGCCTATCGATTCACCACAAACTGCTAACAGTCACGGTATTAAAATGTTTTGTTAAATTGGTTTAACATTTTATTACATTTTTCAAGGTTATGATTGACATAACTGTATAAGTACTTCGATACTAGCATGTGGTCTGTATACGCTATAACAAAAAGAATATTAGTTTTTTGTTATATAGTATATATATATTCTGAATCGATTCATAATGCATTCGGATATTTTGATATAGATGATTGCATGTGTAACTATATGAATATATTATCAGTTAAAACTCATAACCATATATTTAAAATAGCGCCATCTATTGAAAGAAAAAATAACTAGTTAATATCATTATGTTTTAAAATAGATTGAAGATTTTAATTTTTCATGTAACAAATAAATATATAGAAGCATACTTACAGAGGAACCGGATACAGCTTACAATATACTTACAAATAGTTATTATAGTACTTGTTTTCAAAACGTATAACAAAAATAACGAGGCTTTGTCTATAAATTATTTATTTTTTTAAGGCAGGAATTAAGGAATTAATGTTTATTGTGGTTACAATTGTTTTGGTATATTTATAAATGTTGGTATCTCAAAACCACATTATCATACTTTATTATCAATTAGCCAAAATGTACTATACTAATTGATTGTTCAGGGTTGCAAATTATTTATCATTGTATGTGATGCATAGATATATCACGAAACCATCCTGGTTCTTTTCTAATATTCAATTATATCATAAATTTTTAAGTATCTCTCTTTATGACAAGTTTATCTTATGTTATTTTGTTATAAAACTGATTCTTTGTATTGTTTTATAGAAATACTAGTTTGGTTTGATAAAATGTTTTTGAATCTCGTCTCATCCTATTTAGTGAGGACAGTTGCAGCTCATATTCAATTACTATACAATACAATAATTAGTATTTGAAGTTTAATTGCTTGTTTGGTTCAATCATTTGTTATGAATTAGTTAAATCCCTTCTATAGTTTGTGAACCAAGTCACTGGCACCACTTATTCTATTAGGACACTAATAAATACTAAGTGAATACCGTAAAACACTGGTATATCTGATTGTCAATATTAGTTACATATAAAAACATTAATTTGCAGGACATTGCGGCGTTCATAAAGAAAGAGTTTGACAAGAAGTACAACCCGACGTGGCACTGTATCGTGGGGCGCAACTTTGGGTCGTACGTGACGCACGAGACGCGCCACTTCATCTACTTCTACCTGGGCCAGGTGGCCATCCTGCTGTTTAAGAGCGGCTAGACGGCTCCGGACCGGACCGGGCCAGACGGCGGGGCCGGGCCGGCGCCGGACGCGAGCCGGACTCGTGACGGCGGCGCTCGCCCGGCCCGTATCACTTTTAGTGTATTTATATTGAAGAAATTTTAGTTAATTCCTAGACTTATACCTAGCATAGCGTATCATATGTTAGTACTTACCTAAATTTATTGTTTTCGTTGTTACATCACTGGAGATATTTTCAATACTTCTATAATTATTAAACTTTCTTACAAACCACGGTCTTGTTTTATTGGCACAAATTGTATTTAGTGGGTATTGTAGGATGGCTCCTAAGTGTAAAGTCGCCCTCAATTGTAGAATTCAAAATTGTTTAAAAATGGCCATTTAGAAACCATGAAATGTTCCAGATTTATATTTTTTATATTTTATGTATAACCTGAAGATACAAATAACGATAAATTTGTTCACAAAAATATAGCAGATCTGTAAAGTAAGGAAATAAAAAGAAACTACATTTGAGACTTTGATCTAAACGTTATAAGAAAGTTAGTCAGTAAATGTTTTGGGGTTCAGTGTGAAATATGAAACCCTTGTATTTAATCATTTCCAATGTGTTAAATTATAAGTTGTTATAAGTTTGGTTAATAAATGTTTTATGTAGAACCCTCACGAGTTATCCACTTGTCTGTAGCAATAAAGTTATTGATATCCAAGGCTATCTAATTTGACACTGCAATCTGTTATATTATTGTAATCTGCATATAATAAATCTTGATAACAATGTGATTTTTATTATTTTCGGTGACAATATTTTTTGGTATTATATGGAAATGTATATTTTTATACAACTAGCTGTGCCAGACTTTGTTCGTATTTTTTTTGAATATAAGTATCCTAAGTGCTTTACATGAGCTATCCGCCAGCAAGAGTACTGTGAAAATCGGTCAAGCCGTTTAGAGATTATCCGCAACAGACATACAAAAGTTAATATTTTTATTTGTAACTCCCATATATACTTTCATATGCAGTTAGTGAAAAGTTAATTTGGAATTACAAACAGACAACTTTAACTTTATTTATATATAAAGATTGACACTAGTCGTCATATATCTTAGATTCTAAAAAATGTCTTTAATGACTAATAATTGAAAAGTAATAATAATATTGACAATAATTTTTAAGTAAAAATAGAAAGCACAATTTCAATCTCAGATTGTTATAAATTATTTAATTAAAATACAATTATTATATTATTATATATATAAATATATTATTATATATAATTTAAGTTATTTAATTAAAATACAAGTAATTTGAAATATCTTCCTAACATCGATCAAAAGGGTCATAATTTAACATGTTGGTCTAGTGACCTTGACTTAAACAAAGGTCAAAGGTCATGAGTTAGTTATTTGGGACTATTGTTTCGTGATTCAAATTCTCGCAATAAATTATTCTTGTACTCATAGCCCCACTCCCATATTCTTACCATCCTTTGATATTCGGTTCGATCCTTAACTTCAATATTAATTTGTGCTTATAAATTTATTTCTTAAGTATTTTAACTATGGTTTTTTTCTTTTACATCAACCTCCCCTATAACACTGTAGACTCGTTCGGTGTTATAGGAATACGTGTTATAGGAATATTCTAGTATAACGCGTTATGAAAATAGGATTCACGTTTAACTTTTCTCGTTAAAGGCGGTTTAAACGGAATATTAAGAAAGAACTTAATATATTTTAAATCCCCCATATAACGCGGAAATGCTCGCGTTACATGGGGGAAAACACGTGTTATACGAGGGACTCAGATCGCGTTATATGAAAACGCCTTATAAGGGTACCGTGCTATAGGGAGGATTACTATATTATACTTTAAAATTTTATTATTGAGCAAAGCGAGCGTAGCGAACGGAGCGTTCTACTGGAGACTTTCAGTCTTTGTCACGAATAGGCTCGAATACTACTTGACGGAAAATTATGAAATTTTGCAATCAAAAATCCACACATTTTTCACTTAATAAATATTTTACGTACGATACAGCAAAAAAATGTTAAATTTTAGATTTCTATTTTAATACAGTACTTATTTAATTATTGCATGTTGTGTTCATATCAGTTAATTGTAATGCCCGGTTGGAACAATTAATAATTGATTGTTATATTTGAAGTATAGAGTAAAAAAATTTTTGGTAGCCTAAATAAGTCCTTCGCGATCCCTCGTCTTATAACAACATACGTTTCAAGGACGATAAATCAACACCGCCTATCGATTCACCACAAACTGCTAACAGTCACGGTATTAAAATGTTTTGTTAAATTGGTTTAACATTTTATTACATTTTTCAAGGTTATGATTGACATAACTGTATAAGTACTTCGATACTAGCATGTGGTCTGTATACGCTATAACAAAAAGAATATTAGTTTTTTGTTATATAGTATATATATATTCTGAATCGATTCATAATGCATTCGGATATTTTGATATAGATGATAGCATGTGTAACTATATGAATATATTATCAGTTAAAACTCATAACCATATATTTAAAATAGCGCCATCTATTGAAAGAAAAAATAACTAGTTAATATCATTATGTTTTAAAATAGATTGAAGATTTTAATTTTTCATGTAACAAATAAATATATAGAAGCATACTTACAGAGGAACCGGATACAGCTTACAATATACTTACAAATAGTTATTATAGTACTTGTTTTCAAAACGTATAACAAAAATAACGAGGCTTTGTCTATAAATTATTTATTTTTTTAAGGCAGGAATTAAGGAATTAATGTTTATTGTGGATGTAAATTAAACTTTTTCACTATAAAGTTTTATGATTTCTTCATTGTGTTTTATAACATCGTATTGTTAATTTTAATAATTAATATTAATGAAATTTAACTTAATAATTAACCTTTATTTTGAATAAGTGAGGTATAAAAAGTTATGAAATCCAACCTAAACCAAGTCAATTCAGTCCATCTATCCATGGGAGCAGTCTAGACAATATCCTAATTGATACCTTTTTAGTTTACTATTGATATTACCTTTATATATACTATGTCATTATTTTATTTTATGTTAATGAAAAAAATGCTTTTCCGTTTATCGGATAGTTTTGCTGTGTTCCATATCAGGTATTCCATATCTTTAATTTGTATTTATTACCAGGTAGTACTCATAAGACTGAATAACTTACGCCATGTCGGTATTTTCGTATCTATGATACTTCAACATCAAGTACTCTAAATCTTAGTACTCTCGATAGTTTTTCTTAGTAGACATATAAACCTAATTGTGTACCAAATTTCAGTTCTCTAGATTAGCGGGAAGTCTCAGAGTTTAATTGTTTGTCATTCAAAATTGACAGCTTTTTACTAAATGCATATAAAAGTATATAATAAAAAAAAATGTATAAATTTTATGTCTGTTCCGGAATGATTTTAATCAGATTTTCACTGGCGGATGTTATAAGGAGGATGCTAGTCTTATTTTAAAAACATATTCGTGAACGAAGTTGCGGTTTTGAAATATATTTTCAATGTAGTTGTTTTGATAGTGGCGCCACAAAATATTCAGCAAATGTCGATTTCAAAAATAGAATTCAATCACAAGACGCCATTTTCAAAAATCTTATATGACAAATATGAATACATACAAACAGGAAAATAGCAAATACTATAATTTCACGTTATCTTTACTTTAAAATTAAATTTAGAATCAAATAATATTTCTTTTCCATTTCTTTGTTTTCAAATTGCATTACATAAACAATATAATTTTAATTTTTGTAATTTACAGTAAATGACGATTATTTTAGACTTTAAATACAATAATACTTCCTGGGAATAACCTTTTCCTTTATGCGGTGTTCTGATTCATATAACTTTTCAGTCTGCACCTATTATAGTTATAATCCAACTTCTTAAACTATTTTTATATATTTATATTCAAACAATAACAAAGTTCCACCTCTGGGGTCACGGTCAAGAGTCCAATTATTAAGAGTGCAACCCTTCTGCTATATATTTTATATTTTAGATTCCCATTTCACTGTTTCTTATAAGATTTGTTAAAAAAATATAAATGACTTTTTTTCTCATTATTGTTCATAATTTAGTCCAAAACAATTTTTTTTAAAGCTAGCTCAGACGATGTAAACGTACTTTAATCATAGATTTAAGTAATTAGCTTAATGCAGCCATTTGTATCCAATCTACAGAGGGCTGGGTCAACTAGCACACTAATATCGCATGCTGTAAGTGAGCTGTTAGCAAGTAATTAATGGACACTGCTCACACTCTCTCATAGATTTTGATAATGTATATACATAAAGTACGTATATGTATATTATCTATATATATTAATTTTATTTATTAAATATGTATTAATATTTTTTTTGACAACTTACATACATTACATGGGAATATTCCAGCCCAAGGTTGGGTGGTAGAGAATGTATTTTTAGCATTAAGACCGTCTTAAATACATTTGTTTTAGAAATGCTTACAATAAAGTATTAAAAACAATGTAATGGGCCCATAACATTCTATTGTAATTTCAAGATATAAAGCCATTAGGTATATCTCATAATGCATTTTTTCAATAGGTATGAATAAACAAAAAATGTAGATATGGTTTTATCAGCCGTCCGAACATCCTCTTGATATCCTGACCACAAGACCACATGAGTGTGCAATGTGATGGTATAAATACCCTGGAGTGATGGTATATGTCACAGTCAGCCGTGATATTCGCGGCTTTCCGGAAGCCTTTTCTGTTATTGTCTTTTTTTTCTTAAATATAATATATATATGTAAGTTTATATTCTATTAATTGTTTTGTATATTTTAACTATTGTTTTTTTTTTATAAAGTTTAGTTTTATTATGATGTTTTCTATTGATTCTCTTTGAAAATACAACTAATATAAATTTTTAAGTTTATTAAAGTCCAAAAATACATATTAAAATATCAATCAGCTTAAATAGATAATTCTTATTATATTTATTAACAATGTTTAATATTGGTTCTATAATTAGATCACCATGTCCGATACCAAGAAAAATCTCCTGCTGTTTTTCGACCGGCCCACAGAACCCTGCTTCATGCAGAAGGGCGAAAATAAGACCACCTTCGAGCTACCGGACAATTTCTATGTATGTATATTATTAAATTCAGGTTAATAATATTTGCTTTGGAGCTAAAGGATTCCAGCTTCAAGAGAGAAAATGTGCTTAAAGATAATTATGTATTTTAGCCCGACAAATACAAGTCTGCTAGCGCAACCCTTGCGAGCAGGTTCGGCAATGACTCCAAAAAACGCATCAGGGTTAACAATATCGCGTTACCAAACCTCTCTCTACCAATGGAACTGCCTTACAACGACCAGTTCTCTCTCTTCGTGCCCAAGCACAGAAGGATGGCTGGAAACCTTATCGACATCTTCATGGGTAAGTTTTGTTTCTAATTTCCTAAATGAACTTAAAATAAATAAAAATTTTGTCTGAATCTCAAAACATTTCTTTTTGTTTGGTTAAGGTATGCGTGATTTGGAGGACTTGCAGTCCATTTGCTCGTACTGCCAGATGAGGATCAACCCTTACATGTTCAACTACTGCCTGTCTGTTGCAATTTTGCATAGGTATGATCGTCGTATGCAATTATTGTTTGTTAATTTGTCATAATTTTTTTATTGTTTGTTTGTTGGTTTCATTGTTTGGACATAAGTTATGGTGTTTATTTGCTATAAGTAGACATAAATAGATATTATAGTCTACAATAATGAGACAAGTGGATATAAGGAAATATAATTATTTATCCTGTTTAGTACTAAATATGTTTGTTTTGGTTTCGATTTCTTGAAGCAATCAATTAATTATCAAACAGTTTAATTGGAACAAAATGTTTTTATTTCTGGAAATCTGGAATCTGATTAAAGTGTCGTAATTATCTTACGCAGGGATGATACCAAGGGTTTGAACATTCCAACTTTTGCGGAAACGTTCCCCGACAAATTTATGGACCCGAGGGTGTTCCGTAAAGCTCGGGAAGTCAGCACCGTATTGGAAAAAGGGAACAGGGTAAAAACATTTTTTTTAATATTTAAAAGCGATGGATCATCCTAAGTAACAATGTTAATATAACATTTCCCTATCCACAGCTGCCCGTGGAGATCCCTCAGAACTACACGGCGGCGGAGTCGGAGCCCGAGCAGCGCGTGGCGTACTTCCGCGAGGATATTGGTCTTAATCTGCACCACTGGCACTGGCATCTCGTGTACCCCTTCGACGCAGCTGACAGGAACATCGTCAACAAGGACCGCCGCGGGGAGCTGTTCTACTACATGCACCAACAGATCATCGCCAGGTATATATATAACATACATCTATATTGACATACAAGAGGGCGCCGAATATTGAATACAATTTTCCAATTTGACAAACGCGTATTAAAATAAATTATTCCGTTAGCTGTTCTATGTTGTCTTATGCTTAACCTAAACATACTCGTATAATTACTCCTTTCGGTTAATAATATGTTAATAAGTAACAAAATGGTGAAAATTTATTAAAACTAGTATTACATAATACAAACAAAACGAAAATGTTAGTAGTTTCGATATTTTCTTATACAGTTGAAATCAGTAACTTCTCATAAGTGATAAGATAGACGACAATGCTTTTAGATCTATAGGTGAAATTATAACCAAGTGTATCGCTATAGATACACTACGGAGCGTATGTGCAACGGCCTGAGTCGTCCACGACGCTACAACAACTTCCGCGAGCCCATTGAGGAGGGTTACTTCCCCAAGCTCGACTCCCAGGTCGCCAGCCGCGCCTGGCCACCACGGTTAATATACTTATGTTTTACTTTTATTTTACTAATACTAACTCTTTATGGTGAATATAACGCTTAGAAGAATGTCTTTTGAATAAAGAACAAGGAACCTTACAATATATTATGATACGACCATTCCAATACATATTTTATATTTGTCTACCTTTAGTTTTGCGGGCTCTACTATACGGGACATAGACCGACCTGTTGATCAGATCCGCAGCGATGTGTCCGAATTGGAGAACTGGAGGGACCGCTTCTTGCAAGCTATCGAAGAGATGGCAATTATGTTGGTCAGTATAACAAATAGCAGATCATATTATGAAAGTATCTGTACAACATGTATGTGTAACGAAAATATTATGAATATTCCAGCCCAATGGACGCAAAATGGCTCTAGACGAAGAGACCGGTATAGACGTGCTCGGAAACCTCATGGAGTCATCTGTCATCAGTCGCAACCGCGGCTTCTACGGCGACCTTCACAACATGGGACACGTATTCATTTCCTACTCTCATGATCCTGATCATAGGAATTTGGTGAGTTTAAAGATTTAGCCCAACAAATGTGATGAATATAGAGTGTTATTAAAGTTAATAGATACATATATTGATAGAATTGTTTTGTAATTTTCGTTTACTTTTGTAGGAGCAATTCGGTGTTATGGGAGACTCGGCTACTGCGATGCGGGACCCCATATTCTATCGTTGGCACTCGTACATAGATGATATCTTCCAACTCTACAAGAGCAAGTTGCCGCCCTACCCCGCCGACAGGGTAAGGCTACACTTAAGGCTCTCTTATTAAATAATCCACAACTTAGCTCATTATTGTTTAAAGTTCTGTAACCTCTAAAACTCCGCTCCTTCAGTTGGACTTCCCTGGCATCCGCGTATCGTCTATAAGCACGACGTCCCCCGCGGGCTCCAACCAGCTCTCGACGCAGTGGGAGAAGAGCACACTGGAGCTCGGACGAGGCCTCGACTTCACTCCGCGTGGCTCCGTGCTCGCCAGTTTTACGCATCTGCAGCATGACGAGTTCCAATACGTGTGAGTGTTCATGCGTCGATCCACTGATATAATTCTTCTTATGACGTTTTGAGCCTCGAACAATGTCTAATGAATGTAACGGATGCATTGAGTATTTTTTTGAATTAAAAAGGACTGTTCGATTTCCACAGCATCGAGGTTAACAACTCTAGCGGCGCCGGTACCATGGGTACGGTGCGAATCTTCATGGCGCCCGTCAACGACGAGCGCGGCCGTCCTCTTTCCTTCGATGACCAGAGACGGCTCATGATCGAGATGGACAAGTTCACTCAAGCCCGTGAGTACATACGCTTTTTCATTACAGTTTTTTAATGTATTAGACTAATCTAAGAGTTTAAATCTTTAGTTTTATTCGGCTTTACATTAAAATGACCACATTAACGATGTTTTTTTCCAGTCCCCGCGGGAACTTCGACCATCCGCCGCAACAGCGTGGATTCGTCTGTGACTATCCCGTACGAGCGCACATTCCAAAGCCAGGGCAATCGCCCCGGCGACCCGGGTTCCGCCGAAGCTGCTCAGTTCGACTTCTGCGGCTGCGGCTGGCCCCACCATCTACTCATACCCAAAGGCACGACACAGGGCTACCCCGTCGTACTCTTCTGTATGATCTCTAACTGGAACGACGACAGGGTGAGTTAGACCTTCTGAGTTTGTTATAATCCTGAAACAAAACTATGAAATTATAAAAACCATATTCGCTTACAATCGGGTTTCATAAGGATTTCCCTTTGATAGATCGCGCAAGATCTAGTGGGCACATGCAACGACGCGGCCTCCTACTGTGGTATTCGTGACCGCAAGTACCCCGACCGACGCGCCATGGGGTACCCCTTCGACCGCCCGTCCCCGGTCAGCTCCCTCCAGGACTTCCTCACTCCCAACATGGCCATCAACCCCTGTACCATCCGGTTCACTGACTCCGTTAGGATGAGGTCTTCGCGGTAAGAAGTCAGATAAGGAATGATAAGGCTAGGGGATGATATGGTAGTCTGAAAATAAATAAACTCACCTCTGTTCTGTTCTGCCATATACCACATCCCCACGATATCCGCTGGTAGCACCACCTCTCCCTTAGGTCCTGTTCCTGCACCGAGACCATCGACGTGGACGCGCTCATCAGGAAACCATATTACTATATACCATGTAATCATAAACAACATATATTTTAGACTAAATGCATGATGTTTGTTATTTGAGCTGCAGATTATTTCTCACTACTAATCTACAAAACTGATTTACTGGAAGTATTTAATTAAATTGTTTTTTGCTTTTGTGACTATCTATTACTACCAGTAAAATATTGTTCATATATTTTGTTACCGGCGACGACTTGGCATGTATAATGGGCTTCGAATTGCCGTAGGTTAAGAAATGGGTCACTTATTCTAGTTATCTTTAAGTTATGTAAATAATATATTATTCTTAATTCTAAATAAATTTGCCTTTCACCAAATATTTTTTTTATTTATATTCCCTTCTCTGTTGTGAATTTAATTTCTATTAAACGAAGTGTGCTCTGAAATTATAATTTTTTAAAGATTTTTTTAAAAATATATATTTACTGTGTATTATTACATAGGTAACATACACTCATAAATAATTTATATTAAAGTATAATCTGATGTAAGTTGAGACTATGAATATGACTTTTGAAATACTAATTGCTACGATGATAAATGATCGAAAAACATTTTTTTTATTTATAAAATTTTGTTATATTATTATTATTATTATTATTATTATTATTATTATTATTATTATTATTATTATTATTATTATTATTATTATTATTATTATTATTATTATTATTATTATTATTATTATTATTATTATTATTATTATTTATTTCACAAAATCTCAGCAGTAATTATTGAAATAAAAGTGGAATAGATGTAGAAATAATTATACTGTAGATATGAAAAAAAATCTTCCGTCATCATAAAATAGAGTGAACAAAAAGAGAAAACTAGGGACAATTGTTGGATGTTGTTATTAGTCAAAGCTTGAAGCTTATTCTTAAATGCGATATAATTATTTTTAATGTTTTTTTGTTAATTTTTATTACTTTTCTTTTTAATCTTGTGAGACCATTCACAACTTTCATTGTGCGGATGACCAATGGTGATCACTTTGCTTCCTGTTACAGATTTTTTTTGTTTGTTCAAAATATGCGCTTAATAATACTACAAAAATAATATTATAAAGAATTAAAATTTCGTTATATTTAAAACCAAATAAATATTTACCCTATTTTCTTAATAACATATCTATAAATCAATGAATCCTTCAATTCTACTATTAAGTAATCATTATCACACATATATTAGTATTTATCGCACAAAGAGTTCAATAATCTAAATTCAAATATTATTCAAATTAATTGCGAACGAATTATCAGCACGATATTATAATTAAAATAAAGTTATTTAATCCGACCCTCGTGATATATGTTTCAGTTATATCGAAGTGTTCATTGAAAATTACAGTTTAAAATGAAGGTTTCTATTTTGGTAAGTTAGGTACTTATTTTATATATATTATAACAACATTTTATTATTCAAATACAAAATATAAGATTAGATAGTGAATTATAGAATCATCTGGACCATTTAGTAAAGACACGACAGTACAATTTATATCATGACACGATAAATTTAAAGCCAAAAATTGTAAATTATGCTTATTTTATTCCCCTTCGAAAAATCAAAACTGATTTATTGTGAGATTTTGGAGGTTATGGAGGGATTTAGGATTTTTTTACAGGGTTCTCGTTAGAAATTTTGTTATTAATAAAACAGACAGAATTAAAAATGACCATTGGCTCTTCTCGATAACTATATTTCTTTTTCAGGCACTGTTCTCGCTGATATTCAGCGTTAATTCAAGTAATGCGAGGCGAGTTCCGACAGTTCTAGAGTCGTTGTATCCACTCTACCAGGACACTTACTACTATGGTTCTCAAGGTAATCTCGGCAGCGCGGATAAGAGACCCTATAAACTGGAAAATAAAACCAAACTCGATAATAGACCAAGACTACCCCCAATTATTGTCCATAACTTCGGATATCGGAAAGAAGATGAATATAAAGAGAGAAAACCAATTCGAGTTCAACCAGAAGAAGAAGACATTGGTTATTATCCTGGATATCCAGAAAACAGTCGCTTTTATGGGGATAAGCCGCTGTATCAATACAGATTGATAGGCAGGGTTGGTCTTGGTTTTGATAAACGGACAGCCACCGCTACCAGCTATTTGTCGCCTATAACACCAAAACTCCTAGAGCTGGTCGGGTCAAGACCGTACCAACCTTATAATAACGGTTATGATTATCAAAATTTGAATTTGCATAAATATTCACATTCAAGTAAACATGATAATCGACCATAGTTTTAACAGCATTATCTAGAATATTGCAGGATTATTTTGATACCTTCCATAAAAAAATATTTTTCAAAAGCCGAATAATTATTTTCACTCTAAAATAGTGTATTTTATATAGTTTTATATTATTTTCTTTTTTAATGTATTGTATTAAATTGATTGGTAGATTTTACATAACTTTTTAACAATCAGATAATATATTTTTTTATAATTTTAAACTACTCTTTCAAACATTTCCTTTATGTTTATATCGTGTGGTTAAATTGTTTTATTTTGTTATATATATTTACTTATAGAATTGAGATTATTAAAATATCAGAAAAAATCTAAATTAATGACTTCAAGGAGAAAGGGTATTAATTATTATTTATAAACAGTAAAAAATTTCTAAGCTTTTCTTTATATACAAAAGATTTTACCATTTTATGTCTTTCGCAGTCGGTTTTTTTATCATTATTAGGTGTGATTTGTGATTAGAATAAAACATTTAACATTTTAAATTGTTTATTTTATTTTTTCTTCTACCATATATTTAACCATAGAATATTATAATATATTGATTATAGTATAAAATAAAAAAATATATGAAATTTACCACAATACATATACATCCGTGAAAACCTTATCAAAATCGGATAAGCAGATCCAGAGATTAGCGCACAAACGCATAAATCCTTCAACTACTATTAAGTAATCATTACCACACATATTAGTATTTATCGAACAAAGAGTTCAATAACCTAGTTTCAGTTTAAATTTAATTAAATGCGAATTATCAGCACGATATTATAATTAAAATAAAGTTATTTAATCCGAATCTCGTGATATTTATTTCAGTTATATCGAAGTGTTTATAGTAAATTACAGTTTAAAATGAAGATTTTAATTTTGGTAAGTTTTTAAAGTAATATTTCTATATTATACGACTATGACGACGTTACGACAGTTTAATTTTAATACATGATAATCCTAAAGCCATTAGTCCAAATTAAGCCTCTTTTATTCTTCTTTAAGAGACCAAACCTGATAAAGACCAAATAGGCTATTTATAAAATTTCTAGAGGGATTTCGTTACAGATTTTTTGATTTATGAGTCAAATCATCTAAAATTATAAATAATTGGATCTTGTCAAAGATTGTATTTCTTTCAGGCATTCTTCCCGTTGCTATTCGTGGTTAATTCAGAAAATGCAAGGCTACCTCAGACAGTTCTAGAGATATTGTATCCATTCTACCAGGAGATTTACTACTACGGTCCTCAAGGCAATGTAGATACATCAGAAAACATACCCCTGGAACATCACAACATACTCGAATATAGACCAATCAATATCACCAACATCACCAACATCACCAACATCACCAACTCCGGATATGGAGAAGAAGATGTATATACGCAGAGAGAACGATTGCTACTACCAAATAACTCTAGCTATGACCCTACGGATCCAGAAAATCTGTTTTATGGAGACGACTTTAATATTCAATACCCATTGATAGGCGGGCTTGGTCTTGGTTTTGACAAACGAACAGACACCGCTACCAGCTACTTGTCGCCTATACCACCAGAACTCCCGGAGCAGGTCGGGACAAGACCGTACCAAACTTATAATAACGATTATAATTATCAAAATTTGAATTTGTATAACTATTTACATTCTCCTAAATATGATTAATTAATAATAGTATTTATTATCTAGAATATTGAAGGAATGTTTTGATACCTATAAAAAAAAATCTAAAGCTTTATTCATAATTTTCGCAGTAAAATACTGTATTTTATATATTATTATATTACTTTATATAATTTTTAATTGTATTATAATAAATTCATGTGAATAGATTTTATATTTTTGACAATCAGAGTATATATTTTCAATAATTCCTTAATTTTCAACATTAAGTATGTTATGTTTTCATCGTATGGCTAAATATAGTGTTATTTTGTTATATTATTTATTATTATTAATTGGCCAAAAGACCAAACTATTAGAAGACCGTCTAAACTAATGACAGATGACGTGATGATATAAAAATATATTATAATTATTAGTTTATAAGTATTTAATATATTTCAGACAGAACCTTTTCTTTATATGTAAAAGATATTTTTCTATCAAATCAATTAAAATTTCAGTTTTTCTTTTGAATGTAAATAAATATATTTTCGTTGTCTGTCTTTATTGAATGTGATTTTTGATAAGAATAAAATATTTAACAACATTTTAAAGTGTTTATTTTTTCTTCTAAAATGTAGTCAGTAATACAACCATGAAAAGTTGGATCATATTAAGTTATATTCATTTGAATATAATGGTATTATTATGTTATAAAATAAATAAATATTTAAATGTGTGCCTGTAAAAAAAAATTAAAAACTAAATATTGTAATTTGTTCAGAATTATTTTTTTTAGTTTAGTTTAGTTTAGTTTAGTGTAGTATTATTTTTTAAACTATCTATTTTTATCTATCTCTCGGCAGACCACAGAACTGTTAAACAAACTTTAAATTATATATAGATTGAATATTAATGATATCTTAATAATAACTGAAATATAAAAAAAGTTGTATTTTAAATTGACACAACTTAATTTCTTGACTGATTTAAATAAAACAAAAACTTAATTTTAAATATAGGTTACCATAATACATCTCTGGAAAGTGAATTCAAAACCAATCAGCCGTTTTACAGATTAGAACAAAGAAACAACAGGTAAACAGACAAAAATTATAAAAATCATAGTTTCGGTTTCAAGTCATTGCGTTATACCCAGTAATATTTTTTCCCATATATATAAACAGCGATCAGTTAACAGTAAACAGCGATGTGTAGATATCCAATGATTATAAAATATTTAATAATATAATAACCCAACGCAATGCAATTTATTTTTTATAAAATAACATCAAGTAAACAACCTACAAAATTTATAAAATAATTAAATAACAATTAAAACAAATCGTTAAGTTTAGTTGCGTGTGGTTTTTCCGATACTCAATATGGGTGGTAATTAATTAATTACACTGATTGTTCTTATTAAATCATTAATGCATTATAGACCTATATTAGTTAATGATAAGATAATAATTCCAATGACATCATTTGGTAATGAATGTTAGATTTGTCATCGAATATATTTTCTTTAAATGTCTAGCAAATATCCAATCACTTCTGATATCAACATGGCCTTGACAACACAGGTGAGAGAAAAACTTTTTTTATATAATATAAATATTTTTTAAAGTGAATAAACTAAATTAATAAAAGTGCTTTTTTTGTATAGTTAAAAAATATGATCAACACACATATTTAATAAAAAAATCATAATAAATGTGTGACCATTTTAAATGATGTGTATTTTAAAAGATGTCATATTTCAGATTTTTGTGTTCTGCGCGATCGCAGCTCTAAGCAGCGCTCACGTCATTCTTAGTCGCCGTCACCATCGACCTCTAAATGATTTTGGAGATATGCCTCATCTTCTGACAGATATACTTCATGAGAGAAATCCCATGCAAGGGCTCTTACAAATAAAGCCCATTAATCATCCAGGAATCTTTGGATTTCAGGGCTTTGGAGGACAGGGTTTAGGAGATTTTAGTGGTGGAATGTTCGGACAGGGCCAGGGAGGATTCGACACTGTGGATACCATTCCATTAACATCTGCATCGATGGAGAGAGACGATTTTAATCCCCAAGGTCCTGTATATAATTTTGGTGAAGAAGGAAGAACTCCATTTATTGGAACAGAAATTCCACAAGACGGTTTTGGTGATAAATTTAATAACAATAATGAACAAGTTAATGAAAATCAACCTGATGATACTGATAATTCCAATAAAGATAAAGAATTAGGCCAAAAGCCCAATTCTATGGACGATGAGGCAGACGATCAGAAGACAATCAATTCTTCGGGAATAGATAAAGCTTCTGACCCTAATAAAAATGAATCTGAAGTTAACTTAGTATCTAAACAAAGAGATAAGGATGCTATAGTTTTCCCCGACAATATAAATCAAGCCAAAAATCAAATTGCCAAAAAATCTAGTTACTACGTAACTCCACAGGAACCTTCTGGATATGTAAGCAGCCCCGGTCCACAAATAGTATACGCCGTGAGCGTCGCTCCCTCTGGGTCTCCCTCATCGTCAAGTCAAGTTCCTTATGCAACAAATACCGTCCAAAGCAATAGTCCAAGCCAACCTATTCTAAGTACCGTACAGGGTTATCCATCCACTAATAATGTCAATGCTCTTAATCCTCAGCCTCAATATCAGACGAATGGAAATACACCAACGGGAAATGTAGGGTCAAATAATCCATCCAGTAACCCTAGTTACACGCTTGTTCCCGTTCCTAATAATAGTGCTACTACCAACAGTCCTGCTTATGTAACAAACGCTCCTGCGTCCAATCCACCTCAAAATATTAATTATCAACCGCTAAGCACAGGGCAACAGTATTATCTGGTTTCAATGAATGGCCAAAATGTTTTGGTTCCAGTAAATAATGTCCAGACTGTACCAAACCAATCAAATGGTAATAATCAATACACTTTAGTACCGATTAACCAAGGAAATTATGTGCCAAGTAATAGTCAAGTCAATTACGTGCCAGTTAGTAATCAAAATGTGTCTCCGCCGACGCAACAAAATAATGGCGATGTTCATTATGTAGCTGTTCAATTAGCACCGCCACAGACAACGCAACCACAGAATAATAATCAAGCAACTTATGTACCAGCATATCAGGGAACCGTTCGATCAACAGGACAGAACACACCACAAGGAAATGGAAACTACGTACCAGTCAGTAATCAGCCGACAATGCAAATGCCTCCGCAAAATAATAATCAAGTGGCTTACGTATCAGGAAATCCCTCACAAGTTGTTCAACTAGTGCCACAAAATCAACCACAGAGTAACAATCAAGTAAATTATGTACCAGCCAATCCCCAATTTGTTCAAGTGGGATCTAATGGTCCTACAAATTCTGGCCAAGTCACTTATGTACCATTGAGTTCTCAACCTCATGGTACGACTCAATATAATTTGGTCCCATTCAATCCACAGAATAATGGGCAGGGCAATTTAATGACTTTGGTACCGGCCACCTTAACAACCAATGGTAACGTGTCGTTACTATCGTTCAAGGAAAAGGCCAAATTGTCTTCTAAAGATACAAAAAAGCACAATGAAAAAAGTGACTAAATAATTATTGTATGTTTTGATAAAAATTATATATATTAAAACGTAATAAAAATATGTAATATCAAGTGAATTGTTTTATTTTAAATAATTAACAATATATTTTGGATAAGAATTCAGATTCAGTATTGTGATACGAAACTTCACCAATCCACCAAGTGAAAGAAATCTCAAAACTTTCAATTATTATAACTATATTTAATACTTTTCGTAATGCATATACACTTTCTTACTCTTTTTGTAACATCTAAACTTAAAAAAGTAGCTTTTTGTTATTGTTACTTATAACCATTTATATGCATTATTATAAAAGCAAATATATATAATACAGTTATTTTATTATTATATTACTATTATTAATTTAAAAACACTCTGTTTATTCAGTTTATCAGTCAAAACTTACTCACTGCTGCTTAATAATTGTATAGAAATATGAAAGAAAATAATACATTTTAGATCAAAATTTATTTATTGAGTTCGATTAAAAATTTAAAACAAACGAATCTCACAATAAAAAGTCAGAAATACAAAATTTTGCAAAGGTCTTAGTTTAATAATTGTATTTTTTTTATTATGGGATGATATTTACTAAAAATAGATACACAACTACACTACAGGATGTGGTTGATAACATATTGTTCGAGTTGACATCAGTAGGACGGAAAACAAATACATTCTAAGACATTTGCAGAATAAAGACTGACTTAGCGCAGGCTTCACAAGCATCCAAATTTTAAAGTACATATAATTTTAAACTACCAGATTTATATAATGTAAAGCATTATTTTTAACCACCTATCACAACATGTAAAGGCAATTATATAATTGGACCGTTCGCTTGCACATAGATAAACGCGAAATGACGAAATTTCTATCTCTATCTCTCTCTATCTCACACTACTGGACTTAAAAGTGACTCACAAACCCTGTTACAGCCTAAGCTCAAGGGAAGCTGGCAGGAGGTTACGAGATAAGTAATAAGTATATATATTATTAATTTCAGAAAATTGGTCAAGGTTTTATACACGTCTACTTATACAAGGGATTGATTACTTTGTGGAAAATATATTTATCTATACATTACCTTCAAAAATATTATTGAGATGTTATTAAGTTCAAACTTGCAATTATTTGTGACTGAGTTATCTATTACTCGTATCATTATTTTATTCATTTAATAATACATTTAATTTTACATACAACTTTGTATGTAATGTCCCTTGTACGAGTGTCATGTGTCCTCTCGAATAAATGCCCGCGTAAGCTTATGAAATTTCAATATTAAAACATTAATCTCTCATCGCAGGTTATATTTAAGAGGAATATAAAAAAATCTATATACTAATAATTCTATAAAATCGAATTTAATTTGTATATATAAAAATGTCTTAAATCTAAAGAAAATAAACTTGCTACTAGATGTCGCTATGGGTGAGTGTAGAAAGTTTAATATTAAAATTTTTTACAGTATTTTAATATAATTTTAAATATTATTTCATATAAATATTGTGAATTTAGATATATTCTATTATAATTTCCGACAAGATATTTTTTTCACACCATTTCTTTAATTTTTTTTTATAATATAGGGCAGTGCCTCGTTCGATGTGATCAAATCAGGAACTAAATACATAAATTATCTTCCAAAAGGGAATTAAATAAAATACAATTTATTTATCTTAAAAGTAAATATCGCTTTTCTTATAAATATATATTTACATAATATCTAGAAAAGACTATTCTTTGAGCTGTTTTATTTATATCCTATAATATTGACATTAATAGTAATAATTATAAAAGATTTTCATTACTTATAATTAAATATATTTTATAAATTTCATGTGCTTTATATTACGGAAAATATATTTGTAAAGTGCGTGTAAGAGTGAGAAGTTTATATAAAAAGATATATACAAATATACTATAATAGACTATGCTATGTAAAGATGTACTTGTTCGTGTCTAAGAGAATTGTAAGTCTTCATAGGGATTTCATATCTTACGAGTAGGTACATGTTAATTCATGTTTATGTTTGAAAAACATGTTTTATTTAAATTGTTTTTGATATATATATTTAAAAAAATGTACCGAATGGTTTCTTTATGTGTGAGTACATCTATTTTCACCCTAAAAATCTGTGCTGCCTTCTTAAAATATGTGTATAAAGATAGAATTAAGTCACTAACCAATCCACCCGATACTTGCCACTTCTATTTTCATATTAACTCTTCAATTGATCTTTACATAAGAAACATAATTACAAATTACAATTAATTTACTGACCCCTTCCATTTTTATATATTTATTTATTAATTTCATGAATATATGTCTAATAACCTAAAAATACAATAATTATTAAAATGATTAAAATTAATTTAAATGCCAAAACAAGTCCCTTTATCACATGCAGCGCATATAAATCAGTTGTTAGACTAATCCGGCTTTCCGGCCTGGTTGCCAGACTGGTGGCCGGACCGGTTCCCCGACCGGTCGCTCGACGAGTCTCACAGGCGTGCGCGGTGCGCGGGCGCGCGGCATCACCTCGCCTTACTCTCTTGTCCGCTTCCATTTTCCTTATTTTCTTTGTTCTCCACTTTAACGTCCTTTTGAGTTGTATTGGTCTGTGTCTTGGATATTGTGCTCTGTTCTTTGAATTCTTCAACCGATTCGAGCGCCATGTCGAATGATTGTTGTCTGTAAAACATGAAGTTATTAATTTACTCCAACAATGTAATTATACAGAAGAATATCAACATTTATTCAGTAGGACATAGATGGCGATAAAAAGACCTATACAATCTAAAATGTCTATTTCATTCAAATGGGGCGCAGATTATACACGTACTTATTAGTAAGGTAGTTTCCGGGCGCGGACAGGGACCTCCCTGCGCGAGCTAGTCCTTTCTTTCCGCGATCTCCCCCCACAACGTCCGCGGGAGCCCCACTCCCTCCCCCCGTGCAGCCCATAGCACTCCCTCGCCCCGCTGGCTGACCGGCGTCGCTCGATTCACGACGAGCACTGCCTTCACGACTCCGAAGGAATGGATTCTGAAAGAATGTTCAATTAGTTCGTATGGTCACGGGTTTAGGCACGATAATAGATAATAAATGTACTAAATGTCAAATATATACATATATTGATAGTTGTATGTATTTAATTTAACGATGTAAGTGATCGTTCACCGTGATATTGATCCCGATACGATAGCTGTGAAATTATTGAGAAAATGGGATTGAGTAGATTGTACGAGACAGTCAACCATATAATTGTTAAGACAAAACTTGGGAAAGTTTTACCCTAATATGTTTCGGTCGGAAACGGTTATTTACCCATATATTACGAGATAAAGTAATATTTTATTGAAAATTGTTCTTTTGTAAATAATATGGTTGAGTAAGTAGTAGAATAATCAGCTGATAAACCATCTATGCAGAGTACGATGATTCTTAATTTTTAGCCCTTTTCGAGTAAAAAGTAACAATATAAAGTAAACTGAATCTATAAATATATTTTAATACTAGGAGCGACAACAAACCCTCAATTTCGACTCGATGTGCTCGCGAAATCTCGGGCCCCGTTTGCATATTGAGCGAAGTGAGACCAGTGTATTGACTCATCGTTTTCCATTGACTTCAATAGGATATCAGTTTTTTACATGATAAATATTAAAAAAATATATATATTTTTGAGGACATTTTTCAAAATTTTTTTTTAAACCATCTCCGAATTTGTGTTTTTTTGATTGCAAAATTTCATAATTTTCCGTCAAGTAGTTTTCGAGTCAATTCGTGACAAAGAATGTAAATACTCTCCAGTAAAACGCTCCGCTCACTTCCTTTGCTTCGCTCAATTATATATTACAAAGGTCATTTAATAATATTTATTTATAACCATGTACAACTCATGAATACACTTCGTAAATTCTCATAAGTCTTTTAATTTGTCAATGTAATCGAAATAGGACTTCCTCACCTGAAAGCTGTGCTTCTTGAGCATGGTCTTGATGAGTATAAGAGTGGAGAGGTTGGGGATGGATGTGACGACTCGCGCCACGTCCTCATCCGTCACCTCCACCAAGCGACAGTTCTCCAGCTCTGAAGGCAGCGGTTCCCGTCCGTTCACCGTCAGCCATTCGTGCTCCTGGAAATAACAATTTAAATTTACGGTAAAAATCATCGAGTATCCTGAACATGTAAGGATAGGTGTGTAAATGAGCTTTAAAAATAATACTTTAATAAACAATATTTTATTTGTGTTGAAATTTACTGTGTTCTTTTTTGATAAATCGTCAGTACAAAATATGCCGGCCTAAATGTTTAATTTTATATTTTGTCTCGTAAAACTCAACCGGTTCAGATTTGTGATGAACTTAAACAAACATTGGAAGTCAAATATTTGGCATTCGAGCAAACGTGACCGCAAGCTCCAAAACTGTAAATACTGTAACCGGCTGTCGGTCTGTTGACGTCGACCGAGTGCCCTCACTTAGAAAATTAAACTTTGAGACATACTCTACAGATATTAATAGAATGTTATTACTTTAAGTGGGCTTTAAATGGAAGGAAAAATTTATGTTTATAAAATAGATGTATTATTATTATTTCGCTTATATATTACCTTGATTTCTTGCATAGTAGCTCTAGTGACGGGATCCTTATCCAGCATCCTCGCTAGCAATCTTTTCAAAGGCCTGGAAACTTGAGGTCTGGTGGGAAAGGTCAAGGGTTCAGATAGAACCCGTCTCTGAAGGTCGGTAGAAGTGGATGCCACCCAAGGAACTCGACCAGTCACCATCGCATAAAGTGTAATGCCGAGAGACCAAATATCCGCCGCCTATATAATAAAGTAGTTATTTCTATGAACTATAAGTCTTTTCTCTCCCATACACACATTTTTAATGCAGGCTAACTGTTACCCGTCCACTTCACTGGGAATAAAGTAAAATTTATGCCCAGCGAAGCGATAAATCATATATTAGAAATGATGATATGACAGAATAGACGTGATGGAAAGACTAACCTTCAAACTGACTTTCGCATTTACAGTTTAAGAAATATTAGAGTTAATTCGAAGGCAAGTTTTAGATTTGTTCAAAATATTTATCATATTATTAAATGATTAAATAATAAGAATTCTTTTTACAGATCTTAGCTAGCTGATTCAATTCATGTGTTTTATGATCTTTAGTTAAAGGTATGTTATATTATTAAGATTCAAAACATGAATTATCATTAAAATAATAATTATATAAAGCTTGAAATATTGACTTTTATATAACTATTACAACATTAACACGTTCTTTCATTAAATTTACCTCAGAAGGAATTTAAAATGGAGTATAATATTATGCTTCCTCACGTTCTGATCGCTCGAATAACTTGATGTCATCACAAACTACCTCACACGGTTCAGTTTGTTTAGCGATGTTTGTTTTGGGATATAAGTTTAGTAATATGTTGGTTTTGGAGATGGAATACTCTTATAAATTATGCATTTATGTCCCAACTGATATGAGAGAAAGGTAATAATATGAAATAGCTTCTAATTAGGGGTAATGATTACTTATGTATGATTATTAAACCAATTAATAATATTACACCATTTAGATTAATAACCCTTATAAATTTTAAACATATTATCCCGCAACATTATGATTGGGAATATAAAAACGAAAAGTATTTAATGTTTTAAAATAATTAATAGTTAAGCTAATTATTTAGATCCAAGTATATATAAAAAAATGTCTTGCATTGCTAAGTATATCTTAAGGACTGGTGGGCTAACTATTAGTTCAATCAGGTTCTTATAATCGAGATTTATTTTGGAAAACCTAAAAAAGAACCTAAAGAAGAAAGGATGTATGTGTATATTATATGAAATTCTTAATAGGTTAAGTCTGATAGTTAAGTTGTCAACTGATTGTCAACACTTGTTTACTTAGAATATAAGACACATAGTTAATAAACAAATAAACGTTTGGAAAGCTTTCGCAAATCGTATCTTATCCTGTCGTGTCTTATCTTATCCACTTTAACATTAATTGCTATTTTAAAAATAATACAAAGTAAGTTAGTATTTTTATAAAATAATAATAGGACATTTTTAACAATACTGTTTTTCAAGTAATGTGACTTTACAGTTATGTATTTAAGTATGAATATATAATTTGATAGACATTGTTAGCTAATCGTGGTGATTTAGTATAATTTATAAAATAAAAACCTGTAGAAAATTAGTCACACATTAATTACTTTTAAATAGTACGATTCCCTATTTCAGATGTGTCTACAATTTATTTCTTATATTCCAACCCAGAAAACCGGTTTCTGCCTTAAAGGAATCTCACAATTGAGCTATAAAAAAAGCTGTGATCAAGAAAGTGACATCATTCCCCTCTTGGTCCAGTCATACAGCAGAATTCTATCTATTATGCAATAGTAACAAGATCAAGCAAGGATATTGTAAGAGCGCTGACCTCCCCGACGTACTTGTCGTCACTGTGAGCGGTCTCAGGGGCACGGAAGGCTGGTGTTCCAACAGCGCCCGATAGCCGACCCGCGCCCGCCAGCTCACCACAAGCCCCCAGATCCGCCACCTGCACGCCACCCTCACCCAGTAGCAAGTTGGCAGGCTTTAGGTCTCGGTGAGCGATCCGCTGGAAGTGCACTGGGGAAAGTGAATAGACTTAAAATAATCAAATGATTCTTCAGGCCTATTTATTACAAGGTTATGCAATCCAAAAATGAATCATAGTAGACATGGAATTGAAACCCTTTGATTATTATGCCAATTTTTTTTCGTAAGACTATAGAGGCAATTACAAACGTGCTACGTGCGACTATTTGCTTAATTTTGTTCTTTCAAATAATAATGAAGTTATTCCCATGTTTAAGTAGTATTGTATTGTTACAGAGGTCTGTATTTGCGACTGGGCGTTTATAACGTGTATAACAATGACGTCATATCGAGGTAACATTGTTTCGCTGTAATAATCAAGATAATGCTATGGCTTTTGTTTTGAGAGTGTAGTAGATAAACTTATTAATTAATTACGTGATTAAAATTTGCTGAACATAATTTGATGTAACCACATATGAAGAAATAAATAAAACAATGGTATAAATCCATATCAATTATCATATGTGAAATAAAAACTGATCCCACTTACAATATTCCACTCCAAGCACAACGTCTCTGAAGTACTTCCTGGCGAGTTCCTCACTCAGCGGATTGTCAGTCGGTATGTCTATCACGGGACCGCCTTCCAGCAGCTGGAAAACTAGATACAGCTGATCTTCTGCTGGATCGTCTAACACCTAAAAACCATTATTTTATAGAACATGAAACGTAAAGGCTTTCTTAGAGTTTTTTTTTTTTTTTTTTTTTTTTTTTTATTATTCTCAGAATTTTTTAAACATCTGTGTTGTAATTAATTTTGCACATTATTGGATATTGGTGTCAATTTCACAACACATTCCTCAAAGGCCCGAACATCAATTGTTTCAGTAATTAACATTGATTAATGAATCACTTATTATATCGTCACACGATATACTAATTAGCGTGTAGTACTCAATATCGTACCATCAATTATGGCGGTCACTTCATTGGATGTCAATTAAAACATATTTTTTTATAAATGATTATGATTTGGATTCTGTATGAACGATCGATTTTTAATTTTCATTTATATATATATGAGCAATCAAATATAATACTAGAATATTTGTATTGTTGTGTTTAAATTCTCGTTATCCATGTTTACTTTTGTACATATTTAAGTTAGTTAAATCAGAATTTGCCCCTAAAAGTTTCGGTGTGAATATTTCTCACCGCAGTTCCGCCATTCTCTGAGCTCATGAATAAAGACCACAAATGTTTGAAACTACACGAATTCCAAATTAAATGAGTATAACTAAGTATAATATAATAGCTAAAAATATTTCCTTTGTTTTTCACTAATTCATATATCTGGAGTCTGTTAATATTTATAAAAAAATTCCGGGACTGTATTTCAATATAAATATCTGAGCAAGCAAAATTAAGATGAAGGAAGACACAGCCTCCCGTTTATTTGAGATAAAGGTCAATGGAAATTAAATTACAAATTCTCATGAATATTATTAACGTAAGTTTCCTTATTTATTACAATCTTTCTTCTTATTATGCTTTCATTTGTATTTCTGATAATAAAATAATAATTTTATATCTTAAGTAGCCTTGTGACATTTTAAGGGTTTGGGATATGATGGACAAAAAAATAGGAATAACCTTTGTCTATTTTCGTACTAAAACAATAGTTTCTTTCTTCTGTTATTTTTATTCATATTATAAGCAAATATTTGTACTGATTCGGTATTATTTTATATAATATAAAATAATGTTAATACCTCAACGAGTTTCACAACATTTGGATGGTCCAATTTCTTTAGCACCGCTATCTCTCGATAGACCCTCTGGAGAGGGTCAGGAGCAGGTCCAGGCCCTGGTCGTCTGGGTGGTGTTCGACCAAAGAGTCCGGCTCTTCGCATCAACTTTCTTTTACTAAGTATCTTCATTGCCTAAAGATTATTTGTTAATTAAAATCTAAAAACACACATATAAAACCTCAAATTATAATAATATAATAGTCCAAAATTTTAACAAACTAAAATTGAATAAATATTCATGTCGGTTTCAGACAAACAATGGAATTAATTCATTTGTAAACTCAATATTAGCCTGTTAATTCTGAATTCAGAATAGGTAATGCGGGTTATACCTTACTGTAATAAATCAGGCTAGAATTTGGCGGCCAGTTACCATTTATTACCCTAAATCTGAGTGTATGCCTAAGCGCCATATTTAGGGGTAAATTTATTGGATATACATTAATATATCCAATAAATTTACCCCTAGATATGGAGTTTAGAGATATGTTTTTTATAATTTAAGTAGCCTAGATTACTTTTATAACATCGGCTATCCGATAGCGAAAGTTTTGCTAAAATCAGTTCAGTCGTTTCAGAGATTACAGGAAATAAAAAGACAATAATTTTCATATGCATTTAGTGAAACGCTCTAAATTTGAAATTACAAACAGACACTTCAATTTTACCTATATTTACATTTGATGTGGTTTCATTAAATTAAATTCTTTGATACATAAAACGAAAATGTATTTAGGATTTAATTGTCACTGACTTCAGTAAATCTGTTCTTCGAGTAACTAGTAACAAGTAGGGGTTTTATTGTGTCCACAATAAAATCCCTACTAAATGAATGAATGAATACTAAATAATGATGATGATTAAAAAGACACAAATAAATGTCTTTGTGTCTTTTTAAATGTAATTCTAATGATTTGGAATCTCAATTTAAGTAAGTATCTACATATTCAATTCGCGGATTACATAAATAATATGTATTTTGCGAATTTAATTATAACTTTACTATATCATTTGATATTTTAGTTCTTTTGTCTTTAGAATATAGAAAGTTTTTTGTCAGTAGCGAAAAATCTACTAAATGTCTTAGTACACAAGCATCAAAATGACGGCCTGCTAGTCCAATAGTTAGCAGCGACCAGGTAATCATAGACAGGAAAATTTATTGTACGCTCCATAGATTATTGTCTATCGGGAATACTTTGTGTCAGTTACATCTGTTTGGAAAACCTTCCTGAATTGGTATCTACTGCCCATAAAATATTTAAATGAAATAAATATTTTTCTCTATGTTATGTGTAAGAAGAGCTTCGTGTGTAATCATGTCAAGTAAATAACATTCAATACTCACATAATGTGTATCATCCTCTTCACTATATGCCAATTTGACGATGCCATACGAACCCTGAAACGATTACAAATGTAATTTTAAAATATCAACTTGGACTATGGAATATTAGTCGGAAGAAATGAAATAAATGTATAACCTGTCCAATCGGTTCCAATAATCTATACTGGTTGAGCTGAACGTATCCTGAGGCCTGGGCAAGTGAGACTCTTCTTGATTCGCGAGGTATTCTTCTGGCTTTAGGGGACCCCTGACTGCACTCTGTCGACTTGGCTGTGTGTGACCGCAGCAGAGATGATCGGTCTGGATATTGTGATCTGGGGATTGATATTCAAATTAATAAGATTAACTTAAATTATTTCTATATTATGTTATAAATTCTTTACAATAATGCAACATATGGAACTTATTTCCCATTTTTTTAGTCGGAAGTTATACGAATTAGAGAAATTTAATGTACTATAGTGTAAAATCCAATATAGTTTTACATTCAAATACAAGGATTTATGGATATAATAGCAATCATTTATATTATTCTAGTAACAATAAGTTTAAGTGCTTGTTAGTACACAAATATACATAGTTCGAGAATAACCGCAGCTCAACCACAGGGACGTTTACCAAATTAATATGTAACATGAGAACTGCGATATGGGAAGATCCCACATTGTGAAGACGTTGGTTTAGTTGTTTAGTGAATTAATTGAGCGAAGCGATCGAAGTGAGCGGAGCGTTTTATTGGAGACATTTTGCGTTCTTTGTCACGAATTAGCTCAAAAAGCTACTTGACGGAAAATTATGAAACTTTGCAAAAAAAAAAGACACACATTAGGTAATGGTTGTTAAAATAAATTTTTGAAAAATGTCAAAAAAAAAATGTTTTTTTAATATCATGTCAAAAAACTGATATCCCATTGAAGTCAATGGGAAACGATGGGACACTGGGCTCGCTTCGCTCAATATGCAAACGGCACCTGAGATTTCGCGAGCGCAGCGAATCGAAATTGAGGTTTTGCGCCCCTAGTATTGTGTTATAAGTTCTATCCATAAACAACTGAACAACTTTAGTTATTTAATAATTCAAAATGTTATATATATATATATATATATATATATAATTGAATGTACTATTTCAAACGCAGATACATTATTATATACTCTTTTAAGTAAATAAATAGATCACTGGACTTGTTTCTTGTGAACTTTTTAAAACTTAAGGATAAAATTTAATAAAGAAAAGAATAAGGAAAAAGAAATTAAAGAAACAAAATATTTCAGTACTCGTAGACAGTTTCCTTCTCAGTTGCTTTGTTTGGTCCAAGTTTAAAACAAAGGACATAAATAGTTAACTAAAGAAGCTTATCGGTACTTGTGTCTTAAACTTCACCATTTAACGAACTTAAAGTTTGCAGTTAAATTTCTATTTTTTCCGTTTAATAAAATATTATTTAAGAGATAAATAGTTTAAACAATTAAAATTTATTAAAGAGAAATTATATTTCAAAGTAGAACGGGTATTTTCAGATATTTATATTGCAAAAGGGGTTAATATTTACTCTTTGTTCACCTTCACCTAAATCAACCTACTTTATCCGTGCGTGGGCGGCGTCCAGCTTTTGCTAGACAAGCAATTATATTGCCTTTGTGGACTTTAGATGTTTCTTACTCAATCACGTCATGACGGCTAAAGTAATTAGGATGAAAATAAACAGATTAGATAGTGAAAGAAGCTTTAAATATATATTAATTCTAACAGCATGTAAGGGCATTTTTTTTTATTATAGGTCTCTTCTCCATTATAATCGTTATCTAGTAAACCTTGTAGCATAAAGCTCTGACTATAATTGGCCGTGACCTTTTCTATAAATAAATCGCAACGCCAGCATGCACCAAGAAAATATACTAGTATCACTACCTGTCTCCGTCGGTCTGTTGCCATCGTGTGACGTCATGGCCGCGGTTAGCTTCGCTCACCACATCTACTGCGGAATGTCTGCAACAAAAACATATAGCGTTAATAAAAATTTTGGAAAGGTCCAAAGATAAGTATGGGCGTGTGATAAAATAGCAATTATAATTAATTAAATAAAAACGATTAAGATTCAAACCATAATTAATATGATAGTTTCGTTTTTTCTTAGATGATATCTAAACAAAAGTCTATATTTTACCATTCATACATCTGTTCAAATGGTGTTACTATAGCGATTCAGTCTTCTGGGAAAACTTTTCATTTATTTCCAAGGTTTTAAGTCCAAATAAATAATTCCAAGTATTTTTTACATATAATGGTCATACTCGTAAGCCGGTTCTGATATCCGAGAACTATTTAACTGTTTTCATCATTAAGGTTTAGTTATTATAAGGTATTTTTATCATTAATAATTATATGTGTCTTTTAATTATGTGTATATTGTTTTTTTAAAGCACGGTTATTAGGCCAATATGCCAGGTCAATCAACTTTCTTTAAAAATATCCCTATTTAAGGCTATTTTTTTTAACTTAGCTGATTTAACAGATATAAAAACATAGTCATATTTCAGTACTTTGTTCATTCAAAGATTTTTTATCTTGCTCCTGTAATTTCTTATCAAACTACATAATATCATACTTTTGTATTTTTAATAACTGTGTACTATTTTGTATTATGCCCTTATACTGTAATTATTAGTATTTAACTTTTTAATGCATGTAAAATAATTTTAAATTGGTTTAAATAGCTTTTCATTTCCATCTTTTTAAAGTTCTATTATATATATTATAATAAAACTTATATCATTAAATATACATATCCTGTGGACAATATTTGTGTAATAATAATAATTACGAAGGACATATAATAAAAAAAACTAATATTGTTAGGGCCTGGTAATTCTAAATGTGAGCGCTGTTCGGAACAAATTGTTTCAATGTACCTATGTGATGGAATTTCGTACCCTCTTGGCAGCCATAACTTTTAAGAGATATACGTATAGAGGATAATTTGTATTACCTTAGGTGTTTTAACTGTATAGTAACCGTTTTATTATTCTCCAGGAAATTTTAACGTTAATTTGTAGAAGATAATTTTATTATCAAACTTTTACGTCATACTTATGTAATATAAAAAAAATCTGTTCTTATACGCATTTATAATATGAGAACTATTGATTTGAATTAACTTATTCTTTATTAGTATAAAAATATTTAATCCACACAGATTTATGTCCATTTCTCTGTAACTAACGATTTTATTAACATATACGTCAAATACACCTGCTCGGAGTTTCGCTACCTTGGTTCTCTCATACAGAGCGATGGCAATATTGACCGGGACGTAAAGCACAGAATCAACACGGGCTGGATGAAATGGCGACAAGTCACATCACACAGATATGTGATGCCTGAATTCCCCTAAAGTAAATGGGAGAATTTATAAAAACATCATTGGACCTGTCGTTATGTATGGATCTGAGTGCTGGGCGATGAAGGTGATGGATGAAAAGCGTTTGCATGTAACGGAGATGAAAATGTTAAGATGGATGTGTGAGGTGACAAGAAGGGATAGAATAAGAAATGAGTATATTAGGGGAAGCTTAGAAGTAGCGCCAGTGACAGAAAAAAATAGAGGTAGCCGTCTGTCATGGTATGGGCATGTTATGAGGAGGGATGAAAGGCACGTGACCAAAAGAGTGCTAGGTATGGTAGTGGAGGGATGGACAGATAGAAGACGGGCGAAAAAAAGATGGATGGGTTGCGTGAAAGACGATATGGAGAAGAAGGGAGTGTGTACAGAGATGTGCGAGTAACAGGAGAGTATGGAAAGAAAAAACGTACTGTGCCGACCCCAAAATGGGATAAGGGCAGGAAGATGATGATGCGTCAAATACATCTCAAGGGTGAAAATCTACGCAGACAAAAATACAGTAATAATTTAATATAACGAATATATATATACTTTCTCTTTAAGTAATCGTTTAAAAGTATTTACTCTTTAAAGTTTGTTTTTTCGAGGCCTCTATTTGTAAATAAATTCCCAACTTTCCTGTAAAGTTTCAAGTTTCTCTCAAGAACCCGACACTAGCGGACCTTGAATTATTAAAGATATTAGCCACATGGATTTGGGTCTACATATATTTATTTAACTACTCAGACACGTATGTACATATTTTAATAGTATAGTGATTCCATGAATTAAGCTAGAGAAGAATGAATGAGAAAAATAATTTATTTCTAAAATACAATCACTCAATAAGCGTCAAGCGTAAAATTAAGCTTTTTAGAATCATTTTAAGTAAATTTGTATTTATGAACATTAAAAAAAGAAGAAATAAAATTATATCCGTATAAAATTGTTAGATTGGAAAAATGAGTTTTGTTTATTCCGGACATGATCCTAAATAGATTTCAACGTTCTTTGTTCTTTAAAAGAAACCTTCAGACAGACATTATGACATGTGTTTACAAGATATTTCTATTATTATTTTACGAACTGCCATCAAGAAATAGATAATATTAATATTTCTTAGCAAAACTTGGACAAGGATTAATAAAGTTAATTTAAATAAGAATTTAGTTTCTTTTGTAATTTATTAATAGAATTATAATATTAAGAATCAAAAATTGTATATTTTAAGTCCATTTGGCCTCTATAAGGCTTAAAAGAGTCAATGATTTCATTTTGCTGGCATAGTACTTACTTATTTCGAATTGGTTATGACTTGCCTTTCTACGGATAAATATTGTAATTCTAAAATAATACCAAATTAGTATATTGATAGAACAATGCAGATGAAAGTCACTCTATAACTATTATATTATTTTCTATTTCAATTAAAACAAAAAACTCTGGACTTCTTGTTAACTTATTTTATCTCAAAAATATTTTAAATATCTGTAATTATTAAGTGAACAAAGGACTTGACGCTAGATATATACACGTTAAAAGAAACTAATATTAATTTTAAAGAGATATAGTGCGTTTATTAAAAAAATACTATAATAAGTACATGTATTATATCCATATAAAGCATACTTAAGGATATTGATTAACTTTTGTTGTAAAGAACCGTTTAAGTTACATATATAGTACGAAAAAAAAAGGCAACAGCACATAATCTAAATACATAGTTTTATAAATAACTGTAATAAATTTAATTATTATGCAAATAGTATTATTATTTTTATATTCCCAAATAATTGTCATATCTGATTGTTAATATATATTTTTTATTAATTTATTTATTGAGCTAAGCGTAAGCGATGTTCTTAACCGTTTGGGAGACCTTTTTTTGTGTTTAGTTGTCCCCAGAATGCGACGAGATAATTAGCTAAAAATTTTCTCATGTATGTTTGAGCCGAATGCGGATGCTATAGCGAAAACATATTGAAAAAATGTTTAGCCATTTAAAAGTTATCAATAAAAGAAGAAAAAAGAGAGGCTCAGTTCAACACCCGCCGCACACGTTTGGCGGATCATAGTATCTTTACACCTTGAATAAGTATTAATCACTTGTAATATATAAAAAAATAAAAGAAATGTTATGGATATATTATGTAGTGTATATGAGACATATCAGGAAGCGTTTTAACATAAACTATCCTATCCTGCAATCAAACGACAAGTACTTTATTCAAAATAGATTAATAATTATATAGATCCTGAATTACGAGTATGTTGAAGAAAAAAAAACTATTTAGAGAATAACTTAATAAACAAAGAAATAACTAATTCTTATCACTAAGCATGAATGTATTAGTAAGTGTAGCTATTAAAGACACAAGAACTCAGGACATACAACTCAGTATGAAAACCATGTCATCGGAAAGAGCAACCCTTCAGTACATCTCTTATATAGTTTCCTTATGTACAACAATTGCTAATATTCAACATATTCTTAGATGTAGAAAAATACAACGAATATATATAAATAAAAGAGTACTTAGAAGTTACATGTAATTTACAACATTTATTTTCTGTAATTTCGAAATATATAAGTGTTTTCATTAAGTCACTTCTTGAATAAATTTAATAATAACATTTTTGTCGGTCTTCACATTGCTTGTTAATAAAAGTTCAGAAAATTAGATTAACAAATACTTTCATATACCTTTGAATTAATAAAATAAAGTGTCAATAAGGTATTATTAGTGACTCCGGTGAATAAAGATAATTATTTAAGTAAAGCCTAAAGTTTTAGCTGAAAAATATTAATTTCGAAGAAATCGATCCAACTAGTAGCAGTGTGACCTTTGTAATACGTAAATATAAAACTATTTCGGATATTATACAAAATTGTAGAAATGTCATTCGTTTGAGATAAGGGCAATAACACATTTTATTTTTCAAATTTGTTATCTTATCTTAATTAACAAATAAACAACATATAATAATATTATTTAATATCTGCAAGTTTATCAATAGCCTAAAAATGTTAATTAGCTTTATATTTTATTATTATATTATATCCTTACAAGGTTTCACGGTTTAGAACTTATTTTCAGAGTATTATGCCTTGTTCGAATCTGGCAGCACATTTAACATTTATTTAGAAATTGTGGGTTTTTTTAACAAAAATATTACTCAAAATCGAAACTATGACCTCTATGATGTTCCATCTCGTTGCTAATTAAGCCAAGTTACCCGAACTTACTTCGGATAATGTTTGGGTGGTTTGAAAAACTTAGTAGTGATAAATTGCTGATAATAAAATAGCGTTCATTATGGTGTCATGTTTAACACACACCAACACACGTGTACACACATATTAACTTTATACGGATCTGTAACGACAGGTATTGTTATATAGTATTAGTACTGTTTGTTGCTTGTAATAACTATTTACATACTATTAGGTGTCTCATGATCGAATTTGTTTAACATGTGTCTAATTAAGGTTTTACTATTTGTTATATTTAGATTTAGTTCTACCATTTGCAAAAAAATCTTCCTCAAACTTACAATCTATTTTATATTTACAAATTTAGCAGTAAATAGTAAACATATATTCTATTTAGCATTCTCTACTCATACGCACACAGATACAGAGAAAATCAATAAAACAAATTATTTATGTGTGAATAACTTTGTTACAAACTTTAACATCCAACTGCAAGTTATATACCTAATAAATACATTTGGAAATATTCTCAAAGGATATAGATTGTAACTAATATTATTACATTCTTACGTTACTGTCTTCAAAGCAATCACAATCTGCTTTTTGTATTCGAGAAGCGTAGTCAATATTTAGTTAATTATACTGTTGTTATTTAATTCAACAGAGTTCTTAATGAAACTTGTTGTGGTTCCAGAAAACTTTATTAATACCATCATTGTGGTTATCATAGAAGATTTTAATGCTATATCATTAATTTTTTCATAAAATAATTACCCGCTGTGGTAATTGAGAGTTTTTAAAAGAATTCAATTATATTCTGACTCTTGCTACAATAAATATTATTTTTGACAGACATTTCATTTGGCATGTACAAAATGTATTTTATTTTTCTTAATATTTTCTATTGATTTATTGACAATAATATATTTAGTACGTATTTTATTTGGTTGATTGTTGAATATTTTATTATAAGTATTTTATTATCACATTAATATTATTTGTTATGTTCTTTATTTTTTTATATTATTGAGAAAAACAAAGAATATCATTATCAGCAAAAATATTACAAAATGACATAAAACCGACATGCCAGTAATGTTTACGCTAAAGAAACTTACACACAAGATTACAAAAAAATAAACAAAAGAAATAAAAAAAATAAACTAGAAAAATGAGAAAAGAATAATAACAATCCTAAAATTAATCTTACTTAGATTATTTACTTGACTTTTTACTTTTGAATTATTTTTATATAAGTCAATACGGTGATATTTTTTTTTATAATTATTTCAAGATATATATAATTGTTTTTTAAATCGTTTCTATTACATGAGGGAATGTGAAATGACTCCTAAGAATGAACACCTAAGCGAGGGCACTTAAATGAGATAATACTGAGAAGGTAGGGAGAATCAAGACGATTAATTTGTAGCTTTTATATTTAGTGTAAAATGGATTCCAAATTATTAAAGCGTATTTTAAGATTGGTCTCACAAATGTGTTATAAGGGATTATGCAAGGTTTAATGTTTTTAAAATCGTTGCCTAATAACAAAACAAAGCGTCCGCTAAGCATCTTTTGTAATTTTATAGATATGCAAATAAAAATAAGTTGATTATCCAAAAGTACCCCAAGATCTCTTGTAGCAGTTATTATCCGTTTTTTAAGTTGAAAAGGCAACAATCATATAATGTTTCTCCCATTTTTGTAGAGAATATTGTCGTATAACATATGACTACATTAATATATATTCCGTTTGATATGAAATATTCCTTAAATTTTTTTAACTATTAATAATTTATTTTTATAAACTTATTTTTTTTATGTTAATAAGTGCGAAAATTCGAAACATTTGCTAACATCATTAATAAATATATTGAATGATGGAGGTCCGAGATGAGAGCCCTGCGGTACACCAGGAGTTATAGGGTTCCTTGGATTGCTACAGCTTGTGACACAGAGATATGAAGTAATACACCAAAATAAAGTACCTACATGGTACTAATAGATTACAGATTATATATTAAAAGATTATTAGAAACTTTATCAACAGCCTTTGAATAATCTATATATAAATAACATTCACCATACAACCTGTATCCATTGCATTTAGTATAACATCTTAAAATGTATAAATATTACTTTAAGTTGAACGTTTCTTTATAACGCCATGATGGTTATTTATTAATTTACATCTCTTAAAATTGCATAATAGATAACAAAGTCTGGTTATTTTTATTAAGTCCTATTAATTTAGAATTCTTGTGAAATAATCGTACTTGTGAGATTAGATAGAAGTGATGTTTATATTTATACAGCAAAAAAGCTACGATATCTATGGAATTTTCTGCCGTTTCTTTCTTCTCTATATAGAACCGTACAACTAGAGTCTGATTTTTTACAGTGTACTCGTATATTAGTGCAATAACTACAATTTTTAATACGTAAAATATATATTCAGTAGCCTGTGAAGCGACATATTAACAACAATAAAATGTATTCAACTTCAATGTAATTGTATTTTATTTCACTAGATGGCGGTAGTGTGCAAATATATTTCACTATCAACAATAATTATTTTTATATTAAACTAAATTTAATTATAACTCATATAAAACATGTTTACTATAAATAATTTCGTGATTTGAGTCAATCTGGTCTGTAATAATTATGTTCGTGTCTGAGGTCGTCTCGTGACCTCACAAATAACATCGTAAAGGTTGGACCTGAATGTTGATAAATAAAGTTATTTCAAACATAAATATGTAATATATATTAGTATTTTGGTCTTATAAAAATAAAAGCTGACTTTGAGGTTAAATTTCAAAAGGTGGTTAAGTCTGCTAACATTTATTTTACGTTAAAAAGCTGTTATTTATTTGTTACTGGTTGAATCTTTCACATTTGAATAAATCAATTAAATTACGAAAGTCAGTTTTAAAATAAATATAGTATAATTTTCATTAAAACATTATATATTGCATTATTTATCTACAACCGATTTCAAAGGAAATCAAAATTTCTCTCATAGATAGTAAAGAAATTTCAATATAGAAAATATACTGACTAAAGTAAGTCTGTGTTATTTTAATGTACAGAATAACTGTAGTTCGTACATTGACATTGTATATGAGATTATGTTTAATAAATTGGTTTCCATTCATTTTATTAGCTTTGAGAATTGAGTCGAAAGAAATATTCAAATATGTACATATACGAAAATTTTTAACCCTAAATATAAATGAACATAAAAAGAACAATTGTCATAAATGTATATCACATTTATTAAACAGACACTAGTGAGATGTGAAGGTAGTGTGTATTACTTTTAATTTTAATCTAGACTCTAATAGCTGTCCAAATATTCATTTATTCATTTGAGTAAATCTGAGGAAAATGACTTCTTCCACCTTAAACTGTTTGCTCTTGGAGTCGTATAATGATGGTACATCGATTTATTTCGTACAAAAAAATTACCTAATTGTGTTATAGTTTGATAATTTATGCAATAATCTTTCTTTCTTTGAAAACAGGTCCCTTTATTGGGTATTGAAAATGAAACAAACGATCTATAAATTTAAAAAATATATTAAAAATTATATTAAATCACGCAGATTCTCTAAATCAAAAAACCGTGAAACTAGAAAGATAATCATTTAAGTTTATGTAATGTTTTTATTATAATGGTAAATTTCTGGTTAAAATGACTTATAAAAAAAATCATCAACATAGACACTGTTGCTTTTATAACGGAGCTTTCGTGGGTTAGTGGTAATGACTATTCTTTGAGTACTTTTGTGTTTATTTTATCAATATGCATATTCCATTTAGATGTCAGGTGTAAACACAAACAAAGCCTATAAAGTACAATGGAGTAGATTGTCCAACGCGTAATAAAATACGATCATTAATCTCTATACATCCCTTGTCTCAACGTCCTCGGTACCTCGGCTTTGTTTGAAGCTTACATTGTTTTGTATGTTTAATGTTTAGTCTCAAATGTAAAAACCATGTATTATAATATGTTGAAACAATTTATGCAATGTATGACAATATAAATATAAGATTCGTTGACATAAACTGGACTTAACCCCGAGACGATGCCTTGCCGTCCCAAATTTGGAAGAAATTCGCTAAGTATTCGTAATAAGAGTATAAACATCCGTTGTGTGAAGTACAGGAAATAAGCGGACCAACAGGCCGACGAAATATGACTTTGTTTTATAGTTGATTTTTGTGTTAAGAGACGAAGCTTCTTAGCATTCCATGGATTCACCGTGCGGGTGCCGGGCCCATCGCGTTGCAGGAAAAGGAGCGCAAACAATGCCTGGGACTTGCGACCCGGGTGTAGGTTTAAGGGGCCCCTTTACTATGCGCATACACGCTCACCTTCACTGTTCACGCTCCTCTCCCTACCTAACCAAATATCGTAAGAACCTACTAAAGCTGCCTTTGAAATACGTTCCAGAAATGAACTGATGATCGTTCTAGAAAGGCCGAGATCCTTAAATAAATTGTAGAGAGATTTTGCTGTTATACCTCTCGCTCCTACTTCTACAGCGTACAAATTAACTATAAATTTATTCCTGATCAGTTCGTTACACAGTTCGTAATACTTGTTAAGCTTAAATGTATGATCTTTGGGTATGTTTGTTTCCCAGGGTACAGTAAGCTCCACAAGTATAACGCGCCTTAGTTGTTTTGAATACAGGAATAAGTCCGGCCTAGATGACGAAACACAAACATCCCCGGGGATTTTGTATTGCCTTTCATACGTGTCCATCATGAGAGTCCAATCAGGAGACGCGTCCAAGATGGAATAAGGTTTTAATTTAGATTTTTTGGACGAACCTGCCTTTACGAACTCTATTGATTTTTTGGTGGTTGTTATACCCCTCTGCGCTCTTGCTACAGAAAGACTAACCGCTTCTCGTATGATTTCTAATACTTTATCGTGGCGACGCGAGTATTTACCTCTATTTAATAGTACCCTACACCCTACTAGCAAGTGTTTCGCGGTTCCTACTGCCTCCCCGCAGATGTTGCAAGATTTTTCGGTGGCTTTGCCCCATCTTACTAAGTTACTTTGATCTGGGAGAGTCATTTGGAATGCATTAAGATAAAATTTTAATAATGCTGGGGACCAATCATGAAGCAGGGTGCGCCATCTCAAAGCTAGCGGAATACAAAAATCTCCTATGGTCACCCATTCATTTTGCAATTCTAGGCTCATCGCGTGCAACCGGTAATTATCGTTTTCATCTTGCCGAATAAAGGATTTTGTTATTTCTAAGTCTTGTTGTTTCCTACTTGATCCTAACCCTGATTTATTTGTTTGAGCACCTATCATAAATTGTTTATAGAATTGAAGTCGTGACTCTAGTTCTGCGGCAATTTTATCTTTTGGGAGAGACGTTATAGTATCATCGTTCGATTTTGAGATGATATGTCTTTTGGTCACTCTTAGGTGTTTATAGAGTTCCGATGGTTTCTTTAATTTTAACCCAAAATTGTGTCGGTCTCTAAATAAGGTAGAAGAGTCCGCTGGATGCGCTAACCCGAGCCATGACTTCAATGTCTTTATGACGCTTGCATCTAACTTCAACAAAAGGGTCTTATTGATATCGTAAACGAGGAAAGGCCAATTTAGACGAGATGTTAAGTAATTATCGTATATCCAAGTCTTTTTGATGTTACTTATTGGTTGATTGTCTACCTTTTTTAGATCATTCAAAAAGCTATCGACTATTATATCTAACGATGGAGTGCGCCCTTGGTAATCGATTTTTTTGCCTAAGAATTTGAACGGAGCTGCGTCGGTAATTGTAGTAACGCACTTACCGCCTATTATAAGACCCGGATCGTAAGAGGTATATCTGGTGTTCCGCCTACCCAGACATAGACTGTAGCATTTATTTGGTTTTGTCCTCAATCCATCCGTCCAAGCACAGAAATCCTCCACAACATTTAAAAGTAGCTGACATTGTTTTGGATTACGTGTCAGTATCGCGAGATCGTCTGCGAATGCTAGTATGGATTCTGTATATTTATTGTTAAACTTGAACCGATAACCCCATTTCTTTTCGTTTTTAATTAATTTGTCTATTAAAATATTGATTACTATGTTAAATATTATTGGAGAAATACAACAGCCTTGAAATAAACCAATGTTGTAATTTAAGGGTTTGGAATGATTTTCATTTGTAATTATGGAAAATTTTAATTTTGAATAATATGATGCAATCATGTTACTAACTAACGTTGGAAAGTTATACCACCTTAGCGCGAACATCATCAGTTCATGTCGTACCGAATAATAAGTAATAACAATATTTTTTTTGTGTAACTTCTAGTGAGATTTCATTGGTACGAGATAATAAAAGGTGATCTTCTAAATATGGGTTTATTTCAGTACATTGGTATGGTTGGTAATAATTAATAATATTCTATAAAATATCAAGGTATTATGACTTAATTATATATTATTATGACATTTCACTGCGGGTGCACCTATGAGTTTGATAATTGTATAAAGATTAATTGAAATCCCTAAAAAAAATTGTGTTTTTTAATAAAAGTATTTTATAAAACAAGCTCAACACAGCAGTAAGAAAGTAATTCATTCGGTCATGAATATATTATCTTATAATGTATAATCCCAAATTGGCTTGCTTTAGGTAAAAAATTATATATTCTGGGTAATACAATAAAATATGACTATACTTCAGATAGTGGTTATAAATAACTGATATTGAAACTGATTTTATTAATCATTGTATTAGTTAGTGACAAAAACTTATTTTTGCTTTTGTTAAGGGCTTTTTAAAAGATTTATCTGTTAAATGATTTCGTAAGAAAGGGTTCTTATAAATTGTATAAAAACCTATTTTCTCGAGCAATGAGTAGATTTCCTGTATTGTGATTCAACGAGTGGAAAATTAAACCATTACGAGGGGATGTGTTGTTGAGATAAAGAAAGAAGAAATAAAGTGCACACATAGAGGGTGGTATTACTTCAATTGAGTGTAGTCTAGTTTAGTCAAGTCAAGCGTCTACACTACTTCACTATACTTGATTTGCGGTACCTTATCTATGAAATAGAATTTTGCTGATGGTACTAAAATCCAATTTATATAACCTTTTATTTTAAAATAAAATGTATCTTTAAATGTATAATATTTTCACCACTGGCAGTAATAAATATTATAACAAAAAAAATAATCTTATCTCTTGGTTAAATCACAAACATATAGACACAAAGACAGACCAATAAATACTGTATTAATGGATCTATTAAAGTATATCGAGCTTAAGAATCGCTTCTTACGAAGTATTATGTATTCTAATGGCATATTCGTATGTGTACTGTGTTGTAGTTGAAGCACATACTTAGTAAAAATAATAAAATCAACAAATTATTATCCCACATATCAAGGGAATATACGTTTCGAAAACACTTCTTGGAAATCTGCTTTTACAGGGAATTCCTTCAATTAATTATCGGTTGCAAACTGCGACGGGAAAACCGATGGATATTCCGTAAATAGATTATCTAATAGTATTTTATTACCAGAAATATAAGATTTTTAATATATTTGTATATTATAATAATTAGTTTTTTGTATCATCATTCACTTCGCATTGTTTCACCCTCTTGTCAGTGAGAATATAACAATTTAATTAAATCTAAAATAACGCAAATAAAACAAATTAAAAAAAATCTTTAAGAACAAGTTATAAATTTTGAATTCAATAAAACTAATGTTTTACAGAAGTAAGATTCCCTTTGAGGAGGACCGCAAGCTAATGACATTTGTATATTTAAATCATTTTAGGATTGCTTCGGAATCATTATTATTATAAACTTTGTTTTCAAATTAAAATTATATTTTTAAGGACATTTGTTATGATCCAGTAAATATACATTTAAATATATTTACATTTTAATTAATAATTAAAAATAACATCGTTACAGACAATTTATAACATGGTTAGGGACAATTTTAATCCAGAAATATCTTTTTAGTTCTAGTAATAATTAAGTGTCCTTTCCTAATATAAGAAAAGTATAAAACTAGTGCTTAAAGGCTGTATGTTAAATAAAGTAATTCGATTTTCCTATGATTCAACGTTTTCAATTATTTTCAATGATACCAAATTGTGGCATGAATTTTCTTTTCAATGTTCGTCTAATTAAAATTTCCCTGTCTTCTAAATTAGTACGTCCATTTTTCAATTTAATCGCTAAGAGTTGATCAAATATGTACCAATTCAATCTGAGCAATCTTTTCTTCAAACACCTTGCATCGCCTGCTTTTATTATTGCAATATGTTTATAGTGTATTTTCAGATAGCTGTTTGATATTTACATAAAATATTAGTGTACGTTGTCTGTGTTACAATGTGATATTATGAATATGAACTTGATCGGCAACACAGGGTATATGTAGGCGGTAAGTCTGCTCCAGTCAGTGACTTGTTGTTTAATGTACTCATACAACCACGCTCTACCACGTCGTGAGCACGAAAGTGAATATACTTCATATTTAGTACAACTACACGTTCACTCCAATAATGAATCTGATAGAATAGTACATGTTGTATAAAGTTATGTAATATATTTATATTAAAAAGTCATAAGTAAGTATTTTGACAACAATTGATAAAAAATATTGCAATATTTATTTGTGCTAAAGGTTATGTCCATAATTTATTTTAGTAAATTAATCTCTTTTAACCACTTCTTGTATAATTTCCGGTTGTAATTTTCCTGATATCTTAGTCACTTCCCCTCCTAATCGTCTCAATGTAAATTGATTGCACTTTTAATGTTTGTAAATAACCTATTGGTTATTATTATATCTATGAAATGTACTTTGTGTAACTTTTAATAATAAACGTATTGCACGTTATGATAATAAATATCATAATATTATATGGAAGACCTCTTTTTTTTCTTTCTTTTTTTTTTTTTTTTTTTTTTTTGTGTCTCTGCTGTTAGCCCTATTGGCCATGACAGCGTCACCGGTGGAATGGACGGGTGCAGAGACCGCCCTTGAAAAAGGGGGGCCTGAAGGGCCCCAGGGGAACGCGCGTCCTGAGGGCGCCTCCCGTGAGGCTCGGACCACGGCTCAGGACGCCGTTACGTGGGAATCGAGGGTTGGATGTGGGTTAAGATTTGACACTAACGTCCTCCGACGGCAGAACGCCGGAGCAACGTGCTTGGATGGGGGCCTTGTCTTCGCCGGCGAAGACGCTGTGTGTGTGTGTATATGTAGTATTTATGTTCGCTTTGCCGCTTTTACGTAGCGTTCCCTAACGTAATCGCGTCGTCCGCATCGAAAAGTACCGACTTGGGTCTTCTCTTTCTGACTTTAGGAGTCTTACGGGATGGAAGACCTCTACTGATTCCTTTTCTTACAAATAAAGTAACATCAAGATTTGGGTTCCAACGAATAATTTAACAGGCATTGGAATAGTGTGACTCTACAACTTTTATATATGTGTCGATGGCCCATGTCGTTTAGTTCGTTGATTCTTTTGCTAAATAATATAGCATGTTGCATATCGTATCAGTATACAAAATAAAATAAATTTTAAAACTTAATTTATCTGGTCAAGCGCTGTTCAGAGAATTATCTACTTCAGTGAGTCGCTCTATCAAAGCCGACGAATTACATAAATCTATTGATTTATTATAAAGAAATGAAGATTAATATTTCCTATTCATGTTTTATTTTTTATTTAATAAATATAGAGAAGTACTCCTCACAATTAATATACATAATTAATGAGATCGCCTCCAGGACAGTACGAGGCAAGCAGCTGAAATAGAGAAGGAATGGTAGTAACAGTTAAACCCACCATGTTCAAGATCACTCTTCAAAAAAGTGAAATAATGTACTGATATACTGACCCTATAATATTATACTAATAATATATAATACCCTATAATAATATACTAGCCCTAACCTGGATTAAATACTTCTTAGTTTTCTACACATTTATTAATTGTAAGTGTCAGTATTGTGATCACTATGGGATCATCTACTGATATTTTCAGTTCACAACACATGGCGTAATTGTAAATAGTGTAAAACGTAACTATTCCCTATAAATGTGATTAAAGAGCTACGCTGCTGATTTATACTAATATTACTTCATTGATATAGGAATTGGCAGTTCTTAAAAGATAATTTTAAGTGTTCTTTGTTGGTCTAGTTGTTAATGACTCAAGAGATGAACAAAACGTTGTTGGTTCGATTTTCCATCAATTGATCCAAATTATAGTTCCAAGTTCTGGTGTAGTTTTTCTATTAACTAAACATGCCATTTGTAATTCATGCTGTAAATTGATGTGTTTAAAAGCATTTTGAATTATTTTCCCAGAACATTTGTAAAGTTTCATTCGAAATAGCATTTACGGACAGCCTGACAAACTTGAAAAGTTTTGTAAAGCGATACAAAACTTGGGAACAATTTATATTGTCGTGTTCCGTGGTCACGTTTTTTCATCGCCTTCAGGTCATACGAGTGTGCACAGCTTTTAACTTAAGAAGTTATTATATAATGCACCACTTGAATAGGTATTCAGAACAAAATATTACGTTACAGTATTATTATTTTCATGACTATATAACTTTAAGAAAAATATGTTTTTACTCGTAATTGATTTGTTACTGGAAGGATGTGTATTTTTGTTCTTTCATGTAACATGAAATTATTTTAGGTAATATAAACCAATTAGATTCGGTTTTTTTAATAAAAAATACTTTTTGCAAGTTTGAATGCATGTATGTTCCATAATAGAGTTGAAAGATCTCGACAGTTTTCTTGAACGTTGCTCGAGTAGTTCTTTAGAAGTTTACCTAATATATAGTCCACTTTTTATCTAAGAGATCAAGACATTCTAGGTTGAAGCGTATAAGACCAATTACTCCTTAACTTAGGAATATAAGTTAAAATGTAGAATTTTCAATTTATTTATTTAGTGGCGCACTTTTCCTAGAACTCTTTCCATTGACATAAGACTACGCTCGTAAGGAACGTGTTCTTCTAATTGTTCTGCATTAATGAATTAGGTATTAAGATTCTTTTCCTTTTTTCTTAAATACGTCAAAATTTTGCTGAGGAGGTATTTATTGGTTTTATTTTTTTCCTAAGGATAAAAATCTCAAACTCATGATATTTCTATCAACAACATATTCAAATACTATTTGTATTATATAAATATTGGAATCTAATGTTTTGTTACTACAATGTTTGTCTATTTGATATAAAAACCTTGACTTTGAATATCAATCCAATTAAATGTATTTTTATCATAAAGACTTTTAGGAGATTTTCCGACACTACTAACACATCGTACAGATACATCTTCGAAATAAAATTAACATATAATATTTATAATAAAATATTTTACAGAGTCAGTAAATATCAAAGCTCTTAACCTACACCATGAGTCATAGTAACTTGGAGGACCGGAGGTTGAATGGTAAAATATAATGACATTTATTTGTATGTGTGTGACAATCTCCTCCACTACAGGTCAATAATCTTACATTTTTATTATTATGTAGTATGTTTTGGTATGTTTGTATTTGTTGTGCATGTAGCATAAGAATAAGATTTAGGTTTTAATTAAATTAGTATATAAATTATTTAATTAATATACAATTATTTTAAATCATTATTAATTAAATAAAGATAAGAAGGGAAATACTTATCTTATTATAAAGATATTTAACAATAAAAATACATTTTAATGAATTGTATTTTAGGGGCAAAGTCCCTTCATATTTTTAAAAAGATTTATTATACACAGTTTTTTCTATAACGGCTTTAATTATTATATTTATTTCAAATTTCAGTTTAATTAATACAAAGAAAGCAATGGTATAATTTTTACTTAAATTAAATGTTCTGCGGTTAACAACCACTGGTTGCCCGCATTTGTACAATCCACAATACATATTTAAAATGTATACGAGTGTTTATTTCAGATTCATGACATCATTATATTATTTTATACAGTTATATGTGGTATTATTTATATAAAAAGTACACAATTAAAACATATTTAACCTTATATATTTTGTAACATTCTATTAGAATATTTTTCTTTTCATAATTACTACTAACATGAGGTGATCTTTAGCTAGCTTTGAAATATTGCGATAGAATTTTGATTTAAATCAATCGGAGAGAAACGCTACAATTAGAGTAAAAAAGTTATTAAACTACACTAGTTATTACTGGCAACTCTGTGCATCTGAAATAGAGCCTGCGGTCGTAAAAGATTTTACTCTGTAAAATGTGTAAATAAGGTAATAGTTTATTGCTACAAAAATTTAAAATCAATCTAAGTATAAATTTCGTTCTTGAAAGTAACCAAAGTAATCAAATAACCAAATATTTTTAGTTAATTCTTACAACAACATTGTATCATAACTCGTAACATTAAACACGGTCGTCAAAGACTCGTTATCTTTATGCGAGACGAATTATCATGTACCATTACGAATTGTGTGAAAGAATGACTGTTTGTTTATTTTTACATTAAATATAATATTAAATATTGTAACCCATATATTGGTGTTCTGTATTCGCACGAGCGTAAAACTCAATGTTAATATTAACCCTAATTTGACTAATTGGAATGTTACTTCACGCTTCACTATTAATATATCTATAAATATTGGGTATAATTTTTATAACGTGGTACTAGTTCTGTAGATCAAAGAACAATCTATAATTATGGATTTTGATTGTACATTTAGGAAGGTAATTCTGTCAAAGAAATGAATTTTTCTTATACCCAAGTATCAAATTGACAAAGACAAATTAAAATTTAAATATGTTAATCAATATAAGGATTAATCTGCGACCTCTAGGAAATTGTTTCATCACACTGCCAACTGACCTACCGTGTACTCTACTCGTCTTGACAATTCCAACATTCTATATTTTGTCATCTTAATCGTGTAGCAAGCGACATCTTTTAAAGATGTTAGGAGAATCTTAACCAATATTTAAATATAGAAAGTATTTTTAAAACTAGAATTAAATATAAATCGAAATTATTTTTTTTAATTGCCTAAATTGCCATGTCAACTTCATTTATTTATCTATATAAAAGAAATAATAAACAAGTATTAAGGTTACTTGTTAGTAACTGATCACATTACTCAAGGTCTCTTGTAAAACTAGAGAAATAATAAGAGCATCCTGTCTATAACTTTTCTCATCCGAAGATAGCAACTAATGTGTCACCAGTATTTTAACTTTAACTGTAATATAATTTTCGTATGTTGTCTAAATAATATTATAATAAAATAAAGAAGAATTGAAGAGATAGTTCACATTTTGTCAGATATTTATTATATTCATTTTCCTTTCCTTTCTGTCCATGTAGATAACAATTAAAGCTGTCTGTTAATCTAAAAGGCGAAACTTTAATTTTAAAATGTACACTACTTAAGATGAAGCCACTGGAGTAAGCTGGTAAAATGATCAATTACTATCCTCCACTTTGTTTATTTAACATATTATATAGTTATAGTTCTTCTGAACATTAACATTGAACCCTATATTTATACCAAGACCAAGAAGAACCTTCTTTATACCTTATGTTACACAACATAATAACTGCGACTTGGTTAAGTATAAACTTATACATTTTATTAAGATAAACACTATGTCATGTCTCTTTAATATCACATCATTTAAATCATACTTATCTTATAACTTAATATGCAATGTAGGAATTCATATTAATCGCTAGAAGTAGTTTCGGAGAATTTATAACGATATGATGAATTTAAAGTTAATTTATGTTATGAATATTTGACGATCGGTAAAATTATAATTTCATTAAGTTTTGATATCAATTGGTAGTTAAAATATAAGGACTATTAATACCTTCGTATGTGTTTCTTTATTTTGTATATTTCTTATATAACACGACTATAACTATAACACATTCCTAAACACATGTATGTAACGAGACATTTTTTTTCAGTTTTTACCTCTTTACTCTGAATCATGACTAAGTTGTTCTAAACATTGTATTAATGACGGTGATTTCATTTATATTTATAATTCACTTAAAGTAATATAATATTATTAGTAACTCATAATCACTTCTGACGAAATATGATATATCTCAAAGGTGTTAACTATTACTATAAATTTGATATTTAATCATCAAGACGTGATCTGCAGGATATTAGGATATTCGTGAAGTTTCTAATTAGATGTCGTGACATAAGAACGGATCCAATAATAAATAAATGTTTCTAATATTGAAAGACACTGAATATTTGAACATAAAGTATACACAACCTATTTTAACGTCACCTACTGTGAAATGGTTGAACTAAATTAGATATAATGAAAAAACGGAAAACAATTCACTATTTCTTAAAATTTGATAATCGGTTAAAGTGTTTGGAAACCCATAAAGTATCAATAAAACAAATATTACGTGTCAGATTTGTATGAAAATTAGTTTATTACCTATTAGCTATTTAAATAATAGAAGCATTTGTGGTTTAAAGTGTTTGTTTTTACTGATTAAAAAGAACTCATATTATTTATAAATCTGACACGGTCGTAGCGATATTAATACAGGAAGAGTTAACAAGAAAACATATTTTATATAATTCTAGAACAATATGTTTGTTGTTAATTTTAATAATTAACATTACAATTAACATACTGGTATTTATAAATTAAAAATTAACGTACTGGTATTTATTTCGTATACATTTAACTCAAATCAAATTACGGTATTCACTTGTATTTTGTTTTATTTACTATTTTGTATCAATATTTTAAAATGAATTTATATCAAAGCCAGATTCCGGTATTCGCATCGATCGGAAAATAGTAAGTAAAGAAACAATTTGTAATATATATTTTATAATAATTATACATTTTCACTGATCAAATATCTAAACCGGAATTATCTTTATACTTTTTATGTTTGAATATTTTTTTAATTGAAGTTTTAACAAGTCGACTTGTAACCACTTTTCGAAGAGTCCTTGTGAGGGATGTTTTCGTAAAATGAAAGTCAAACTTTTTAGGGTTTTAAAAGAGAGAGAAAAGTTTGGAATTTCATTATGTTGCCTTCTTAAACAAATCGTAATTTTTACTAATTTATTATATATTATGCTTAACAAGGAAAAATTATTTTAATGTATTTTTATAGTATTCCAACATTATTTACTTTATATAATAAAGATAATTAGAAAAAAACAACCACTTTCGACGTGCTAGTGGACACAATCTATTAGAATGACGAGTGACGAACACCACTCTTATTTCTTGCCCAAAAAGCTGCTACACGCCTTTCATGGAACTGTTATACTATGCTCCTATCTCATAAGTAAGGACCCCAAACGAGTTATACTTTAGTCGAGCAGATTCTGAATTAATTGACATAAGTACTCCCGGTTAAATAAATATAAAATAGTAATCAAGAAACATCCAAGTTTAAAAAAGCTTTCTTGTCTACCTTTTAAAAACATTATCTTATATTAATATATTTACTATATTATTAAGTTAATTGCGTTATTAATAAACAAAATTGAAATGTAAGAGTAAGATATATTTAAATATAATTATTGCACAGTCAAATCGACGTATTACAATAAACGTTTGATATAAACGAAAAATACGAATCGAATTTCTTTGATATGACTATTTTATTATGGTATAACAATAAGTCATAAAAAACTATCAATAAAATACCATACATTACAATATATTACACATTTATATATAGACCTTATAAAACATTACATGTACAAACTACTGTATTGTAATACTAAATGTTAATTTCAACTGTTTTAAGTAGTCAAGGGAAATTCTTTCAGAAGCTTTAAGTTACTCCCTTTTTATCTATTCTAAGACCTTAGCTGGTTTACTCTGTCTGTTTTGCGATATTATATATATTCTTAACGACAAAGAAGCTTTAGAACTAATTAAGTGATGGCTATTTTTACATTTTATATAATTTAATGACATCATTTTTTATAATATAAATAAATATCTAACAATCCATTATTGTCGATGTTAAGATATATATTTAGTTCTAAGGTGTTACTACTTTTAGAGAGTGTAAACTCAAACGACAATCTTGTATAATGAAATTCGAAAAAGAATTAAAAAACTTAACTGTATGTAATCTATAGTAGATCTGTAATTAATATAACATAACAAGACATACGATGAATACATTAAGTCAGGAATATCGGAACATGATGTCATTGATTTACATAACACGTTCACTTCATCCATATAACAATGTGTTAAGACTGTCTGTACTATAAATATTGTTTATATTTAATTGAAATGTTATTACCAATGTACTAAAACATTATATTCTGTCTTACTGTCTGTATCTTTTAACGCGAATCACATGGAATATATTGAATATATCTCAATAAAACTTCACATGTCAAATTCTATAGAGGCGAAGACTTTACATGCCGGAAAATATCATTCCAGCGAGATAGTTTATATGGAAAATATTACCGAGATTGCATTTTCTATTAACGATAGTATAAATGTTCTTTAATAATGTATATTATTGGTATTAATTATTGGTAAATAAATATTGGTAAATAAATATAAATATATGGAATATTGATCGGAAGGTCACGGTTCCTAGTTTCGCAGAAAACAATATTTGTTTATTACATTACCATACAATAGTATCATTTCTCACACGAAAATGTTCCTATAAATTTTGGAAAACATATTTAAAAAATATTGTTATTTAAGTTAGTAAGTATAAAATAAATTATTTAGTTCTTTAGTCGGACGAAGCATATACAAAATACTCACCTTTTTAGTATGTATAATCATATTCAAGCTTCAGCAATAATTAAATCTTATGTAAATAGTTTTTATGTAAGTATAAATGTACATGAGCAATTCATCATACATATATCAAAATATTAACATTAAATATAAAATATAAAACATTGCTACGTGTTAATTACATAACAAAATTCAAAATAATGTTATAAAAATTATTGTACATTTTTTGTTGCGCATAAACCAAAATGTATGGATTTTAATGTAATGTCGTGTGTCTTATTATCTAAATCAGTATACCCTAAACATGATTGGGTGATAAAATATATATATATATAGATTACAATAATCAGCTGGAAGAGGCAGATAAAGTCGGCTGCAATAGTTAGTTATGTATCAAGTTATAAAAATACAACAGAGTTAAAATAAACATTGTGTGGAATTTACATTAAAATAATGATTACACTTCTATTTGGACTTACATAAGTGCGAACTAGCACTATTTTACGTTTTCGTTGTATGAAGCGATTTAATCATAAATTCAATGAAAATTTTATAAAAGTGTGAGAAATATAATTTAAATAAGAAGAAATAGATAAAATAAGCTACGTATATAATAAGTAGACGTACATGTGTATAATAATGTTACAACTTAGTAAAATTAAATTTACTGAGCGATTGGCGTTTGAAGTGACGCGGAGTTTAATTGTCGAATTATTTGATATAAATTACTAAATATAATAAAATATATAAATAATATATAACTAGAATATAATATATGAATAATATATAACATATATATAAGCTCTTAAAAATATTAAATGGAAACAAAATATACTAAAAACATTTTCATATTACACGAATATTAAGTATAATAATATTTTTTATAAAAACACATCATATTTCACAGATAAGATATTCTATTTGATATTTGTATATTTGTATTACGTCCTAGGACAGTACAAGAGAGCTCTGACCTTTAAATAAAAGAACTGTAATTTTTGTTTGTAATAGATGATTGAATTCTGTGAAACAGTCTGCTTAAACTAGGATTTGTAAGGGTTTATAATTAATTTAATATATATAACATATATTATTAAATACCAGCTAATGTCAGTAAGTTTAGTCTCAAATTTAGAACGCTAGATGGATTATTTCTTGAAACATGTGTAGGGGGATACAGACGAAGTCGCTGACAGCAACAAGTTTCATAACAATTTTGATCATATTTTAAGTATTGCCGTAAGATCCTCTCTGATCGGGCCCAGCTGTTACTTGTATTAATAGAGTAACTTTATTGTTATTGAACTGGATTTAATATAATATAAATTAGTAAAATTTTATTTTAGTAGTACATTTTTTTATAATCTTTCATAAAAAAAGCAAATTCAGCAAATTCAGTGTTACCCACACTGATTTTGCTGTCAAATTCTGCGCTTATCTTTCTTAATGACTATTTGTACTTATTTGTGTCACTCTTGACAGTGTTGTTAAATAATTTTATTCATAAAGAAACCGGTTTTCATTCAGAAACATTTGTTTTTTATTACGTTATCCATAATTCTGAGTTTAAACTCTTGTATTGATGATATTATGTCATTACTTCCGTAACTTTTAAGCGATCCTTTCATCTGCATCACCATTAATCTGCACGCAGTATCGCACCGACAGACACATAAAAACGCAACCTTTTTGCAATCGACTTAATAACAAATACATGTTGGAAAATCTATTATATGAGTCAAATTATACAGATGTATAATTTAGCAGATTTAGATTAATTGTGAGTTTTTTTGTAATGCTCTCAAAATATATGCGATGTGTAAAACGTATTCTACTATTAAAATTGTATCTTATATTTTATTCTGTACATTTTGAAAATACGAATATGAATTTTAATAAATTTTGTATTAATTATTCCTAAAAAAATATAGGTATGTAAAAAGGAAGAAAAATACATATATTAAATATATTTTGCTTTACTTTTTTTTAATTTAACTTATTTTTAAAAGAATCACTACATAATACTACGACATATGTGATTACAATCACGTATCTCTTTTGTGACGAGTTGATATATAATATATAAAGAATAGTTTCATGATCACAATAAATAATATATTGGATAGAAACAGAACTCAGGATGTCTCGTGAATCTACAAACATTTTGATAATTCTGACAATTCAATATTAACAGTAAAAAGCTGTAGGTTATGTTTCAAGTAGCACATGTCTTTTATATTCATTACATAATGTATTCATGGTTTATATTTATTCAAATTTATGCTATTTAAAATTGATATTAATATTCTATCAGTTATATCATTAAATAAGGATATAAGTTATAAAAACATATTAGTTATAAACTAACATAAATTACCACGTTTTAAAGTGATTAACATTAAATTATAAAATAATATGTTTATATAAAATACATAAACATATTATTTTATAATTTAATGTTAATCACTTTTAATACCTGCTCTATGTACATATAGTAATTAAATATAATTATATATAATTAATTTAATGATGGGCCATTATAGATAACTATTGTTTGATATATAGGATTAAAAAAGCGCTGATCTCTATAATCACTTTATCTATTTATATGCATGTAAATAGGAACAAACAAAAAATTATAATACTTCCAGAGTTCCAATATTAGTAGGAATTCATGCGTCAAAAGAAAAGTATGAAGTGGTCTTTTTATATCCCGATACGTTTAATGTATTTTATCAGTAGTATTAAGTTGTTTATAAATATGATGTACGCTCAGACAAAAATAGTTTATTTTCATACATAAGGTTATCATGAGATGGTGAGGAGCACGGGGTTATCAGTGTTTGTTCAAACACACGCACTCACTTTCAATGATACAGAACATTAGATGTATTTGATATGTACAAAGGAAATATCTAGTTCAGTTGAGAATTTAAAATATATGTGGTAATAATATATTCCTTTTTATTTTTAAATAACTTCCGACTCAGATCTAATGTAGTATTTTTGGAATTTGTAGTATTTTTGGGATTGAAAAAAAAAAAGGTTTCTATAAGATCTACGGGTAGTAAGGAAAAAGCCCACCATTCTGAGGGTATAATTTATTTTATATATATGTATTCTATGTATGTATGCATGTATGTATATAATGTAAGTATATGTCATAATTAATATTTCATTGTTCAATAGTTCAAGTTTATTTTGGTTTAGTGGTTAAGTATAAGCAGGATTTGATTCTTATTAAAATAATACATATATAGTTATATATATGTATGTGTTAGAAATATTATTACAATTACATTTGTATTATCAAATAAAAGTAAAAAAAGTATTTATAACCAAAATTCAAAATCAAAAAAATATAAATACAGTGTCGAAAAATAGAGAGCTCGTATTCTAGGAGTATCGTATTAGATAGAGTTCATGCGAGGTCACTTGAATTGCAGAATTAAAGTACACCAGGGTCTATTGTTTGTATAATGAAAGATATTATAATGTTTTAGACCTTTTACGATGTCGAGTATGATATACAGGGTCATGCGAAACTAAAAAGTAACAAAGATCCGTAATTAGTCCTAGTATTTCCTATTCTGATTGAGTGCATCAGACAGTCTCCATATTTGTGAATGTCTTGGGCGATAGCATCACATGCCAACAGGATCTTCTACTTTTTTGTTATTCATATCATAAAAAAATTTGTTTCTTCTAATATATTAGTTAAGGAAATTGTAGTGTCTCAGTTACTGTTCAGAATGCAGCTATATTAGATATTTTATGCTGATTCTTTAGGACATAGAGATAGTACTCTATAATTTGCTTTGCAAAACTCCCTGGGAATAACTATATTAAGAAGGATATACTAAACTGGACAAAATAACTGGATAATAATTCCCTTATAAGGACGTCGCACTGATGACTGCAGTGCACATGTAAACTGCACTCCAATGGCTACAGTTTGGTGTATAAATAAAAAACGGTTATACAACTTATGTTATTTTATTTATTTATTTAGCTTCACGCAATATCCCTTGCGGGGTAGCCAGAGACGACGGTGCGCCAAACGCTACGGTCCCTGCATAACTCTTTCGCCTCGGCCACAGACATCAACCTCTTCATACATGCCCTCCGGGGGGTCCTCATGCTTTTTACGTGACTTTCGTCCAGTATCATAGACACAGTGTTTTCGAAGGTCACTCGAGGCCTCCCCCTTTCTCTCTTACCGCTCACTTTTCCTGTATAAATCTTTTTTACCATCGACATGTCCGTTTGGGCACGTTAAACGAATGACACGTTGGGCACGTTATCCAAATATGAAGTTTATTGATGATGTACTTCATTCACTCATCCATTGAAAACAGTTCACACAATTAATTACAGTACATATGATAAAAAATAACGATTTGATTACTTACTTTAATATTGGTCTTAATATTTTGTGTTCATCTTTATAAGGTAGCTGTTTGTATACTTATATTTCTTATCTTTCTTTTAAGAAATAATTGTCTAACAATAAACTTTTTAAAAAAAGATTCAAAGGACTGCATTGTATGTGATATTAAAATAATGCAATATATTTAAATTATTATAATCAAATCCGGTAGTGGTACCAGATTATAATTTAGAACTCGTAAAATAGTTCGCAGTGAGAGCACACTAACGGTCAAGTACAACTGAAAATATGAATTTAGATGAAGTGATACACAAACAGACAACGGTGGAGTGTTCAGTTTATGTTATTGTTTGAACTTTAAATATTCTATTAATAATAAAAAGAAATGTTTTTATAAAAAAGTGAGATTTTAAATTCTTATTCTAAGTCTTATTCTATAATTAAAACAGTAGGCATTTGGTAAATTCATGGTCAATTATCAACGATTCTATAGTGACCTTGACCTCCGTCTGTATCTAATAGTTCATACAATTAAAACAATATTATATGTAGTATCTTTGTTGATTTAATCAAACTGGTGCCGCAATGAAACACAAGTTTGACATAAACTATGCATATTACATGTAACTATATAAATATTCAATTAATCAGTTACTTTACTTATATTACGTAATTAAGGTATTTATTTAATAAGATTTTTTATATTAATATTAATTATATAAATTCAGTTAATTTTTATATTAAATGTTTTAAACTATTCAAAAATTCTAGCAAATATTTAAAAACAATTTCAAAGAGCCACACAATAAGTTTTGAATTTCTCTTTTTAGATAATTGTCAGAGCATTTTCATTGCATTTGAGGTTTTTGGAATTAAAAAAGCCGAGTGAACTATGTATTGATAACAGTTTTCTTTTATTTTACAATTTTTAATCCAGGACTCAAAAAATTTCATATATTCATTTATGTTTCCATATATTATTCATTTCTTTGTCAGTTGATATTTTGTATATATTTAGTGAATTTTTAGATAACAATAAAATAACAGTGAGGTGTTGATTATATTATAATGACTTCATTTGTTTCATTCATTTTTAATGTGGAATTCGTTACTATTGTAGAGTTTTCTATTAATTGAATTATATATATATAATATTTATTAAATATTGGTTATTTTATAACTAACAACATACATCACACATATATATTATTATACGTGTATTCATAGTGTTGAAATCGCACTTTGAATATTTTATTAAGTTATAATTGAAATAATTCCTATTAAATCCATTGTAGTGTATATCATTATGGCTCAGTTTACAGAGTGCTGTTGTCAAATATTAGAGGTCATAAGTTCACGATTGGTGATCATTTAGACTTTAAACATTTTTATTTTTAACATTTATTTTACATATAAATATATTTTTTATGAATTTTGATTAGTTAAGTGAAATAAACATATTTATATTATTTGTTTATATTAAAAAAACTTCTCGCAATGTTTTATCATTGTCAGACTATTGTAAAGTCATTTAAACTTATGACTCAAACAACATTGCAATGTGAACTAATACTAGATGCATAAATTAATATTAAAACTAATAAACTTTGTCATTATATTATTTATTTTTCAGTATTTTTCCTCAATTCTCATTGTTTCCTTATTTTTATATTTTTGTGGTCATTTCATATTTTTAATATTCATATTCATAATATATTTATAACTTTACTTTTTTCTTTGTTTTCTTGTTTCAATGAAATTATGAATACGTTTAATAATAATAATAGCACATTGAAATAATTTATTATATATAATAGACGAGTATACTATAAACTCACCTGTCAATATTTCCCGCCATTTCCAGGCGTTCGTTATTCACACAATTCATAATTTTAATTCACTAAAATCACAATTAATCACTTATATTTATATTACAGAAGGCATTAACAGCACCTTTAATATTGAAATATGTTGGTCACATAATAGTATATAATTATTAATTATTCACATATTTTAAAAGTTTTTCTCTATTTGTAGTTTCGTAAATAAATCGTCTTAACTAAGGTTGTATGTGTGATGGTCAAGACACCATGCTGCGGTGTTGTCGACTGCCGCGCGTCGCTCGCTCGAGCTTACAGAACATAGAGTGGGACAGAGACGCGCCGTCAGGTTTAGTTTATATATTTATTACTAAAGCCTTCACGTTTTTTTTTATGATTTCCTTTTAAATTAAAGTACTTTATAAATGTATTTCATTTTATTAATATAAATTATTTACCGACTTTTACATATTTTATAAAAACATCAACATATACAAATTTAAAAATTCTAAAAATATAAACGAGATTTCTGCAATATTATGTGCTATTCTATAATAACCAGTTGAATCTGAGATATTTCTTTAACATTTGACTGCTAAGCGATTCTGGCGATAATGTTCAAAACTGCGGGACATACTTTGACTTGATGTTGTCAAATAAAACACTCGCATTTAGATAAATATCAATCAATTTTAATAATTCTTTTCGTATTATAAAGAAACAATATTAATTGTGAATGTGAATAAGAAAGAAATAAACACTTTCTATCCTCAGTCGTTTTCTTCGATAACTTATAATTACACAGAGCAACAAAGTTACGGTAATAGCGGTGTTCGTGACAAAGGAACGCAGCATTTTTGCGGTACGTAGCAGTCAAATGGTTAAATCTTACTGTAATAGTAACTTTATCAGGGGTCAATTTGTATCAACATCTCATGGGTGAAATGGGAAGGGAGCTTTTAAGTAAACTTTTTGGTAAGTCTATATTCCTTTTATGCTGTTGATATTATTACAAAATTATGAGTTTTGAATCAAATTACTGCATTTCTGATTGCATTCTTCACGTTTATAGGTATATTGAGGTTGTTTTGGAGATGATAAAGAAACCGACACACTGACGAATCAGATAGTTTAAATTAAATTTTTATAGTATCTACACAAAAAACCATCTTGTTCTGTGGTAATATTTATTTATGGTTACATGTATGTACATATAAAAATAAATAAGAGAGACATGGAGATTACTTATGTTTATGTGCATCTTTATAACATGAGCGTATTTATAGTCTTCAGAGAGTGTCGGTCGACAGTCGAGCGGTGTCAATCGGATATGTAGGTTGCCATTTCATTTCATTTCGTATGGTATTGTATTCTACGCTTTACTGTACTCGTACATATACACGGTATAGTCTTTGAGAGAAATAGTTTGTCAATAGAAAAACTAAAATAAGAGCGATATGCACGATGACGTTGGTTGGGTGAGGACGGTTTTAAAAGTATTATTCTAATATTCAACTAAGAATAATTAAACCAAAATAACACTGCATTAAAATGCATGAATTTTAAATATTTAAAATATTCATGAGAGGTATATTTTTGTTACGTCAGCAGATATAAAAGGATACACGATGAATTTTATATATATCTAATTTGATGTAAAATATATAAGCTATTCTAAATAATGTTTGTTTACACTAAAATAATTAAGTATTATCATGTAATTTCAGAATATTCCGAGGCCCAGTTAAACTATGTCACATTGTCAATGAAAATTAACAGACTTTAATGTTTTTGAACGAATTAATGTCAAACGACTATTGATAGATGGTTTGAACTCGTAACTAAGGTCATTAATGTAATATGAATATAGGAAGACATTAAAGAAACCTTTACAACTATTTTGGAGGAATTACTGTTTTCTATGTATTTTTTGGTTATATTTTTTTATGATTTTAACTGTTCTTAAGATACTATTATAAGGATAAAAAAACTATAAAATATATATAAACTAAATCTTCAACAGATAATTGGGTTCAAATTAATCATAAAATTTCACGCAAATAGTTTTGATAAAAATTACAATAATTAATTAGGTTCGGAATTATATAACGAGTATTTAAATATTTTGTTATAAGTGTCTGAAGTAGTTTTTACATTACTGTGATGGTTACAGTGAAAGAGGAACAACGATGCTGTCGCAGAATTTTAATGTATTATCAATATTTTTTATTAACAATAATGGAAGCTATAATATATATAATAAAAATAATACAAAGTCCATGAAATTTTATATTTATTGATAGCTAATAATAGAGTATCTTATTATTATAAGAATTTTAAAGATTATACAATTCTACTTCCCTTCGTCTGAACTTTAAGAAAGAATAAATTACTAAGATTATATACTTACACGACTCAGACTGTAAAATCAATAATTATAGTCTATAAAGTTTTAATTATAGTAGTTATAATAAAATGAATCAAAATAATAAAACTCCATCTACAATTCACGATGCATAATCAATCATTGCTCGTCTGTTTGCTATTCTTTTACTGATAGTAAGCTTATTAGACAAATAATCAGAAATACTCAACATATGATTCTTTTATGTAAATATGAAATAAAAGCTGCACATAAGTTATTCTGACACCCGTGTGTGTCATCGGGACTTTATAAAATATATTGACGTTACACGTGTAACATATATATTTAATATAGATAGTTTGTCTATACGTCAATATTCATTGAATTTTTGTAACTACAAGTCGCAATTATACAAAGCTACTGTGGAATAATAAAGCTTATAGAATATAAATATTATATTAATTTACTGATAAATAACATTTTAATAGTTCGTATATTATAGTTATAGTTTATTTGTTCTATGTGAATAAACTTAATTATTATATGAGGTCAGGTATCGCATAATGGAACTCACATCTCAGTTAACACTACTGTATTTATTATATATGATGAATAAATAAATATAACAATTTAGTAAATATTTTGAATATCATGAACCTATAAGCATTGGACTATCAAGTTTATATTTCCTAACATAATTATTAAATTACCTATAATTTCCTCTGGACCCTTTGATATACTACGGGAATACGTATTAACCATATACCTACATATAATTATTTTTACTATCATACAACAATTAATAATAAAAGCTAAAAAGATGTAATTTAAGTAACCAAGGACTTAAAAAGAAAATGGGAAATGAAAAGCCTGCAACTTCCTTAAAATAGTTGTTTTTCAACACAATCAAATTTATTCAAATAAACTCGTATATCTATTGTATAATTATTATAATTAAATAGCATTTACTACTAAAGAATAATCTTTCACGGTGAAGGTTGTGGTCAAAGATAACAAACCTTGTTTATTTTAACTGTGAGGTACTAAAGGACAAGAGGCTAGGAGTTTCACATATGTTACTCTGACCCGTGGGTAGAGCGACTGAACTTAATAAAAATAGAGTGACGTTACGTTGTAATGAAGAAAGCAAGTTGACAGTAAAGTCTACACCTGACACTTGTTTATATATTTAGTCACTGTTTTAAATGTTATTAGAAGTTTTTCGTTTTGTGCTATTGAATATTAGGTTTATTTCTATTTATATTCTTATTATATTTACATTTGGTAGGTACATTTGATACAAATTAAATGAAGCAATTAGATATTTTAAACATTGACTGTACACATAAAAAGTTTATGTTAAAATTTTTCCCAAACAAACTTTTTACGAGATACTTAGTGTATGAGTGCAAACTAACTTTAACATTTAATTATAAAGTTTAATTCGTAATTGCCTGAAACCACTCGAGGACGATACGAACATATGAAATTAAATTTGTAGCGGACCCGGATTAAACCTATAACAAGAATTTATATCCGGGAGTGCTTAACACTGCGTCTGAGAGAAATATTTGTGTATGATATCATCCACATACATACAAACTAGTCCTACCCTTGTGTATTATGTTAAGAATATATAAATCTGTGCTGGATAAAGACCTGATAAACATAAAAGCATATAAATCATACTAATCTAGTTGTTCAGCTGGTGCATATGGCGTTCATTCATACACCTGAAAATTAGATTTACTACTAAAATATATTTAAAAGATTTATCTTAAATGTTCCTTACATGTGTTCTATTTTATATTAGCGATAGCAGACAAGGAGACGGTCCGTCTGATGGTAAGTGAAATCTTTGTCCGTGGTCGAATACGAGTACACCAAATACACTGCGCAATGGGGAGTCATGAAGGATGTCAGATACAGGGAGGGAAGGGAGGAGTTTAAGTACCCGACTCTCTTACTCTATAATCCACAATGTGTTAATTCTACGTCCTTCTATCATTACCATTAAATAGTAAAAAAGTTTTTTACCACTCCAAAAGAACCAAAAAAGAAAAAAGAAAAAATTAAAATTAAAAGAGGATAGTACTTAACTGCTGCAACAAATTATCTACAGTAAGATTATATCAATTCAAAATGATTTTATGCTTTATATATTGAAGTATGATTTAATGTTTCAAGTGATAAAAATACGTTTATAATTGTTGTAATTGTAAACCGCAGATGTTATTTATTAATATCTATAATTGTATTCACATTATATAGTCGTATATTAATAAATAACATCTGCGGTTTGTGGATCAAAAAACATGAGTTTTGTTCTGACACGTATGGATGTTTAAAAATGTGTTCGATGAGTAATTGTTTTTCCAAGCGTAGTATTATACTTTACTAGCGACATCTTTAGTAATACCAATAAAAATGGATTTAGTTTAGAATATAATTTTTTTTGCATGCCTTCTTCAAATATTTATAAAGTTTTATACTCCGAGTTTATTGCACCTTATAGTATAGAAACATATAATATGTACATTTCTTACATATAGCGAAACTCAGATTGTATCCTAAACATTATCTTTATTCGACTCCTAAATGCTGATGGCATATATTCTTATATCATATATCCTCTTAACGGTAAACAGTAGTCCGTATGTCGCGAATCACATAGAAGAGAGGATCCACATGCAAAAGGACTAGTACGTAAAATGTATGGTGTTACCAAATCACCCATAGTTAATAGGCGATAGCGCACTATCTTAAGGACCTTTTTTATAAGGGCAATTCTGTGTCTATGTCAGAGTATACCTTTCAAATATTTATAATAAACTACACCAATATTAACGCTGTTTGAACTCAGGTAGTTTGAAACATTTGTTATATTATTCATATTCACATTATGCTCGGTAACAACGCTTTTTATATTTTATTCTAGTTTTTATAAGCCTTAGAGCCTCCTGGTATCCAACTGGGTGAACCTCGGATGCGGGGTGATTTGACAGGGGTAGTTACCACCCTTACGTAGAGTTATCGGTTTAAAATAACTATTACAAATGCGTTATGTAAAATGCTAGATGCATAACCTCTACCCCTCCTTCCTGCTTTCCTTCATCCCTAGTTGTTTCTTGGTAGTAACAAATCATCTGTAAGTATCAATGTTTAACCTTTAGTTCTTCATGGCCTGTTTATTTGCCCCATACAAAAAATATATATTAAAAATAACACAAGTTTTAATTAAATCTACAATCTTAACTATCTTAAATAATTTTTATTTCATTAAAATGTCGTTGAACATGATTTTTAATAAAAGTATTAATTGGAAAACGTGCTTAAAACTATATCCACTTTTTGCGAAGCATTATGATAATTTAAAAAGAAGTCACGATAAGAAAAGACAACAAGAATTACAATGAAGATTTTACCGGGAATTATATATTTATTTACAGTACTTCGTACATCTGGAAACGTTATTGCAAAGCGTGGCTAGAATGCTTGTTACATGTGCTTGATATCCAAACGCTAAAGGGCTTTATATTTTGAAGTTCGACTTAAAAGTCTAGAGGATATTAAATATATTAATATTTCTTTATATATTTAAGTACTTTTCTCTTTATGATACAATAAATTAAAACCAGAGATCTTGTTGTTTAAAATAATTAAGACTGAGAGGTTATGTGGATACCCTTATTTTGTACAATAATTTACTCGTATATCATAATTATTATGAATTTAAACATTTTGGGGAATATTTAACACATGTTTTCTAATTCAGGCACTCAACCACTTTACTATTTAATACAGTTAAGACAATGTATCCTCAGCTTCTCGTACCGCAGTTAGTAATTCTGTTAAATCTTAATCAAGTAATGTTCCTTACTCTCTAATATCTTATTTGTATGCAGTGTACTGCGGTGCATCAATTTAAAGCTCTCCATATTAAGGAAATATTCCTGATGAAAATAACATTAATGTACTGTATAGTAAATTCACACAGTTTGGGCTAATATTCTATAATGCAGTTTAAGTTCTACGAAACTTTAAGCGAACCTACAATAGATGAACTTATGAATATTTTAAAAATGAATTTTAACGCCGGGCTGTGTTTTTAAACTAGTTTACTAAAAATTCTAAATGTGTACAAAGAGAAATAAATATGAGTCCTGTCCCAAAATTAAATGACACATTTCTTAAGTTTCTGAAGAAAACATGGATACTTTTATACTTTTAAGGTAATGTTACATAGCACGTTTACTCGAAGCTGCAGGCAATATATGAGTATCTTTTACCTCGCATGCAAATATCACTTAAATAATGATAAGTGTTTGCTTTTCTTTTTATTAAATATAAAATATTTTTCAATTTAAAATGAACTTTAAAATATATATGTAAAGTTTATAATAAATTAATTGTAGTCTAAGCATTCTAAAATTATATATAATGAATGTATCAGTCCATAGCCAAATGGTATGCGGTCGTTGTTGATTCGATTTAAATATTTAAATCTTCTGATTTTTTTATAAATTAAACAAAGATGAATGATAGCTATTAATTGACGAGAAGATTTAATGTCATAATAACATATACCTTTTTTAGTTTTCATATATGTATGTATATACATATATATAAATATATTACATTTCATATGTAAGGACAGTCTTATTTATTATTATTGAAATCAAATGTAGAATCTGTTTCTCTTCTTGCAGAAGTGGACCTAAAATATAGTGCACATTATTCGTCCTTCACTGTGTAAAGAGTTTGGTTTGTAATATTATGAGGGTGTTATATTCGCTCTGTATTTAATACACAATTTGAACAAGTGAGTCTGAGATCGCGTTACTTCGAGTATTAGTTACTAAAATATATATTACTCCTATATTGCACTCTGTACGTTTGAATAACGCTTCTTACAACTCATCGGGTAAATATTAGCCAATATCAGACTCAGAAAAGAGGAGTACCTCTTCCACATATAATATAACAGAACTTGCCTTTATGATATTTTTCTGGAATATTGTTAGTAGTAGTAGTAGGAAGTAAAATACATTTTCAAATTATTTATAATAATAATTTGTGAATGTTGTTGAATTCCTTGAATGGATCGACTTATTTGTAATTGCCTTGATTTACTTTTGATTATGTAAAACAATCACAACATGTTTGTATTACGAAAATAACTTCACTTTATGTAAATTTTAAATACTTTGTCTATATATATTAATTGTAATTGTCAGTAGTGTGACCATGATGGGATAATTTTCAATTCAAAACACATCGCGTAATTGTTAATCGTGAGATACGTAACTATTTCCTTTAATCGTGATTAATGAGTTACGCTGCTAATTTAAACGAATGTTACTCCATTGATATAGGAATTGACAGTTCTTAAACGATAATTTTAAGTGTTCTTTTTTCTTGTTGGTCTAGTTGTTAATTACCCAAGACATGAACAAACCTTGGTTCGATTTTCCATCCATTCATCCAAATTAAAGTTCCAAGTTCTGGTCTAGTTTGTATCGAAGTGTTGGTTTTACAATCACGGAAATTACTTATTCTCTAATGACGACGATTTCTTTTATAAATACATGCTATTTGTAATTCATCTTGTAAATTGATGTGTTTAAAAGTATTTTGAGTTATTTTTCCAGAACATTTGTGAGGTTTCTTTCAAAAGAGCATTTACGGGCAGCCTGACGAACTTGAAAAGTTTTGTAAAGCAAAACAAAACTTTGGAACAATTTATATTGTCGTGTTCCGTGGTCACGTTTTTTCATCGCCTTCAGGTAATACGAGTGAGCACAGCTTTTAACTTTAGAAGTTATTTTGTAGTGCATTACTTGAGTAGGTATTCAGAACAAAATATTACATTGCAGTATTAATATTTTTGTGATTAGATAATTTTAAGAAAAAATATGTTTTTAATTGATCGGTCAATTTAGTGTTCTCCTAATATAGCTACATACCCAGGATCGTAGTTTCTCTACTGGTATAAAAAATTATGAATATCCATCAAAACCCTTAGAAAAAAGATATTAATCTATTACCAGGAGTAATTGATAATCGGCATTAAATTATATTTTTGTGGAACTAATTATATATTAATTGATTTTGTGCGACATATCTTAGAAAGACAGATGTTCATTCTCTATCTGCAAACCCTAAAAGTAATCTAAACCAGTTGCAATTGCAAATACAAGCCAAAAAAGCAAGTCCAATTACATATATATAGATTTAAAATACAATGACTGGTAATTTGGGAATATAGTATGATATTATTTATAGACTTTATAGAGTCTTAGAAAATATAATTTCCATAATATACTTTTACAGAATGTGAAATGTTTTTTTTATTAAGTTCTAAAAATATGTCTACTTTTAATGTTAATGCGGAAACCACTCCAGTCTTTTAGCCTGTTCGCAAAAAAGTAATGTAGGATGTTAGTGTGACAGGAAGGATGTGTAATTATTTTACGTAATATAAATTAATTAGATTTGTTATCTTTAATAAACTATACTTTGTGCAAGTTTGAATGCATGTATGTTCCATAATAGAGTTGAAAAATCTCTACAGTTTTCTTAAACGTTTCTCGAGTAGTTCTTTAGAAGTTCACTTAATATATAGTCTACTTTTTATCTAAGATATCTAGACATTCTAATTAAAAGTATTTGAAGCCACGCACGATTATTACTCATTCAGTTAGGAACATAAGTTAAAATGTAGTATTTTTCATTTTATTTATTTAGTATCGCACTTGTCCTAAAACACATCCCATTGACGTAAGGAACGTATTTTTATAATTGTTCTGCATTAATTATTTAATGCGATTTGTGATCCTATAATTCTTTATTAATAGGAATTCTAGTACTTATATTATAATTCATCACCTCACATATTTACTGCTTACTTTCTGCATAATAATTACCTGTGAAAAGAAATAGATATTAAATATCATAGTTCATTATATCCTACATATTCTAATTAAAAACTAAATATCATGTTATTAATGGTCATTAAGTTTAGATGAACTTGAACGACGAATTAAAATAAAATCAACAATAATCGTCAAAGCTGTCGCTCCAGTGAGATGTTATATTAGATTAGTTTTCAGAGTAATTATCACAAACAACAAAGCTTGAACTTTACAAAGTACTAACATATAGATATTATCAAATATTAGTTCAAACAAGACAAAAATACTGTTATTTTGTATGTGAAGGGTACGAATCATCCTTTAATAGGTTGTAAATGTAAGAGAATCATAGTGGTAGTATAATTAGTTATTTTAGTCTTGTCTTGTAACCACGTTTTAATTGAATACTAATTTGTTCTCACATATCAATTGTGACTATGACTTAATGCTTTAGTTAAATTAAAGTAATAATAAGATAAAGTGTATCCAGGTACTTGTCGATTCTTTTCCCTGGACTAAATTTATGGAACTGTGCAATTGGAATCTAATGTTTCATAACTACATTGTTTTTCTATTTGATAAAAAATCCTTGACTTTGAATGTCAATCCAATTAAATGTATTTATATCATAAAGACTTTCATGCCATTTTTCGACACTACTAACTCATCTTACAGATACATCTTCGAAGTAAAGTTACCATATAATATTTATAATAAATATGTTACAGAGTCAGTAAATATCAAAGCTAAGAGCTTATACTTATACCATAAGTCATAGTAACTTGGAGGTCCGGAGGTGGAATGGTAAAATACAATGATATTTATTTGTATGTTTGTGACGATCTCCACTGCAGGTCAATAATCTTACATTTTTATTATTTTGTGGTATATTTGGTATGTGTGTGTGTGTGATTTTTTGTGTATGTAACATAAGATTTCGTATGTGTGTGTGTTTTTTGTGTATGTGACATAAGAATAAGATTAAGGTTTTAATTAAATTTGGGCATAAATTATATCATTAACATAAAATTATTTTATATCATGATTAAATAAATAAATATAAGAAGAGAGATACTTGTCTTATTATAAAGAATTTAATAATAAATGTGTATATATGATACATTTTAATGTATTTTTCATTTTTAAGGGCAAAGTCCCTTCATAATTTTAAAAAGATTTATTATACACATTTTTTCTATAAAGTCCTTAATTATCATATTTGTTTCAAATTTGGGTTTAATTAATACAATGAAGACCATTACATAATTTTTACTTAAATTAAATGTTCTGCGGTTAACACCCACGCGGTGTCCGCATTTGTACAATACGCAATACATATTTAAAATGAATACCAGTGTTTAATTCAGATTCATGACATAATTATATTATTTTATACAGTTATATATGGTATTATTTATATTAAAAGTACACAATTAAAACAGATTATATATTTTGTAACCTTCTATTAGAATATTTTTCTTTTCATAATTACTACTAACATAAGGTGGTCTTTAGCTAGCTTTAAAATATTGCAATAGAATTTTGATTTAAAGAAACCGGAGAGAAACGCTACAATTAGAGTAAAAAGTTATTAAACTACACTTGTTATTGCTGGCGACTCTGTGCATCTGAAATAGAGCCTGCGGTCGTAAGAGATTTTATTCTGTAAAATGTGTAAATAAGGTAATAGTTTATATCTACAAAAAATTAAAGCCAACTAATCTAAGTAATACTCTCTTTCTTGGAAGTAACCAAAGTAATCAAATACCCAAATATTTTTAGTTAATTCTTACAACAACATTGTATCATAACTCGTAACATTAAACACGGTCGTCAAAGACTCGTTATCTTTATGCGAGACGAATTATCATGTACCATTACGAATTGTGTGAAAGAATGACTGTTTGTTTATTTTTACATTAAATATAATATTTAATATTGTAACCCGTATATTGCTGTTCTGTATTCGCACGAGCGTAAAGCTCAATATTAATATTAACCCTAATTTGACCAATTGGAATGTTACTTCACGCTTCACTATTAATATATTTATAAATATTGGGTATAATTTATATAAAATGGTACTAGTTCTTTAGATTAAAGAACAATCTATAATTATAGATTTTGATTGGACATCAAGAAGTTAACTTTTAATAAAATGCATTTAACCAAAAGAGTGCTAGGTCTGATAGTGCAGGGATCGACAGGTAGAGGACGGCCGAAGAAAAGATGGATGGATTGCGTGAAAGACGATATGAAGAAGAAGGAAGTATGTAAAGAGAAAACGAGTAATAAGAGAATATGGAAGGAAAAAACATACTGCGCTGACACCAAAATTGTCATAAGGGCAAGAAGAGATGAATTCTGTCAAAACAATGATTAAATAAGCTACGTATATAATAAGTAGATGTACATGTGTATAATAATGTTACAACTTAGTAAAATTAAATTTACTGAGCGACTGGCGTTAGAAGTGACGCGGAGTTTAATTGTCGAATTATTTGATATAGATTACTAAATATAATAAAATATATAAATAATATATAACTAGAATATAATATATGAATAATATATTTTATTCATATATATAATATATGAATAATATATAACTAAGCTCTTAAAAATATTAAATGGAAACAAAATATACTAAAAACATTTTCATATTACACGAAAATTAAGTATAATAATATTTTTTATAAAAACACATCATGTTTCACAGACAAGATATTCTATTTGACATTTGTATATTTGTATTACGTCCAAAAGAGCTCTGACCTTTAAATAAAAGAACTTTTTAATTTTTGTTTGTAATAGATGACTGAATTCTGTGAAACAGTCTGCTTAAACTAGGATTTGTAAGGGTTTATAATTAATTTAATATATATAACATATATTATTAAATACTAGCTAATGTCAGTAAGTTTAGTCTCAAATTTAGAACGCTAGATGGATTATTTCTTGAAACATGTGTAGGAGGATACAGACGAAATCGCTGACAGCAACAAGTTTCATAACAAATTTGATCATATTTTATTTATTGTCTTTGAAATTAGGGAATTATGGAGATTAGCAACGCATAATACAAAAAAATTGTTTTTAGTATAATTTTGGTGTATATTAAATAACTAAAATAAGGAATTATCTACCAGTTACATTATTTCAATTCCATACATAAAATAAAGAGTACTACTTTGCAGTAACATCGTCTCTGACCGGGCCCAGCTGTTCCTTGTATTAATAGAGTAACTTTATTGTTATTGAACTGGATTTAATATAATATAAATTAGTAATACGGTTTTTATTTTAGCAGTACATTTTTTTTATTATTTCAAAAGTAAATTCAAAATTCAAAAGCAAATTCAGCAAATTCAGTGTTTCCCACACTGATTTTGCTGTTAAATTCCGCGCTTATCTTTCTGAATGACTGTTTGTACTTCTTTGTGTCACTTTTGACAGTGTTGTCAAACCATTTTTATTAATACGAAAACCGGGTGTCATTCAGAAACATTTGTTTTCTATTACGTACTGCTGAGTTTAAACTCTTATATTGATGATATTATTGTCACTACTTCCGTATTTTTTAAGCGGTCCTATCATCATCGTTAATCTCTGTCAGATGATATTTAAATTTGAACGCAGTATTGCACCGACAGACACATAAAAACATAACCTTTTTGCAATCGACATAATAACAAATACATGTTGGAAAATCTATTATTTGAGTCAAAATGTACAGATATATAATTTAGCAGATATAGTTCAATTGTGAGTTTTTTTATAACGTTTTCTTAAAATATATGCGATGTGTAAAATGTCTTCTATCATGTTTTAAAATAATATCTTATATTTTATTGTGTACATTTTGAAAAACTAAATATATATTTTTTATTAATTTTGTACCAATTTTTTCTAAAAAATATAAGTTGCGCACTTAAAAGGAAGAAAAATACATATATGAAAAATATTGTACAATACATTATATATATATATATATATATATATATATATATATATATATATATATATATATTTTTAAAAGAATAATACTACGACATATGTTATTACAATCACGTATCTCTTTTGTGACGAGATGAAATATAATATATAAAGAATAGTTTCGTGACCACAATAAATAATATATTGGATAGAAACAGAACTCAGGATCTGTCGTGAATATACAAACATTTTGATAATTCTGATACAATTCAACACTAACAGTAAAAAGCTGCAGGTTATGTTTCAAGTAGGACATGTTTTTTATATTCAATACGTAATGTATTCATGGTTTATATTTATTGTATTTAGAGTTCTGCTATTTGATAGAGATATTAATATTCTATCAATAATTTCATTAAATGAGGATATAAGTTAGAAAAACCTTTTTATTATAAACTAACATAAATTGCTACGTTTTAAATCGATTAAATTATAAAATAAAATAATAAATAACACCTGCTCTATGTACATATAATAATTAAATATAATTATATAATTAATTTAATGATGGGCCATTATAGATAACTATTGTTTGATATATAGGATTAAAAAAGCGCTGATCTCTATAATCACTTTATCTATTTATATGCATGTAAATAGGAACAAACAAAAAATTATAATACAATACTTCCGAGTTCCAATATTAGTAGGAATTCATACGTCAAAAGAAAAGTATGAAGTGGTATTTTTAAATCCCGATACGTTTAATGTATTTTATCAGTAGTATTAAGTTGTTTATAAATATGATGTACGATCAGACAAAAATAGTTTATTTTCATACATAAGGTTATCATGAGATGGTGAGGAGCACGGGGTTATCCGTGTTTGTTCAAACACACGCACTCACTTTCAATAATACAGAACATTACAAGATGTATTTGATATGGACAAAGGAAATATCTAGTTCAGTTGAGAATTATTTTTTATTTATAAATAACTTCACGTTACATTTAAATGTGACCCAAATGTTCTTTTTATAACTTCCGACTCAGGTCTGATGTAAATGCTTCAGAACCTGTAGTATTTTTGGGATTAAAAAAAAAGGTTTCTATAAGATCTACGAGCAGTAAGGGATAAGTGTACCATCCTGTTCCTTGGGGGGTTACGTTTATCTAATATATATATTATGTATATACGTATGAATGTATGTATGTATGTATGTATGTTATGTCATTATTTGCTGTATTAATATTTTTCAATTCAATAGTTCAAGTTGATTTTAGTTTAATGGTTAAGTATAAACAGGATTTGATTCTTATTAAAATAATACATATAAAGTTGCATGTCTGTGAGTATTAGAAATATTATTACAATTAAATACATTTAATGATAATTAAAACCAAAGTAAAAAAAAGGATTTATAATCAATATTCAGAAATAATAAATACTGTATCAAAAAATAGAGAGCTTGCATTGAATAAGTATCATAATAGATATAGTTCATGCGAGGTCATTTGAATTGCAGAATTAAAATACACCAGGACCTATTGCTTGTATAATGAAAGAAATTATAATGTTTAGACCCTTTGACGGCGGGTGTGAGATACAGGGTCATGTGAAATTAAAAAGTAATAAAGCTCTTCCAAAATTAATTTGAGCTCCGTAATTAGGCCTGCAATCCGACCAAAATAAAATGTCATATATATATAGACATTTTTGCAGCTAGGTAGAGTATAGTATAGTCACATTGTACGACTCAACCGCTTTACTGTACGTATGATGATTGAGAGAGACAGATTAATAAACCATCTTTCTTTTTGTCTTAGTATTTCCTATTCTGGGTGGTTCTGAGATTGCAGCAGACAGTCTTCAAATTTGTGAATGTCTTGAGCGACAGCACCACATATTACCAAAAGGATCCTCTTCTCTTTTGTTAAATATACCATAAAAAAATAATTCTTCTAACACATCAGTTAAGTAGATGAGGAGTGAGATTTGTATTATCTCAGTCAATGTTTGTAATGCAGCTATAATAGCTATTTTATGTTGATTTCTTGAGGGCATACTTTTACTATATTTGCTTTGAAAAACTTCTTATGAACAATCAGATTAAGAAGGATATACTAAACTGGCCAACAGCATAGACGACATCACATTTTATGGTCTGCAAATAAAAGAGGACAATAATTCCCTTATAAGGACGTCGCGCTGATGACTGCAGAGCACACGTAAACTGCACTCCAATGGCTACAGTTTGGTTTATATGGTTTATAAATAAAAAAAAGGTTATAGCACTTATATTTAACATTTTTTATAATCCGATCATAACTAGTTATTCAAATGTGTTCTGTGTTGGTTCTCGTCTGCTGAGAGCAGTGCACGTTGTTGATGCTTTGGTTGCCAAAACTTACTGGCGGTGAGCACTGAGTGTAATGACTGTGTAAGAGTTTGTTGTGGTTTACTTTTAATAATATTGTTCGATGAACTTGCCAAAATCAAGAAGCATTAAATAATACTACCGTTTTTATGATTATTACCAATTTTTTATAGTACTTTTCTTGAGCTCGTAACATTTTTGTGGTAGAAAATGGTTTTATAAAAATAATATATTACAAAGCATTTGCTTGATTCTTTGATAAAACATAACAAAAAATAAAATAAATAATATACGTAAGGAAATTTTTTATCCAAATTTGAACTTTATTAACATAACTTAATAAAGTTTTTTTTAGTTTTAGTTGATGATGTACTTCAATCACTCATTCATTGAAAACAGTTCACACAAATAATTACAGTACATATGATAAAGAAATATGGATTTAATTACTAGTAATATTCGTTTTTATATTTTGTATTGGTATAACGTTATATTTTTTATCTTTCTTTTAAGAAATAATTTTCTAACAGTAAATGTGAGAGAGAACTCTAGGTAAAAGATTCCAAAGATTGCATTGTATATTTTAGTGATATCAGAATAATGCAATATATTTTAATAATTATTACCAAATCCGGTAGTTACCAGATTGTACCAGTGAGAGCACACTAACGGTCAAATACAACTGAAAATATAAATTTAGATGAGGTGGCACACAAACAGACAACGATGGAGTGTTCAGTTTATTTTATTGAGCTCTGTTTGAACTTTAAATATTATATTATGGTGTAAATAATAAAAAGAAATGAATTTATAAAAAAGTGAGATTTTAAATTCTTATTCTAAAAGTCTTATTCTATAATTAAAGCAGTAGGCATTTGGTAAATTCATGGTCAATTATCAACGATTTTACAGTGACCTTGACCTCCGTCTGTATCTAATAGTTCATACAATTAAAACAATATTACATGTAGTATCTTTGTTGATTTAATCAAACTGGTTCCGCAATGAAACACGAGTTTGACATAAACTATAAATATTACATGTAATTGTATAAATATTCAATTAATCAGTTACTTTACTTATATTACGTAATTAGGGTATTTATTTAATAAGAATTTTTTATATTAATATTAATTATATAAATTCAGTTAATTTTTATATTAAATGTTTTAAACTAATCAAAAATTCTAGCAAATATTTAAAAACAATTTCAAAGACTTACACAATAAGTTTTGAATTTCTCTTTTTACATAACTTTAAGAGTATTTTCATTGTATTTGAGGTTTATGAAATTAAACCAACCGAGAGAAGTATGTACGGATGATAGATTTCATTTATTTTACAATTTTTAATCCAGGACTCAAAAGATTTCATATATTCATTTATGTTTTCATATAATGTTTACTTCTTTGTCGGTTTGTTATAAAAATATTTGACATTATTTTGTATATATTTAGTGAATTTTTAGATAACAATAAAATAACAGTGAGGTGTTGATTACATTATAATGACTTCATTTGTTTTATTATCGTTTAATTACTAACAACATACATCACACATGTATAATGTGTGATGTATGTTGTTAGTTAATTAATTATTATACGTGTATTCATAGTGTTGAAATAATACTTTGAATATTTATGTAAGTCGTAAGAGAAATAATTCCTATTATATTGAGTGTATTATATATCATTATGGCTCAGTTGGCAGAGTGCTGTTATCAAATATTAGAGGTTACAGGTTCACGATTGGTGATCATTTTAAATAATTTTTATACTATTTTAAATATTTTTATTTTTAACATTTATTTTACATATATGTAAATATATTTTTTATTAATTCTGAATAGTTAAGTTCAGTAAACATATTTATATTATTTGTTTATATTAAAAAAACTTCTCGCAATGTTTTATCATTGTCAGACTATTGTAAAGTCATTTATACTTATGACTCAAACAACATTGCATTGTGAACTAATACTAGACGCATAAATTAATATTAAAACTAATAAACTTTGTCATTATATTATTTATTTTTCAGTATTTTGCTCAATTCTCATTGTTTCCTTATTTTTATATTTTTGTGGTCATTTGGTATTTTTAATATTCATATTCATTATATATTTATAACCTCTTTGTTTTCTTGTTTCAATGAAATTATGAATACGTTTAATAATAATAATAGCACACTGAAATAATTTATTATATATAATATACGAGTATATTATAACTCACCTGTTGATATTTCTTGCCATTTCCACGGCTTTATTATTCACACAATTCATAATTTTTATTCACTAAAATCACAATAAATCACTTATATTTATATTATAGAAGGCATTAACAGCACCTGTGATATTGAAACTTTTTGGTAAATAAATTATATATATTTTTTAATTGTCTATCTATATATGTAAAAGTTTCCTCTTTGCGTATTTTTATAAAAAATCGTCTTAACTAAGGTTGTATGTGTGATGAGTGTCAAGACATCATGCTGCAGTGTTGTCGACTGCCGCGCGTCGCTCGCTCGAGCTTACAGAGTACTCGTACGGAGTGGGACAGAGACGCGCCGTCAGGCTTAGTTTACATGTTTAATAATAAAAAATATAACATATTTATTACTGAAGCCTTCACGATTTTTTTTTTTTTTAATTAAAGTACTTTATAAATGTATTTCATTTTATTAATATAAATTATTTACCGACTTTTATATATTTTATAAAAACATCAACATACACAAATTTAAAGAGTCTAAAAATATAAACGAAACTTCTGCAATATTATATTCTACTCTATGAATAACCAGTTGAATATGAGGTATTTCTTTAACAGTTTGACTGCTAAACGATTCTGGCGATAATGTTCAAAACTGCGGGACATATCTTGACTTGATGTTGTCAAATAAAACACTCGCATTTACACAATTATCAATCAATTTTAATAATTCTTTTCGTATTATAAAGAAACAATATTAATTGTGAATAAGAAAAAAATAAACACTTTCTATCCTCAGTCGTTTTCTTCGATAACTTATAATTATACAGAGCAACAAAGCTACGGTAATAACGGTTTTCGTGACAAATGAACACAGCGCTTTTGCGGTACGTAGCAGTCAAATGGTTAAATATGGAGGTCTTACTGTAACAGTAACTTTATCAGAGGTCAATTTGTATTAACATCTCATGGATGAAAGTGGAAGGAAGCTTTTAAGTAAACTTGTTGGTAAGTCTATATTCCTTTTATGTCGTCGTCGTCGTATGTTGTCGATATTATTACAAAATTATGAGTTTTGAATCAAATTACTGCATTTCTGATTGCATTCTACACATCTATAGGTATATTGAGGTTCTTTTGGAGATGATAAAGAAACCGACACACTTACGAATTAGTTAGTTTAAATTAAATTTTTATAGTATCTTCACAAAAAACCATCTTGTTATGTAGTAATATTTATGTATTGTTATATGTATGTACATATAAAAATAAATAAGAGAGACATGGAGATTACTTATGTTTATGTGCATCTTTATAACATACATATTTATAGTCTACAGAAAGTGTCGGTCGACAGTTGAGCTGTGTCAATCTGATATATAGGTTGCCATTTCATTTCATTTCGCATGGTATTGTATTCTACGCTTTACTTTACTCGTACGAATACATGGTATGGTCTTTGAAAGAAATAGTTTGTCAATAGAAAAACTAAAATAAGAGCGATATGCACGATGACGTTGGTTGATGAGGACGGTTTTAAAAGTATTTCTCTAATATTCAACAAAGAATAATTTAACCAAAATAACACTGCATTAAAATGCATGAATTTCAAATATTTTAAATATTCATGAGAGGTATATTTTTGTTACGTCAGCTGATATAAAAGGATACACGATGAATTTTATATATATCTAATTGGATGTGAAATATCTAAGCTATTCTAAATAATGTTTGTTTACACCAAAATAATAAGGTATTATCATGTAATTTCAGAGTATTCCGAGACCCAGTTATAAAAACTGTGTCACATTGTTAATGAAACTTCACAGACTTTAATATATATGAACGAATTAATGTTAAAGGACTATCGATAGACATTTTAAACTCGTAACTAAGGACATTAATGTAATATAAGCCATTAAAGAAACCTTTATAACTGTTTTGGAGGAATTACTGTTTTTTATTTATTTATTTATTTTTATTTTTTATGGTTTTTACTTTTCTTAAAACATTATTATAAAGATCAAACACACAATTATTAAAAAGTAAAGCTACTCTATAGGGAATTAAAGCGATTATAATTATAATAAACTGTGCTTTCTAATTCATCATGATTTACATATATTACTTGATTACTTAATAAATATTTACATGAAATAAGACAATCATAATTTTGATCAACTCATCAACAAACTTAATGTTAATATATACGGTATGTGGATTGATGTATTGATAGTTAACTCTACAAATGGTAAAATATTTGGCAACATGGCGTCCCGTCGGAATGAGAGGTGGTTTATTACATATAAATATATTTGGTTATGATCTGAGAATTAAGGTATATATTTTGGTATTAAAAAATTGTAATTACTTGGTAATCTCAAATACTACTGAAACTATTTTATAAATTTTTTCACTTATAACTTCACACTTTCTATCACGGAGTAACATTATTAGTATTTTTTATCCTTGTTAAACTGGACTAAAGAGGAAAAAGCGCATCCAACAAGAAATAAAATAGATATAAATAAAATACTAAACTCTGAATATTATGAAGCACTAAAGAAGCAATTATATTATGTCACTAGTAAAATTGTTTGACGACCAGCGAACAGAAGTATACGATTTTTAACCGATGTCATAATATTATACATACTTATAATATTAAATAATAGAATTCTATAAATGTCATACGAGTGGGTATGAAGGTGTGTGATTGTAAATGTGTGTCAAAGGTGTAAAAGTGTTTACTTAAATTTGAATACAAATAAATAATAATAAAGAATAATTGTTATAGTGACAGAGGAACAAAGACTCTACCGAGGTATATTAATAACATATATTATCACTTTTTTTTTAACAATAATTAAAGCTAAAACATATATAATAAAAATCATACAAAATCCATGAAATTTTATAGTTATTGTTGGCCCAGAATATCTTTTCATAATAAGTTAAGTAACATTCTTTCAAATCAAAAGAGATTTTTATGGATTATAAAATTCTACTTCTCTTCATTTGAACTCTAATAAAGAATAAACTATTAAGATAATACACTCTCTCGACTCAGGCCGTGCGTACGGGAATACGTATTAAATGTATGTAAATATAACTATTATTACAATGATACAAAAACTAACAATAAAAACTTAAAAGATGTAATATAAGAAACTAAGAACTTAACTAGAAAATAGGAAATAAAAAAAACTGCAAAATTTTTCTTAAAATCGTTTCATTTCATCATCAATTCAACACAATCATTGTATAATATTTATAATTAAATAGCATTTACTACTAATGAATAATCCTTCAGCGTGAAGGTCGTGGTCAAAGATAACAAACTTGGTTTATTTTAAATGTCAGATACTAAATTACAAGAAGCCAGGAGCTTCACATACTTTACTCTGACCCATGTGTAGAGCGTCTGAACTTGATAAATATAAAGTAACTATGCTATGATGTAATGGAGTAAAGTTTAGTTGTCAGTAGAGCCGACACCTGACACTTGTGTATAATTGCGGTCTCTGTTGTAAATGTTATTTAAATTTTCCATTTTTGTGCTTGTCAAAATGTAGAGATATTTATTTTTAGGATTTTTTATTACATTTGTAGTTGGTACATTTGATATAAATAAAGCAATCGGACTTTTTTTTTAAATACAGATGTTGCTTCCGTAAAACAAATTTTGGTATAAAAAGTATATGTTAAAACTTTTTCCCAATGAAACTTTTTAACGAGATACTTACTGTACGAGTACAAAATAACTTTTACATTTAATTATAAAGTTTAATTCGTAATTGGCTGAAACCACTCGAGGACGATACGAACATATGAAAATCAATTTTTAGCGGACTCGGATTAAACGTGTAACAAGAATTTATGTCCGAGAGTGATTTACACTGCGTCCGAGAAAAATAATTATGTATGATTTCATCCACGTACATACAAACTAGTCCTACCCTTGTGTACTATATTAAGAATAAATAAATCTCTGCTAAATAAAGACCTGACAAATATGAAAGCATATAAATCATACTAATTTAGTTTTTCAGCTGGTGAATATGGCGTTCATTCATTCGTTCATATATCTGAAAATTAGGTTTACTACTAATATATATTTCAAAGATTTAACCTAAATGTTCCTTATGTATCTTTATCAATTTAAATGTATTTTATATTAGTGGAAGCAGACGAGGAGATGGTCCATCTGATAATAATTGGTGCTTTTGTTCGTGATCGAATATGAGTACACCAAATTCATTGCGCAATCGGAAGCCATGAAGGATAGCAGATACAGGGAGGGAAGAGAGGAGTTAAAGTACCCGAATCTCTCACTCTGTGTTCCACAATGTGTAAATTCCACGTTCTTCTATCATACGTTTTCAAAGACTACCTTACCATTAAATAATGAAGAAGTTTCAACCACTCCACGAGAATGTTAGAGAAGAGGATAGTACTTAACTGCTCCAACAAATTCTCTGGAGTAAGATTATACAAATACAAAATGTGATTGCTTTATAATATTTAAGTATCATTTCATGTTTCAAAGTGATAATATACTTTTATAATTGTATCTATAATATATATAATATATTAATAAATAACATCATCTATCTAAAACATGAGTTTTGTTTCAACGCGTGTGAATGTTTAAAAATATTTTCGATGAGTTATTATTTTTCCAAGCGCAGTATTATACTTTACTATCGATATCTTTAGTAATACCAATAAAAATGTATTTAATTTAGGAAATATATTTTATTTGTATGCCGTCCAAAAATATTAATAAAGTTTTATATTCCGAGTTTATTGCACCTTATAATGTAAAAACATATAATATGTACATTTCTTACATATAGCGAAACCCAGATTGTATCCTAAACATTATCTTTATTCGACTCCTAAATGCTGATGGCATATAACCTTATATCACATATCCTCTTAACGGTAAACAGTAGTTCGTACGTCGCGAATCTCATAGAAGAGAGGATCCATGCAAAAGGACTAGTACGTAAAATGTATGGTGTTAGCAAACCACCCATAGTTTAAACAGGCAATAGCGCACTATCAAAAAGAACCTTTTTTATAAGGGCAATTCTGTGTCTATGTCAGAGTATATCTTTCAAATATTTATAATGAACTATACCAATATTAACGCTGTTTGAACTCAGGTATTTTGAAACGTTTGTTATATTATTCATATTCACATTATGCTCGGTAATAACGCTTTTTATATTTTATTATATTTTTTATAAGCCTTAGAGCCTCCTGGTATCCAATTCAGTGAACCTCGGTTGCGGGGTGATTAGACAGGGGTATTATCACCCTTGCGTAGAGTTATCTGTTAAAAATAACTACTACAAATGCGTTATGTAAAATGCTAGATGCATAACCTCTACCCCTCCTTTCTACTTTCCTTCATCCCTTGTTGTTTCTTGTTAATAACAAATCATCTGTAAGTATCAATGTTTAACCTTTAGTTCTTCATGGCCTGTTTATTTGCCCCATACAAAAATATATTAAAAATATCACAAGTTTTAATTAAATCTACAATTTTAACTATCTTAAATAAGTTTTTTCATTATAATATCGTTGAACATGATTTTTTATAAAAGTATTAATTGGAAAACGTGCTTAAAAATTATATCTACTTTTTGCGAAGCATTATGATAATTTAAAAAGACGTCACGATAAGAAAAGAAAATATAATATAAGGAAACAAAAATTACAATTAAGATTTTACCGGGAATTATATATTAATTATTTACAGTACTTTTTACATCTGGAAACGTTATTGCAAAACGTGGTTAGAATGGTTGTTATATGTGCTTGATATCCAAACGCTAAAGGGCTTTATAATTTGAAGATCGACTTAAAAGTCTAGAGGATATTAAATATATTAATAATTCTTTATATATTTAAGTACTTTCTTCTTTACGATACAATAAATTAAAACAAGAGATCCTGTTGCTTAAAATAATTAAGACTGAGAGGTTATGTGGGAATACCCTTATTTTGTACAATAATTTATATCATAATTATAATGATTTTAAACATTTTGGGGAATATTTAACACATGTTTTCTAATTCAGGCAGTCAACCACTTTACTATTTAATATAGTTAAGACAATGTATCCTCTAGTTTCTCGTACCGCAGTTCGTAATTCTGTTAAAACTTAATCAAGTAATGCTCCTTACTCTTTAATATCTTATTTGTATGCAGTGTACTGCAGTGAATCAATTAAGAGCTCTTATGTTTAAAGAAATATTCTTTATGAAAATGACATTAATGTATTGTACTATAAATTCATACAGTTCGGGCAAATATTCTACAATGCAGTTTAAGTTCTAGGAAACTTTGAGAGAACCTACAATAGATGAACTTATGAATATCTTAAAAATGCATTTCACGCCGGGCTGTGTTTTTAAACTAGTTTATTAAAAATTCTAAATGTGTACAAAGAGAAATAAATATCAGTCCTGTCTAAAAATTAAAAGACACATTTCTTAAGTTTCTGAAGAAATAATGGATACTTTTATATTTTTAAGGTAATGTTACATAGCACGTTTACTCGAAGCTGCGAGCAATATATGAGTATCTTTTATCTCGCATGCAAATATCAAGTGTTTGCTTTTCTTTTTATTAAATATAAAATAATTTTCATTTTAAAATTAACTTTAAAACATATATGTAAAGTTTATAATAATTTAATTGTATTCTAAACATTCTAAAATTATATATAATGCATGTATCAGTCCATAGCCAAATAATAAGCGGTAGTTGTTGATTCAATTTAAATATATGAACCTTCTGAATTTCCTGATAAATTTAACAAAGCAGAAAGTTATACACATTCTCTAATTAGAGAGATTTACACTAAAATTTATTGTCATAATAACATGTGACAATATATATATATATATATATATATATATATATATATATATATATATATTTCATTTCATATATAAGGAAAGTCTTATTTATTATTATTATTGAAATCAAATGTAGGCTCTGTATCTCTTGTTGCAGAAGTGGGCCTAAAATATAGTGTACATTATTCCTCCTTCACTGTGTAAAGAGCTTGGTTTGTAATATTATGAGGGCGTTATATTCGCTCTGTATTTAATACACAATTTGAGTAAGTGAGTCTGAGATTGCGTTACTTAGAGTATTAGTTACCAAAATATATATTACTCCTATATTGCACTTTGTACGTTTGAATAACGCTTCTAACAACTCATCGGATAAATATTAGCCAATATCAGACTCAGAAAAGAGGAGTACCTCTTTCACATATCATATAACAGAACTTGCCTTTATGATACTTTTATGGAATATTGCGTAAGTAACATCTTCAAATTATTTATAACAATAATTTGTGAATGTTGTTGAATTCCTTGAATGGATCGACTTATTTGTAATTGCCTTGATTTACTTTTGATTTTGTAAAACAATCACAACATGTTTGTATTACGAAAATAACTTCACTTTATGTAAATTTTAAATACTTTGTCTATATTTATTAATTGTAAGTGTCAGTAGTGTGACCATGATGGGATCATTTTCAATTCAAAACTCATCGCGTAATTGTGAATCGTGTGATACGTAACTATTTCCTTTAATCGTGATTAATGAGTTACGCTGCTAATTTAAACTAATGTTACTCCATTGATATAGGAATTGACAGTTCTTAAACGATAATTTCAAGCGTTCTTTGTTCTTGTTGGTCTAGTTGTTAATTACCCAAGACATGAACGAACCTTGGTTCGATTTTCCATCAATTGATCCAAATTATAGTTCCAAGTTCTGGTGTAGTTTTTATCGAAGTGTTGGTTTTACAATCACGGAAATTACTTATTCTCTAATGACGACGATTTCTTTTATAAATACATGCTATTTGTAATTCATCTTGTAAATTGATGTGTTTAAAAGTATTTTGAGTTATTTTCCTAGAACATTTGTGAGGTTTCTTTCAAAAGAGCATTTACGGGCAACCTGACGAACTTGATAAGTTTTGTAAAGCGAATCAAAACTTAGGAACAATTTGTATTGTCGTGTTCCGTGGCCAAGTTTTTTCATCGCCTTCAGGTCATACGAGTGAGCACAGCTTTTAACTTAAGAAGTTATTTTGTAGTGCATTACTTGAATAGGTATTCAGAACAAAACATTACATTACAGTATTAATATTTTTGTTATTAGATAATTTTAAGAACAATATGTGTTTAATTCATCGGTCAATTTAGTGTTCTCCTAAGAACTAATATAGCTACATACCCAGGATAGTAGTTTCTCTACTGGTATAAATAAATATGAATATCCATCAAAACCCTTAGAAAAAAGATATTAATCTATTACCAGCAATAATTGACAATCGGCATTAATATATTTTTGTGGAACTAATTATTTATTTATGGATTTTGTTCGAAATATCTTATACAGACAAATGTTCATTCTCTATCTGCAAATCCTAAAAGTTATCTAAATCAGTTGCGATTGCAAATACAAGCCAAAAAAGAAAGTCCAAATACACATATATAGATTTAAAATACAATGACTGGTAATTTGGGAATATAGTATGATATTATTTTTAGGCTTTATAGAGTCTTAGAAAACATAATTTCCATAATATACTTTTACAGAATGTGAAATATTTTTTTTATTAAGTTCTAAAAATATGTCTACTTTTAATGTTAATGCGGAAACCACTCCAGTCTTTTAGCCTGTATCGCAAAAAAGTAATGTAGGAAGTTAGTGCGACAGAAAGGATGTGTATTGTTGCTCTTTTATGTAACATGAAATTATTTTACGTAATATAAATTAATTAGATTTGTTATCTGTAATAAAAAATACTTTTTGCAAGTTTGAATGCATGTATGTTCCATAATAGAGTTGAAAAATCTCTACAGTTTTCTTGAACATTTCTCGATTAGTTCTTTAGAAGTTCAATTAATATATAGTCTACTTTTTATTTAAGAGATCAAGACGTTCTAACTAAAAGCGTATGAGGCCACGGACCATTACTACTCCTTTACTTTAGGAACATAAGTTAAAATGTAGTATTTTTCATTTTATTTATTTAGTATCGCACTTGTCCTAAAACTCATTTCATTGAACGTGTTTTTATAATTGTTCTACATTAATTAATTAATGCGTATTGTGATCTTATAATTCTTTATTAATAGGAATTGTAATACTTATATTATTATTCATCACCTCATATATTTACTGCTTACTTTCTGCACACTAATTACCTGTGAAAAGAAATAGATATTAAATATCATAGTTCATTGTATCTTACATTGCAATTAAAAACATATATATACATATATCATGTTATTAATGGTCAATAAGATCAGATGAACTTGAAACACGAATCAAAATAATATCGACAATAATCTTCAAAGTCGTCACTCCAGTGTGTTGTTATATTACATAAGTTTGAGTAATTATCACAAACAACAAAGCGTGAACTTGACAAAGTACTAACAGTAATTGACTTGTTGTTTATGTTATTACAGCTAACAATGAAGATGGCTTCACAGATGTTTTGATATGAATCTTATTCTATCTAATTCTTAAATTACATACACTCCGTGAGCTAACAATCTATTAATCTGTCTATCAACTGTCTGTAATTTAACTGTAGATATTTTGTAACTTTCTGAAATACGTCAAAATTTTGCTGAGGAGGTATCGGTTTTATATTTTTTCTAATGGGAAAAGCTCAAACTCATGATATTTCTATGAACAACATATTTAACTACTGCAGACAATTTACATTATACATTAACAAGCCTATCTTAAAAAGAAAAGTATATTAATATAAAAAAAAATATAAATATTTCTTGAGTTTTAAATATATTTTATTAAAAAAATAAATCAGGCAACAAACTGTTTCGAAGTTTTTTATGTGTATTTAGAACTAGATGTTCTTTGCGGTTTCGTCCCCGTGAACTATATAAGTATTGTATTGTAAATCTCCCATAACTGTTTATAATAAATAAGTTTTTAAAAGCATTTTTGATTAATAGATTAAAGAAACAAAAAACGTCTCAGCTTTTTAATATTAGTGTTATTAGTTCAAACAAGACATTATAAAAATACTGTTATTTTGTATGGTTAAGAATCATCCTTAATAGGTTGTAAATGTAAGAGAATCATAGTGGTAGTATAATTAGTTATTTTAGTCTTGTCTTGTAACCACGTTTTAATTGAATACTAATTTGTTCTCACATATCAATTGTGACTATGACTTAATGCTTTTGTTAAATTAAAGTAATAATAAGATAAAGTGTATCCAGGTACTTGTTGATTCTTTTCCCTGGACTAACGTTTTGGAACCGTGTTAACTAAATCTAATGTTTCATAACTACAATGTTTGTCTATTTGATATTAAAACCTTGACTTTGAATATCAATCCAATTAAATGTATTTTTATCATAAAGACTTTTAGGAGATTTTCCGACACTACTAACACATCTTACAGATACATCTTCGAAGTAAAGTTAACATATAATATTTATAATAAAATATGTTACAGAGAATGTAAATATAAGAGTTCTTAACCTACACCATGAGTCATAGTAACTTGGAGGACCGGACGTTGAATGGTAAAATACAATGATATTTATTTGTATGTGTGTGACGATCTCCACTACAGGTCAATAATCTTACATTTTTATTATTATGTGGTATATTTGGTATGTGTGTGTGATTTTTTTGTGTATGTGGCATAAGAATAAGATTAAGGTTTTAATTAAATTTGTGCATAAATTATATCATTAATATAAATTTTATTTTATATCATTATAATTAAATAAAGATAAGAAGAGAGATACTTGTCTTATTATAAAGATATTTAACAATAAATATATATATTTTAATGAATTGTATTTTTAGGGGCAAAGTCCCTTCGTATATTTAAAAAGATTGATTATACACAGTTTTTTCCTATAAAGTCCTTAATTATCATATTTGTTTCAAATTTGGGTTTAATTAATACAATGAAAACCATTGTATAATTTTGACTTAAATTAAATGTTCTGCGGTTAACACCCACGCGGTGTCCGCATTTGTACAATACACAATACATATTTAAAATATATACGAGTGTTTAATTCAGATTTATTTCAGATTCATGACATAATTATATTATTATATACAGTTATATATGGTATTATTTATATAAAAAGTACACAATTTAAACATTTTTAACCTTATATATTTTGTAACATTCTATTAGAATATTTTTCTTTTCATAATTACCACTAACATGAGGTGGTCTTTAGCTAGCTTTAAAATATTGCAATAGAATTTTGATTTAAAGCAATTGGAGAGAAATGCTACAATTAGAGTAAAAAAGTTATTAAACTACACTTGTTATTGTTGGCGACTCTGTGCATCTGAAATAGAGCCTGCGGTCGTAAGAGATTTTATTCTGTAAAATGTGTAAATAAGGTAATAGTTTATTGCTCCAAACTTTAAAAGCAATCTAATCTAAATAATACTTTCTTTCTTGGATACTTTCAAGGTATCAAGGTACCAAAGTAATCAAATAACCAAATGTTTTTAGTTAATTCTTACAACAACATTGTATCATAACTCGTAACATTAAACACGGTCGTCAAAGACTCGTTATCTTTATGCGAGACGAATTATCATGTACCATTACGAATTGTGTGAAAGAATGACTGTTTGTTTATTTTTACATTAAATATAATATTTAATATTGTAACCTGTATATTGGTGTTCTGTATTCGCACGAGCGTAAAACTCAATATTAATATTAACCCTAATTTGACTAATTGGAATGTTACTTCACACTTCACTATTAATATATTTATAAATATTGGGTATAATTTTTATAACATGGTACTAGTTTTGCAGATTAAAGAACAATCTATAGTTATGGATTCTAATTATACATTTAGGAAGGTAATTTTGTCAAAGCAATGTTTTCTCTGACACCTTCGTATCAAATTGGACACCGTGAAAAGTTTTATTGAATGAATGAATGAATTTATGAATATATATTTTATTATTTGAATATATATTTTTAAGATAAACACTATATCATGTATTTTTTATATCACATCATTTAAATCATACTTATATTCTAACTTAATATGCAACGTAGGAATTCATATTAATCGCTTGAAGTATTTTCGGAGAAATTCTAACAATATGATGAATTTAACGTTAATTTATATGATGAATATTTCACGCTAAGCTGACTATTCTGATACGATCGGTAAAATTATAATTTCATTAAGTTTTGATACCAATTAATAGTTAAAATATAAGGACTACTAATACCTTGGTATATGTTTCTGTATTTTGTATATTTCTTTTATAACACGGCTATAACTATAACACATTCTAAAACACATGTATGTAACAAGACATTTTTTTTACTTTTTACCTCTTTACTTTGTTTCATGACTAAGTTGTTGTAAACATTGTATTAAAGACGGTGATTTCATTTATATTTTAAAATTTACTTAAAGTAATATAATATTATTAGTAACTCATAATCACTTCTGACGAGATATGATATATCTCAAAGGTGTTAACTATTACTGTATATTTGATATTGGATTATCAAGACGTGATCTGCATGATATTAGGATATTCGTGAAGTTTATAATTAGATGTCGTGACATAAGAACGGATTCAATAATAAATAAATGTCTCTAATATTGTAAGTAACTGGGTATTTGAACATAAAGTATAAACAACCTATTTTAACGTCACCTACTGAGAAATGGTTGAACTAAATTGGATAATGAAAGAATTGAAAACAATTCACTATTTCTTAAAATTTGATAATCGGATAAAGTGTTTGGAAACGCATAAAGTATGAATAAAACAAATATTACGTGTCAGATTTGTATGAAAATTAGTTTATTACCCACTAGCTATTTAAATAATACAAGTATTTGTGGTTTAAAGTGTTTGTTTTTACTGATTAAAAAGAACTCATAGTATTTATAAATCTGTCAAGGTCGTAGCGATATTAATACAGGAAGAGTTAATGAGAAAATATATTTTATATAATTCTAGAACAATGAGTATCTTGTTGATTTTATTAATTAATATTATAAATAAAAATTAACGTATTGGTATTTATTTCGTATGGATTTAAAACAAATTCATATGTATTTTTTTATTTACTATTTTGTATCAATATTTTAAGACGAATTTATATCAAAGTCAGATTCCGGTATTCGCTTCGATCAGACAAACAGTAAATAAAGAAATAATTTGTAATACTTTATATTTTATAATAACACAGGCACACAAAAAAAAAAAAACGTCATGAACCAGAGGGGAGACCCCATTATTCCTAGGTTTTTGGGATCGCTAAAACCGAATATGACAATAAAAACTAATTTTAAATGCCAGTTTTGCCGCTAGCACCCCCTTACTACCTCTTAAGGGGTGAAAATTGAAATTTTTGTAAAAAATCAAGATAGATGTGTCTTTCTACGTTTTTTGGGATGCTGAAACCGAAAATGATAACTAAAAATAAATTCATGACCACTATCACCCCCTACCATCCCTTACAGGGGGTGAAAATTTCATTTTTTTCTATAAAATCAAGACAGATGTGTATTTCTACGTTTCTTGGGATGCTGAAACCGAAAATGATAACTAAAAATAAATTTATGACCACTATCACCCCCTAATACCCCTTACAGGGGGTGAAAGTTTCAATTTTTCTATAAAATCAAGATAGATATATATTTCTACGTTTTTTGGGATGCTGGAACCGAAAATGATAACTAAAAATAAATTCATGACCACTATCACCCCCTTACTACACCTTAAAGGGGGTGAAAATTTCAATCTTTCTATAAAATCAAGATAGATGTGTATTTCTACGTTTTTTAGGATGCTGGAACCGAAAATATGTGAATTTCTATGTTTTTCAAGATGCTGAGAGAAAAAATGATTATAAAGTATATGGTAACCTTATTGTATGCATATATTTGTTATTATGATACTAAGACTGAATCATGATTTTTGTCCTATTCTTAACAAGTTGTTTCATTTTTTGTTTTTTTTTTTGCTTTCTATTTAATTCTGTTTATACTGTTATCCATCCGGCAGTCTTGTAAAACGCTTAAAAGATGCTGAACCTAATTCTATGCCTCCGAAATAGAAAGGTTACTATTTTTCGGCCAATTTAGGAGACTATAGTGAGGAGCAAGGTGAAAGGTTCCATCAGACAGGATCTTAAGACAATAGAACAGCGCTATCAGGGTAAATGGGATGTCAATATGTTAGCAGACTACTTTTGGAATTTAAAAAGAGATTTGCCAGAACAGAAAAGAACCAATAAAAGGAAACCACTTAGAAGAACTTCTGACAACAAGAGAGTTCGTTATCGTAGAAACAGGTAGACGCTGAATAGTGAGAGGCAAGGGGACTCACTTTAATCCAGCACTCCAAAAGGGAACAGAAATCTACTACGTCCACGCCGTTGTTCCTGGGTTACGCTTAGAATAGAATTAAATCATGAATATATATCAGATACTTCTGATCGATAAAGCATTTGAATTTTTAATATAAGAGCTAAGAGTAACTTCAAACTAGTTTGATAAACATGTCATTTACTGTAAATCGTCAAAATTTCTTCATACATCTTGATTTTATACAAAATTGAAACTACCCCCACCCCCTCCCCCCCGTTAGGGGTAGTTAGGGCCACCCCCTATTGAGTAAAAGAGGTATCAAATTCACTTTTGGTTGTCATTTTCGGTTTCATTTAACCAAAAAACGTAGAAATACACATCTGTCTTGATTTTATAGAAAAAAATGAAATTTTCACCCCCTGTAAGGGATGGTAGGGGGTGATAGTGGTCATGAATTTATTTTTAGTTATCATTTTCGGTTTCAGCATCCCAAAAAACGTAGAAAGACACATCTATCTTGATTTTTTACAAAAATTTCAATTTTCACCCCTTAAGAGGTAGTAAGGGGGTGCTAGCGGCAAAACTGGCATTTAAAATTAGTTTTTATTGTCATATTCGGTTTTAGCGATCCCAAAAACCTAGGAATAATGGGGTCTCCCCTCTGGTTCATGACGTTTTTTTTTTTTTGTGTGCCTGTGTAATTATACATTTTCTCTGATCAAATATCTAAACCGGACTTATCTTTATACTTTTTATGTTTGAATATTTTTTAAATGAAGGTTTTACTATGTTGATTTGGAACCACTTTTCGAAGAATCCTTGTAAGGGATGTTTTCGTAACATTAAAGTCAAACTTTCAGGGGGTTTTAATGAGAGAGAAAAAGTTTGGAATTTCATTATGTTACCTTTTTACATAGATCATAATTTGATTTTATATTATGCTTAACAAGACAATATAATTTTAATGTAATTTTATATTATTTCAACATTCATTACTTTATAATTGTCTGGCTGCCTAAAGATAATTGGAATTATAATAAAATTTGAAAAAAAAAAACCACTTTCGACGTGGTAGTTGGACACAATCTATTAGAACGACGAGTGACGAAGACCTGCAAGAGATCTCCGAAGCTGCCACTACCTTTACTGCGTACCCAAAGAACTGCTGCACGCAGTTCTTTGAACTGTTGTACTATGGTCTTAGCTCATTAGTAAGGACCTCCAATGGGTTATACTTTAGTCGGGCAGATTTTCACTTAATTCACATAAGTACTGCCAGTTAAATAAATATATAGTAATGAAGAAACATCCAAGTTTAAAAAAGCTTTCTTGTCTACGTTTTAAAAACATTATCTTATATTAATATATTTACTATATTATTAAGTTAATTGCGTTATTAATAAACAAAATTGAAATGTAAGAGTAAGATATATTTAAATATAATTATGGCACAGTTAAATCGACATATTATAATAAATGTTTGATATAAATGAAATATATGAATAAAATTTCTTTGATATGACCATTTTATTATGGTATAACAATAAGTCATAAAAAACTATCAATAAAATACCATACATTATAATATATTACACATTTGTATATAGACCTTATAAGAACATTACATGTACAAACTACTGTATTGTAATACTAAATGTTAATTTTAACTGTTTTAAGTAGTCAAGGGAAATTCTTTAAGAAGTTACTCCCTTTTTATCTATTCTAAGACCTTAGCTGGTTTACTCTGTCTGTTTTGCGATAATATATATATTCATAACGAACGTGACTTTAAAACTAATCAAGTGATCACTATTTTTACTGTTTATTTAATTTAATAACATCATATTTTTATATTATAAATAAATATCTAACAATCGATTATTGTCGATGTTAAGGTATATATTCAGTTCTTAAGTGTTACAAATTTAAGAGAGTGTAAACTCAAACGACATCTTTTATAATAAGAGTCAAAAAAGAAGTAAAAAACTTAACTGTATGTAATCTATAGTACATCTGTAATTAATATAACATAACAAGACATACGATAAATATATTAAGTCAGGAATATCGGAATATAATGTCATTGATTTACATAACACGTTCACTTCATCCATATAACAATGTGTTAAGACCGTCTGTACTGTAAATATTATTTGTTATATTTAATTGGAATGACTTATTACCAATGTACTAAAACATTGTATTCTGTTTTACTGTCTGTATCTTTGAATGTGAATCACATGGAATATATTGAATATACCTCGTTCGAACTTTACACGTCAAATTCTATGAAGGGGAAGACTCTACATGCCGGAAAATATGATTCCAGCGAGATAGGTATGAAAAACATTATTGAGATTGCATATTGTATTAACGATAGTGTAAAAGTTCTTTAATAACGTATATATTATTGGTATTAATTATTGGTTATTGATCCGGAATATTGATCGGAAGATCGCGGTTCCCATTTTCGCAGAAAACAATATTTGTTTATGTAATTATTATAATTTATTCAAAAATTCTTTTCTGTGATACTAGCTAGCATTAACATACTATAGTACCATTTCTCACACTAAAATACTCCTATAAATTTTTGAAAACATATTATTAAATTATTACATTACATTACATATTATTACTAACTTATATAAAATGTTATATAAGTTAGTAAGTATAAAATAAGTTACTCTTGAGTCGGAAGGAGCATATACAAGATACTCTTATATATCTTTTTAGTATGTATAATCATATTCAAGCTTCGGTTATAATTAAATCTTATGTAAATATTTTTTATGTAAGTATTCAATTCATCATGAGCAATTCATCATACATATACCAAAATAGTAACATTAAATATTAAGTAAAAACATTGCTACGTATTAATATCATAACAATATTCAAAACATTGTTTTAAAAATTGTTGTATGTTTGTTTGTTCGCGCGTAAACCAAAATGTACGGATTTAAATGTAATGTCGTGTATGTATTATTATCTTAATTAACATACCCTAAACGTGATTGGGCCATATAAAATATAAATAAAATACATAGATTACAATAATCAGCTGTTAGAGCCAGATGAAGTCGCCGGCAATAGCTAGTTACGTATCAAGTTATAAAAATACAACAGAGTTAAAATAAATATCGTGTGGAATTTACATTAAAATAATGATTACACTTCTATTTGGACTTACAAAAGTGCGAACTAACACTATTTTACGTTTTCGTTGTATGAAGCGATTTAAAACAAATTCAATCAAAATTTTATATAAGCGTGAGAAATATAATTTAAATAAGAAGAAATATATAAAATAAGCTACGTATATAATAAGTAGACGTACATGTGTATAATAATGTTACAACTTAGTAAAATTAAATTTACTGAGCGATTGGCGTTTGAAGTGACGCGGAGTTTAATTGTCGAATTATTTGATATAAATTACTAAATATAATAAAATATATAAATAATATATAACTAGAATATAATATATGAATAATATATAACATATATATAAGCTCTTAAAAATATTAAATGGAAACAAAATATACTAAAAACATTTTCATATTACACGAATATTAAGTATAATAATATTTTTTATAAAAACACATCATATTTCACAGATAAGATATTCTATTCGATATTTGTATATTTGTATTACGTCCTAGGACAGTACAAGAGAGCTCTGCCTTTAAATAAAAGAACTGTAATTTTTGATTGTAATAGATGATTGAATTCTGTGAAACAGTCTGCTTAAACTAGGATTTGTAAGGGTTTATAATTAATTTAATATATATAACATATATTATTAAATACCAGCTAATGTCAGTAAGTTTAGTCTCAAATTTAGAATGCTAGATGGATTATTTCTTGAAACATGTGTAGGGGGATACAGACGAAGTCGCTGACAGCAACAAGTTTCATAACAATTTTGATCATATTTTAAGTATTGCCGTAAGATCCTCTCTGATCGGGCTCAGCTGTTACTTGTATTAATAGAGTAACTTTATTGTTATTGAACTGGATTTAATATAATATAAATTAGTAAAATTTTATTTTAGTAGTACATTTTTTTATAATCTTTCATAAAAAAAGCAAATTCAGCAAATTCAGTGTTACCCACACTGATTTTGCTGTCAAATTCTGCGCTTATCTTTCTTAATGACTATTTGTACTTATTTGTGTCACTCTTGACAGTGTTGTCAAACCATTTTTATTCATACGAAAACCGGGTGTCATTCAGAAATATTTGTTTTCTATTACGTACTGCTGAGTTTAAACTCTTGTATTGATGATATTATTGTCATTACTTCCGTATCTTTTAAGCGATCCTTTCATCACCATTAATCTCTGTCAGATGATATTTAAATTTGAACGCAGTATCGCACCGACAGACACATAAAAACGCAACCTTTTTGCAATCGACTTAATAACAAATACATGTTGGAAAATCTATTATTTGAGTCAAATTGTACAAATGTATAATCTAGCAGATATAGTTCAATTGTGAGTTTTTTATTACGCTTTTTTAAAATATATGCGATGCGTAAAATGTCTTCTATCATATTTTAAATAATATCTTATATTTTATTGTGTACATTTTGAAAATACAAAATATATATATATTTTAATAAATTTTGTTCAAATTTTTTCCTAAAAATTATAAGTACGTAAAAAGGAAGAAAAATACATATATTAAATATATTTTACAATACACTTTATTTTATTTAACTTATTTTTTAAAGAATCACTACATAATACTACGACCTATGTGATTACAATCACGTATCTCTTTTGTGACGAGATGAAATATAATATATAAAGAATAGTTTCATGATCACAATAAATAATATATTGGATAGAAACAGAACTCAGGATGTCTCTTGAATCTACAAACATTTTGATAATTCTGATACAATTCAATACTAACAGTAAAAAGCTGCAGGTTATGTTTCAAGTAGGACATGTTTTTATATTCAATACATAATGTATTCATGGTTTATATTTATTCAAATTTATGCTATTTAAAATTGATATTAATATTCTATCAGTCATATTATTAAATACGTATATAAGTTAGAAAAACCTTTTATTTATAAACTAACATAAATTGCTACGTTTTAAATTGATTAATAATAAATTATAAAATAAAATAATAAATAACACCTGCTCTATGTACATGTAATAATTAAATATAATTAATTTAATGATGGGCCATTATAGATAACTATTGTTTGATATATAGGATTAAAAAGCGCTGATCTCTATAATCACTTAATCTATTTATAGGAACAAACAAAAAATTATAATACTTCCGAGTTGCAATATTAGTAGGAATTCATACGTCAAAAGAAAAGTATAAAGTGGTATTTTTATATCCCGATACGTTTAATGTATTTTATCAGTAGTATTAAGTTGTTTATAAATATGATGTACGCTCAGACAAAAATAGTTTATTTTCATACATAAGGTTATCATGAGATGGTGAGGAGCACGGGGTTATCGATGTTTGTTCGAACACACGCACTCACTTTCAATGTTACAGAACATTAGAAGATGTATTTGATATGTACAAAGGAAATATCTAGTTCAGTTGAGAATTTAAATTATATGTGGTAATAATATATTCTTTTTATTTAAAAATAACTTCCGACTCAGGTCTAATGTAAACACTTTAGAACTTGTAGTATTTTTGGGATTGAAAAAAAAAAGATTTCTATAAGATTTACGAGCAGTAAGGGATAAGCCTTCCATTCTGTTTCTTTGGGGGTAACATTTATCTTATATATATGTATTCTATGTAAGTATGTATGAGTGTATGTATGTAGTATATACATACATGTATGTAATGTAAGTATATATCATATTTAATATTGTTTTCATCAATAGTTCAAGTTTATTTTGTTTTAATGGTTAAGTATAAAAAGGATTTGATTTTTATTAAAATAATACATATATATATATATATATATATATATATATATATATATATATATATATATATAGTTGTCTGTCTATAGTATTAGAAATATATTACAATTAAATACATTTAATGATAGTTCAAACCAAAGTAAAAAAATATATGTATGTAACCAATATTCAAAAATAATAAATATAGTATCAAAAAATAGAGAACTCGTATTCTATGAGTGTCGTATTAGATAGACTTCATGCAAGGTCACTTGAATTGCAGAATTAAAATACAAATACAAGGTCTATTGTTTATATAATGAAAGAACTTATAATGTTTTAGGCCCTTTAATGGCGGGTATGAGATACAGGGTCATGAATAAATTAAAAAATAACAAAGATCACTAATTAACCTTGTAATCCGACCAAAATAAATTGTCATATAGTTTTCGCAGGGTGATTGAGAGAGACAGAGCAATAAACCATCTTCCTTTCTCCATATGTCCTAATATTTTATGTTCTGATTGGCATTGTATAAGAAAATCTCCATATTTCTGAATGTCTTGCGCGATAGCACCACATACCAATAAAAAGATCCTCTTTAGTTAATTATACCATAAAAAAATCTATGTCTTCTAGCATATGTGTTAAAGAAATTGTAGTGAAATTTCTATTCAGTAACTGTTCGGAATGCAGCTATAATAGATATTTTATACTGATTTCTTGAGGGCATAGAGATAGTATACTATCAGTTGCTTTGGAAAACTTGTGAATAACTAGATTAAAAAGGATATACTATACTGGCGAGAAGTACAGACAACATCACATGTTACGGTCTACAGATAAAAGAAGATAATAATTCCTTTATTAGGAAGTCGCTCTGATGACTGGAGTGCACACACAGGCTGCACTCCAGTGGCTAAATTTTGATTTATAAATAAAAAAGCACTTACGTATCACATTTACAATCCGATAATAACTAATTATTCAAAAATGTTCTGTGTTAGTTCTCGTCTGCTGAGAGCAGTGCACGTTGTTGATGCTTTGGTTGCCAAAACTTACTGGCGGTGAGTACTGAGTCTAATGACTGTGTGAGAGTTTGTTGTGGCTTGCATTTAATAATATTATTCGATGAACTTGTCAAAATCAAAAAGTATTAAACAATACTACTGTTTTTATGATTATTACCTATTTTTTATAGTACATTTCTTGAGCTCGTAATAGTTTTGTTGTAGAAAATAGTTCGATAAAAATAATATATTATTAAACATTTGCTTATTTCTTTGATAAAAGCATAACAAAAAAATACAGTAAGTAATATAAACGTTAACATCAAAACATTTTAGTCTCGCATTTCCCTAAAAAAATTTTGTATCCAAATTTGAACTTTATTAACATAATTTTAAAGTTTTTGTTAGTTTTAGTTGATAATGTACTTCATTCACTCTTCCATTGAGAACATCTAACACAATCAATTAAAGTACATATGATAAAGAAATATGGATTTAATTACTGTTAATATTGGTTTTTATATTTTTTATGTGTATATTTAATCTTTCTTTTAAGAAATAATTGTCTAACAGTACATTTTTATGCATATATTGAGCGGGAAAGAGACGACTCTACGTAAAAGATTCCAAAGACCAAAGATTCCATTGTATGTATTAGTGATATCAGAATAATGCAATATATTTTAATTATACCAAATCCTGTAGTAACCAGGTTATAGTTTTGAATTCGTTAAATAGTTCGCAGTGAGAGCACAATAATGGTCAACTACAACTACAACTACTATAACTGAAAATAGGAATTTAGATGAGGTGACACACAAACAGACAACGGTGGAGTGTTCAGTTTATGTTATTGTGATTTGTTTCAAGTTTAAATATTTTATAATAGCACGAATAACATTCTTATTGAAATAACCATCAAATAAAATGAAATTAATCAATAAATAGTAACATTTAAAATTAGACTCTTAGATTGAATTTTCAATGATTTTATTGCAACCTTCCTTCTGTATCTAATAATTCATACAATTAAAACTATTACATGTAGCATCTTTGTTGTCTCAAACAGACTGGTTCTGCAACATGTTACATATAACTATATGAATATTCAATTAATCAGTTACTTTACTTATTTTACGTGATTAAGGTATTTAATTGTTAAGAATTTTTTATATTAATATAAATTATACAAATTCAGTAAATTTATTTATATTAAATGCTTTAAAACTAATAAAAAATTATAGCAAATATTTAAAAACAATTTCAAAGAGCTACACAAAAAGTTTTGAACTTCTCTTTGAAGATAATTGTCAGAGCATTTTCACTGTATTCGGTAGTTATGGAATTAAACCAACCGAGTGAATTATGTACCGATAATAGTTTTCCTTTATTTTAAAGAATATTTTATGTCATAAAAATATTTGACATTATTTTATATATATTTAGTGAATTTTTAGATAACAATAAAATAACAGTGAGGTGTTGATTACATTATAATGACTTCATTTGTTTTATTATCGTTTTACTCAAACTCAAAAAGTTTGAGATTATATTGTTTATTTTTCAGTATTTGTCCTAAATTCTCATTGTTTCCTTATTTTTTTATTTTTGTGGTTATTTGATATTCTTAATATTCATATTCATTATATATTTATAACCTCTTTGTTTACTAGTTTCAATAAAATTATGAATACGTTTAATAATAATAACAGCAAGTAGAAATAATTTATTATATATATTATATTATTATAACTCACCTGTCAATATTTCCCGCCATGTCCGCGCGTTCGTTATTCACACAATTCATAATTTTAATTCACTAAAATCACAATACATCACTTATATTTATATTATAGAAGGCATTAACAGCACCTTTGATATTGAAACATGTTGGTCACAAAATAGTATATAATTATTAATTATTCATATATTTTAAAAGTTTTCCTCTATGCGTACTTTCGTAAATAAATCGTCTTAACTAAGGTTGTATGTGTGTTGGTCAAGACACCATGCTGCAGTGTTGTCGACTGCCGCGCGTCGCTCGCTCGAGCTTACAGAGTATGAGTGGGACAGAGACGCGCCGACAGGTTTAGTTTACTTAGTTTAATATCTTTAATATCAAAGCCTTCATGGTCTTTTATGATTTCCTTTTTAATTTATGTACTTTATGAATGAATTTAATTTTATTAAAATAATTTATTAACCGACTTTTATATATTTTATAAAAATATCAACATGTACAAATTTAAAAAGTCTAATAACAGAAACGAGACTTCTGCAATATTATGTTTTACTCTATGAATAACCAGTTGAATATGAGATATTTCTTAAAACACAGAGGTCTTATTGCATCAGGAAATTTGTGTTAACATCTCATGAATGAAAGTGGAAGAGAGCTTTTAAGTAAATTTGTTCGTAAGTCGTTATTCCTCTTATGTTATTGATATTTTTATAAAATGATGAGTTTTGAATAGAATTACTACAGATACAGTAGTGATATCTGAGTGTTTTACACATATGTAGGTATATTGAAGTACTTTTGGAGATGATAAAGAAACCTGAGTCGTTACTACAATATTATGTTATTTAATATTTTTATCTGTTATCAGTTCGAGTAAGTATTTTGTTGTAAGTGTCTGAAGTAGTTTTTACATTACTGTGATAATTACAGTAAAAGAGGAACAAAGGTGCTACCGCGATATATTAATATATTATCAATATTTTTATTAATGGAAGTTATAAAATATATAATAAAGATCCTTGAAATCTTATATTTATTGATAGGTAATATCTTATTAAAATAAGCTGAAATTGTACAAATCAAAATAGAGTTTTAGGGATAATGCAATTCTTACTTACTTTCGTCTGTACTTTAATAAAGAATAAATTACACTCACCGGCACATTTAACCGCCCACCTCTATCATTCGTCGCCCTGTTTAGTTTACGTTTATTATGGTTTATCAACTGTTTTGTTTTTTGTCAAGTGGCTACTTTAGCAATAAATTAAACACTTATACTCATAATTTGTTTACTAATTTTGTGCCACCAACAGGTTTTTGGAATTTTGTCGTTATTTGACATTGTTGCCCTTGTGTTCCCGTGTTAACATTTCCAGTTATTTTCTACCATAGTGTGTGAATATTGTTTAATTTAAGTTTCTAGTGTTTGCTTATTGTTTGTAACTGTAAAAAAAGCCACTCGATACAACTGGTGCAGCTAGGGCAGTGGCTTTGTCTGACGCCAGGTAGAGTCAACGTCGCATCGTCCGTACACTCGGTGTACCTCGAACTACGGTACGGGATGCCATCAAACGATTTCGGGAGACAGGCTCATACACGCGCAGGCCAGGTCAAGGCGGATATTGATGCACTTCAGCCCGAGATGACCGCTTCGTTATCAGAAACATGTTGAGAAATTGCTTTTGAACGGCTACTGCAGTTCTTACGCGTTTTTTTGAGGTGAGAAATGTCAGTGTGAGTGAACGAACAATTAGGAGAAGACTGGCAGAAAGGAATTTCAGGGCTTTTCGTTCAGCTCTTGCCCCACAACTGCTCCCACAACACTGTAGAGCTATACTTGCTTTTGCTCAAGAATATGCTAACTGGTTTGTTAGGGAATGGAAGGACGTACTGTTCTCAGATGAGAGCAGAATAGCCCTAAGAGGTCTAGATGGACGTCAGCGTGTCTACAAGCGCTAAAATGAAAGGTTTGCTCCATGCGCCTTAACCGAAACAATGTGTTACCAGGGAGAATACGTAATGGTTTGAGGAGGTATCTCTTATGAGGCTCGTACTAACCTTGTTGTGATCGATATAGGCAATGCAAATGCTCAAAGATACGTGGAAAATGTCCGACAAGACCATGTCATACCTTTTGCACCATTTATTGGTAACAACATTAGATTAATGCATGATAATGCACGTTGCCATACCGTAAGTTCCGTCATAGAGTAACTTAATGAGGTCGGTATTCAAGTATTACCATGGCCGGTACGCAGTCCCGATCTTAACCCAATTGAGTACATTGGGGACAACCTCAAAAGACGTGTTCGAGCAAGAGTACCAGCACCTACGACACTAGGAGAGCTCAAGACGGCTGTGGTAGAGGAGTGGCACAATATCCCCCAATTAGATATCCAAGATTTCATAGATGGAATGGCAAACCGGCTTCAAGAAGTCATTGGAGCCCAAAGCAGCAACACCCATTATTAATTTTAAATTTTCTTTTTAATCAGACCACATTTTTCAAAATTGAAATTGTTAAATTTTTATCGAAAATTTTCCTAAAATCGATTTTTGGAATTTACAGTTTAAGAAAACCCCTTGTTTGAAGAATTTAGTTTTTTTTCAAGACCTTAAAGGTAGCTTTCAATGTACCTCTCATAAAATGTGGTCTAAATTTGACGACTTCTGTAAATTGAAGGAAATACAAGGTGGGCGGTTAATTGTGCCTATGAGTGTATTAACATTATATATTTACTCGGCTCCGGCCGTGCGTACGGGAATACGTATTAACCTATGAATATATAACTATTATTACAATGTTACAAAAACTAATAATAAAAACTTAAAAGATATAATATAAAAAACTAAGGACATAACTATAAAATAGAAAATGAAAAATCTGCAACATTTTTCTTAAAACCGTTGTTTTTCAATACAATCATTGTATAATATTTATAATTAAATAGCATTTACTACTAATGAATAATCCTTCAGCGTGAAGGTCGTGGTCAAAGATAACAAACTTGGTTTATTTTAAATGTCAGCTACTAAAGCAAATGAGGCCAGAAGTTTCATATATATTACTCTGACCCGTGGGGAGAGCGACTGAACTTAATAATAATAGAGTGACGTTACTACGTTGTAATGAAGTAAAGCTAAGTTGACAGTGGAGCCGACACCTGACTCGTGTATATTTTCGGTCTTTGTTGTAAATGTTTATTTAGATTTTCCTTTCTTGTGGTTGTCAAAATGTAGAGATATTTATTATTAGTCAATTTGAATTATTAGGATTTTTAATTACAGTTATAGTTGGTAGGTTACATTTGAAACAAATTAAATGAAGCAATCGGACTTTTTTTTTAATATACAAATGTTACTACCTTAAAACAAATTTTGGTATAAATTATATAATTAAAAAGTTTATGTTAAAACTTTTCCCATTGAAACTTTTTAACGAGAAACTTACTGTATGAGTGCAAACTAACTTTTACATTTAATTATAAAGTATAATTCGTAATTGACTTAACCACTGGAGGACGATATGAACATTTGAAATTCAATTTGTATCGGACTCGGATTAAACCTATAACAAGAATTTATGTCCACAAAAAATTTACCCTCCACAGTCCAAACAGGTAATAGCGCACTATCTAAAAAGAAACTTTGCATAAGTTTCTTTTCTACAAGGGTAATTCTATGTCTAATTGTATATATGTCAGGGTATACCTTTCAAATACTTATAATAAACTACACCAATATTAACATTGTTTTAACTCAAATGTTATGAAACGTTAGTTATAATATTCATATTTACATTATGCTCCGTAACAACCCTTTCTACTTTATTTCATCCCTTGTTATTTCTTGGCAGTAACAAATCATCTCTAATTATCAATGTTTAACTTTTAGTTATTCATGGCTGCTTTATTTGCTCCATACAAAAAATATAATTAAAATAACACAAGTTTTAATTATATCGATTATCTGAACTATCTTAAATTAGTTTTTTTTCATTAAAATGTGGTTGAACAGGATTTTTAATAAAAGTGTTAATTGGAAAACGTGCTAAAATTACAACTAGTTTTGCGTATCATTATGATAATTTAAAAAGACGTCATGAAATGAAAAGAAAATAGAATATAAGTAAACAAGCAGCTTATTTTCTTTTTGATTCAGTTACAATTAATATTTATTTACAGTACTTTGTACATCTAGAAACGTTATTGCAAGACGTGGATAGAACACTTATTATATGAGCTTGATATCCAAACGCCAAAGCGCTTTATATTTTGAAGTACAAGTTAAGAGTTTAGAGGATATAATATATATTAATTTCTTTATACGTTTAAGTACTCCCCTCTTTGTTAGTTTAATTAAAAAGTGGAAATGAAATAATCATCGTTTATAGTTCATCCCGTCGCTCAAAATATTTTTAAGAGGATCCACTAAAAACAAACAACTACCTTACTCTATAAATCTTAATTATTATCCGTGTTCTAAGTGTTATGCCATGGGGTCGTCACAACTCACCGTGAAGCCTCCTATCATCATTTAATTGATTAAAGTCAGTGCAATATGTATATTTTTACTCTTTTCCGTAATATGTCATCTCATTATCGATTTTGAAATTATCTATATTATACAAATATTTATATCATAATTGTTATGAACTTAAACATTTTGGTGAATACTTAACACATATTTTCTAATACAGGCACTCAACCACTTTACTATTTAATATAATTAAGATAAAGTGTCCTCTAGCTTCTCGTACCGCAGTTAGTAATTCTGTTAAAACTTAATCAAGTAATGTTCCTTGCTCTCTAATATCTTATTTGTATGCAGTGTACTGCGGTGCATCAATTAACAGCTCTTAGTATTAAAGAAATATTCTTTATGAAAATGACGTTAATGTACTGAACCATAAATTCCTACCTACATAAACCATAAGTTCAAGCGAATATTCTATATTGCAGTTTAAGTTCTAGGAAACTTCAAGAGAACCTACAAAAGATGAACTTATGGATATCTTAAAAATGCATTTCGAACTCGGAGTGTAAGTGTTGTTAAACTGGTTTACTGGAAATTAATAATGTACACGAAGAGAAGTAAATGTGAGTCATGTCCCAAAATTAAAAGACATATACATATATGTAGATCTTGATCAATAAAATTTATATTCGTTTTGAATATTTAAAAATGGTTAAACAGGACAGAAATATAATAAAGATCACATTTCTTAAGTTTCTGAAGAAATAAAAATATATATGTAAACTATATAATAATTTAATTGTATTTTAAACATTTAAAAATTATATATAATGAACCTATCGGTCTGCAGCCAAATGGTTCTTAATTAAATTTAAATATATGAACCTTCTGAATTGCCTTATAAATTTTACAAAGAGAAGGTTACAAAAATTCTTTAATAACAGGGAATTACACGAAAATTTACTGTCATAATAACATGTAAGAAAATATATATATATATATATATATATATATATATATGCTTATACTTGCTTATTCCCTCCTGCTTCGCTTGGCACACTATTAATTTGGATGTGAACTTAGGTTGTAGTAGGTAAACTTTGTCATATTATCCGTTGTCATCGTAACTGTTGCTACGGTAACCGTTACTATAGTAACTCTTGCCCCGCCTTAACTGTATAGCTCCTACACGCTTAAAACTTGTCGAAATGCAAAAAGTTAAAATCCGTTCTTAGTGGACGTCTATGTCACAAAAGAAGTTGCTATGTACAATTTTAATTTAATCGGACAGATAGTTTCGGAGATTTTGTGAAGAGTGATATATATATATGACGGCGCGTTGATTAAAGTTTATTTTAAATTATAAGTTACGCAATTATATTATTTGATTCTGTAATGGATTGTTATAAAAAATATTAAAATATGAGCGGATAATCCCGAATAGGGTAGTAGGTGTCGCCACTGGTAATGGCGATTGTCATGGAGTTGACAGCCGTTGCAAGAAGTGCACATTTGCTAACCTATTGGCTCTAAATCCAGTTTAATCTTATTGATTGTGTGTAATATTTTGTTGAACAGTTTTAAAAGAATTAATAATAACGTTTTGAAGAATACGAGTGTACTTCTATTTTTTAATTCCTATCGTTACAACGCCCATTATGAACAATAACAGCCAAGACCGCTATGAGGCTCCTCCCGACGCTCTTACATCAGAAGTGGGATTACCAGCGACGAATAAGGAACAGAATAGAGGTCAGAACATTAATATTTCTCAAAATAATGAATGTGAACGTTGGAAATATCTCTTTGAAGTGCAACAACAGAATATGATGGAATTAATAAGCGCTATACGAGAACCATGTGTATCTAGTACTAAAATAACATTACCCGAGTTTAACCCTGATACTCCTGAGTACGACGCTCGAGCGTGGTGTGAAACCGTGGACATATGCTTACAAGAAAAACCTATTTCCGGCAGTGATTTAGTAATCACAATGAGCAAGGCACTCAAGGGAACGGCGTCAGCATGGCTTGCGCAATCAAGTTTTACCGGTATTACGTGGCCGCAATTAAAAGATCTCTTCTTAGCTAGATTTGATACTGTTGAGACACCAGCTGCGAACTTATGGCGACTACTCAATAGTAGTCCAAGGGAAGGAGAGTGTTTATCTGCGTTTGCCGGGCGATTTATGAGCACTATATTAGCACGATGGAAGTCTTTATCGAAAGAACAGATTGCGATCGCGCTTACTTTAGCACATACTTCAAAAATTGAGCCGCGATTGCAAAGAATAGCATTTACTACTGAGATTGACACTCGTAATAAATTGCAACAGGAACTTATGTCTTTCGGCTTTAGAAAAAGAGGACCCCCGACTAGTGAGAAGACTACTCCGACTGAATTAAAGAAGGCGCGTACAGATAATGCACGGTGGTGATATAACTGTGGCAAGCCGGGTCACGTATCTCGGGAATGTCGAGGAAATAGTAGTCGTGACAGCAATACTACTACACAATTTGAGATTTCAGATACTACCTCCTCTCAGCATTCGAAGGATGCTAGCTCGCAGAAGAAGACAATTACTTCAACATGCTTCAAGTGTGGGGAACGAGGCCACATCGCGCCCCGTTGCCCCAGTGCGGATGTCAAGGCCAGCGATGCACGAACTGAACGACGAGTGAATGTCTGTTCCATCCAACCTGCCAATGATGAACTTTTAGATGAAACCGGTGAGAAGTTTTCATTTTGCTTTGACTCAGGTGCCGAATACTCGTTAATAAAACGAGTTCTATCTGATAGATTTCTAGGTAAACGACAGTATGATGCAGTATTATTGTTAGGAATAAGTAATGCGCATCTTAATTGTAACGTCCAAATTCTTTCTACAGTTTCAATTCAGGGTTATTCAGTACAGTTATTATTTCATGTGGTGCCCTATTCGTGTATATCAAATGTTATAATGATCGGGAGGGATCTACTTTCATTAGGGTTTTCAATAGAGATTTTTGAAAATAATGTTGTCCTTAAAAATACCGTTTCTATTTGTGACATAGGTACAAAGGAAAACAAATTCGAAAGTATAGATTGTGATGTGTATGATTTTGAAAAACGGCAATTAGTTGCTCTACTGAACAATCATTCCAGTTATTTCGTAGAGGGTATACCTACTGGTAGGGTTAGTACGGGTCAGCTGATCATTAAATTATGTAATCCTAATCTCACGATCTAGCGTAGACCCTATAGATTAAGTCCAGATGAAAGACAGGAAGTACGTCGTCAAATTAAAGAACTTTTGTTCGCTGGCATCATACGTGAAAGCTCTTCTCCCTTTGCTAGTCCAATTATCCTCCTTAAGAAAAAGGACGGGAGTGATAGGCTTTGCGTAGATTATAGGGAGTTCCTAAAACTTCTATCCCATGGCATACCATTCACATGGTTGCAACTGGTAAATTAAGCGGTAAAAAAATGCCAAAGAGTATGTTTTTATATCAATAGACGCCTTTACTAAGTACGTGATATTGTATCATACACACAATATAGACACAAATAGTGCCATTAAGGCATTAAAATACAATGTGTCTTTGTTTGGTGCCCCTACACGCGTTATAGCTGACCAGGATCGATGTTTTGCTGGAAAAGAGTTTAGGGACTTTTGCAATGCATACAACATTAACCTACATCTTATAGCTACCGGTACAAGTCGTGCAAATGGGCAAGTAGAACGTGTCATGTCCACACTAAAGAACATGTTAACTGCTGTCGAGGTAGATAATAATAAGTCATGGCAAGCTGCACTGCCTGATATACAGCTATCCATCAACTGTACTATGAGTAGGGTTACAAAAGCGAGTCCTTTAGAATTGTTAATAGGAAAGGTTGCTAGACCCCTAAACTTAATGACATTAGAAACAGATGACATAGAAGTTGATTTAAATCTTATAAGAGAGGAATGAGCAATAGAAGCTAATGCTTTTTCGGAGAAAGTAAGGTTTGATAAAAGTAAAGCAAAATTAAAAAAGTTTGAAGTAGGTGATTATGTGCTACTTGAAAACCACGAGCGTAACAAAACCAAATCTGACCCAAAATTTAAAGGCCCTTTTAAAGTAGTTGAGCTGTTGGATGGTGATAGGTATTGACTTCGGGCCCTTAATTCTAATAGTAGTAGTAGTATAGTACAACTAAGTACGCACACGACCGTATAAGGGCTATGCTCGAATGTTATGTTCCATTAGAGTTGAGTGGTGGACTAGAGATTCCAATCAACCAAATCCAGTCAGAATGTGCCGATGACGGCCATGGTAAGTAATTACATAACCTGTGCATCCTACTTTTTAGTCTACGAGACAATGGGTAGCCTGTGTGGCATCTGGCCTGTGTGGCATCTGGCCTGTGTGGCATGAACTGGCCTGTGTGGCATGAACTGGCCTGTGTGGCATGGACTGGCCTGTGTGGCATGGACTAGCCTGTGTGGCATGGACTAGCCTGTGTGGCAAAGACTGGCCTGTGTGGCAAAGACTGGCCTGTGTGGCAAAGACTGGCCTGTGTGGCAAAGACTGGCCTGTGTGGCAACGACTGGCCTGTGTGGCAACGACAAGCCTGTGTGGCAACGACTAACCTGTGTGGCAGAAAACTGCCTGTGTAGCAAATGACCTATGTAGCATTAACAGACGTATGTGACATATGTCATATGTTGAGTGTGACTTTTACCAAATATTTAATAGTATTAAAAAAAATGTAATCGTTGTAAGTTGTATGACATGAACAAATAAGAATATTGTGTGGTCAGGAAGACCGATCGCGATATAGTATAAAGCGCTATATTTATTGTCCACAGATGAGAATGGTACACACGAGGACGTGTGACAATGCAGGACGGCCGTGACGGCGCGTTGATTAAAGTTTATTTTAAATTATAAGTTACGCAATTATATTATTTGATTCTGTAATGGATTGTTATAAAAAAATAATAAAATATGAGCGGATAATCCCGAATAGGGTAGTAGGTGTCGCCACTGGTAATGGCGATTGTCATGGAGTTGACAGCCGTTGCAAGAAGTGCACATTTGCTAACCTATTGGCTCTAAATCCAGTTTAATCTTATTGATTGTGTGTAATATTTTGTTGAACAGTTTTAAAAGAATTAATAATAACGTTTTGAAGAATACGAGTGTACTTCTATTTTTTAATTCCTATCGTTACAACGCCCATTATGAACAATAACAGCCAAGACCGCTATGAGGCTTCTCCCGACGCTCTTACATATATATATATATATATATATATATATATATATATATATATATGAAGAGTATATAGATAAGGACAGTCTCATTTATTATTATTGAAATCAAATGTAGGCTCTGTATCTTTTATTGTAAAAGTGAACATAAAATATAGTGTACATTATTCCTCCTTCACTGTGTAAAGAGCTTTGTTTGAAGTATTATGAGGGCATTACATTCGCTTTGTATTTAACACACAATTTGTACAAGTGTATTGTCTGAGATCGCGTTACTTCGAGTATCAGTTACAAAAATATATTTTACTCATATGATGCACTTTGTACGTTAGAATAACACTTCCAACAACTCATCGAACAAATATCAGACTCAAATCGTCTTTCACATATATTATAATAGAACTTGCCTTTTTGATATTTTTCTGGAATATTACTTAAGTAAAACACACTTTCGATTGATGTAGAAGTATTTGTTTTGATTTACTTTTGATTTTGTAAAACGATTACAACATTCTTGTATTACGAAAATAAGTTCAAAAATATGTATCTTTAAACTGTTAGATTAAAATAATACTTATTGTACTTAATAATTCAAGTACAAATACAAGATATATACAGAATTAAAAACCAATTAAGCTCCATAAATCAATGTTTACGAATTCTGGTTCAGAGAAGCATTACACATGAGGTAATGTCTTTGAGACTTGGATTTACACATAAACAGATAGTTTATATGCTGAGGATATTGCAAGATACGAGTCAGATAGAATTATTGGTAGGCTTTGTTTGTGTACCATTTGAATGACTTTAAAATACTATATATATTCAATAAGTCTTATTTATTTAAAGTTGATTAGAAGTCAAGAGTTACTTCGATCAAATCAATATCTTTCTGTCTTCGCTTTTCGATAAATGTTTTTAATATCTGCCTACAACAAGATTGCTCCACTTATGGCGATATACTTAACATCAAACGAAACATCATTGGTGAAAAGTACATACAATGCGCCTCTATCAATACTCTTATGCTATAGAGGGTTATATTGAAATATAAGAAATGAAAAGAACTGCTTTCATTATTTCATTTTAATATGTATTTATTATTCATATTTAATACAACATAAAAATATGTTTTCTTGGAATAGATTCATTTATTCATTATATACCTCTCGCCATTTTTATATAAATTTAACATTAATTGTATGTATAGAAATCAGTGTTATCTAAAACGCATGAAGAAAGTCTTTAAATACTATTATTTTTTTGTTGGAGTATGAATAAAATAAATAAAATAAAATAAAAGCGTTAGTAACCTCGATTCCCGGAATCGTTTATTCCGTAATCTCGTCAATCATTCAGTTTTATCCTCTATGTTTTATTGGTTTACTCTCCAATTCAATATTTAGTTTATAAAATAAAAATATGATTATTATTTATGCATATATAACTAGTTTTTGTCCGTGGCTTCGTTTCGTTTTCTTTTTTTTTTTAAAGTTATTATAAGATATATATAATTTAAAACCTCAATAACCTGTGTAAATCTCAAATTTGTACCTTTTTATATTGAAAACTCAAATACCTTCATTTTTGTTATAACCTAACATCTATAGCTAAATATGTACAGTTTGGTGTTCTTTTGAAAATAAACCGCTTTAGAGTAGAGATTATTGTGTGATGAAAACAATAAAACATATGCTATATCTCTAACTAACCTCACTTAGCAAACAAATATTTTTGGTGGTATTTATTTATTCCAAAATAGATCTATTAGTATTTTTATTTCAATGTATTTAATTAAAGAATACAGTAAATTTAAATATATTTTATAAATTAATATCAAATTTACTTTGACTCGATTTATGATTATAAATATTCTTAACTTGTCTTATTATTTGTCTTGTTATTGTGTGGTTTGACAACAGAATGGACTGAGTGCAGTTTTAATCTAAGATTTAACTTGTTCACTGTAACACGAGACATATAGGTATGAGTATGTGTGTGTATATGATATCTTTGTTATAAAATAATGTAGTATAAATATCTCAGTTGTAATGCAACAAAAGTGAATTAACAATAAGTTACTTGAAACAAAGGAGATGAAACAAATGCGATTGTATAATGAAATGTAACTAAATATTTCTTTGTTTTGTTTTGGACATTAAGTGTTATTTATACCGCATTGTACACCTTATTTGATGTAGACTTATCATAATTAAAAACAAAAAATGCAATATAAACACTAGATGATTTTGTCTGTACAACTAGTTGTTGTAATTTCATCTACACCATTTTTTAGTTTATCATTTACTAATAAACACTTAACTGGCCTTTGACGAATAAAATATGAAACGAAAACAAAACAAATTTTCAATCAAGCGTGTATTTTTTATTTCTATAATGTTTTGATTTTGTACTGTAACCGTGTTTAGAGGAATTTAAAAGATAATAAAACATCTCTCATAGATACAATGAAAATATTTAGTATATTTAAAATGTATTCTAAAAACGAACCATACTTAGACAAAGTCAAGCTGTAACTATTTAATAGCTACTATGAAAAAAGATGTACAAAATGAATTAAGTATGTTTAAATACTTTCACGAACAGATTAAAAACGTTGAAATAATAAACCACTTTTTGAGTTAAAGACAAGACAAGTAAGATATGATGTGATATGGTCTTAGGCACTCTCTGAACGTGATTTTAGTACTCGTTAATTGGACTGGCTTTATTGGATGAGATCATGTTAAATAACTTTGTTTACATTCATTTTATTAGCTTTGAGAATTACCTCGATATATAATATTCAAATGCATATATGAAAATTCGTATATCTAAGTATAAATAAGCATAAAAAGAACAACTCTCATATATGTATCCCACATTTATAAAACAGACACAAGTGAGAGAAGAAGGTAGTGTGTATTATTTTTAATGTAAGTTTTAATCTAGACTCTAAGAGCAGTGCAAATATTCTTTTAATGATTTGTGTCAAAGTGAGGAAAATTACTTCTTCTACCTTAAACTGTTTGCTCTTGGAGTCGTATAATTGATTTAGGATGGTACATCGATTTATTCTGATTGAATAATTTATCCAATCGTGTTCTAATTCGATAATAAAACACAATAATCTTGCCTCTTAGTTCTTTACTTTTAAATAAATATATAATTAATAAATTTATCAAAAGAAAAGCAGGACTCGAAGCAGGAATCTTTAAGAATCTATCTCCGTTTCTTTAATGACTGAATTGTCGTGTATTGGTCGGTGATGACTATTCTAAATGCCTTTATGTTTATTTTATCAATATGGATATTATTTTAAAATCAGGTTTAGACACAAACAAAGCACAATGGACTAAACTGTACAAAGCGTAATAAAATACGATCATTAATCTCTATACATCCCTTGTTTTAACGTCCTGTGTACCTTGATTTTGTTTGAAGCTTACATTGTGATTGTATTTTTGACATTTATTCTCCGATACAAAATACATAAATATTATGATAAGTTTAGATAAATTTATGTAAATTTTAAATACATTTAAAATTCGTTGCCATAAGCTGAATTTGTCCTCAACGCTATGCTTTTACGTCCCAAATCCGGAAAAAAATATTTCAGTATTTATAATAAGTGCGTAAACATCCGTTGTGTCAAGTGCAGGAAATAAGTGGACAAACCGACCGACGAAATACGACTCTGTTTTATACTTCATATTTGTGTCAATATTTGTGTAATAAAAAGTCTTTTTGTGTAACTTCGATAGAGATTTCATTGGAACGAAAATTATAGTTGTGTAATGACTGAGTCATATTTTTCTGAAAAAGGTATCAAAACATCGGCACTATTGTATCAATGTACTATTCTTAGGAAAGTATTTAATAACACTATGTTCAATAGCAAAGAGTGATCCTTTTAGCAAGAAGCGACACCGCGTCATAAAGCTCGATCCGCCTAATCTTGGTTAAAACGAACGTTCCGGACATCATCAGAGCTAAACACAGGGCGTCATCTAGTCCTGATCTTTATCCAGAGGAGTATCACTTATGGACAGTTTAAGTCAGTAAGGCTTACTGTGAACGCCATGATAATTTGGAGGAAAGCGATGCTGCTATTGATAACTAGCCTCAACATTTAAAGGACTGTATTGCAGCCAATGTATTAAACTTAGACACCGTATTAGTAATAAATGTTACGTACAATAAAGAAATATTGTAACATTATTTATGGCAAGACAAAGTAGATCGAAAAATTTATAAACACTGTCAAGATTTCAACTTGCAACTATTACTACTATACTGTGCGATTGGCACAAATTACTATTTGTACTTCCTACTATTTAAGAGTATTATCAATGAATCTTTTATTAATAAGATATCAATAATATAAAAGCATTAATGATCACAATAAATAATATAATTTCTTAAATAGTGCTGCTCATTGTTAATATTTATACATATTATAATATGTAGTGGAAGGTCTTTAGAGTGTCAAAGGTACTTTTGCATTGTAACTGATTTTATTAATCATTGTATTAGTTAGTGACAAGAGCTTATTATTGCTTTAAGAGCTTTTAAAAAGATCTTTAAAATGATTGTGTAAGAAAATGTCTATATATATTGAATAAAATCTATTTTCCTTGAGCAATGAGTAGACTTCCTGTATTGTGATTCAACGAGCGAAAAATTAAACTTTTACGAGGGGATGTGTTGTTAAGATAAAGAAAGAAGAAATAAAGTGCACAGAAGGTCGCTCTATCTATAAAATTGATATTTAGAGGTGGAATATAATTAAATTTTTACAACCCTTTATTTTGGAATAAAATGTATTTCTAAATGTACTTTACTTTCTTAGGGCAATAATAAAACGTAATAACAAGAAATATTCCTCTTATCCCTCGGTTGTTTCATAAACACTCAGACACAAAGACACACACAACTTCATTCTACTTACACTTACCAATGAATACTGTGTTGGCTAATGGATCTATAAAAATACATCGAGCTTAAGAATTGTTTTTTATGAAGTGTTATGTATTATAATGACATTCGTGTATGTCTGTGTTGTAGTTGAAGTACATACTTAGTAAAAATATTAAAATCAACAATATATCACATCAAGGGAATATACGTTCTGCAAACCCTTCTTGGAAATCTGCCTTTACAGGGAATTCCTGTAATTAATTATCGATTGCAAACTGCGACGTAAAAGCTGATGTATATTTCGTAAATATAATATAGAATAGTATTTTGTTATTAGAACTAAGAGATTATTAACGAACGTATCCTTATATTGTAATAATCAGTATTTTGTAGCATTCGCATTTTTTCACCTTCTTACGAGTGTGAATGTCACAATATAATTAAATGTAAAATAACCCAAGTAATATAAAATTATAAAAGGCTGTAAGAAAAAGTTATACTTTGTATTGAATAAAACAAATGTATTACCGAAGTAAGATTTCCTTTGAGGAGGACCGCAAGCTAATGACATTTGTATATTTAAATCATTTTAAGATTGCTTCGGAATAATTATTATTAAAGTCTGTTTTCAAATTTAAATTATATTTTTAGGGACAGTTGTTATGATCAAGTAAATACATACAACCTTAAATAAATAAATAAACATAACATGTCTGCAGAATTTTTTTAATCAAATATGTCCTTTCTTATATAAAAGTTATGAAACTGTGCTGCTTAGAGGCTGTATGTCACATTCAGTATCGCACTTGTCCTACGACTCCATCCGTTGACTTAAGACGGCGCTGGTAAGGAACGTGTTTTATAATTGTTCTGCATTAATTAATTAATTATATTTCTTTAATAATAGGAATTATAATACTCGTATTATTATTTATCACCTCATATATTTACTGCTTACGTTCTGCGTAGTAATTACCTGTGAAAAGAAATAGGTATTAAATCTCAGTGTTCATTTTATCTTACATTGCAATTACAAACTATGTATCAAGTTATTAATGATCAATAAGGTCAAATGAACTTGAAACACGAACATAATTTAATATTTCTATATATAACACTTACAATTAACTTTATATGATGAGAACTTATTCATAGGTACAAAAATAATAAATTTACTTTTCAATAATTTCCTGAATCCTTTTTAATAAACCTTATTGGTTCTTAATACTTCATTGAATCGACAATTTATTAATTTATTTCAACGAAACTATAATTATATAATAATAAAATAAATAAACTATTATAACTGTAACAAAATTATAAGTAAACTTACACTAAGTTGTTAAATATAAGAAGTTCCATCTTATTATAATGTTATTGTCAGGTAACTTATAAAATAAACACTAATTGTCACTTTGTTTAGTCCTCGTTAGTTCGGTATTGAACTGTCTGTTACCAATAGTAATGAAGTAATCGATTAGAATACAATCTACGAGTTTGTTACGAAAATATTTTTAGATATTCTTTTATGTTTTCCCTGAATTTAAGTTGAAGATTTACATTTATTACTGAAAATTAAACAGTTTTATTAATAAGAAAATATAATTAATAATCTGATTAGGTTTTAAACCAAATATGGGTATGTATCATTTTAAGTAACTTCCGTAAAGTAAGTTTTCTAAAATTGACGTATTGTAACAATGAGGTATTAGCATAGTATTTAATATTATAAGTATATATAACTTTAATAATATTTGCATATCAATCGTATTAATTATTTTTAAATTTTATAAATTTTAGCAAATCTATTTCTTTCTATATCTATACAATTATCAACTAATAGTCAAAGTTGTCGCTCCAGTGTGATGTTATATTACATAAGTTTGAGTCAATATCACCAACAACAAGGCGTGAACTTGACAAAGTACTAACAGTAATTGACTTGTTGTTTATGATATTACAGCCAACAATGGAGATGGCTTCGCTGAGGAGGAGGAGGAGCTGAGGGGTGACTTTTTTGTTTATCCTAAAGGAAAAATACTCAAGATTCATGATATTTCTATATAGATGAGGATTGAACCGGAAATATATTTCACTAGTCCAGACGATATTAAGAAGGGAATTATTTAAAAATTAAAACCGCTAAGATAACCCTTTCTTTCTCTAAATTATCTCTAATCTCAAGACGGTCATATTGTGTCACAGCTTTGTTTTTGTACTTATCTTTTTTCAAGTGTTAGATCGTGTAACAATAGAATATATAAATATATTTGACTTTCACATTTATATATATGTATATAAGGAAGCATACACATACAAACAAAATATCGTTAGAGTTAATGATCGGTTTAAACTATTAACTGAACTGTCATCCATGACATGACACTTAAATGAAAACAATAGTACATTTACATATTATATTTCGTCAAAGGCGTCAAACCTTTAAAACATAAGTAAAAACCGCTGAATAAGCACAGGAAAGAAAGATTAACAATAGAGTTTCGTTGTTTCTTTAAAAACAATTTAAAGATATTTATTATAACTTGTGAGGGTCGTATTCTATATAACCTGTTGCCATCCTTAGAAATTTGGTTATCAAAATCAAAAATATTTTTTTCCAAACCCGTTTTATAGTTTAAAGAAACGAAAAACTTTTCAGCTTCTTAACATTAAAATAAATTAAACGTTATCATAAAGACTTTGATGAGTCGTTGCCAAATACCAAAATGTACCAACAAATAAAACGGATACACCTTCTTACAGAGTAAAATTAAAGTATATTATTTCTAATAGAAAAGCTTATTACAGAGTTAGTAAATATCAAGGCTCTTAACCTTCACCATGAGTCATAGTAACTTGGAGAACGTTGAATGGCAAAAAACAATGATAACTCAGGTATTGTCTAAATCATTAAGGATATCGTTTTTATTGATTTTCTATCAAATAAAGAAGTAGAATTTACAAGGAAAGTCGCAGGTATGTATTTTAATATATAAGTATAAGGTATCCTTAATTTGATGATATTACGTTCTTTATTAATCATACGTGAGATTGTTATATGTGATCTGTAAATAATAAGAAGTTTACTAACATTGCGGGTCTGATATTGGTTTTATGATGGAGACAAAACCAATAAAAGCGGTCCCATTCAACATTTTATAATATTAAAACAAGAAATTTATAATAAGAAATATAAATTTACTTTGGAAATACAATAAATTTTTCAACAATATATTGATATGAATATTACGTCAAAATGACATACTCTGTGGTAATAAATGACATTAATAACTACGGTAAAGGGAACTGTTACAGATACTTTAAAAATACTTGTAGTTATTTGTTTCAATTCATAGAACAGATAGGCGTTATAATTACTCGTATATACGGCCTTCATTTATTTTGTAAACGAAGTCAGATACGGATTTGAGTTATTTAGAATGTTAACTAGTTCAGTCAAGACTAAAATATGAAGGCTGGTGAGGACGGAAGTGCTTGGGAAGGTTAAAGTTAAGTAGGATTTATACTTTAAAGATAATAAAAAAATAATTACAGTAACATAAAAGTGATTTATGTTTATTATTGCTATTTTAATCATTAATATATGGATTTCAAATTTAATAAATTAACTTTTTCCATTGAAGAATATAAAACCAAATAATTAATTACCTTCACAAAGTTATAAACTAAGCCCAATTTATATAATTGTTTCTCTAATTGTTTATAAACAATTATTTATACATGATATAATCTATACAAAACAGGCTTCACTTTTTAAGATAAATAAATTATAGGTAATTTTTTTAAGAACTAAGTTAATAAATTATAGGTAATTTTTATTAAGAACTTCATTGTAAGTGATGAAGTATTATAACATTAATAGCAATCTAAGTATCACTTCCATTAAATTCTTTGAATTAATAAAAATACCTTTGATTTATATATTTTTTCATACTCATAATGATTTTTGATAGCAACAGAATTCCGAGCCAGTGGCAGCTTACCCTCGGACTGACTACACTGACCTTTGTTATAATAATTGACGAATCAAAAGTATGTGTAAGTGAAGTACTTGAATAAAGATGTTTTGAATTTAAATAAAAAAAATTGACGATATATCTCCAAGGTGCTAACTATTACTATATATTTGATATTGGATTAGCAAAACGTGATCTGCATGATATTAGGATATTCGTGAAGTTTATAACAACGTGACGTAAGAACAGTCCAATAACCGATTTCTATGGTATTGAAGGACACTGGGGATTTAAATATAAAAATATTAAACTACCTATTTTAACGACACCTAGTGTGAACTAATTTAGATATATAAAAAAAATAGAAAACAATTAAAGTAAACTAAACTATTCTAACAAAAATATAATGGACTAATCCAGTGACACGGCGTGAGCTATCCAAACAACATAAAGTTTTTGTCTGTACTGACTAAAAGTACATCGAATCATTTATAAATCTGTCAAGGTCATAGTGATAGGAATACAGGAAAAGTTGATCAGAAAACATATTTTATATAATTCTTATATAAGTATGTCCTAAATATTATTCATTAAATTTATAAATAAAAATAAACATTGGTATTTTTTTTGTTGTTTTATGTTGTTATTCAAACTGACTCAATATAACGGTATTAACATTTTTAAATTTCTGTACTTAGGTATGGATTCAAATACAATTTTTTAAATCAGAAATTTTAAGTATCAGAGTATAATATAAGTTATAGAACAGATTCCAAATAAAAGAGATATGAGTACAGCCTGTTAAATAATTATTATAATATTAGTAAAAAATCATTAATAAAGAGCAATATCAATTTTAATCACATTATTACCCTTACGATTATCAAACATACTATTAATATATTTTTTATGATAGTTAACAAGATAGATTGTATGATAAATATTATTGAGTTTACTTTAGTTTATAATATTAATGATAATATAAATGTTCTTTAATAATATATATATTATTGGTATTAATCCGGAATGTAGATCGAAAAGTCATGGTTCCGATTTTCAAAAATAACAATTATTTGTTTATTCCACGACTATAATTTATTCAAAAATTCAACAGTATGCAAAAATATTCATATTATTATTTTTTTAATATCTTTAAATAACATTGTTATTTTAAGCTAGTAAGTAAATAAGTTACTCTAAAGTCCAATAGAGGTATATAAAATACAAATCTTTTAGTATGTATGAACCATGTGTGGAAAAAATACAACAGATTATAAATAAACATCGTGTGAAACTAACATTAACATAATACTAATAGACGTGCTATTTTGATTGTTAAATATATTTACAAAGCTGTGACCTAACAAGATATTTTGTTTTTGTTAAATGAAACGATTTAAACACAAATTTAGCCAATTTTATATCAGTGTTTGATGAAATGTAATTTAAGTAAGGAAATATAGTTAAATATTTAGCTTCACGCCATATCCATTGCAGGGTAGCCAGAGACGACGGAGCGCCAAACGCTACTGTCCCTGCATACCTCTTTTGCCTCGGCCACAGACATCAACCTCTTCATACATGCCATGGTTAAAATATATGTATAAATTTTTTGAGCGATCGGCATTTAAAGACGCAGAGAGGCATTATCTACTTATATAGATAATATATAACTAGATAAAACTAGATACAAGTAAGCTCTTAAATTATATGAAAAAGAAACGAAATATACAAAATATATGTAATCTTAAAAACATCTGAAAGTAATGGTAATATATTTTAAATTAACGTTTTAATATTACACGAAAATTCCTTATAAATATCTTATTTTATTATTTTGTAATACATCATGTTTGTTTTGAAGAAAAATTTTATTTGAGATTTGTATTAGAGCTCGGACATTACAAAAGCTCTGACGTTTAAATAAAAGAGCTTTGCTATTTTTGATTAACGCATTCTACGAAACAGTGTGTTTAATAGAGAATCTGTAAGGCTTTGTAATTAATTTTATATATAATATATTTTAAGAAATACCAGCTATTGTCAGTTAGTTTTGTATAAAACTTTGAATGGTAGATGCATTATTGCTTCAAGCACATGTAGAAGGAAGCAAGCGCAGTAGAGTTAACTATTAATATAATATGAAATTTGTACAATATTTTTAATTCATTGTAACAGTATTAGTGTTTTGTCTTTAAAATTAGGAAAACTTGTAGATTACCAATATAACAGACCACAAGCTCTAATTAAAAAATAATTTAAATTCCTTCCCGTTGACAAATTAAAAACATATTTTATAAGAATATTAACCCTTTATTTAGAATAGATCTACAATTTTAAATATTCAATTACAGATATGACCTTGTTTAGATTTACTTTATTGACCTTTTAATAATTTCATTATCAAAATATTATCAAATGGTTATCGAAATAAAATATTAGAGCACACCTTCTCTGTAAGTATAAAAGTTAAGCCAATCAGAGATTAGGGATAATCCAAAAATATTACCCGTGAAAGAAGTCGTAGTAGTGGGTTCGATTTTGTTAAATTTCACGGATGTGTTTATATTGAAAATATATTTGACCTTTTAAGGTCATTTTGGTGTATATTGAATACCTATAAATGTAAAAATTATATGTTAGTAATATTATATAAAATTAAAATGTCTTTGTTAATATTATGTTATATATCGGTAAAATATATGTATTATGTAATAAGTTCAACTTATATAATGTATATTTAATATAAATGTACAGAATCAATATATAGCACTTACAGATAGTAACGAAAGAAATAAAATATTCAAAAGAAACAGATAAAATGTATTTTACAGCTTCAACATTTTTATTAGACTGAGAAAGCTGTAAAAATACAATATACTTCGCAGTGAACATTGTCTATGATCGGGCTCAGCTGCTACTGTATTAATAGACAACCTTTATTGTTATTGTATTGGATTTAATATAATGTATTTGTAATAGTAAATTAGTAATACGATTTTTATTTTAGTAGTATTTACAACAAATTATTTAATATCCATTTTGACAGTTTTTTTAGGTCTATCTCATAAAAGGAAAATACTGAATTCGCTGTCAAATTTTGCACTAATATCAGATTGATTGATTGCGTGACAGATTAGTCTTGATAGTGTTGTTAAAATATTTTCATTTAAACACCGGCCTATTCTGAAATATTTGTTTTCTATTACGTTTTTCGTACTTGTTTTCTATCTTTGCGAAGACATGATTTACTATAAGTGTATAAATATATATGTGATTATATTAATATGTCATTATTTTAGTATTTTTAAACGATCCTACCATCATCATTAATCACTGTCACATGACATGGAAATTTGAACGCAGGGCGTACCGACAGACACAAAAGTGCAATCGTTTTAAAAAAAAACTTAAATGTAAATAATACATGTTAGAGAATCCATTATTGGACACAAAATGTCCTATATATTTGCCAGATTTAGTTATATAATCAGTTGTATTATACCGCTTTTAACCAAATATACGAGATGTGATAAATATTATATAATGATAAATATTATATATAATTGAGATGAGCGCCAGCGAAGCTCTTAACCTTTTGGGAGACCTTTTTTTGTGTTTAGTTCTCTCCAGAAAGCGACGAGATAATTAGGTAAAAATTTTCACATGTATGTTTGAGCTGAACGCGGATGTTATAGCGCAAACAGATTGTAAAAATGTTTAGCCATTCAAAAGTTATCAAGAAAAGAAGAAAGGAGAGGGGCTCAACTCAACACCCGCCGGTTGGCGTATCTTATATTTTTAATGAGTAATTTATTTATTTTTTCTTAAGATCCTATTTTCTACCCTCTTAAAAATATAAGCGTGCAAATATAAAAAAAATATAAAAAATAAACAAAAATATTTATAATTTATATATATATTTTACAATTCATTTTATAGAATTTCTACATAACACTACAAGCTATGTAATTACAATCACGGCTATTTTTGCGAAGACATGATTTTCGATAGAATCTACAAAACATTTTGATAATTCTGACACAATTCAATATTAACAGTAACAAAGCTGCAGTCGTACGTGACATGTTTTATATATTCAATACATAATTTATGGGTTGTATTTATTGTATTCTGTGTATTCTAGATTTACGCTATTTAATTTATCTGTTATAACTTGTATGTATTGTTGTCTAAAGATATCACACCGAAATATTTTTTATATGAATTCTAATGATATGGCTGCCACAAAATAATAATTGGTATTTAACAATAAATTATACAAAAGTAACACCTAACAATTAAATATAATGAGATATAATTTATTTAATGATGAGCAATTATAAAATTACTTGTTTTGATGAATAGGATCAAAGAAGCCATGATCTCTATAATAAGTTTGTCTCTTTATGTGCATGTACAGGTTCCAATATTATTTGGAGTTGATGGGTCAAAAGAAAAGCTTGAAGTAGTATTTCTATATCATAATGCTATTCATGTATTTTATCAGTGGTATTAAGTTGTTTATGAATATGATGTACGCTCAGACAAAAATAGTTTATTTTGATACATAAGGTTATCATGAGATGGTGAGGAGCACGGGGTTATCGGTGTTTGTTCGAACACACGCACTCACTTTCAATGATACAGAATATGTTCTGTAGTAACACAAAGTATTTAGTTGCGTAGAGATATGTGGTAATAATATGTTTTTAATTTATACTCTACATTGCACCTAATACGAACCTTAAGGGTTTTTTGTTATATAATTTCGGGTGGTATTTTTGGGAATGAAAAAAAAAGGTTTTCTATAAGACTTACGAACATTAAGGGATAATGCTCCATTCTGTCCTGTTGAGATTAACATACATATATTTGTATGTATGTATGTAATGTAAGTGTATGTCGTGTGTAATATTTAGTCCCGGTGGGGATACAACAGAAATTTTCAGATTTTGATTTAATCATTGTGTCAGAATGTCATTTGGTGATAATTGCTTACAAAAATAAGTTTGAAGTGCCTAATTATAAGAATGATATTCTTCCAAATAATTCATTACTTATTTTAATTTTTTATCACATGTTACCTGCTCGTAATACTATAGCGGTGTTATTGATTGTAAATGAACTGTGGAAAAATAATGGAACGCAAGAATCCCTTAAAAAAAGTCTGAATCACTTTAATTCATGTGGTGAAATATTATTGCACAACACAATCCATGAATATCGTAAAGCTATGATAGGTTTAACTTGAACTTTGATGTGAAATCATAATTTTGTTCGTCTTATGCTTATTAAGGCGTCGAAGACAAATGGATTTTATTTTTGTTCATTGGGTTAAATGTTAACAGGGTATGATATGAATAGTTATTAAAATAAAAAATATATAACAGCAATAAAAAATATTTTTTCATGTAATTACTTAAATAATAATATTAACAAAAGTATAAAAAAGTATTTAAAAATCTAAAGCACTTATTCTATGAATATCGTATTGGATGGGGTTCAGCATAGGTCATTTGAATTGCAGAATTAAAATATATCGGGATCCATTGTTTATGTAACGAACGAAATTATGATGTTTTAGATAGGGTCTAAAACATCATAATTTCTTTCGTTACACAAACAATCACGGGTACTAGAGACAGGGTTATGCGTAAATTACAAAATAACAAAGATACGAGTAGCTTGACTTAAATTAATTTAAGTTCCGTAACTAGTCTTTTAACCTGACCAAGAAAAAATATCATATAGACATTTTGGCAGATAGCTAGAATATAGGCACATTATACAGGTTAGATGGACAGAGCAAATTTTCGTACGCAGATTGAGAGAGAGATGAGTAAACTCTCCTTCTTGCTCTCATATGTTTTAGTATTTTCTATTCTTTTTGGTGGGCAAGGGCATGTGTAGGGTGTCGATACCATCTGCCATCAGGAGAACCGTCTGTTATTTAGCCATTCATGCCATAAAATAATTTATTTATCGTAATATATGTATACTTATGTTATCTCAGTCACTGTTCGGTGTGCAGTTGTACTAACTATTTCATGGTGATCTATTGAGGGGATGCTTTTCCTATATGTTTTGGAAAAATCCTTGTGAACAATAAAAATAATCCTTAAGAACAATATACTGAACCATCCAGCAGCATACATGAAATCACTAATTACACTATACAAATCAACGAGGACAATAATAATGCTCTATTAGTATATCTTTCACAAGGGATTATTAAGAGGCCGCACTGATGACCGAAGTATACTCGTACATACACACAGGCTGCATTCCATTGGCTACAGTTTGGTTTATATATAAAAAAAATGTTGTAGCGATTATGTTTAATATTTTTTATAATCCGATCATAATTAATTATTCAAACGTGTTCTGTGTTAGTTCGCGTCTGCTGAGAGCAGTGCACGTTGAAGATGCCAAAACTTACTGGCGGTGAGTACTGAGTCTAATGACCGTGTAAGAGTTTGTTGTAGCTTGCCTTTAATAATATTGTTTGAGGAATTTACCAAAATGTAAAAGCATTAAATTCTATAATTTTTGTCACTACTATCTATATTTTATAGACCTTTTCCAGATCTCGTGATACTTTTTTACCTTTGAAGTACCGAGCAATGAACAAAATTACTTAATCCTTTAAAATTTTTTTATCAAAATAATATAACATTAAAATAATTATAATTTATTAGAATTTTTATTTCGTATAAAAGATAAAACCATAACAAAAAACACAGTTATATTAATGTTAACATCAAAGTATTTTAGTCACGCTTGTGTATAATAATGAACTTTATTAATATGAAGATCAAGTTTATTTTGTGTTTATATTTAAAAACATGTGGTCTTAGTTGATGACGTACTTCATTCACTCATCCATTCAAAACAGTTCACACAATCAATCAAATTATATATGATAAAAAATGAACATAACGACTATTGGTTGTTATATTTGGTACTAGTTTCTGTGTGTAACATTTATTTTGAACTTTTTGATCTTTTAAAAAATGTTTATTTTAATTTTTGTCTTATTAGTAATAATTTTTATTAATACTCTATTTATGTATGTATAATAATATATATTTTAAAACCCAGTTGTAACTGGTTTATATTTTTAATTCGTAAAATAGTTCGCAGTGAGAGCACAATATCAGTCAAGTACATTTGAAAATCCTAATTCAAATGAGGTGACCCACAAACAGACAGCTGTTGAACAATAGTTATGTTATTGTGATTTTTCATTTTTGTTTTGAATATTTTTTGGGTCAGCAGCATTTTAATGTTAACATCCATTTAATTTTGTTTACGTTATCTGTATTAAATTTAACACTCACATACTATATTGATACAAGCGGGCTGCACCTAACATAGGTAACTCTATACGATCCACTACTGACGGTCTCCATACGTGGAACTTCTAAGATATCTTGGATCTCTCGTCATTTTCCTTATTGACCACAGGCGGATAAGTACGTAAAACTAAAATTAGGTGTAGTACAGTCTTATTTTGTATTTTAAATAGTATAATTCTTTTAAATTTCTTCTTAATTTTCAATGGTTTATTCATCATAAAGACTTTGACCTCCTTCTCTATCTAATAGTTTATACAATTAAAATAATGTTACATGTTTCTTTGTGGTTTCAATCAAACTGGTTCCGCAATGAAACACTAGTTTAGCATAGACTGTACATGTAACATATAACTATAAATATTCAACAAATCAGTTACTTTACTTATGTTATATAAATACTAATTACATAAATATAGTTAACATTTATGTAAAATATTATAAAACTTATTGAAGTATTGCTTATTAATTCTAGCAAATAATTGAAAACAGTTTAAAAGAGCTTATACAACATTGCCTCATGCAATATTGGTAAGGTTTGAACTTCTCTTTGTAGATAATTATAAGAGCATTTTCATTGCTTTTGAGATTTATAGAATTCAAGCGAGTGAAATATGTACGGATAATAGTTTTAATTTATTTTTAAGATAATTTTAAAAGTTCTGAATTAAATTAGCTAAAAAGATTCTTAATCATAGAATACAATTATTTTGTAACAAAGGAGAACTTTTTTTTGTAATCTAAATGTTAAGAAAATTTGTTAAATGATGTTGTTTTTTTCGTCAGTTTATTAAAAATAATATTTTTTTAAATTTGAAGTGAATTTAGTTGTTTTTAGATAAAAGGAGAATTAAAGTCGGGTGTTTGTTGATTACATTATAATAACTTCATTTGTTTTATTATCGTTTTGACATTGTTATTTTTAAAAGTTATTTTACATATAAATAGTTTTTCTCTAAATTAAATTAAATTTGAATGGTTTATTTTTATTTTTAGTTTCAATTTTAATAATTTCTCTCAAAGTTTCATAATTCTGTCAGATTATTGTAAAGATATTTAAACTTAAGTCTCAAACAACACAGCATTGTGAACTAATACACACACAAATTAATATAAAACTAATAAACTTTGTCATTATATTATTTATTATTCAGTGTTTTTACTCAATTCTCATTGTTTTTATTTTTATATTTTTGTGGTTTTTTTAATATTTTAAATATTCGTATTCGTTTTAAAGTTTCGATGAAAATTATGAATTCGTTTAATAATAATAACAGCATACATAAAAATGTATAACATATATATTTTTTTATAAAACTCACCTGTCAATATTTCCCGCCATATCCGCGCGTTCGTTATTCACACAATTCATAATTTTAATTCACTAAAATCACAATTAATCACTTATATTTATATTATAGAAGGCATTAACAGCACCTTTGATATTAAAACTTATGGTCACAAAATAATATATATTTTTGAATCGTATATAAGTTTCTAAAAGTTTTTATCTGTGCGTATGTAACTAAATCGTTTTAACTAAGGTTGTATGTGTGATGGTCAAGACACCATGCTGCAGTGTTGTCGACTGCCGCGCGTCGCTCGCTAGAGCTTACAGAGTATGGAGTGGGACAGAGACACGCCGTCAGGTTTAGTTTACATGTTTAATATATTTACTATCAAAGCCTTCTCGTTTTTTTTATGTTTTCCTGTTAGTAAAATTATAAATCAATGTATTAAATTTTATTATAATAATTATTTTATTAATCTTCTTTTCTATAATTCGCTATAAAACTCATATTAGAATAAAAAAATCTTAAAATGGAAACGACACTCATGCAATATTATGATCTACTCTATAAATAACCAGTTAAATGAAATATATCTTCTTATTAAAACGTGTTAAAGCTCAATTTGTGTTAACATCTCACGGATAAAAGCGGAAGAGACCTTTGAGTAAACTTGTTGGTAAGTCGTCATTCTTGTTATGTGATGATATTACACATTACTATAGATACAGTTGTGATTTGTGAGTATATTTTACATTTTTGTTAATAAATAATTATTTATGTATTAGAAAAAACTGGTAATAAATATTTTTCTATCGAATCTAAACAATAATTTTAAGTATCTGCTATAAGATTTCGTATTCCCATAATATATATATATATATATATATGTATATATATATATATATATATATATAAATATATATATATAAATAAAAATGTGCTTTTATAAGAATATTTAGAATAATATTCTTAAAGCGTAAATGTATTAAGAATCAAATTATGGTGATTTTGTTTCTTGTTTTATTGTAATTATAACTCGGCCTATGTTTTTTTGTGAGAATTTACTCATTTTCTCACACATTTTTGTATAAGATAACTTTATAAGAAATTAAACTATTACAACACCTAATTTAATATAAATTCATCACTTTAATTTTATATAACTAACAACAACAAAACTTCAAAATCCCTTTCAATCTCAGGGTGTTCAAATATTTTAAACGAAGTTAATAACTTAATAAAAGGCTTCCTAATATAAGAGTTTATTTGTTTGTATGAGGATCTTTAATATAGATATGAGTGTGTTTATAATCTTAAAGAAGCGGAACAAAAAGCGTTGCGTTGCGTTGAATAAATTATAGAATCACTGCTTCTAAATCTCAAGTAAAAATTTTTGACGACCAGCGAATAGAAGTATCTTTAACCGATAGCAAAATATTATACATACTTATAATAGTAAATAAAATAATTCTAAAAGATCCTTTAGACTGTGTATGGAAGTGTGCGTTTGTAATTGCGAGTGTATGTATTTATGTATATACATACAGGTGTGAAATTTTTTAGATACTTAAATTTTGATCGGAATAGATAAAACTAAGTTATATTATGAATAATAGTTTACGAGTGCATATATTTAAAAGGGACCCAATTCATTATTAGAATTAATTAATTAATATAATATTTAGTTTCATTAACCTCTGATTATTTTAAAATTAATCAAGAAGTTCGGAAGAAAACAAACTAAAAATTCAACAGATAATTGAGTTCAAATTACTTATAAAATAAAAAAATAAATTTTTGATAAAAATTTCAGCAATTTATTAAGTTCATAATTTTTAAGAGAATTTAATACTTAATTAATATTACTTTGAACACCATAGCTTAGGTCGTTACTACAATATTATGTTATAATACAATAAATCTTTATCTTATCAAAAACTTTTATTAAAAGTGACTGAAGAAGTTCTATTTACATGATAGTTTACATGAAAGTTGCTCACATTTAAGAGAAATATATTTGTATAGTATTTAATTAATATTCAATGTAAAAGAGAAAAAAAAAGAGTTGTAAAAACTTTACAAATCAATTATTTTTTTCCGCCTTACTTCGTAAAGCATAAATTAACAAAGACATATCTTATTATACTTACAACCATAAAATCAATAACGGATTTCTAGAGGATAATTTATTTACAATAATTATAATACAGTTAATCAAAATAACAAAATTTCATCTACAATTCACGATGCATAATCAATAATTGCTTGTGTCTGTTTGCTTTTTTACTGATAGTATGCTTATTAAATAAGTAAATAAATAATCAGAAATGCACAACATAAGATTATTTTATGTAGATGTTATATAAAAGCTGCAAATAAATTATTCTGATACCCGTGTGTGTCATCGGAACTTATAGATAGTTTGTCTATATGTCAGTATTAGAATTAATCATAGAATTTTTGTTACTATTAGTCTAAATTAGACAGAACTACTGTGGATTCTTCTATCATCTAATACGAGATAATTACGAGAATTTGGCTTTCTATTATATATATTATATATATTTTTCTTTTCTTAAAGGTACCCATGTCGTGTCGTGTCGTACCAATCTGGAAATACTGCCATAGGAGTTCGTTCCACATTCGAGTAGTACGTGCAAGAAAAAAAACTTTATATACGAATATTTGAAATAAAATAAGCGATTTTGAGAAATATATATATAAATATAGAATATTTATATTATATTAATGTATAGATAAATATTATATCTCAAATAGTAGATATAGTTTATTTGTTCTATGTGAATCAACTTCATTGTTGGGTGAGGTCAGGTCACGCATAATGGAATTCACATCTTCTGTTTTTATTACATATGGTTTATTTTAATATAATATATATTTTAATTTAGTAGATATTTTACATATTAAATGATGGTCATTGGAATATGATTCTTTAATAGCACTGTAGTACAAACGATAAATCTCTAATATCATTGTTAAGTGACCAAGTTTCCATACACCAAATTTTAACTATTTTTAATATCATACAAAAATAGATAATAAAAGTAAAAAATATGTTATATAAGTAACTAACTTAAAAAGAAAATAGGAAATGAAAAGCTTGCAAGATTTTTCTTAAAATGGTTTTTTTTAACACAATCAAATTATCTAAATATATAATATTTATAATTAAAGGACATTTACTACGAATAAATAATTTTTCAAGGTAAAGGTCGTACTCAAAGATAACAAACTTGGTTTGTTTTAAATGTCAGTTACTAAAGCACATGAGACCAGGAGTTTCACACATATTACTCTGACCCGTGGGTAGAGCGACTGAACTTAATAATAATAGAGTGACGTCACTACGTTGTAATGAAGTAAAGCTAAGTTGACAGTAAAGCCGAACATCTGACACTTGTGTATATTTTCGGTCTTTGTTGTAAATGTTATTTAAATTTTCCCTTCTTGTACTTGTCAAAATGTAGAAATATTTATTTTGAGTCCATCTTGAATATTTGGATTTTTATTACTTTACAGTTGGTCAGTATATATATATATATTCGATACTAATTAAATGGCAACTAACACACAAACAAATGAAAATTAAACTATTCCTTAATATAAACTTGTAGCAATTGGATTTCTTTTCATATTGAATAAACAGATTCTGATAAATTATTATATTATAGTAGTAGAGTAATTTAAGGATGGGTGCTTTAATATTTTATAATAAAAAATCTTATGAAAATAGTATATTTTATCTAGAAGATAAGATAAGAGAGATTTTTTTTCAATTGACAAATAAAAACAAACTTTGGTAAAAAGAATTTATATGAATATTTTTCCAAATGATACTTTTTGACGATATCAGTATTATATAAGTAACTTTTACATTTCATTATAAAGTTTGTTTCGTAATTGGCTGAAACCACACGAGGGCGATACGAACATATGAAATTCAATTTGTAGCGGACTCGGATTAAACGTGTAACAGGAATTTATGTCCCGGCGTGATTTATACTGCGTCCGGGAGAAATAATTGTGTATAATTTCATCCACATACATACAAACTATTCCTAGTCTTATATATTAAGTTAAGTATATATAAATCACTGTTAGACAAAATATGAAGCATATAAGTGATATTAATCCATCTGTTCAGCTGGTGCATATGTTGTTCATTCATATACCTATAAAGAAGTTTTAATCACTTCAAGGTGTTTTTTTGTAAGAGAATAGCAAGTAACTGCTGGAACCAATTGGCTGCGGTATGATTCTGGCCCAAAAAATTTTTTTTATGCTAATATGCTTTAAAATATTAAATGCTAAAAATGTTAACTACTTTTTGAGCATTACAATAATTAAAAAGACGCTACGATACGAATGGAATATAGAATTCTAGGAAACAAGCAGTTCATTTTCTTTTTGGTTCAAATTAATTTACAGTCAAAGAATTATCCGGGTTTTATTTATTTTCAGTACTACATATATCTAGGAACGTTATTACAAAATGTGGCTAGAATGCTTATAAACTGTACTTGATATCCAAATATCAAAGCGTTTTATATTTTGCAACACAATTAGAAAATATTGATGATAATTGTAAAAAAAATTTAACATACATAATTAAAATATAATTAATTATACATGCAAATGAAATTTTATGAATGTCCTGTAGGTCAAAATAATTATGGCCGCTGGGTTAGGTGTGAATTTATAGTGTTACATGCCAGGTGGCAGCAAAACTACCAGGTTTCTAGTATCGAAACGGATCTGTCACCTATTGATTACGCTATAGTTTTTAAGACGATCCACTAAAATAAATGATTAACTTTACCTAACTCTTAACCATCGCCTAAGTGATACGCCCCAAATCATCATTCAACTATTCGTAGTCGGTGCAATATGTCAATTTCTTCTACGTTTTTTTGTCATACGACATCTCATTACCACTCTTCTTAAATACCGATATTCATATTTAACACTCTTTCGTACATACCGCCCTTCCATATCACGTGACTTATTTGGGTACTCAACCACTTTACTATATAATATAGTTGAGACAATGTTTCCTTTAGTTTCTAGTCTTAGTTTCTGTTATCAAGTAATGTTTTTTACTCTCTAATATAGTATTTTGTTTGTGTTTTCAGTGTACTTAATAGTTCTTAGTATCAAGGCAATATTTTTTATGAAAAGGATATTCAACCTTAATCTATATCAAAAATATGTAACACTATAAATTCATAAAGGTGAAGCAAGTATTCAATAATGCAGATTGAGTTTAAGAAACTTCAAAAGTACCTACAATGGATGAATTTGAGAATATCTTAAAAATGCATCTCGCGCTGGGAGTATAAGTGTTGTTAAACTAGTTCACTAGAAATAAAAAATCTATAAAATGTATATTATATGAACGTATCTAAGAGTTATATTAATACAATGAAAATATTCTTATAGAATTTCTTCAATCTTACTCAGATTCAAGCAATTATTTATAACTGAAGGTTTTTGTTTCATATTTCAAAGAGTTAGCTCTTCATCTGTGAGGTTTCTGAATAAATAACGGACACTTTTTTTATTTTAATAAATAAATAAATAAATATTTAAGTACCTTTTCTCTCACATACAAATATCATTTAAAAAATGATAATAATTACTTAAATACTTTTAAACAAATATGTTAAATTTCTTCCGTATATCTGTGCAATAAATCTTAATAATAAGTCAAATAAAAGTTATTTAAGGTTGTTTTTAATTATTTCTTAAACCAGATTGTATATTGAATTTGAAAAGTTATCACTCCGCTACAAAGTTTTACCAAAATGTATTAATGCGTTAACATAGAAACAGATATAACATTATTTTAAGCTTTTTAGATATATGTATGTTATAACTACGTCGATAGAAAAAAAAAATATAAATAATTACAAAATAAAAATATTTTTATTTTTCTTAATTATCAAAATATCTGAAGCTGTTTTACCGTCCTGAATAGTTGGTCCCAAAGTAAGTACCGGTGAATACTGGGATCCAATGTAATTAATCATTTTAATGTAAATTGTTGAGTTCAGTTTCAATGTTGAACTTTCTTTTATTTTTTGAATATTTTAATAATTTCAATACATTCTATAATTAAATGTAATGAACCATTGACGCTATGTCCAAGTGCCAAGCAATCACTATTGATTTTTAAAACTATATGGCTTTCTGACTTTCCTTATAAATTAAATAAGAGATAATAAAAATTCTTCAAGAATAAAGTTTTACAAGAAGTATATAATGCCATAATTATATGTGATATTTTTTGAAATCATTTATAAGGATTATTTTAATATACTAGAAATCAAACTATTACATCATTATGGAATTAGAAATAAGGCCCTTAATTTTAAAAGTTCATATTTTAATGAGAGAATACAAAAAGTACAAAGAGCTTTGTTTGAAAGATTATCAAGGCGTTACATTTGCTCTGGATTTGATTCACAATTTGTTTAAGTGTACTCTCTGAGATTGCGTTACTACGAGTATCAGTTAGTCAAATGTATATTGCTCCTATTGCACTTTTTAAGTTTGAACAACTCTTCCAACAATTTTCGCATTCAATAGCGAACTTCACTCCTCTTTTACATACAATATACTATAACATGACTATATGATGTTTTTCTGGAATATTACTTAAATACAATGCATTTTATTTAAGTAATATTCCAGAAAAACATATGCATACGGGAATGTTACAGAGAGTGATATTAAAACATAACTGCTTTCATTATTTCCTAAAACTGTATTTTTTACCATAAATAAAACATAATTATAATATGTTCTCAAAATATTTTTGTAGATTCATTTTAAACCATATAAATTACCGTATAAGTTTTTCAGATACATCTGTATTTATAAATCAGTGCTATCTAAAAGAAATCAACAAAATATTTAAATGATATTACTATTTTCTTGTTGGAGTAAGAATAAATAAAATAAGGACATAATGTTAGGAATAATAAATAAAATAAAATTGTTATTTATCTCGTCAATAGTTAAGTTTTATCCTTGTTGTGTTATTGATTTATAGTCCATCTATATTCAATTTATAAAATAAAAATGTAATTATAGTTTATACGAATGTCGCCATTAAGGACAAACTATATAACTAGTCTCTGCTTGTGACTCCAAGCGTCGACGGCATCAAGTATTTGTATGTGTATGTGAGTATGTGATATCTTTAGATGTTGTTAGGCATAGTATTAATATATGGGCAGTAAAGTTACAATAGTGAGTGAACAACAAGTTACTTGAAACAAAGGAAAGTGTGACAGGTTGAATTAAATAGTAGCTTTCTTTTTTGGGATAACTTGATCGAGGACAGATCTGTGTTATAGACATATAATATCCTGATATATTAACACTGGATCTACATATTGTAATCCGTTTGTTTATTACAGCATATTCGAACTGCAGGAGTTATGATGTGAATATTCCAATAGTATGTATCTTTAAGTAAATATCTCCAACTTTGTTGAAATAATGAATCATTGTTCAAATATAATAATAATTTAACGTTGGATATAGTTTACATAGTAGAGAATTGTGTTTAGATTTAACCGCAAGCTTTATTTATTAATAGTTTATTTAGTATAAAATATTATTTATTTATGTGACACTAAACCATCAATATTCCACCAAACATATATGTTAAATACATATCCTGCATGTTGTTCTTTATCAAAATGTAAGGTATCATAGTTATGAGGTTTTAATAACTATAGATTATATTTTTAATTTTGGGATCCTTTTATAATGTAATGATTAGTATTTATCATTGAATAACAGTGTGGATTAGTAGTATTTATCATTGTGAAATAATTTTATATCGAGTTTTTGCATTTTTTACATGTTTTAATAAGTTATATTATAATAATACTTATATCATTGATTTGTATGAATAAATTAATAGCATATACATATTCTGTGAAAATTTGTGTAGAAATTATAATTACCAAGGACATACTCGTATCATAAAAAAACCAATAGTGCTAACTCTCAAATGTGAGCGCTGTTCGGAACAAATTATTTAAATGTACCTATGTGACGGAATTTCGCACACCCCTGGCAGCCATAACTTTTAAGAAACATAGGTGTAGACGATAATTAGTACTACCTTAGGTAATCCTAAATTGAATAATACTATTTTATCATCAAAAGTATACGTCATATTTACATAACTAATGTATGTAGTTCTGTCTGTTCTTTATTATACGAGAATTACTGATTTGAAGAAATTATTATATATGTATATTTTTGAAAATTTAATTAAAAAAAGATGTCTATATAAAATCTGTATCTTAGAAAATTTTGTTATGTTTATTCCGAGGACGATTGAAAATGGATTTTTAGGTCAAAAATATGCTCTTTGTTCTTTAAAAGAAACTGTCAGCCAGAAAATTATGATATGATTTGTGTGGACAGGAAGAGATTGGTGGTAGGTATTCTAATATTATTTTAGGATTGATTCACAATCTGAGATTGAAATCCACTATAGGCTTTATACAAACTCAGTCCCGGTCACTCGTCTGCACTGACAAAACAAGATATGTTTGATTTTAAATTTATTAGTAAAAGTTGGATTACGATAAATATTGTCAATTTAGATAAAAATTCGGCTTCGTTTTATAAATTTTAATGATTTAACGTTAATATTTACAGGTATAAAAGTTAAGGCAACTCAAATAAGGATTAATGCACTGAATTAGTTCATAATCAATAGATATTTATTAATATCTAAAAGATCAATACACAATAAATTGAATACATTTTAAATACAAAATTATTTCCGAACTATAGTTAAAAGCGACTAGAACCCAAATCAAAGATTTTCAGTTTTTTTGTTTGCCTACGTGTTTGTGTGCGCTAATTTCTGAAATGATTTATTCGATGTAAATGCAGCTTTCAGGGTTGTATATTTACAATCTTTACATACAATTTAGTGTTACAGTGTTAAATACTTGGAATTTTCTTTTATTTAAATCAGACAATAGATAAATAAGTTGTCAAATGCGTCGTACCACCATTTACGATACGTACGTACGATAAAAATATTATTAAAAAACTGTTTCGTTGTAATGCCTCAAACTTTAGCAATTCTGTACTTACAAGTTAATTAAATAATTTACAACTTATTCTTTTTATAATTGAGAAATATGAAAGGTCAGTTACTTCTTTAAGAAATATATATAATAACATTTTTCTCAACTTTCACATTACTTGTTAAATTTCAAGTGCTGAATACTTTCATATGATTTTTAATAAATAAAATAAAGAGAGAATAATGTATTCTTAGTGAGTCCGCTGAATTAAAATATGATTCATTTAAATTAAGACAGAAGATTCAGCAGAAAAATATTAAACGCTCTTTAAATTCAGGAAGTTATGCAGCACCGACATTAAACTGGCATTTTCAATAAAAGAATTTACATAAATAGAGCTAGGAAGAATTAGAAAGGAACTTAAAATAGAACGTCCATTAATTACACCTTTATCATTACCATTGATTATTAACATAAATATTGGCAATTGAGATATATGTTAGGTACTATATTACTATACCAACTATATTTTAAAAGTATAGTACTTATAAATTGTACATATTTTATATATATATAAACTAGTTTCAATTTAAAATAATAGATGGCGTTGTTTGATATTATCTGATGGATGGATATGGATAGCACGTATAATTATAATTATTAATTTTTCCCAAGTTATTCAAGGGTTTAATAATTAACAAACAATAAAGTATACAATTTTGTAAACTTGGTGAAATGTTTTTAGTATATACATTATATTTAGTTATTTATTTTTTTAGCCTATTCTTTGAAAGAATTAGCATATAAATAACCAGTCAGTTCATATAAGTTAAGCTATTGTCTCTATTTGCGAATGTGCATCCAATTATTAATTTCTTACATGCTATATTGAAATTATTCTATCCAAATTACTTAAACCTAAGATCTACAGGTGCGGACAACACCTGTAGATCTTTCTTTTATTAAAAATTTATTGTGAGATGTCGTTAATTGCCGTGTCTAATACATTCAAAGTACACTGATTCCATTGCACTGGGTAGTCAGCAGATTCCATAATGCTTCAGCGCTTGACTGAAATTTAACTAAATATATGGATGTATTCAAGATGAAATATCATCTCTCTTTATTTTTATATCAAATTAAATGTTCTGCTTGTTATATTTGTTAAAACTAAATTAAATTAGTATGGTAGTTTATTTATTATTTTATTTAATTAAATTTATAATATTGTAACTCCTAAAATAAAATAAATAATATTTTATAGATCCCTGTCATCAAATATATGTTTGACGAGATAGTTTGTTTGATTTATGTTTAAATTCTTAATTAAATATTAAATACCATTTAATGAATCAAGAAAAAAGATGGTTGATATTTAAATAACTTTACAAACACAGTGATTATGATATATTAATAAACAGTATAATATAATATTTGGATAACTATAAATCGATATAACTTACAGTAGTGTGACTTGAAACATAAATATAAAACTATTTGGGATACTATTAGTCTAAAAACATAATTAGTTTGACTGTCTATCTTTTATTTCTTTTTATTTGTTAGTCATAAACTATTTTATATCTAGAAAAACAGTTTTTCATGATGTGTATGCTTTCACTATGTAAAGAGGAAGTTTCTTATTTGCTTATTGAAACTGTTTTTAACCTGTTTTTAACCTACAGAACTATTCAAAATAGAATGTTTTTTAATTTCTACAGCCTTGCAAATATTTCTAGGTGTTTACTAGCAGGGATTTTAAATTGGAAAATCGGAAAATCGCACCCTAATTTTAATAGAGAAGATGGTTGGAACATGTCTATTACCCCAGGTGATAGATTTTCCAGAGTCCCCAACTCTGGGAAACAATGCAAGACCTAAACACTATTAGTACGTTTTGTGCGCACCCTTAACACTATTCCCAGAAATTAAGGAACCGTTGGAGGTAGATGATAAATTGTTCCACTGACTTACTGAAAGACACCTACATCAAGTCTTCCCGTAAACACGATTATTACAAGCATTTGAAACATGGAAATAAAATTTAAACTTAATGCTACATAATTGCTGACAATTAAATAGCTATCCGATTCCGATGTTATATTTAACACAACCAATATACGTGTACACACATACAGACTAATGCAGTTGTACATATTTGTAACGAAGGGAAGTGTTATATTGCATTAGCATTGTTTGTTGCTTGTATTTATTATTTACATATAATTAGATGTTTCATGATCGAATTTGTCTTGCGTATGTTTGAATAAGGTTTTAGTATTATTACTATTTGTTACTCTATTTGTATTTAGAGTTACTATTTGCAATACAAACTTCCTTAAACTTACAATCGTTTATTATTCACAAACTTAAGAGTAAATACGAGTAGTAACATATTCTGTTTACAATTCTCTTCAAATACGCACATAAATACAGTGAGTAAATAGAAACGTATTACGTATGTATGAAGAATTTTCGTAATTCTCACACGATATCAATTATATACTAATATTATTATGTTATATTCTTATGTAACGGTTTTCAAACCAACCTTAATAAGCTTCTTTGTATTCGAGAAGCCATTATTAAGTTAATTACTACTTAATGTGACAGTGTTTATACTGAGAATGGTTGTGGTTTAAACAAACTTTATTAATTCCATCATTGTGATCACAACTGAAGCGCTTAATGTTATATCATTAAAAGGTTTCTCATAAGAATGTAACTACTCTCTGTGGAAATAGAAAGTTTTAAAATAAATTATATAAAAAATCGTTACTGTACAAGTCATTGAGATTTTTGATAATATAAGTTAGTATAAGTAAGTATATCTTCAAACCACTGGTCCGGGTTAAGGAAACTTACATTTTACTATATTGTTTTGTCAATTAATTGAAGTTTTTTTATTTATACTACGTTTTTTTCATCGTTTGTTGTATATTTGATTACAGATATTATATTGCGTATATTTTTTGAAACATTGACAAAAGATATTACGTTTTGCTTTGTTTGCCACATTATATTACTTAACTTGTTTTTTATTTTCATAATGAAATTAATTGAGCGGAGCGTTTTACTTGAGACTTTTTACATTCTTTGTCACGAATTGCCTCGAAAACTACTTGACGGAAAATTATGAAACTTTGCAATCAAAAAGACACACATTAGGCGATGGTTTTTAAAAAAAAAATTGAGAAATGTCCTCAAAAAAATATATTTTTTTAATATCATGTCAAAAAACTGATATCCCATTGAAGTGAATGGGAAATGATGAGTCAATAAACTGGGCTCGCTTCGCTCAATATGCAAACGGCACCCGAGATTTCGCGAGCGCAGCGAGTCGAAATTGAGGGTTTGTTGACGCCCCTAGTTATTTATACAGAATAGTTATATTGAAATAATCATAAACAGTGAGGAAGTAATTATTAAATTATAATTAGATTTTCAACGCCCAATAATACCGTTGTCCACGCATTTTCTTCTCGGTTCTTTTTGGACTCCTTACAGACCGAGTCTACCGTATAATAATTATATTTAATCTGAAAAAACCTTTCTTTGGATTAAATATAATTTGTACGGTTATAGTTCTGTGTGTATATACCTTTATATATTTATATATATTGGTACAGAGAAAAAATCAAATAATATTTATATGTGAACTTTGTTTCATTGGTAAAGAAAACTTTTATAACAAAATAACGGTAGACAGGATTATTTCTTAAGGTTAAAATTTACAAAACGCTTAAATTTACTGTTGTCTCATATTTTAAACTTTACAATATTTTTACATTAAACTACATTTTATTATAACTCATATAGAACACGTTTAATATAAATAATTTCGTGATTTGAGCCAATCTGGTCTGTAATAATTACTTTCGTTTCTGAAGACTGATTGTGACCTTACGACTAACTTCATAAAGGTTGGACTTTAATGTCGATAAATAAAGTTGTATCAAGCATAAATCTAATAAATATATTAGTGTTTTGGTCTCATAAAAGTAAAACCTGACTTTGAAGGTAAATTTCAAAAGACGGTTAACTTTTGCTAACTATTCTTTTATGTTAAAAAGTTCTATTTAGTTGAATTTATAAATTAATATAAATTTAATTTTATCTATAATATTACTGGTACTGGTTGAACCTTTCACATTTGAATTAAATCAAATAAATAACGAGAGTAAGGTTTAAAATAAAAATAATATAATTTTCATTAAATCGGCATATATTTTACTTTTATTACATTATTTATCTACAATAAAATATTTCAATATGGAGTATATACAGACTAAATTAATCTGTATTATTTTTATGTATAGACTAACTTTAGTACGTGCATTGTATTGTTACTTTTGGGTAGACCTCGAAGAATTCGGTCTGCCCATTCATTTGTACCCGACTTTCGAATTTTGGAAAAATTTCTTCACAGGAGGTCTTCTTACGACCCCCTGAGTCCGAAATTACCATTGGTCAAAAAGTTTATATATATATATATGCGTGCGTGCGTCCAGATTCGACTTTTGTCAGCACGATAGCGGCCGCAGTTTCGCTCGGATCGCTTTCAAACTTTGCACAAAAATCAAACATCCAAAAATAAAAGTCAAGTTCGTTAACCAGAGAAATCCGGCCACACGGGGCGCTAGGGCCTCACTTTTTCTGATTTCAGTTTTTCAACCATAACTTTTCCCCTATACAAAGAAGATCAATCGCGTTCATATCATATGATGTCTTTGATGAATACGTATAACTAATGTAGATAAACCGAAAACCTAACTTCAATAACTTAGGGGTGTGGTAAAAAAACCAAACTTTTTTCTGGTAAACATTTTTACATTACAAGTATTTTTAATAGAAAGGTTATTTTTTACTCTAAATTTAGGTATCAAAAGTTTTGCCGTAAAACGTACCGTTTTCGAGAAATAAAATAAAAACTACTTTTAGCTTGAAAATTTAAGGTAGGTAAAACGACGGCAACTTTTTTCTGGTAAACATTCCCTCCTCGCAAATATTTTTAATAGAAAGGTTATTTTTTACACTAAATTTGAGTACCAAAAGTATTTCCAAAAAATATACTTTTTCCGAGAAAAAAAATAAAAACCGCTTTTTGCTTGAATTTTTTTGATGTAAACAACGGCATCATGTGTTATTCTTAGGTAGTGAGTTATTTTTTAAACGAGTTACACACGAGGTCTACCCACGCGTATCCCGCTGCGGGCACGGATTTTTTATATTTATATCCTTTTATACCTAAATGCAGAGTAGTTAAAATAAATACAAGTCTATAATAAGATATGATGTGATATGGCCTGAGGGAACAATTTAACGTGATTTTAGTTGACGCTAAGTGGAGTTGTTTTATTGGATGAGATCATGTTAAAGACATTTGTTTCAATTCATTTTATTCGCTTTGAGTATTACCTCCAAAGAAATAGTCAAATATATATACGAAAATTTGTACACCTACATTTAAATAAACATAGAAATAACAAATCTAATAAATCTTTTTATTAAAGTGGGATAAACGTTTACTAAAAACACACAGGAGAGCGAAGGCAGTGTGTATTACTTTTAATTTAAGTTTTAATCTAGATTCTAAGAGCTGTGCAAATATTCATTTATTGATGTGAGTCAACGTGAAGGTAAATAAACTGTTTACTTTTGGCTTCGTGTAATTGATTAAGGATGTTACGTCGATTTATTCCGTTAGAATATTTTATCAAATCGTGTTACAATTTGAAAATATATACCGTCATTTTGGGATTATACTTCAATTCTCTCCATGAATTTTATCATCTGTCATCTCAAAGGAAATTGGTTTTTTACCATATAATTTTTCACGCACCTCATACATATCTTCTTCAGTCACCTGCTTCTTTTATATCTACCAAAATTCATACTTAAGGCTACTGATAACATGCTACCATCCTGTTACATTCTGTAACCCTAAAACTACCAACACTAATTCAATAACTCAAAATTCATTATATAAAAAACATCTAGAAGAATTTTTAATTAAGAATACTTTAGCGACTTAAAAAACTATTATTTTGTGTTAGATATTTATAGCATAATCCATTGACTTCACCTCCAATAATCTTGTTACCTCGCACAGGATGTATAAGAGACGTTAATAAACAGTAATTGCATTTGAAACTGGAAGGAGGTCCGCCATTGGGAATTTAATTTGAAAGAACAAGAAGTTCTAAATTTTGAATGGAATAAAACAAACGGTTTACAGAAGTAACATTCCCTTTGAGGACGACCACAAGATAATGACATTTGTATATTTAAATTATTATAAAACTGCTTCGGAATACCTAAATTATTATTCAAGTCTGTTTTGAAATTTAAATTCTGTTTTCAAGGACTGTTGTTATAATTGGGAAAATATAAATAAATAAACTTAACACGAATATAAAATATTTAATAGAAAAAAAAGTAATTATTTTCAGACCTTCTTTATATTTTGTCATTATTTTGTGTTTTTCCTAGATTTCGTCGTATTCAATTATTCTCAATGATGAAGTATGAGGCATACATTACCTTATTAATATTCACGTAATAAAAAATAATCTTGTCTTACAAACTAGAATGCCCATGCTTTTAACATAGTTGCAAGGAACTGATCAAATATGTAACAATTCAACCACAGCACACATGGACAAATTTAATTTTCTACATACACCTTACATCGCCTGATTTTATTATTTTAATGTGATTATAGTCAATTTATTTGAATACCAACTGCAACTAATAATAATGTGTCTCTTATTGGGACACAGCACTAAAATGTATTCATTAAAAAGAAACAGAATATTTGACTCATTCCAAAGTGGTGATTCCATTGATAAGTGGTGCCGATGTTCATGGAAATCTGAGAATAGTGGGATTCTATTGTTGAGTAATCTGAAGCAAAATACCATGAGATTAGTTTAAAAGGAAATAATGAGTAATATAATGACAGTCAAGATTTATTATATTGTGTGTGAATATGTTTACTCAGTCAACAAGAGTAAAACGAAATAAATGACGGCAAATTCAATAATGTTGTTATATTACACCCAGAAATATTTTGAATGTTGTTCTCAAACAAAAAAGACATTATGTATTAACGAAATAAATACAAAGGCTCTCCTTGCATTGAATTTTAATCGGTATTAAATTTTATACTATAGTATATGTTGTAAGTGGTCTATATATCAAGCGTATAGCAGTATAATAGTTACATAAATAAAACTATTTTGTTAATTGCCGTTAGTTATTATTACTGTATTAAAATTAATTATTACTTTAGTATAGCATAACATATATATTATTATTAAAATGGTTCTATTTAGCTATAACTGTCAGCGATTAATTATTAATAAAGTTGTCAATGAAAACCTCGGCGGTTTAACTTGATCAAACTACCCTCTTTACCATAACATGACAACGAAAATTAATATAAATTCGCAGTTAATACACCTATGTATTGACTAGAATAAGCAACAGAATAATATATGTTGATATGTATGTCGATGTGTGACCTATATTTAAGTCATTAGTAAGTATTCTGACAACAATTGACAATAACTGCAATATTTATTAATGTTAAAGATTATGTCCATGATTTATTTTAGTAAATGAATAACTTTTTTCCGCTTCTTGTATAATTTCCGGTTGTAATTTTCCTGAAGAGTTCTTTGTCACTTCCGCGTTCAAGCATCTCAGTGTAAATGAATGTACTTTTAATATTGAAGTAGCTGGTTTTATGAGGAAATAAAGAGTGTTTATTATTGTTATTATAATTATCTTATTATTAAGTTTTTATACCATTATAAAGTAAGACAAATATAAATTTTAATTGCTGTAATAAAATTAATATTTATAGTACGTTATTTTGTGTAACTTCATGAGTGATTTTACAAGATTTGAGGGATCATACCCTTATAGTGAGATTTCAATTAAAGGGTTAAAATATGTGGATCAAGAGATGTACCGCCATTTAGCAGCCTGACATAACATAACCGAAACAACAATTTGTTTTCATGCATGTCTTCAATAGCGGTAAATTCAATTTAGTAACAATAAAGTAGTAATAAAGTATAGTACGGAGGACCTCTATCGACTACTTGTCTTACAAATATAGTTAATTCAAGGTTTATTTTCCATCATTTGTACACTTTGGTAAAAGGATATATATAATTATTATTTAAGAAGTGATGAAAAAACAACGTGCTTGTTAAAATATGTTTTGAAACCAGAATTTGACTAACATTTTTAATATTATCGAATATAAGACACACAATAATCATGTTAATGTTTTGGTGAGTCACTAACTCTATTTATTAAGTCTACAGGCAGTGGAATAGTATGATGGGTTACCTCCGCGACTTCTTATAAATGTATAGGAAGGTAGGTCGTGCCCTATAGCAGGATACAAAAGCTCCTAGACATGAACGAAAATATAATAAATTGCATATCGTATTACAATAAAAAATTAAATAACTTTTACATTCTAATTTAAATTTATCCCGTCAAGCGCTGCGCAAAGAATTATACACTTCAGTGATTCTTTCAAAGCCGGTGAATTACATAATCTAATGATTTATTATAAAAAATATTTACACGATTTATTTCTGAATTCGACGCATATGTTCTAGTCATGTTTTATTGAATATTTAAAAGTTATAGAGAAGAACTGACTCTTTACCATTAAATTTAAGTAGATTAAAAAACTCCTCAGTTTTCTTTACATTTATTAATTGTGTCAGTGTTCGACCATGGTGGAACTATCAATAGATTCTCAAAACATATCGCGTAATTTTGAATCATGTAAAATGTAATTATTCCCATTTAATAGTGATTAATGAGTTACGATGCTACTTAAAACTAAAGTTACGCCATATTAATACGAATTGTCAGTTTAAGGACATTTATTTAAATGTTCTTTGTTCTTGTTGGTCTAGTGGTTAGAAACCCTGGGTGCTGAACCAGACCATGTGGGTTCGATTCAGACACGTGAAATTTCCAAAATGATTAATTATTGTCTGTGGACGTATTTAGATGTTTTGCTGTAAATTTATGTGATTGTAGTTCGTTTTTCCGAACTACAAATTTAGGATTTTTTCCAGTATTGGTACCTGACAAACTTCAAAGTTTTGTAAACCGCTATAAAACTTTGGTACAATTTATTTTTGTGTTTCGTGACGTAGGTGGGTCACGTTGAACAAGGGTTGTACGAGTACATTTAATATTACTCAGAATATTTGAGGATGGGCATTAAATTAAATTTTTGTCGAACTAATTATTTATTAATTAATTTCCTTCTACATATCTTAAAGACAAACATTCATTTTATTGCAAGTCTTAATAAAGTCAATAACAAGAAGCGTGCAAATATTAAAACAAAAAGACACATAAAATTAAAAATAAAATTTGATATAAAAATCCGTATTACAGTTACTCGAAACAACATGAAGAAATAAAATGTAAAAGATTTAAAATACGAGGACTGGTAATTTGGGAATACAGTATAACATTAAATTTATACAAAATATTTTCATTTCATAATATAATTTTTACAGAATGTGAAATGTTTTTCATTAAGTACTGAAAATATTTCTACTTTTAATATGAATGCGAAAACCACTCCAGTCTTATATCCTGTGTCGCAAAAGTTACGTACAAAGTTAGTGTGAGAAGAACTATGAGTATTTTTGTTGTTATGTGTTACATAAATAATTATCTTAAGTAATGTTAAATAATAGGATTACGTGTTTTTAATAGACAAGTTTATTGCAATGCTTATTCCTTATTGCATAATATCTCGATAATTTTCTTAAAATTATCTCGTTTACTTCTTTAGAAGTTTACTTGTTATTTAGTTTAATTTTTATCTGTAAGAACCAGACATTCCAAGTGGAAGCAAATGACGTCACGGGCACCTACCCGTCTTAATAACAATTTAATGTAGTATTTTTTATTTCATTTATTCATTATTACATTGTCTCACGACTTCTTCCGCTTTGATATTAGACAGCGCTCATTTTAAATGTATTGTTTATAATTGTCATCCGTAAAGTATCTCTTTGACGGTATAATATACAGCGTATGTCTTCGGATTTCACTCATGTAGATTCTGATCCGCTGATAATATCGAGATGAAAATTTACCTATGTTACTTGTTAATAATGTAGGTTTTTAACGACAATTTTTTTTTATCGGTTGTGTTATCGTATATTTTCTAATAATAGATATTGTAATACTCATATTATAATTTATCTCCTCATATCATTACTGCTTACATACTGCATCCTAGTTACCTGTAAACAGAAATAGATATTAAATATCACAGTTCATTGTATCTTACATTGTAACTATAAACTACTTATCAAGTTACTAATATTCGACAAAGTTACATTGACTTAATAATCCACACAAGAAATTAATAATCTGAATATTAATAAAAATACATTAAAATTAATAATATTAGAAAAACGAAACCCGCAAAGAAAACCCTATCTTTAGATTATCTCTAGCCTCCTCAAGAAGGTCGTGTTGTAACTTGATGTAATCTGAAAGCTTTAACACGATGTTGACAGTTCTATTTTTGTACTAACTTATTTTTTAAAATTGTATTTGTATATTTGAGTTATGTTTACAAATAAGGAACCACGTACACAAATATCAAACGTCATTTTGTTAAAAAAGATTTATTGTAAGTTTTTTATATTCTTTAATTAGCACATTTGTTTCATATTTGGGTTGAATTAATATATGAAAACCATTGACCTTTTTATTTCTTAAATTAAATGTCCTCTGGATAACATCCACTCGTTGCTCGCCTTTGTATAAACCACATACGTTTTTTATTATATTGTTATTATTTAATTATATATAATTTGAAAACCACGAAATGGTATTAAGTTTCGATATTTTAATATTGGTACGAGTATTATAAATTTCTTTATAATACTCGTAGTAGTGAAATGTTCTCACTAGTAAATCTACTAGTAAGAACACTTCACTACTGATCTCTCTGCTAAATAAAGATTTAAAGTTTAAAGCAAAGTCATCAGTAAATATTATAGTATATAAGTAGTAAGTTTCCAAATCTTTCGATATTACGCCCTGAACCAAGTATATACTTAGATGTCTACAAGTGATCTGTAAAATAAAATAAAAATACTATTTTACGCTACTTTTTATTTATTATGTATGAAGTAATGTTTAAATAGGATTTTTTCTGTCTATGAGAATGCAAAGAATTATTTGTTTTTTTCTTCTCTGTCTATCTCTCTACAGCAATTTATAAATACCTCGTTCGACAGGGTCGATCGTGTTAGGTAGATTCCCGTCACGCGATACTCGATATGCAATATTCGAAGGTAACAATGATTAGAATAAATGATTTACTTTAATTGTGGGGGGGGGGGCGGTGGTCGGATCGACAAAGAAAAATTAGCCAGCAGTATTCTACTAGTCATTACGAGTCTTATGACGGGTCACTCGGCATATATTGGGTGAGGGGGGAACCACCACCCACCCCTATCTCCTAAACAGGGGATCACATCAAAAAACTTTTCGTACAAAAAAGTTTCCTCTTTTAATTTGTTAATTTTCTGAGATTTTTCCGACGACAAAATTTTGCCTTCTTCTGTGACTTTTTTCGGTTTTTAACTTTCAACCCCCCCAGCCCTCCAACCCCCCGACCGATTTCCCCCGTTCAAGAACTTAACCTTCATTTTGTCCTTAAGAATATGTATACAGAGTTTGAAAATCTTCCGTCAATATTTGCGACCTGTAGCGTGTCCCAAAGGTTTGCACTTTCACCCCCCCTCCCAGCTACCCCTTTCACATTTTCCAAAAAATCGAGCTGTTTCGTTTGTCCTACTAATTTATCCTATCGACCTGTGAAGTCAGATTTCGCCTACGATGAATTTGGACTGATGGATCATATATACATATATATACAGAGGAATATATAAATTTTTTTTTTTCGACGGATTCTCAATCTCCAGTTCATAAACGGCGTAGCGCCCCTACTCTGGGGTCTGGGTCCCGTCATCGCATCGATTGCAATAGGTAGATTCATGAATGGAATCTACCTATAAAGCTGAAAGTAACTACATTAAATTTAAATTATAAAAACGAGATTCCCTTAATGCCTTGTAAACGAGAACATTATAGCGCTCGTGGTAGCGTGGTTAGTTGTTCTTAATTCATTTGCTATGCTAACTTGTTATTTTGTCCTAACATATCAATTATGACTGAGACTTAGGAGTCAGCACTTTAAAAGATATGAATTATTAATAACTGAATAGAGTATCCATGGACCTATCCTTTAGACTCATGCAACTGATGTTTCATAATTACAATGAATGTCTGATTTCAAATTGTACATTATCACAAATATTTAATATTAAGTGAATACTTTCAATATTATAACGTATAGCTAGTGTATATACAGTTGTACAGATCAGTTAATAACATGTTCACATTGAAATTGTAATTAAAATACAACTTAATGCTATAATTACTACACCACATTGTAATTAATTTTAAATTATTTTAATTTACTTTAATTAAAATGTGAATATATGATGAGCTTTAAATATCATTTATTCGGTTGTAAATAATTTTTATTTTAAAACAGTTCATACACAGGACATGACCTCAGGAACAACGGAACGTGGATTAAGAATAAAATAGTTAGTTTCTAGCTCCGGAAATAGTCGAGTTGTTCGAATGTTTTATTTTATGAAAAGTAAGGAGTATTCATGGAATTTGCAAGTTCTTCCCCTTGAACCAAACGTTTTAAAAGATACAACTAGAAAGAGACGTTATATAAGTGAAATGAATTACATAATGCAGTATGCCTAATTGTAACAAAAAAAAAATGACTTTTACTAACTTGTAGAAGATTACTAACATAGGGAATCTGTAATTAGTTTTAGGATGGAGCGAAATTCAAAGATAAGTTCACGTTTGCCAGCTTTTAATATATTCATTTTCCTTTCTTTTGTATTCATATAGACAAGAATTAAAGCTGACTGTAAATTTTATCTGTTGTAACTACAATAAATATAATGAACAACGTATAATTAGTTTTGATAATAATTTATGTAAATTGTTTAGGTACATTATTGATATGACGTCGTTTAACTAATATGGAAACTGCAACGTAACAATTCAAATTAATTTCTGGAATTAGTTTCGGCGAAATTTAATCAAAATGGCAAAGTTCATGTATACCATAAATATTTGATGCTAAACTGTCAAATTTGATGCATTCGGTAAACTTATCAATATTCACAAAGTTTTCCCGTCAATTGATAGTTAAATTCAGAATTATATTTCAGATATAAGGACAAGTAATGCACTGGTATATGTTTATTTACTTTTTATATTTCTTATACAACATATTATTAAACAAATTAACATAATGAGATCTTTCTTTTTAGTTGTTACATCATAACTAAGTTGTTCTCCACATTTTAGTAAGTAAGGACGGTGATTTTATTTTTAATTATAAATCACTTCAAGTAATATAATATTATAAGTAGATTCATAATCACTTATTAATAAATATATACTCAATTCTCAAGACGTGACCTGCATGACATTAAGATATTCGTGAAGTTTCCATTTAGACACAGTGACATAGGAACGGGTCCAATAATGGTGTCTTAGTACATTGGGGATTTCAGCATAGAAATCGAACTATCTACTTTCACGGCACCTAGTGTAAAATGGCTGAACTAATTGAGATATATGGAAAGAACGTAAAATACTTCACAATTTTTGTTAAAATTTTATAATTAACAAACTGCTTAGAGACGCATAAACATGAATATAACAAACATTAGTGTTAGTAAAACCTGCTTATTGCCCATTATTTAAACAATAGTAGTATTTTTATAATAAAGTTTTTATTTGTAAACACCTAAACGAAAAAACTAATAAACCTGAAATCATTTATAAATATACCAAAGTGATATAAGTACAAGAAGGGTGTCATTAGAAAACATATTTTATATAATTCTAGTATAATAAGTACGTTGCTAATTTTGTTCATAAATATTAGTTAAAAATTAACATATTGATATTTATTTTGTAGGCTAGATATTAAATATTCTCAATTTCTGATATTCACATTTTCTTAATTTCTATATATAATTATAGTTATTTTAAATACAACATTTCAAATCTGAATTAAACGACGAATTTATGTCAAACCCATTTTCCGCTATTCGCATCGATGAGACAAAAAGTAAGTTTAAGAATATCTTGTAATAATTTATTATATATTTTATAATATTTATACATTTTAACTGATTGATCAAATATTTAAATCATAAAAAACACTTTTACACGTTTTATTTTTTAATTGAGTTTTTAACAATTAACTTGTAAACACTTTACAAAGAATCCTAATTAAGGAAAGTATTTGTTACATTAAAATTAAACTTTAAAGGTCATTTTAATGAGAGAGTTATTACGAGGTTTGGAGTTTAATTATGTTATCTTTTCACATAAATCATATTATATCTAAAAAAAATACTGGTTAAGGTTTTCTTTATAGTATTTCAATATTAATTACTTTATATTTACCTGACTTTATTAAAGATATTTGGAATTATGGGAAAAATTGAAAAGGTAACTACTTTGACCTTCATAAGATCACCGAAGCCCACTCTCACTGTCCGGCCAAAGTGCTGCTGCACATGTTCCGCCACGCTCCAGTCTCATGAATAAGGACTTCGAATTCATTAAATATTAGTCGGTCGAATTCCGATTAAATTGATATGAATACAAGAAGATGTTCTAAAGAAGGAACAGTTCCACAGTACTCGGAACAGACGGACGAGCATGAATGGAGTTATATGAGTAGAAGAAGCGCAAGAAGTATGTCAGGATCGTAGCAAATTAATGCAAGTGGAGGTTTGGTCATTGCCTACTCTTACGAGAATGCAAGTACGGCCGATTAAATAAAAACTTTTTAGTTATGAAAAAAAACTTTCTGGTCTATATTTTGTGTTAATATTATTTTATTATGTTATTGCATTAATGTCGTTGTTAATAGCCAAAGCTGTAATATAAGAGTTAGAGGTATTTATGTATGGACATATTTTAAAAATAAATCCATATATTATTATAACACAAAATACGAATCGAATTCCTTTTATATGATCATTTTATTACGGTAAAGTAATAAGTACATTAAAGAAAAACGACCAATAAAATACTTCAATCACAGTAATGCCACAATGTTTGTTTAATCAACTATTAATATGTCTTTTGTCACACATTTATGAACATGACATACAGATTACTGCTATAATATTAAATTATTACTTAGAAATAGAATGAAAGCCTTAGACTAATTTTACACCATTTTTTCTTTATTCTCAGACCTTAGCAGGTTTACTCTATTTGTTATGCGATAATATATATATTTTGAAAGTGACACTTACTTTAAAAATAATTCGATATTTGCATATATCATAATCATATTGATGCATATTCTATTATTAGTAATTCAAAAGTTATCAAGAGTGTAATGTCAAACGATAGTATTCTAGAATAAGATTCGAAAAAGAAGTAAAAAAAGAACGAAATGTTTGAGAATATCTCAATCTGTTATTAAGTAAAAAATAGAAGACTGATAATTTAACTCTAATCTTTAGCACATCTGTAATTAACATATTGACATAATAAGACATACAATAAATATCTTAAGTCAAGAATGTCAGAACATGGTATCATTGATATGAATAACATGTTCACTTCATACATACGAGTATATAACAATGTATTAGGTCTGTCTGTAATATACATACTTTTTGTTATTTTTAACTGGTATAACTCGTCACCGATGGAATTAAAATTATTAATTAACTAATTAAAGGCGAATCAGTTAGTATATATTGAATATATCTCAATCAAACTTCACACGTTGTCAACTTGTATAGGAGAGCCTTTTCATTCGGAAAGCAAGGCAGGTTATATGAAAAATATTATTGAGTTTGTATATTATATTACCGACAATATAAATGTTCTTTAGTAAGAGATATATTACTGTTATTGTGGTGGTTAGTGATCCAGAATACTGAAGGTCGTGTAACTACAGGATTATAATTTTCCAATTTTTTTTTCAGTGATAATTATACTCGTAGTACCCTTTCTCGGCCTAAATTATATTTTTATTATTTTTGAATACATCTTAAAATAATATTGTTATTTGAGTTAATAAGTATAAAATATGTTACATTTGAGTCGTGAGGAGCTTATTACACATCTTTTTAGAACGTATAATCATAAAATTATCATAATCGTAATATTTATATTTAAGCTTCAATTATAATTAAATCTTATGTAAATATTTTCTTATGTTATTATAAATGTACATGAACATCTCACCATACACATACAAAAATAGTAATTAGCCAAAATTTGAACATTAAATAAAATAAAAAAAATGTTACGTTTAATATATTCAAAACAATGTTGTACAAATTGTGTTTGTTCGCGTATAACTCAAAATCTATTAGACGAATATTAATGAAATTTTGTATTGTATTGGATTATCTAAAGCAACATACAGAATGATTTCCATTCAATAAAATTGACTCATATTTACGGAAAAAAACAAAAAGTGATTTGGGCGATAAATAAAATAAAACCAAATAGAGAGATTATAAATGTATCTGCACAGACGAATCCTTAAGTAATAGCTAGTTCTATATCAAATAATAAAAATACAATAGAGGTAAAATAAAAATGTGTCAAATCTACATTCAAATAATGATTACACATGTATTTCAATTGTTACACTTCTGTATAAAAAGTGCAATTTTAACGTTTTATATTTTCGTTAAATGAAGCAATTTTAAAACAAATCAAACAATTTTTATATCAGTGTGTGAGATTAAATATAATTTAAGTAAACAATATAGTTAAAATATGTTGTAACAATATTATTTAAATAATATTATTACACATATGTAATGTGTAATAATGTTATTTAAAACTGTTACTGAAGTTAAATTTATTGATATACCAACATTTATAGGGAATCGAATTACTTGATATATATTACTAAAAATAATATTTAAAAATATATAATATCTAACTAAATATAACTAAGACTAAATATATTAAAAATATGTAATCTTCAAAAACATCTGAACGTAATGGTAATATATTGTACTTTCACTTTTTAATATGACTTTCACGTTATAATAATTTTGTTTATTATTTTGTAATACATCATGTTTCACAGATGAAATATTTTATTTGATGTTTGTATTACGTCCTCGGACATTACGAGAGAGTTCTGACGTTTAAATAAAACATCTTTGATATTTTTGATCAAAGAATTCTACAAAACATTCTGAGGCTTTGTAATAATATTAATATAATTAATAAATTTTATTAAATATTAGCTGTTGTCAGTGAGTATTGTATAAATGTATGATGATAGATAAATTATCACCTGAAGGAGGAATCAGTCACTGGCAGCAACTAGTATACTACAATTAGTACAATATTTCTAATTTTATCATATTTTGTGTAAGAATTTTAAATTGCGTAATAAATATTCAATTAAAGATAAGACCTCGATATGATACGAGTATTATTATAAAAAATAATTAACCTTCATTGTCCTTTAACAGACTTCATTACCAAAACATTATCAAATTGTTTAACGAAATAATATATTAAACCTCACCTCCTCTGTTAGTATAAATCTTAAGCCAATCAGAGATTAGGGATAATCCAAAAATGTTACACGTGAAAGAAGTCGTAGTAATGGTTCGATTTTGTCGAATTTCACCGTTGAGTTTATATTAAAAGTTTGTTAAACCTTTTGGTATATTGTTGGTATATATTGAATATCTATAAATGTGAGTATTATCATTTACATTATTTAAATTAACATATTATTTTTATATATCATGTTATTTATCGATAAAATTTGTATTATATATTGAATTCAATTTACTTAACGTATGTTTAATATAGATTTATAAAGTAAGTATAAGATTACAGATAGTAACGAAACGAATAAAAACATCCAAAAGAAAGAGATAAAAAATATTTTACAGCTTTAACATCTTTATTAGATTGAGAAAGCACTAAAATACAATATACTTCGCAGTGAACATTGACTATTGTCGGGCTCAGCTGTTACTGTAGTAATGTACATCCTTTATTGTTATTGTATTGGATTTAATATAATATATTCGGAATAACAAACCAGTAATACGATTTTTATTTTTTTAGCATTTAAAACAAATTATTTAATATCTTTTTTTGACGATTGTTTGAAAGTTATATTAAAAGAAGCAACATTGAATTCTTTATCAAATGTCTTGCTAATATTTCTGATTGGTTGATTGCGTGATAGATCAGTCTTGACAGTATTGTCAAAACATTTTTATTTATTCAGACATCGACAGTTATTCGGAACCATTTGTTTTGTATTACGTCCTGCTGATTTGAAACTCTTATTGATATTATTATATCATTACTTCCGTAGCTTTTCAACGATCCTATCATTATCATTAATTCTTGTCACACGATATGGTAATTTTATTTATTTATAACTTCCAAATAACATTTAAATATGAATGAAAATGGATTTGTTAGTATATAATTTGTTTCTGGCTGTTCTTAGCTCTGTGATAAATACTTTTCAGAGCCTGTGGTATTTTTGGGAATAAAAAACAATTTAATTACGTGCGTTAATTAAGGGATAAGCTTACCATTCTACTCTAGTAGCATATACATAGGTATGTATGCGTTGGTAGTTTGGATCCATCTTGGAATCCGTATATTTAGAGGCAGATATTGTCATTTCTCGACAATTGACAATTAATGATTGACTGATTGATTATGTCTGTATTTTTCAGAATTATAAATTTTACATTATTATTATTATTATTAATCATCATCACTTGCTAGTAAGGTGTAGGGTACTTCTAAATAGAGGTAAATATTCGCGTCGCCATGATAAAGTATTAGAAATCGTACGAGAAGCGGTTAGTCTCTCTGTAGCAAGAGCGCAGAAGGGTATAACAACCACCAAAATATCAGTAGAGTTTGTAAAAGCAGGTACGTCCAAAAACCGTAAACTAAAACCTTATTCCATCTTGGACGCGTCTCCTGATTGGACTCTCGTGATGGACACGTATGAAAGGCAATACAAAATCCCCGGGGATGTTTGTGTTTCGTCATCTAGGCCGGACTTATTCCTGTACTCAAAACAACTAAGGCGCGTTATACTTGTGGAGCTTACTGTACCCCGGGAAACAAACATACCCAAAGATCATACATTTAAGCTTAACAAGTATTACGAAATCTGTAACGAACTGATCAGGAATAAATTTATAGTTAATTTGTACGCCGTAGAAGTAGGAGCGAGAGGTATAACAGCAAAATCTCTCTACAACTTATTTAAGGATCTCGGCCTTTCTAGAACGATCATCACTTCATTTCTGGAACGTATTACAAAGACGGCTTTAGTAGGTTCTTACGATATTTGGTTAGGTAGGGAGAGGAGCGTAAACAGTGAAGGTGAGCGCATAGTAAAGGGGCCCCTTAAACCTACATCTGGGTCGCAAGTCCCAGGCATTGTTTGCGCTCCTCTTCTTGCAACGCGATGGGCCCGGCACCCGCACGGTGAATCCATGGAATGCTAAGAAGCTTCGTCTCTGTAATGTTTTATCTTTTACCATATGTTGGCTGATTATAAATAAACTGTTATATGCAATAATGTAACAAAAAATTGTTTAAACTAAGTTTTCTAAATCATTTTAATTTATTTGGTGAACTATATTATAAACCACAATCCTTAGTGGATTATTGTTTGAGCGAAGCGAACGAAGTGAGCGGAGCGTTTTACTGGAGACTTTTTACATTCTTTGTCACGAATTGGCTTGAAAACTACTTGACGGAAAATTATGAAACTTTTCAATCAAAAAGACACACATTAGGTGAAGGTCTTAAAAAATTTTTTTTGGAAAAATGTCCTAAAAAATTTTTTTTTTTAATATTACGTCAAAAACCTGATATCCCATTGAAGTCAATGGGAAATGATGCGTCAATAGACTAGGCTCGCTTCGCTCAATATGCAAACGGCACCCGAGATTTCGCGAGCGCAGCGAGTCGAAATAGAGGGTTTGTTGGCGCCCCTAGTTATAATATAGTTGTTCTAAAGCTATATAGGTTTAACTTGGTTGATGCTCAATCATAATTTGGTTCACATTATGCTTACTAAAGAGTTCAGGAACAACGCAATTAATGTTTGTTCGATGGTTCAGTATAAACAGAATTTGATATAGATATTTATTAAAATTAAATTCACATAAATTATAATACAATCAATATTAAAAGAAATTATTTTACAACCAATATTTAATATCTAAAATATGTATATTTAAATATGATATTAAAAATAACAAGCACGTATTCTATGAATTTCGTATTTAGATAGGGTTCATGAGAGGTCATTTGAATTGCAGAATCAAAATACCCCTTTATTGTTTGTATAACAAAAGAAATTATGATGTTTTAGACCCTTTAACGGCGGGTACTAGAGATAGGGTCATGCGTAAATTAAAAAATAACAAAGATATCTTGTCTAAAATTAATTTGAGCATTGTTATTAGTATTTTAACCCGACTAACATTAAATGTCATATACATATATGTTGGCAGGTAGGTATAGTTTAGATACAGTCAGTTGACTGTAGTTACTTTTGTGTTACTTTTCGTACGTTGTGTGAGAGAGACAGATGATTAAAGAAACTTCTTTCTTCTCCATTCTTATTATTCTTTTTTTCTATTCTATGGGGTGGCAATGTATTAGACAATTTTTATTTTAGCAGATTTTTTGGCAACGACACTATCTACAGCCTTCTATTTTTCCATCTATGGGATAAAAATATATTTCTTCTAATATATCAATTAAGAAAATTGTAGACACTTCTGTTGTCTGTCACTATTGGAAATGAAACTATAATAGATATTTCAAGATTTGATTTGGAAAATTCTTTGCTTATGGTCAGATTAAAAAGGATATACGGAACCACTTAGCACTATGTACTATATCATTTACTCAGTACAATTCAACGGGCACTACTTTCCTTATTAGGACGTCATTTCGCACTGATGACTTGAACGCATACACAAGGTAGACTTTCTTGGCTACAACTTGGTTTACAAATTAAAGTATTACACCTTTGTGTGCCCTGGCTGTTATAATAAGATCAAAACTAATTATTCAAAAGTGTTCTCTGTTGGTTCTCGACAGCTGAGAGCAGTGCAGTTTATGCTTTGGTTGTCAAAATTTACTGGCGGGGAGTAGTAAGTCTAATTAATGACTGTGTAAGAGCTTGTTGTGGCTTACTTTTAATAAAATTGTTTAAGAATCTTGTCTAAATAAGAAAGCACTAAATAATACTGCTTTTTTATGACTATTACCAATATTTTATAGTCATACATTTGAAATAACGATCTCTAAGATGGTTTTGGAAAAAAAAATATATTAACGATATATATATATAATATATTAACTTTTTGTATTAGAAATGAATAACCACAATAACAATACATAATAAATTATATTAATGTTAACATCAAAGTATTTTAGTCACGCTTGTATCCAATTTTTGTATTCAAATATCAACTGTATTTGTTTGCAATAAAGTCCATTTTATATTTATGTTTAGGAAACACGTGGTTTCAGTTGATAATGTACTTCAGTCACTCATCCGTTCAAAACAGTTCACACAATCAATCAAGTTATATATGATAAGAAATATGAATTTAACTGCTAGTAGTATTCTATGGTCTTTATAATATTGCTGTTTTATTACTTAATCTTTTTTATCTTACTTCTAAGAAATAATTTTCCAATAGTATCTTATCAAACGACACCAAAGACTCTTCTATATATGAGTGATATCACAATTATACAGTATATATATATATATATATATATATAGTTGTGAATTAATAAAATATATCGCGGTGAGGTTACAATATTTGTGCAGTAAAGTAGAAAATCCTAATTCAGACGAGGTGACCCACAAACAGGCAACATTAGAACAATAGTTACGTTATTTTTGCTTTGAATATTTTTTATTGGGTCAATATAATTTTATTGCTAACGTCCATTTGTTTACATTATTCGTATTACTTTTTAGATTTAAATTATATATATTTATACAGATTCGGGTCACACCAAATATAGGTAACACAGTATGCTGGCCTACTGACGAGCTCCATATCTAGAAAGTCTTAGATATGCAGAGTTTTTCTTGCACATTTTCCCAACAGATGAACAAATATATATTAAAATTAAATTATAAAAAGTAAGATTTAGAATAACAGTTTCATTTTATATTTAAAACTTTAGATTTTTTTTAACCTTGAAATCCTTCTGTATCTAATTGTTCATATAATAAATATAATATTACATGTAGTTTCTTTGTTATTTCAATCAAACTTGTTCTGCAACATGTTACATGTAACTATATTCAACTAATCAGCTACTTATATGATGTAATTAAGGTATCTGATTACATAAATATAGTATTTTTATGTAAATGTTTTAAATTTGATCGAAGTATCGCTTCTTAATTATAACAAATATATTTAAACAATTTAAAGGAGCACACGTCACTACTTATTATATTTTCACTGCTTTTAAGATTTGTAGAATCAAACCGAAGGAATTAATTATGTACGGATAAAAATTTTCCTTTATTTTTAAGCTTATTTTGAAAATTTGCTCTAAAAATAACTAATCATGGAATACAATTATCTTGTAATAAGCGAAGGCTTTTTCATGTAATTTAAATATAAAATATTTTTTTTTTATATAAAATTTATTTTCTTTGTTAGTTTATTATAAAAATATTTTACATCACTTTGTAAATATTAAGTGAATTTAGTTGTTTTTAAATAACAAGAAAATTACAGGGAGTTGTTGATTACATTATAATGACTTCGTTTACTTTATTATCGTTTTATTCATTTTTAATGTGAAATTTGTTACAATTCTACAGTTTAATATTTATTTAATTAAATATATTTTGTATTTATTAGATATTGGTTATTTTAAAATAACAAAACACATTCATTCATATGTCATAACAAGTGTATTCAGAGATATGAAATCTTGCTTAGAATATTTATTTAAAACATGAGACAAATGATTTCTTTTAAATTCATTGTAGTGTATATCATTATGACTCAGTTGACAGAGCGCTGTTACCGAATATTAACAGTCGGAGGTTCATAACCTTTAATTATTATTTTTTATTATTTTTAAAATTTTTATTTTTTATATTTATTTAAACTATTCAAATTTAATTTAATTTAAAGATTAAATTAAATTGGAAATGTTTATTTTGATTTATAGTTTAGTTTTTCAAAAACTTCTCGCAAAGTTTTAGAGTTGTGTCATACTATTGCTAAGTGGTTTGAAATTAAGTCTCAAACAACATTGCATTGTGAAATACTACTAGATACATAAATCAATATTAAAACCAATAAATTTTGTGATTATATTATTTATTATTCAGAATTTTTCACCAATTCTCATCATTCTTTTTTGTGATTATTTGATATTTTTGCTATTGTATATTTATTTGATTTCTTTTAATAATAATAACAGCACATTGAAATAGTTTGTTATATATATTTACAACACTCACCTGTCAATATTTGCCGCCATTTCCGCGCGTTCGTTATTCACACAATTCATAATTTTAATTCACTAAAATCACAATTAACCACTTATATTATAGAAGGCATTAACAGCACCTTTGACATTGAAATTTGTTGGTCACAATATTATATACATTTTTGAATCGTATATATATTTTTTAAAGTTTCACTTTATGCGTATTTCGTAAATAAATCGTTTTAACTAAGGTTGTATGTTGGTCAAGACACCATGCTGCGGTGTTGTCGACTGCCGCGCGTCGCTCTCGTAGCTTACAAAGTAAATAGTGGGACAGAGACGTGCCGTCAGGTTTAGTTTATATGTTTAATATATTTATTACTAAAGCCTTCACGATTTTTTTTATTTCCGTTTAAGGAAAATTATAATTTAATGTATTTAATTACAATACTTAATTTTCAAATCTTTTTTTTTATAATTGATTATGAAACAGATGATTAAATAAAAAAACATAAAAAATAGAAACGACACTTCTGCAATATTATGTTCTACTCTATGAATAACCAGTTGGATATTTTGCAAAAAATTTTGCAACGTCACAGAGTTCAATGTCTTAACATGTCGCGAATGAATGCGGAAGAGAGCTTTTGACCAAACTGGTTTGTAAGCTTTATTATATAAGACTTTTAATGAGTTTTTATCCAATTACTACAGATGCAGTTGTCATTTCTGAGTGTATTCTATATATATAAGTATATAGAGAAACTATTAAAGATGGTAAACCAACCGACTCAGAATACAATTTAGTTTTAATGTACTTTTTATAATATTTATCTTCATAAAACCAAACTCTTTCTATGGTTATAATTAGTTATCTTTATATGTATGTGTAGTTAATATTAAATTACACACACACACGCAGATTATTTAAAATTTTCCATGTATAAATAATACATGGAAAATTTTAAATGCAAATTATTCGTATTTAATAAATATTTTTTAACGAATGTGAGCAACAATTTTAAGTAGATATAAGATTTCATATTTCTAAAAATATTAAACAAACAATAAAAAAAAATTCTTAAGAATATTTAAAACATTATTTTAAAAAAGTTAATGACTCTAGTATTAAGATAATGTGACTTTGTTTCTTATTTTATTATAATTGTACATGTAGGTATGTTTTTTCGTGACTATAAAAAAAATGTCACACACACTTTTCTATATTTATTTACTTATTACAACAAACTGTTTTTTTATTTATTTTTTTTTTGTTTGTCTCTGCTGTTAGCCCTACTGGCCATGACAGCGTCACCGGTGGAATGGACGGGTGCAGAGACCCGCCCTTGAAAAAGGGGGGCCTGAAGGGCCCCAGGAGAACGCGCGTCCTGAGGGCGCCTCCTGTGAGGCTCGGACCACGGCTCAGGACGCCGTTAGGTGAGAAGCGAGGGTTGGATGTGGGTTAGGATTTGACACTAACGTCCTCCGACGGCAGAACGCCGGAGCAACGTGCTTGGATGGGGGCCTCGTCTTCGCCGGCGAAGACGCTGTGTGTGTGTGTATGTGTAGTATTTATGTACGCTTTGCCGCTTTTACGTAGCGTTCCCCATAAACTGTTACGACACCACACTCAATACAAATTCATCATAAAATTTTTCCATAATGAGCAAAACATTATAACAAAAACAATAGTTTACTTTATCTATTCAACACGTAACAATTACTTTTTACATATTTAATTAGCATTTAAAATATATATTAAAAAACATTTTTAATACAGTATTAACGTAACCAAAAAACATATTTTTATTATATAAAAATGTATCACATAAAATAAGACAATCATAATTTTAATGATGGTTGATGTGTTGATAGTCGAACATAACTCATAATAACCTACAAATACTAAAATATGGGCAAACATGGCGTCCCTTCGGAATCAAAGGTGGTTTATTATTCAGAAATAGATTTTGCTCTGATATTAGAATCTACGAGTATTTTCTGTCTATGGATTCTACTATTAATATATATTATTATTATAAAGATCTTATAGTGTGTGTGTGTGTGTTTGTATCTATTATGTGATCTCAAAAAACGAAAAACTTTTAGAATTGTTTTAAAAGTTTTTTTCGGGATCAGGTTATAAGTAAGTATAATATATTATTTTTATCACGATATTGGAACGAGATCGGGACCTTTAAGAAATGTTAATAAGAAGTAAAAAGCTTATCTAATAAGAAATAAATTACTTAATTGTTCTTGCCAAAATATTATATATGCTTAAAATAGTTTTAAAATAATTATGTCGAGGTGTGAGTGTAAGAATAGCAGTGTATGTTTGTAATTATGAGTGTATGTGTGTATGTACATATATATAGGTGTAAGTGTGTACTTACATTTTAATACGAATAAATGAAAACAATTATATTATAAATAATTATATTACATATAATTAAAAGAAATCGGTTTCATCGTTTGAATAAACGTTTATATAATATAATATATATAAAGTAAATTGGTTTTATTAACCCCCGATCATTTTTAAATTAATTAAGAAAATTAAAAGCAAACGAACGAAACTTTCAACAGAAAATTGAGTTAAAATTAATAATAAAAGTTCATAAAAAATATTTTGTAATTAAAATTTCAACAATTAATTAGGTTCAGTTTTTTTAAGGGAATTCAATATTTCATTAATATTATTTCGTATATGAATTCCGAGTCTTTCCTACTATATTATGGTGTATTACATTTTTATCTCATATTACTTTTAAGTATTTTAAGTGACTTAAGCTGTTCTTACATTACTGTGATGGTTATAGTGGGGGAGGAACAAATATTCTCTCCTTTAATATAAGTATATAATTAATATGTTTATATTATTTATTATTATATTCGATCTAAAAGAGAAAAAGATAAGAAAAAGATAAAAGAGTAAAAGATAAGGAGTTTACATATTGATTCAGGTTTTCCGTTATATATTTAGTAGGGCATAAATGAACAAAGATATTATCTAGCTTTATTATTAACTATTTACTTCCAATATTATATTGGCAAGAAAAATAATCTGTTTTGACAATTACATATTTATACAATATAAATTTTATATTAATTTATAGATAAATAGAATTGTCTAATTAGTTCGTATATTTGTTCTATGTGAATGAACTTAATTATTGTGTGAGGTCAGGTCTCGTATAATGGAGATCACATCTCAGTAAACACTTCTTTTTTTATTATACATGGTGTTATTTTAATATAATAATTAAGTAGATATTAAATGATGATCATTTGAATACTATGTACCTGTAATAGCGTTGTACTACACATTTCTTAAGATAATTATTAAATTAATAAGATTCAACCTGGAGCCTTCGAGATTCTACCTGAAAACTTTTTAACCATACACAAAAATTACTCTCACAAAAATATTTTTCAACAATTGTTTTTTATATATATTATTTGTTAAAATTATACAATTAAATACGAGTAGTTTTATTTATAAAATATTAATGAATATTCTTTCAGACTGAAGGTCGTGGTTAAAGATAACAATCTTGGTTTAATTTAAATGTCAATTACTAAAGCTCGAGAGGGCAGAAGTTACATTCATTACTCTGACACCCGTGGGTAGAGAGAGAGACACCCGGAACTTAATAAAAGGTAGGGAGGCAATACTACGTTGTAATGAAGTAGAGCTAATTTGACAGTAGAGCATCTGACACTTGTGTAGATCGAGCTTTATAAAGTATGTCAATATTCGTTTATCAAGAAAGTGAATAAAAGTAGATTATAGTCCACGTGTCAATATGAATAGCAACAGACATATAAACAAAAATAGAAACTAATCTGTAATATGAACTTGTAGCAATTGGACTTTTTTAAAATACAGAATGTAGATTATTGGTTCCTTTAAACAAATTTTGGTATAGAAAGTTTATGTTAAAACTTTTTCCCAATGAAACTGTTTAACGAGATACTTGTACTTATTACTGTATGAGTGCAAACTAACTTTTACATTTAATTATAAAGTTTAATTCGTAATTGTTTGAAGCCACTGGAAGACGATACGAACATATGAAATTAAATTTGTACCGGACTCGGATTAAACGTCTAACAAGAATTTATGTCCCGGAGTGATTTATATTGCGTCCGAGATAAATAAATGTATATAATTTCATCCACATACATATAAACTATTTCAGCCCTTGTATATTTAGTTAAGCATAGATATATCATTGCTAGACAAAGATCTGACAAATATGCATATAGATCATACCTACTAATCCAATTGGTCAACTGGTGAATATGGTGTTTATTCATATATCTGAAAATCGGGTTTTACTTCTTAAATATATTTAAAATATTAATATTAATTTATTATGTATTATGATCAACATTAATCTTTATTATATTAGTGATGGTGCTGTCTGTTTTAAAATATGGGTTACGCAAATTCAGTGCGCCATGGGGAGTCGTATAAAAGACTAGATACAGCGAGAAAGGACTGGTAAAATTATGTAACATACAACGACACGACATAATTTTAGTAATATTAATAAAAATGTATTTAATTTAAGGAATTTTATAATTACAAAAAGCAATTCTACCAAGCCGTTTCCAATCTTTCTTCTTTCTTATACTTTGAACTTATCGTTTCTTTTATTTAAATAGCGTAATTTAGCGAAAGCGATAGCGAAAGTCCAACATGAAAAATATTTTATCAAAAAACGTAACAGAAAATTTCAGAAAACATCAAACCATCCACAGTTCAAAAATGCAATACTACATTATCTAAAAGGAATGAACTAATAGGCAATATCTTAGGGATGTTTATAAGAGCAATTGTATGTTTGCTTAAGGAGATTATACCTCAACAATGAACAGATACTTAACTGGCATTAAGTTAATTCTCTCTTTGTTAAATCGACCCAAGTATATATTTATCAGAGTCAAGGTCGTATCAGGGTCAAAGTATATCTGAAAACAAAGTATATCAATATTAACAATGTTCGAGTTATTATATTAACGTTTTGCAACAACTAAACGTGTATGCTTATAGATATATTTTTAGTAATAATGCTTATATGTATCCATTTCTGTGCACTTCGGATTATTTGAGTGGGCGGTATTATCTTTTCATCGAGTTATTTACGAAAAGTAGTTGTTATAGCCACGTTTCGTACAATGAGTTTAATTGCTGGATGCCCAAACACTCCCCCACCCCTACTATCCTTCATCTCTTAGTGTTTCTTTGAGAATGGCAACGCATCTGCAAGTAACAATGTTTGTAGATATTAGCTATGGTAATCTTAAGTTTCTTTATTGAATGTTTGTTTGTCCCATACAGTTTTAATTAAATATACAAACTGTAACAATCTTAGTTCACTTATTTCATTAAAATGTTGTTGTGGTTGGTTTTCATTAAAATTAGTTTTTTTTTCATTATAATATTTTTGTATATGATAAGATTTTAATAACAGTATAAATTAGAAAACGTTTCCAAATTTAAACTTCTTTTTACGAAGCATTATGAAAATTTAAGAAGCCATGATAAGACAAGAAAATTAAATATTATAAAACAAACAGTTCGTTTTCGTTTTTGGTTCAGTTTCAATTATAGTGAAAGAATTCAACGTGAATTACATGTTTATTTACAATACTTTATAATCTAGGAACGTTATTGCAAATGTGGCTCGAGTACTTACTATATACACTTGATATCAAAAGACCAAAGCTCTTTATATTTTGCAGAACGATTTATTAGTTTAGAGGATATTAAATATATTATTATTCCTTCATGTAGTTACGTACCTCTCTTTTATCAAATATATAACTGTAAAATAAATTTAACATAAGATTAAATTAAAATGTAAAATACGTGAAAATATTATGTTTATGGTTGGAATTCTTTCTTTACTACATGTAATTGAGATAATGTTTTCATGTTTCTAGTCCCGCAGGTAGTAATTCTGTTAAACCTAATCAACTACTGTATCTTACTCCCTAGTATCTTATTTGTATGCAGTGCAGCGATTAACAGCTCTTTGTATTAAGGAATTATTCGTGTTGAAATTAACATTCAAGATGAAGGTATTTCAAAAACATGTACCATAAATTCATAAAGTTCAGGTAAATATTGAATGCAGTTTAAGTTATAAGAAATTTCAAGAGATGAACTTATGAATATCTTATAAATACTATTTAATCTCGAAATTTAATATTGTTAAACTAGTTTACTTGGAATTCATAATGTATATGATGAGAAGTAGATATAAGTCCTGTCCCAAAAACAGTAAGACTTATCTATATGAATAAAATTTGTATTCGTTTTGAATATTCAAAGAACGTTCATTTATGTTTAAAGATGAAAATAAATTGTATCTACTAATGCTTTGCTGAGATATACGAGAATTTATTGATTATTATTAAAATATACGATTTTTATTTAATAAAAAAAATTTATTACTGAATATATTAAAATTTTCGGATGAAATAATATGATCTCTGTTCTATTTATACAATATAAAATATAATAAATAGCGCTAAAGAGAAAGATCATAAATATATCTATAATAAATACTCTTTTTATTTCATAGGAAATTAATTATTCTGATTTGTTAAACATAAACATACCTACGATATTTAAATAGACAGAAATATAACTTAGATCACTTCTAGGACTTATGTTCCTGTTATGTTCATACAAAAGAATTATTCTTACAGAGAAAACACAATTCTCTTGCAATTATTTATAACTGAAGGCTTTTGTTTATTATTTCAAAGAGGCAGCTCTTCACCTGTGAAGGTTTCTGAAGAAATAAAGGACACTTTTATTCTTTAAGAATAATATTTACAATACTTAAGTAAATTTATCACTCATTTAAATATAACTTAAATAAGATAAGTGTATTGGTTTTATTTTTATTAAATATAAAATATATTTCATTTTAAAATTAACTATAACATATATATGCTTTGTATCCTTGTAACCTGTCAGTTTCTACCCAAATAGTAGCGGCCCTTGTTGATTAAATTTATAAATAAACCTTATGAATAATCATATAAATTTAATAAAGAAGAAGGTTATAAAAATACTTTAATAACAGAAATATACACAAAGGTTTATATTGTGTATATATATATATATATAGTCATTCCATATATAGGGACAATCGTTTATTAATATTGAAATTAAATACTTTGTATTTTCAATTGTAGAAATAAACAAATGTAGTTATGTTTTAATTGTATGAAGTATTATGTTTTAATTGTATGAAGAGCTTTGTTTGAAATATTATGAGGGCATTATATTCGCTCTGGATTGAATACTCAATTTGTACAAGTGTACTGTCTGAGATTGCGTTACTTCGAGTATCAGTTATATAACTCCTAAATTGCACTTTGTACGTTTGAATAACGCCTCCAACAACTCACCTAACAGAATATCAGACTTTGTCCCTGTTTCACATATAAGATACCTTTATGAATATTGCGTATTGCTATTTTTCTTTAATATTGCTTAAGTAAAATACATTTGCCAAAATTAAACTTTATGTCCTTAAAATGTAAGAATATTGTGTGAATGTTGTAGAATTTTATGAATTGACTTATTTGTAATTTCGTAAGTCGAAAAGACAAAAATAGACATGATATATAGACATTTGATTTTGTAAAACAATCCCAACAAACGTATTTCGAATACTTACATACATCATTATTATATAAAAAGTTTTTATTATACTAATTTAAACCGTAATTACTTCTTAAAGATATTCATTAATTAACTAGTCGTTTAATGACACACCAAGACACTCTTTATAACTCGTTTTATTATTTTTTAGAGCGACCTATAAATATTTATATGTTCCTTATATTAAATGCTTCTACCAAACTACATCTACTTCACTCTCGCAGTACTTTCTTGTATTTTGAAAACAACTTTAAAATTACTTCAAAACTAGGTTTAGATTTGCAACACAATAAACTGAAATTTATTAAGTCAAGTTTTTTACTGTTAATTTGAATTCTCAACGAGTTTAATGTTGCCCTAAGTTTGTAAAGTAACATTTAACAATGTGGTTTGAAACATTTGAGCGCAGAATTACGCATTCTGTATGTTCATTTATTGAGACAAGCGGAGCATTAAGATTTGTATTAAAAATATTATCAAAGTGTTACATTAATACAATACTTACTTAGTGAGTACAAATACTAGATATATACACAGTTAAAAACCAAGTAAGCTCCATAAGTCAATGTTTACGAATTCTTGATCAAAGAAGCACAAGACTTGAAGCAATGTCTTTGAGACTTGGATTTAATCGTTATCAGATAGTTTATATGCTAAGGATGTTGCGAGACACGAGTCAGATAGAATTAATGATGGTATGCTTTGTTTATGTACCATTTGAATGACTTTAAAATACTATATATATTCAATAAGTAATATTTATTTAATATCGATTAGAAGCCAAGAGGTACTTCGATCAAATCAATATCTTTCTGTCTTTGATTTTAATTTGATGCGTTAGTTTTCTCTAATGTTTTAAATAAGAACTTTTTGTTAAATATCCCTTTTATTGAGGTAGGTACAGGGTAACACTAAAATACTAAATAAGATATAACCAAGCTAGGTTTTATGCCAAAAACTGCCAACGAATATGATATAACATACACAATTATGTTAATAGCTGTTCTTTTTTATTTTTAGAAGCATTATTTAACTTAAATTATCCTAATTTACTTTGGATGCTGTTTGAGACCTTTGAAAAACTAACTACTAAATAATTGTTGATAATAAAATGACCGTCAGTAACGGTATTATATCTAACACACACCAACACACGTACACACACTCATGTAGGTTATATAATCTGTAACAACAGGTAATGTTATATAATATTGGTATTGTTTGTTGCTTGTATTGACTATTCACATACTATTAGGTGTTTCATGATCGAATTGTACTTGTATATGTTTGATTAAGATTTTAGTATTATTACTATTTGTTACTATATTGAAAATATAAATATGGTAATACTAAATATATTACTATTTGAAATACAAACTTCTCTTAGTCTTACAACCAGTCTAATTCAAAAACTTAGAATTGTCGATTCTCACACTCAGACATGTATAGCATGTTACTATAAATATATTATGTATGTGTGAAGAACTTTATTACAAACTTGAAAACCTAATTGCATTGCAAAAATACGTTTTGTTATTTTCTCAAAGGACATCTATCATATACTAATATTATTGAATTATATTTTTATTTAGGGCTAAATAATCTTTTTCGTGTTCTGAAAGATTTTCCATAATAAAATAATTAACTTTATTAAGGAATTTATTCTGACTCTAACTGTAATTAAGAATTTTTGTGACATATATTTTGATAACAATCTACGGAACTTTATTTTTCCTGCTAATTTATTTATATCTTAAAAATGTGATACATATTTCATTTCGTCGTTTGTGGTATAATTAATTAAAAGTATTTTATTGCGTCTTTAATTAAGTCTAACTTAGATTTTTTAGAAATAATTGTTATTATTATTTTTTTTTTTTATGTAAAAGCAGGGCAAATGAGCTGGCGGGTCACGGATGGACGTGATCACCGCCGCCCATGAACTCTTGCAACATCCGAGGATTTACAAGAGTGTTGCCGGCCTTGTAGGTAGAAATAAACGCCTTTTTTGAAGGTACCCATGTCGTACCGATCTGGAAATACTGCCGAAGGGAGTTCGTTCCACATTCGAGTGGTACGTGGAAAAAATGTCTTTGAGAACAGCACAGTGGAGGATCGCCACGCATCCAGGTGGTAAGGATGGTATTGGAGGCGATGGCACGCTGTGCGGTGATGAAATTCGGCAGCAGGCATCAGATCGAATAGTTCTTCGGAACACTCCCCGTTGTAAATGCGGTAGAAGACGCACAAAGAAGCCACGTCTCTGCGCAATGCCAAAGAGTCCAGCCGTTCGCAGAACACCGGGTCCCCGACAATTCGAACGGCTCTCCGTTGTACGCGGTCAAATGGTAGAAGCTGATATTGGGGTGATCCGGACCAGAGATGAGAGCAGTACTCCATGTGTGGCCGGACCTGCGCCTTATAGAGCGCAAGTCTTTGGCCAGGTTTGAAGTACTGCCTCGCTCTATTGATCACTCCCAATTTCATCGAGGCCAACTTGGCCTTGCTCTCCAGATGACCACGAAACTGACAGTCGCTCGAAATGTCCCAGTATTCTGATACTTGGCGAGGCAATGAGGGGAGTGCTCTCGAAGAGCGGTGATACGACAAATGGGGTTTTCTTAGTGGTAAACGCGCAAACCTGTGTCTTTAGGGGATTAGCTGGTTCCGAGCTATCACCTTTTTTAGGGATCGGATGGACAAGGGCACGCTTCCATGTGACCGGGACTACGCTTTTAAGGTAGGAGTACCGAAATAGACGCGTTAGCACTGGAGTCAACTCAGGGGCACACGTTCGTAGCACCAATGGAGAAATGCCATCCGGCCCACTCGACTTATGAACGTCCAAGGAAAATAGAGACTGCCTAATAGTTTTCTGCCGAAAAACTATTTCCGGCATTGAGCTCTGACACCGCGGGATGTTAGGTGGTGTCTTCCCCTGGTCATCCAAAGTCGAGTTGGAGGCGAAAAGAGTGCCCAAGAGATCGGCTTTCTCTTTTGCCGTGTGGGCCAGAGAGTCATTCCCCATGTGCAACGGCGGTAGGGATGGCTGGCTAAAGTTTCCCAGAGTGGCCTTTGAAAGCGCCCAGAATTTGCGAGTGCCAGGCGGGTACTTTGCCAGCTGATCACCAATTTTGACGACATGCTTGAACTTTGCTCTAGCGATTTGCCGTTTGAAGAATCTGGAGGCACGATTATATTTCCTCTTCAGAACTCTAGAGTTCGGATCCTTAGTGACTAACGCATTAGCCCAAGCTTGATAAGTCTGCCGTTTGCCAGCTGCTGCAGCCCTGACAGACGCATCAAACCAAGGCCGCGATCTGCCACCGAGTGGTACCACAGAGCTTGGTACAAATAGTTCCATGCCCTGAAGTATCACATCAGCTACAGCCGCAGCGCAGTCACTAGGATCATTGGAAGGGAAACAAATCGGCCCCCATGGGTAGGATGCAAAAAAGGATCGCATTCCATCCCAATCCGCTGACTTGTAGTGCCAAACGCGTCGAGTTGCAGTTAGTTGTTAGTGAGGAAGAAATAATTATATTTATACAGCAAAGAACGACAACGTTATCTATCCATGCTTTTTTTACCGTTTCTTTTCCTTAGACCTTTTCTTTGTAACCATGTCAATTGAACAGAGTTCAACTTTTCTGAAGTGTAATGTACGGATAATAACTAGAATTTTTAATTAATTAAAAACTATTTAATATAATTAAAACCTGTGAAGCTACATATCCTTAAAATTAAAAGAAAAGAAATAACACAAAATTGTGCTTAATCTTAGTGTACTTGTATTTTGTTTAGATGACGGTAGAGTGCAAAAAACTTTAAAATATGTCTGTATGTTTTGTCAATATGTTCGCGCTCTGTTTTCTTAAGTATATCAATTATATAAAAATTAAAAAGTATATTACCTTGAATGTTTCTCAAGATTCTAAGAGTTTCAAATGTTGCCTATTGTGGTTGTTATCTTATTGTTAGACTCAAATAGATTTTCACGAAAACAGACCAAGCCGACCAACCAAATAAATATAATTAATTTTAAAAATCCTGTCTAAAAAGAAATTTCTTTACCGGTACAGTAATCAGGGAAATAATTAAATTTGTTATTTGTGAAATTTCTTTTTAATGATGCCTCTCGTATCATTATAAGGAAAACCTTAAACATTTTTATTTTAAACTAAATTGAAATACAACTCACATAAAATATGTTTATAAAAAACAAATTCGTGATTTGAGTCAATCTGGTCTGTAATAATTACTTTCATGTTCAGACACGAAAGTTATTATTATTGAGGACGTGTCGTGACCTCACGACTAACTTTCACAAAGGTTGGACCTTAATGTTGGTAAATGAAGTTATCTCGAACATAAATCTAGTAGATATGTTAGTGTTTTAGTTTCATAAAAGTAACAACTGAGTTTGAGGTTAAATTTTAAAACATCAACTTTGCGCACTGAATTTTGTAATGATCATAAGCTTTATTTAGTTGAATTTCTAATTTAATAGAGATTGAATTTTAACTATATGTCTGTAAAATCAATAAACATTTATTTCAATTATTATGCTAACTTTTAAGGTATTAAAGTATAATTTAAAAGAATGAGTAGTCTGCCCTTTCAGTTACTAAGTAATTAAGGCTTGAATTGTTACTGTAATTTACAGTGTACCCAAAAATACAGATATTTAAATTCGGTAATTGTTTCAACATAATAAATTTAATTAAATGTTTTTTTTTCTACAAATACAGTTGGTACTATAAAAAGAAGAAAATCTAAAATAATCCAGTAAAATATGTAAATTAAGTAATAATGTGAAAAAATATTTATAACAGAACTACTGACAAATAGGTACAATAATAACTACCAATATCCAATACGGAAACTTCTTTTGATATCTTAATAATGTGTAAATATAACTAAAAACTTACGTGTAATTATTTTACAGTCAAAGTCAGACATTTTTATTTTTATGACGCACAGATGAGACGTCAGATTCTATTTGTACTGTTCCATGTTTCAAAGGATTATATTGACATGGAACAACACGAAATTGCACGGATGTTCTTTTAACTTATTTATTATTTTTTATAGTATTGACTGTTGAGTCACAGCCGTTATTAGTACGTGAGGACTAATTTGAATTCTACCAAAGTGTATTATAAAAAACATGGAATAACAATTCACTTCATTAGTTCTATGATGTTCTTACATTTACAAGGATTCTAACTTTTAACATCAAATATAATGGTAATTCTACAATGCAATATTTGTAAACTGCGAAATAAGAATGATAATTAATTGTTGTCCATTTATCTCTATTATATTTCTTTGAATTGGTTGAATATCTTACTTTTCAGTTAAATAAATTATATTAAAAGAATAAATTAAAAAAAAATATATTTTATATAACTTTGGGTCTTTTACTTTCGAGTACATTAATAAGATTAATAAAGTTTGTTTTAGAAAAAAATATTTTCATACGTCGTATATTTATTTTGAAAATCTTTCGATTATTTAGGTGTATTGCTCTTATATTAAGATTCTATAGAAATTTAAATTTAATTATATTTATATATCTAAAATTTGTATGTACTTTTAGTACATACATTTGTGTTGTTACTTTTTATATGTATATCTTTATAATATACATATGTAAAAATAATGTAACATCTATTGAGTAGTTCGAATCAAATCTAAAATAAGATATGATGTGAGATAGTCTGAGGGAATAATTCAATGTGATTTTATTTCCCACTAAATGAAGTCGCTTTATTGGATGAGATCATATTAAATAACTTTGTTTACATTTATTTTATTCGATTTGAGAATTAATGTGATAGAAATATTCAAATGCATATACGTAAATTCGTATAGCTAAGTTTAAATGAACATAACAAGAACAACTATCATAAATGTATCCCGCATTTAATAAACTGACACAAGTGCGACGTGAAGGTAGTGTGTACTTTTAACTTAAAGTATTAATCTAGACTCTAAGAGCTGTGTAATTCATTTGAGTTAACTTGAGGAAAATTACTTCTTCTACCTTAAACTGCTTGCTCTTAGAGTCGTATAATTGATTTAGGATGGTACATTGATTTATTCTGTATGAATAATTTACCTAATCATGTTCGAATTTGGTAATCTAAAACCATTATCTTGCCCTATTTCAACTATTTATGTTTTATGTTAATTTTCATTTCTTCCATGCTCTTCAATCATATGTCATCTCAGTGGAGACTTACTTCTTCATCATATCATTTTTCACACACTCGATACATGCCTCCTTCGATTGCCCTCTTCTTATAACATATACATTCTACTTACGATTTTGTTACACGTTTTTATGCTGTTATATTCCGGGGCAATAAAAAAATTAAAAAGAAATCACCCTCTCAACATTAATCTCCATGCATTCCTTGTCTCAATGTCCTTCATTTCAACCTCAAATCCGAAAGAAATTCTCTAAGAATCAGTAGTAAGAGCTTAAACATCCGATGTGCGAAGTACAGGACACAAGCGGATACACAAACCTCCGAAATATGGCTTTGTTTTACACTTGATATTTGTGTTAATATAATAAGAAGTCTTTTTGTGTAACTTTGTTAGAGATTTCCTCGGAACAAAAGTTATAGTTGGATATTGGGTATCTTCTTAATATGGATTTATTATAGTATATTGTATTGGTATGATTTAATATAATAGTTTAGGTTTAATTAAAAGAATGTACAGTTTCATTATAGGGCATAATAGACTTCAGGAATGTTTTCTTTCCTGGATTCATGACGGAGACATAAAAAGAATGAAGAAACAAAAAGAATATAATATAAGAAGAAATAAAATTCGCGTAAATACAATATATATATATATATATAATTATGTGTTCTATACATTTGACACAATAACATATTATTAAGAAAACATTTTACGACGGATGCAGAATTAAAAAAAAGTTCTGGACCGCTGATTAAATAAATAATAAAAAATATCACATGAATAAATTATCTTATAATGATAATATTTTATTAAAGATAATTCCATATATAGTTTAGTTGAGTTAAAAAATAATATTTTCTAGTTTCCTTTAAATTAAATAATTTATATTATATATGACTTTCGTTTCACCATTTCTAATTTTTTATAGTGTTTATTTTAGAATAAGACTAACTTTTGATAGCGACTTCACTTACGTGGAAAGGAAATTTGGGGTTAATATCAATATCAATTATAAAAATAAATACTTCCGAATGTCCTTTAAAATTATGAAACTAGTCTTTAGAAGATAAATGTTAAATAAAATAATTAGATTTTCCTACGATTTAACGTTTTCAATTCTTCTCAATGATCACAAGTTAAGGCATGAATTTTCTATTCAATATTAACTTAATACAATGTTCTAAATTACAACATAGAAGATAGCTCTTTTGGGACAAAATTATTATATATATAAATATAGATATATTAAATATGTACCAATTCAATCAGACATGGATTAAATTACATCTCTTCATACATCTTACACCACCTGCTTTGACTATCACTATGAAATTTATTTCAAATGAAACATCGACTTATTTTGTATATTGGGAAAAGCTAGGATTATAGTAAATTTATTTGAATACGAACTGTAACAAACAACATGTTTATCTTACTGGCACAAAAGCGTTAAATTATATTGTTTCAAAGGAAGCATTTCGTTCCAGGCGGCATACCAGATAGTAAGTGATAGGAACTAGAAACAAGAGATAGGAATATTAATTTTAGTTGTAACATTTTATTGCTAAGTCGCATAAGAAAATATGGCATATTCAGCATTTTATTCGATATTGTTTGTTGTCGGGTTGTGAAGATTTTTTATATATTAGCGAAATTCCCACTATATAGGAATGTTTTGTTTTGGAAATACTTTTTAATAAATAATTATACCATAATAGTCAATAATTACTATATTTTATTTGAATATGTTCATTTTGTCATCAAGAGTAAAGCTTGATAGAAGTGTTAAAGGTTACTTCTATGATTTATTTTAGTAAATTAATATATTTTTGCCACCTCTATTTAAATAGCTTTCTTTATGAGTGATAAATAATATTTATTGTTATTATTGTCTCTATATATAAAATAAAATAAATATGAGTAACTATTTAACGGTAGCGGTAACAGTATTTTAAATAACTTCACATTTGATTTCACAGGATTTGAAGGATCGTAACCTTATTGTTAGATTCCGAATAAAAGGTTAAAATTAGGGTATCGGAAGATGTACCGCTATTAAGCAGCATTACACAACATAACTGAAACATCACTTTGTTTTTCAGCGCATCTTCAATGGCGGTAAATTCATTTTAACAGATCCTAACTGTACGAGTAACGAATACATTTTATAGTTTTGGGTGGAATTCATACCTATTAAATAATACTGACAATAAAAATCCTTGTAAGAAGGTTAAAATAAAAAAAACCCTTTGGTTTTTTCCTCCTAGAGGTCCTCCATAGCATATTTTTATGCTATGGAGGACCTCTTCATAAAGCTTGTCTGATAAATAAAGTTAAATCAAGGTTTAGTTTCTTAAAAAGACGTCAGTTAAAGTGTTTTTAGGTAGATTCCATAGATGAATCTACCTATTGCAATCAATGCGATGACGGGACCCAGACCCCAGAGTAGGGGCGCTACGCCGTTTATGAACTGGAGATTAAGAAACCGTCGAAAAAAAAATGTATATATCCCCCTATTTATATATGTATATATGATCCATCAGTCCAAATTCATCGTAGGCAAAATCTGACTTCACAGGTCGATAGGATAAATTAGTAGGACAAACGTAGCATCTCGTTTTTTTGATAAAAAGTGAAAAGGGGGGCTAGGAGGGGGGGTTAAAGTGCAAACCTTTGGGACACGGAGGATTTTCAAACTTGGTATACACATTTTTAAGGACAAAATGAAGGTTAAGTTCTTGAACGGGGGAAATCAGTCGGGGGGTTGGAGGGCTGGAGGGGTTGAAAGTTAAAAACCGAAAAAAGTCACAGAAGAAGGCACAATTTTGCCGTCGGAAAAATCTTAGAAAATTAACAAATTAAAAGAGTAAACTTTTTTGTTCGAAAAGTTTTTTGATGCGACCCCCCGTTTAGGAAATAGGGGTGGGGGGTGGTTCCCCGCTCACCCAATATATGCAGAGTGACCCGTCATAAGACTCGTAATGACCAGTAGAATACTGCTAGCTAGTTTTTCTTTGTCGATCCAACCGACGGGAATCTACCTAACACGATCGACCCTGTCGAACGAGGTATTTAAAAAGGTGAAGTGTTTGTTTTGACAAACAAACATTTTGTTCTTGTGTATGTTTTGAGAGTAGAGTTTGACTAACACTTAATATTTTATCGTACACAAATACCAATGTTAAAATTTTGTGGAGTCGCATATTCAATAGAATGGAGCTATTGAATATACGACTCTTAGTCTACAGGCAGTAGCATAGCAGGGTGGTTTACTTCTGCAATTTTTAATAAATGAAAAGGTGACCTGTGGTGGAACACGAAGGATCTGATTTTTTCCTAAATAATATATTGCATATCTTAGTAGTATACAAAATAAAATAAATGTTACAGACTAATTTAATTTATCTCGTCAAGTGCTGTTCAGAGAATTTTCTACTTCAGTGAGTATCTCTATCAAAGCCGGCGAATTACAAAATATAATATACATATATACGTTGTTTGTAATTTAAGTTGTAAATCGATTTATTTAAAAGTTTTTTGAATTCCTTTTCCAGAATAATTGTAAGGTTTCTTTTCGGGCGGCCTGACAAACTAAAAGTTTGTCAAGCGATACATAACTTAGGAACAATTTATATTAGGAAGTTTCGTGGTCACGTTTTTTTCCATCGCTTTCAGATCATACGAGCGTGCTTGGCTTAGAACTATAGAAGTTATTTTGTAGTGCACCACTTGATTGAGTATACAGAACAATTCATAATATTGTGTATTTTTGTTATTGTGTGTAACATTAAATTATTCTAAATAATAAAAATCAATTCGATTCAATGTTTTTAATACACTACATTATTTACAAGTGCGTTTTCTTCTTTCTAATAGTCCTGAAATGTCTTGACACTTTTCTTGAATTTTCTCGAATAGTTCAGAAGTTAACTCAATTCACGAGAACGAGAACATTCAGCGCACGAGGTCACGGGTGATTACTTGTTAACTCAGTGACGTTAGTACGATTTTGTTATTTATCTATCTTCTAGTATCGCACATGTCCCACGACTCCGTCGTGGATATAAGACTAGTCGTGGATATAAGTCGTTTGTAAGACTAATTTTTAGTGAAAACAGTTTTTATTTCACATAATAATATACAGCTTATGCCTGAAGCTTTTTATTCGGATTTCACTCGCTTAGATTCCAATTGGATTGAAATATCGAGATCAAAATAGTACAATGATACTCGTTAATAATGTAGCTTTCTAACGATGAATTTTTTAAATTGGTTATACGATCGTAAATATTTAAATATATATGTATTCTGATATACATATTACAATGAATCTCCTCGTGTATTTCCTGCTTACGTACTGCATACTATTTACCTGTAACAAGAAATAGATATTAAATATCATAGTTCATTGTATCTTATATTGTTATTATGAACTACTTATCAAGATACTAATGATAAGCAAGGTCAGATGAACTTAATTAAATACAAATATAGATAGGTTACTTTATTTCACTTATATACAACATTCTTTGGTGGAAGACAATAACTTCACTTCCCTGTCCTGAGTAATTGTACTGTTCATAAAATTCTCTAAACAAATTAATTACTTTTAGGACAAAATAATAACTGCTTAAAGAAAACAGTACTTAATATCGCTCTTTTAATTATATATTATATATGTACTAAATATGGTATTTATTATTGAGCTTTATTGGTTCTTAATACAATGAACAATTCATTAATTTACATTATTATAAATTAGAAGATAACAAAACTAAAAATAAAATATAAGAAGTTCTAACTTATTATAATGTTATTGTCAGGTAACACATAATATAAACACTAATTGTCACTTTGTTTAGTCCTCGTTAGTTCAGTATTCAACTGTCTATTACCAATAGTAATGGGATAATCGATTAGAGCCGTCTCAAGTTTGGTAGGAAAATACTTTGAGACATTTTGATGTTTTTCATAAGTATGATTTGATGATAAATTTGTCAAAAGTCTTAGACTACTTATTTAATAGTTTTGTTTTCATAATGTAAAGATATTTAATATTATTACGTACTCGTTAAATAAACTTGGTCTTTAAAGGAACTTCTTAAAAAAATATTTTTTTTAATTAACCCATTGTAACAATACGCTATTAATTGTTATAAATTTATTTTCATTTCAAAGTTTGTCTCATAATAAATATATTTTTTAATCTCTGTCCATATTTATACTGTCACCAACTAATCGTCAAAGGTGTCGCTCCAGTGTGATGTTATATTACATAAGTTTGAGTAATTATCACAAACAACAAAGCATGAACTTGACAAAGTACTAACAGTAATTGACTTGTTGTTTATGTTATTACAGCTAATAATGGAGATGGCTTCAGAGATGTTATGATCTGAATCTGTTAATTTGTCAATTGTGATTGTTTCTTAAATAAATATTATACCTAAGAGACATATACACAATATTCATTGTAACATAGTTCTATCGAGACGCTTTGTAATATACATTAACATGCAAATTGTAACAGATCTCTATAAAAATGAAGGTATATTAAAATTAGATACATAAATTAATAAAATGTAAAATTAAACCATCCTTTCCTGAGACTATCTCTTATCTCAAGAGGGTCGTGTTGTATCGTGATATAATCTAAAAGCTATGAAACGATGACAACAGCGTTATTTTTGTAATTATCGTTTCTCAAGTGTAAGATCGTTTAAAAAATTGTATAAGTATATTTGAGTTTCTTTTACAATTATGTACATAAGGGAGTGAACACACACAAACATCATAAATATGTCGAACATGACACCGAAATTATAACAATAGTTTTTACATACGGTGTCTTTCTTAAAAGGCGTGTAACGTTCGAAACATAAGACCACTGAATAAACCCAGGAAGGAAAGAGCAACAGTAGAGTTTCATTATTTCTCAATTTTTTTATGACTTACATTACAGCTCGTAAGAGTCGTATTCTGTATTTATCTTATTAACATCTTCAAAAATAGGCTATCAAAAGCAAAATTTTTTTCTAAAACTGATTAAAGTTTAAACAAAGAAAAACTTTTAAACTTTTTTTTTTTTACTATAAAATTAATTGATGAATGGTTTTCAAACACCAAAATTTACCAACAAACAACACAGACACATTTACAAAGTAAAGTTAAAGTATATAATTTTTAATGGGAAAGTTTGTTAAAGAGTTTGTAAATAATATCAAAGCTCTTAACGTATATGAGTCATAGTACCTCGGAGGACCGGACGTGGAATGGTAAAATACAATGATATTGATTTGTATGTGTGGGTGACAATCTCCACTACAGGTCAATAACCTTAGAAATATAAAACATACATTGTATCATTCAATCATCAAAGATAATGTATTAAATGATTAACATTCGATGTGCGTATGTGTGTGTGGTATAAGGTTAAGATTTAGGTGGTAAATAAAATTGTAAGAAAATAAAATTTATAATTCATTGTTTTATTTAAATATTAAAAAAACAAAGATGAGAAGTGATTATAATTTTTTGGTATAAAGATAATTAGCAATAAAATAATTATACGTGATACTTTGTAATGAATTGTATTTTTGGAGCACAGTCTCCCTATATTTTATACAGGTTTATTTTACAGATTTCTCTTTAACGTCTTTAATTAGCATTTTTGTTTCCAGTTTGGATTTAATTAATACAATAAAAACCATTGTCTTATTTTGTTTTAAATTAAATGTTCTGTGGTTAACACCCACTCGTTGCCCGCATTTTTACAATACACACATTGATATTTAAAATTCTATTGTTACTATGTTAAAAACGTATATATAGTTGAAAAAACACAACATATTGTATATTTTTTATAATGTGTATTATCTATCACTAAGGGCATCCTCTTTATTGATTTCTCTTTTAAATACAGAAGTAGAATTTGTAAGCGAAGTCGTAGGTTATGTTAATTTAGTTTTTATCTATTTTAATTATTAATGATGGGTTCTTTATGTTTTTTGCTTATTCTACTAATTATATGAATACAATACCTGCTATATTATTGTTAGAGGTGGCGGTCGTTTATTGCCGTGTCTAAACTTTCTTACTACACTGATTCTATTGTAAATAATTATGGGCAGACGTCATTGTGATTCAGCACTTTACTGTTAACTACATTTAAGGAAGTATTTTAAATTAAATATAATCCCTCTTCCATCTCATACTAATTCTATATTGTGCTTCGTATAGTTTTAACAGCTAAATTAATTTACAATGTTCTCGTTTCTGCATCCATATATCTTGGATAGCCTGCTAATGAAGTAGAAAGTTATATCATTTTAATATTTTATTTCATTAAATTTATAATATTCTCAACTTCAACGTTATAAAAATAACATAAATAATATATATTGATTTGTCATGTATACGGGAATAAATGTAATATTTGAATAATCCATCCCTAGCATAAAATATATTTTTGACAAAATAGTGTGTTTGTGACTAGAAATACTCGTAATATTAGATTGACGGTCTATCTTTTATTTCTCGCATTTTTGGTCAAAGTGATTATCGTTTTGTGTTTTCAATAATTTAGATTTAATTATTAATATTATAATTAATATAATTTAATGATTAATATTATACTTTTAATATGTATTTTGAACATGTTTTTTTTTCTCTATGGTATAGTGTCTAAACATGAAACATTATGTAGATACTATGCAACGTTTCATGTTTTGGAGCCGATTTTCAAGATGTTATTAATTGTATTTCACTGAATGTGGCAGGACTTTTAGCGCTTGTTCGAATACAGCTGGTGGCTTTATTAGAGGATGATAACCTTCACAGTTATATTAATATATATTTCCTGGGATTTTAAAAAGTATTTACAATATTAAATAAATGTAATATGCATAATCCATTGAAACTGGCGGGCCTGGGAAGACCCATATCTCTGTTAAAAAGCTAAATTATCTGAACTTACTTCAGATATTGTTTGGGACGTTCGCAAAAATTACTACTGAATAATTGTTAACAATAAATGACCGTTTATGATGATATCACGTCTTACACACGCCGACACACACACACACACACACATGCAGTTTATACACATCTGTAACGACAGGTATTGTTTAATTCCATTAGTACTATTTATTTTTGCTTGTATTTGTGTGGTATTGTCTTAGATATGTTTGATTAAGATTTTAGTATTATTAATATACTCACTCTTTTTGTATATAGTATTACTAATTGCATTACAAACTTCCTTCCTTAAATTGTTTATTATTCACTAACATAAGTAATATCCGGCTGTCATTGTATCCACGCTGATTATTCGAGCCGGATCTTGGGGCTCGCTGACCTCAGCTATGATGTTAAGTAGTGAGCTTGCTCTTGCAAACTGTGTTGATACTTCTTCGTCTTCGAAAATAAGTACCGTTTTGTTGTCTTTGCGGTATAGACGACATTTCTGGTTTGCTATTAAAATCACGCTCATTGCCTCGAGCTTTTTCCGTTTTAATTTGCTTTTTGTGGGACTGCCTTTCATCAATGCCGCTAGTCCCGGGGACATCTCTATGCTGTTTGGGCCCGTTTTGCAGCAGAAGCTGATACCCAGTCTTTCATGTGGTGTGTTCATGAATACTACCACACTTCTGGTCTTGATGCCAGGTGGACCGACTACTCCATTCTCTAGCAGTCTTGCTACTGTCTCTCTGTGATTTTTGGTAGCAGGGAGGGTTGTTTTAGGTGTTGGTACCTGTCTTGGAATTATTAGTGCGGTAGTGCGGGTGTTTTCTCTAGTTTGCGGTGGTGTTGTGTCCTTATGCCTTTTGGCTGCTGTGCGCATGATTTTTTCAGCGTAGTCCAAAAAAGGTTTTTTGGTTTTTGGGTCGTCCAGAAGTTTGGGTAGTAATTCCATTGTTAGATTGGTGTTGAAACTTTGTTCCAGGTCCATTCTCGCCCTTTGGAAGCGAGGACAGTCCAAGATCAGGTGCCACACAGACTCTATTTCGTGGGGGTCACACTCGCATCCGGGGTCAGTTATTAACTTGAATCTGTGCAGGTATTCAGCAATTCCTCCATGTCCCGTCAACAACTGTATGTGAACTGGGTTCAGAATTGTATTCCTTACCGTTCGGTATAATTTGTTCACCTCTGGTAGGAAATGCTTCGTGACTGAACCTGTAGTTGAGTTGTCATATCTGTCCTGCCATTTGGGTATGCTCTCCTCTCGGATTTTCCTCTTGGCATATGACAGCGGAACTAGTTCGTAATCTGGAGTCAATTTAGGTGTTAGGGCTGCTACTTTTGCAAGTTCGTCAGCTCTTTCGTTGCCGGCCAGTATATTATAGTTATAGTAAATATGTATACTCTTCTAACACGCACACATATACAGCGAGTCAACAGAAACAAATTATGTAAACATATAACTAATTGAGATTTTCGTTAATATAAATTAGTATAAATTAGGATTCATCTTTACTGGCCGAGAAGACCGACCAAATAAGTATATTTAATCTTGTAAGCTCAGTCTGAAAGAACCTTAATATAAGTACAGAGCAAAAAGTAAATTACAGATTTTGTTATTTGTGAACTCAGTTTCGTTACAAAGAAGACTTTTGTTTATTAAGTTTATAAAAGAATTCTTTTACAAGACAAGACAGACAAGTTTATCTCTTAGGTCAAAACTTATAAACGCATAGATTTACTGTTCTAAATATAATCATAAATATATTAAATTAAACTCAATTATGAGTAGTATAAAGTATGTTTATTAAAAACTAATTCGTGATTTGAGCCAATCTGGTCTGTAATAATTACTTTCGTGTCTGAGGCCGTCTTGTGACCTCACGACTAACTTCACGAAGGTTGGATTTTAATGTTGGTAAATAAAGTTATCTTAAACATAAATCTTGAATATATATTAGTGTATTAGTCTCATAAAAGTTATACCTGAGTTTTTGGTTACATTTTAAAAGGGTGTTTGGTAAAAGTTTTATTACTGTATTTTGTAATGTTGATACGTATTCACAAGGCAAATACGGCTAAAATATTAATATTAATATACTGATAATTAAGGTACTTGTATATCTTAAAATGATATAGCATTTATTGAGTAGTTAAAATAATACGAGTCTAAAATATAATAAGTGAGAGAGTGAGTAATAGATGTGAGATGGCCTCAGGGAATCTGAACGTGATTTTAGTACCCATTAATTGGAGTCGCTTTATTGGATGAGATCATGTTAAATAACTTTGTTTACATTCATTTTATTAGCTTTGAGAATTGCTTTGAAGGAAATATTGTAATAAATATATTTAATATTATATTATACAAATATGAGATTAAAATTAGATAATAAAAAATGATTATTTTTTGTTATTGTTTGTTTATGTAATATATGAACATATGAAAAAATGAGGATTTGCAAATACGTTGTTACCATCGAAGAATGGGGAAGGATGGGGGATATCAGCAAGAAAGCACTTGGGTTTTGTCATCTGGCAATATCACTTCAAGAAAAGTAACTAGAATAGTTACTGTATGTGAATCTCTTGTGAGTTTGCTACTCGTGTTTCGGTGTGGTCTCTGGTCTCAATGTAGAGTAAAATGAAAGCGACCACAGTTCTTAATATTACTAATTAAACTTCGATATATCAAATATTCAGTTGTTCATTCGTTCTCGAACAATTGATTAAGCATGACTGGAAGTGTTCTAATTTGAAACAAAAAAAACCGGCGCCATGTAAGTTTCTTTCACGCTCTTCTATCATATACGTTAGTTCAGTGGAATTAGTGGAAACTTGCTTCTGCTCCATACCATTTTTCACGCACTCCATACATGTCTCTTTCGGTTGTCCTCTTCTTTTAACTATCCATAATAATACTTAAGACTCTGCTGGTTAAATTTTTTCTATCTCTTCTCATTACGTAATTGTACCATATAAATAATAATTCGAAAATCCAAGACTAAATATTTATGGAACTGTTTAAAAAAATGATATTTTATGTGAAATATAAAGCATAGCATAATCCAGTGACTTTACTTTAAATAATCTTGATATCCCACTCAGGATGTGAAAGAGACTGACTGAAAGAGAATGAAGAAACCTGCGACCCCTAAGAGTCTGTACCTATTGCTTTAATGACTAAACTATCGTGTATTGATGGTAATGACTATTCTATATTAGTACTTTTGTGTTTATTTTATCAATATAGATATGACATTTAGATTTCAGATTTTAACACAAACAAAGTCTATAAAACACAATGGAATAGATTGTCCAACGCGTAATAAAATACGATCATTAATCTCCATACATCCCTTGTCTCAACGTCCTCGGTACCTCGATTTTGTTAGAAGCTTACATTGTAATTTGTATGTTTGACATTTAGCCTCTAACGCAAAAAATTAACGTATTATAATACGTTTCAGTTTATACAAGTATTAAAAACATATAGCATTCATCGATACAAGCTGGACTTGAAGACACTATCATACCTTTCCCTCAGGAAAAAATTATCTGAGCATTAGTAATAAGAGCATAAACATCCGTCGTGTAGAGTACACAAAATAAGCGAACAAACAGACCGACGAAATAGGATTTTGTTTTATACATGATATTTGTGTTAATATCATGAGAGGAGGTTGCTTTAAGTTGGGGATATTTCATTCAAAGTTTTTACAGTGTCATTAAACAGTGTAATGGATTTCAATAATGTTTTTTTTCCTTAATTCATTATGAAAAGATTAAAAAAATGTAGAAACAAAAAGAAAGTAATAAAAAGAAGACTAAAAAATATATAAATTTAGTAATAATGTGTAAAATAGCAAGGTATAGAATTTATTGGACTTAATTACTTATTACTAAGATGAAACTCCATTTCAGATGCAGAAATAAGTTCGATAATTATAATATACGAGATTGAGAGTCATATAACGACAGACCCTAGGCTCTACCATGGGTGCCCTCCACAATTTGTTATAAATGTGTAGGTACTCGTAATTCGTGCTCTATAGAAGAACGCGAAGGGGCTGACTCTGTACCAAAGAATATAATATATTTCATATAGTAGTAGTATAAAAAATAAAATTACTTTTACAAACTAATTTAATTTATCTCATCAAGCGCTGTTCAAAGAATTATCCACTACACTTGATGCAGTTGAATTATCCACCACTATTGATGTATTATGAAGATTTTTTATATTATTTTCCAATGCCGGGATAACACGCCTTTTCTAATTAAATTTTTAATAAATATGTCCTATATTTAGAGAAGAACTACCTCTTCAGGATCAAATGATGATCAAAATATCATTGAAAGTCATCTGCTAGGGAGTAGAATATCTTTTATCTCTTTCAATGCGAAATAATGAAGGAATAATCATTACAAAAAATTAGAATACTCCTTAGTGTTCTTTACATTTACTAACTGGAAGTGTCAGTAGTGTAACCACGATGGAACCCTCTATTGATACCTTATATTTAAAATATATCGCATAATTGTAAATCGTGTTAAATGTAATGATTCCCTTTAATTGTAATTAATGAGTAACAATACTAATTTAAATTCGTGATACTATCACGAGAGAATTCTTTATTTTGATCCATAGATTATTGTTCAGGTGTAGTTCTTATCGATAATTACTTATTTTTGCAACCTTGGGACGGTTTTTCTAATGCGGAAGGTTTTTTACAATTTTTCAATCCTATTTGTGTTTTATCCTTTTCATGTATAGATGTCAATGTTTTGTGACAAAAGGAATATGGAAATAAAGAATGAAATCGTCTGTAAGCTCACGGGAAAATAAAAATATACCTTTATCATAAATGAAAAACGTTTATATTTCAAATTTTTTACCTAAAAATAGCCACGACTTTTGGGGACAATTTAAATTCAAAATATTATTGAACCATAAAGTATTTAAAAGTATTCTTTTCCCAGAACAATTGTAAATTTCTTTCAAAAGAGTATTTGTCATGGGCAGCCAGACAAACTTGGAAAGATTTGTAAAGCTATACAAAACTTTTGAACAATTTATATTGGCGTGTTCCGTGTCGTTTGCTTGGGTCACGTTTTACATCGCCTTCAGGTCATACATGTGTGTTGTGTACAGCTTCCAACTCTAGCAGTTTCTCTAGAAAATATATTGTAGTGCACCGCTGGAATGAAAAATATACAGAAGAATACACAGTATTACCATTTCTGTAACAAGAATGGTCAATAGAGTGCCCGTAAACACGCAGTATAGAAGTCCAGAGCTTTACGAACAATAAATCTAATAAAATTTTGTAGCAATAAATTTACTGTTCATCTTTTATATGTATATTGTGTGCAATAAAGTGTAATAAAGAAATAAAATAAAAAATAAATAAAAATATATTCAAAAGTATTGTTAGACCACATGATATATCAACATTTACTACTATTGGGAATACTTGAGAATGGGCATTAAATAAAATCTTTGACAACTAATTATTTATTAATTAATTTCTTCGCACATATTTTACAAAGACAAACTGTCTAAACCCTAAAAGAAATTAAAAAGTAGAAAGCATGCAAATATCAGAAAAAAAAAGTCTTATTACGAGTCTTATTACTCTTATATAAATAGCTAAAAATTAAATCTAAAATAAAAAATGTATATTTAATTACTTTTTAAAGTTAAAATATAGTATTATTTATCTATATTCAGTATCCTAATTTTCCGACATTGACATAAAACAGTGCTCGTAAGTAACATATTTTTGAAATTGTCCTCAATGAGTTTTTGTTTTTATGGGATAATGTCCAGCCTTATTTTCTCTAATTTACTAGGATTTCATTCGCATAGATTCCAATCCAGTTTGAATATCGGGATAAAAAGTTATCCTATTGCTTATATTACAGCTATCAATCCGTGGAGGATTTTTTAAAATCAGTTTGTTAGTTATTTAGACTATGCGCTACAAACAAGCAATATACAATGAATAGTAGTATAGATAACTATCATCGTCATGTACCATATGATGTTATATTCTATTTGATATAATAACTTACTCATAGGATTTCATTGTTGAATCTTATATATATTTTTAGGCATCGCCTTTGATTCCACCTGGAAATCATAAGGGAGTTACACAATAGGAATAGTTGTTTTGAACAGTAGTCGGCATTTTTTTTAGTATTTGAACCTCCAATATGATCAAATTAATAAACGCTTTTGTCATACTGGTTATGAGAACGTACTATAATCCCATATTTTATTAATTATAGGTATTTTAATACTCCTATTATAACGTTACCTCATATATTTACTGATATCATAATGCGTACGACTTACCCGTATAAATAATTGTCTTGTATCTTTGTAATTATAAACTACTTATTATTATAAACTACTTTTCAAATTACTAATATTCGACAAGATTGGTGATGAAATTCAACGGCAGGTATCAGATCAAATAGCTCTTTAGAACACTCCGTTTTGTAAATGCGATTCACAAAGGCACCACTTCTTTAGGCAATGCCAGAGAGTTGGATTTCTGTTGTATGCAGTCTATAGTAGAAACTGATATTGCTGGGATTCGGACCAGAAATGAGTACAGTACTGCCCCTTGTAAAGAGCAAGTCTTTGGCCAGGCTTGAAATACTGCCTCGTTCTATTGATCGCTCCCAATTTCATCGAGGCCGAGGCGTTTTAGTAGATTTAATTTTAATTCTTAAATTATACCCACTCCATCAAGTAACAATCTATCAATCTGGTAACAGCCTAGCATAACAACATCACAGGACCTAAACTGTTGACTAAATGTAAATGTAAAGATTTTGTAAAATCGGAGGATTTTTTTTTTAATATTCCATATTTTTCTTATATATTATTCAATATTTTGCTGAGGAGGGATTGTTTTTATATATTTATTTTTATTTTATTTTATTTTAGCTTCACGCCATATCCCTTGCGGGGTAGCCAGAGACGACGGAGCACCAAACGCTACGGTCCCTGAATACCTCTTCCGCGTCGGCCACAGACATCAACCTCTTTATATTAATGGACAAATATATTCCGATACACCAGACAATTAGGTAATTTTCAAAAACAGGTGAGTCTTAACAGTTCTCTACGTTTACGTTACGTTCTCTATTTAAGTTTCTTTTAAAATCGTGTACTTAAGGAAGCAGGTAAACACCAGACCGCTAGTAAATTTGTGATTCTTTTAAACTATTGACTAGACTTATAGTATATATATGTATACAATGTCTATGACATTATATATTTTTTATATTAAAAAAATATATATTGTTAAGTTTTGAACACGAAATTGAAATCATAACGATAGTCTTTAAATATTTTGTTTGATTGTTGCCTTTTTTTAGCGCGTGTTCAGTTGTGATAAGACGAAATAAAATACAAAGAACTAGTATAATCAAACATACTAATAAAAACATCTTAATTAACATCTCTTCCCATTTATCTATTACTTTCATAGTTATACTTGACTATACTTGTTCTGCGTAACATTTTCAATAGAATTATTTGGGAAAACTTGATGTTTATATATGACTAGATTTGTTCCAAGTAAATTATGCAAAAGTGTTAAATGTTTGAAGCTATGAAATTAACCTCGGAATTCAAGATAACTGCAGAATCACATATCTTATACCTTACTATAAGTTTTTTAAAATACATTGTATTGTACATAATAGCTTATAAAGTTTGTATTTCTTATATATCCCATAAACATTTTCAAGAAATGGACTATCAAAAATATAAATTGTTTCTTCAAATCATATTAATAGTTTAAACAAATATTTAAAAGTTGTTATTATTAATAAAAAATAAATTAAATTTAGGCACTGTTATCATAAACTTATTATTGAGTTGTTTACAAACATACGAGTATGATAAATAACACGAATATGTCAGTAATGTAAAGTTAAAACACTATCTCTCTAATAGGAAAGTTTGTTACAGTGAATGTAAATGTAAAAGTTCTTAACCTACACCATGTGTAATAGTAACTTGGAGGTCCGGACATTGAATGGTAAAATACAATGATATTTATTTGTACTCGTATTTGTGTGACGATCTCCACTACACGTCACTAACCTTAGATGTACAATAGATTTTATTATTACATAATATGTTTGGTGTGTGTTTTATGTGTCTAGCACAAGATTAACAATTAGGTGGTACGGAATGTTATACATAAATTGAATTAAAATATAGTTGTTTTATTTCATTATTATATAAATAGAAGTAAGAAGAGAAATATGTTTTTTTATAAAGATAATTAACAATAAAATAATTATACATGATACATTTGTATAAATTTTATTTTATGGGTTCAAAGTCCCGCCATATTTTTATAAGGGCTTCAATTTGCATATACTCGTATGTTTCACATTTGGGTTTTATTAACTGAATGAAGACCATTGTTCTACTTTATTCTTATATTTAATGTTCTGTGGTTAATGTCCACTCGTTGTACAATATATACAGTAGTATCTAAAATTCTATTGTTACGATGTTATTAAAAATGTAATTTAAAAATAAACAATATTCAGTTTAAATATTTTAAGATTAGTATGAATGTCATATATTTCTTTATAATATTTATCAATCTACTAGTAAGGACCTAAATACTTTAAAATCTACTACTATTATGTACTATATTTATAAGCAAAGTCGCTGGTAACTATTATATCATAAAGTAGTAGGTATCCAAAATTTTACGATTACGGTCTAAATATACATGAGATTGTTATAAGTGATTTGTAAATAATAAAACCAATATTATATTAATTTAGTTTTTATCTATAATATAAGAATCAATGTTTCATGGACCCTATTCCCTATCCATCTAGAATGGAAAGGTTTTTTATTTTTCTTCGTCTGTCTATCTCATTACAGCAATTTATAAAAACCCTAAAACCAATTACAGTTATTTTTAATTTTAAATATTAAAATCATATAATGTAGAAATATTATAACATTAGTAAATAACGTGGTTAGTTTTTATAATTTTGGATTGGTTCTACGCTTAACGTGAATTCTAACTATTTCTAAATATCAAATATGACATGATCTATAAGTCAATATTATTAAAGATATAAATAAAACATATTTTAAAAGACTATCCACGTAGTTTCTTGCAAGTTTTCTCCATGGACCTGTCATTGAGAAACGTGCAACTGTAGTGTGACGTTATTAAAAATATGTAATACTTGTAATACTAAACTCTATAGTTAGATTATATACTGACTGATGACTGTACGGATCAGTAATTACTATGTTAACTATGAAATAATAATGAATATACAACTTTATATTTAAATTCACAATATAATAATGTAAATTACTGAACCACATTCATAATTGTCTGAAATTATTTAAACTTACTTTATTTAAAATGTTAATATAAAATGATCTTTAAATAACATGTATTCGGTTGTAACTGATAATAACTTTAAAACAGTTCATATTTAGGACATGACCACTGAAGGTGGATTATGAATAAAGCAGACTCTCTATTATCCAGCTTTTTGGATTTAATCACATTATTCTTATGTTTTATTTCATCAAAACTTATTTGGTCAAACAAAGGATTATCCATGGAATTTCTTGCCAGTTCTGCTCCTTTAGAAACCATGCAACTAGAGCCATAAGTTACATAAATAACTGAAATGAAAATTTTGACTTTAATTTTAACCATATTTGGATTTAAAATTCAATATATAAAAATTTTTCCCTGTGGAACATACAGCCTCAATAATTTAACCTTCACAAATGTCTAAATTGGACCTACTTAATAGAGTAGCTTATAAACAAAACGAATATATATAACAATATGTCTGAAAAAAAAAACAGAACTTACTTTTAATGATTTGTAAATTATAAATAACAATTAGAACAGAATAATGTTAAATTATTTATGAACTTCTCCCTGAGTGATAAATTTATTGGTACAAAAAATTAAAAGCAATCTAAGTGGTACTTCCTTTGTGAATCCTTTGAATAAAAAAAATAATTTTTATATATTTTTTTCACATTTTGATTAAATAAACAATATTTTTAATTAATTCTTACATTCTATTAAAACCCGTAACATAAAACACAGTCGTCAAAGACTCGTTATCTTTACGTGAAACGAATCATCGTGTAAAACGAATTTTGTAAAAGTATGTTTATTTTGTTTCTACATTAAATATAATATTAAATTATGCAACCAGTATATTACAGCTGTTTTATACTCGCAAGAGCGTAAAACTCAACATTAATATTAACCCTAATTTGACTAATTGGCGTGTTGCTTCACGCTTCACTCTGACTACATATATCTATAAATATTGGGTATAATTTTTATAAAATGGCACGGGTAATGAGGGTCAAAGAAAAACGATCTTGAATTACGGATTTTTATTTTATATTTTTAGATTATGTAAAATTATTTAATTTCTCTAAAATGAATATTTATTTTGGAAACGTGATTATATTTTCGTTAATAAAGAAGAAAACACTAAATTACTAAAGCACAGATTTCCCCAAGTATATTATAATATTCGTACGTTATCTGAATATAATTATAATAAAATAAATTAATTTCGAAGAGATAAGCTCACGTGACTCAGCTTTATTATATTTAATTTCATTTCATTTGTATTCCAGTAGAAAAGAATTAAAGTTGTCTGTAAATTTAAATGCGGGAAAGAGAATTTTAAAGCTCTCAAAGATTATAGCGTATCAGTTAATAATAAGTCTTTGGTAATAATAAGTTCATTCTAATAATTAGTTATAAAATAGTTCATTTGATGAAATATGTTACAAAATATTATATATTTATAGTTCTTCTGGCCTTTAACATCGATTACCGTTTATTTATACCAAGACAACGAAAGCAAAAGTTTTTCGTATAATAAATGTAATATAAAAAGTATAAATAGTGATGGTATAGACTTATGTATATTATCAAGGTACATCATTTATATGAACTTATTTAACTCATACGGAAACTTCTATCTTAATATGAAACGTAATAATACAAGTTTATCACTCTACTTAGTTTTGCAGAAAGTTTCAACGTTCATTTATACTATGAATAATCTGATGCAATCGGTAAAATCATAATAATATTCACTAAATTTTACATCAATTGAAAGTTAAATTCAGAATTATATTTAAAATATGAAGACAAGTTAAACTTTAGTATATTTTACTTTAAACCAGATCTCAAAAGGGATGTACGCAATGATACATTATTTTTCAGTTGTAATTTCTTTACTCGGCATCCTGACTAAGTTATTCTCCTTTTTTATTAAGTAAAGAGGGTGATTTAATTTTTAGTTATAATTCACTTAAAGTATTATTAGTATACTTATACTCACATCTGACAAAATATGTTATGTCTCAAAGGTGTTAACTATTACTATATATTTGATATTGGATTATCAAGACGTGATTTGCATGATATTAGGATAGTCGTGAAGTTTCTAATTTGCCATCGTGACATAGGAACGGGTCTTATAGTGGTATCTATAATATTTGAGGCCACTGGGGATTTAAGCATAAACAAAATTAAACAACCTATTTTAACGCCACCTAATGTGTAATGTTTGGACTAATTCAGATATCTTGAAGGAATTAAAACCATTCACTATTTACATAAGAATGTTAGAATTGGGTAAAATGCTTACAAAAGCATAATATATGACTAAAACAAACATTACATACTAGATTGTTTCTAAAATTTGCGTTTTATTATTATACAGGGTGTTTTGTAGAGGGTCCGATAAACGAAGTGAGCGTGTTCAGGTACCTATTTAGAGAATACAAGTTGGCCAAAAAAAATCCCTGTCCTCTTATTTATTTTTAAAAATTTTTTTTGTAAATTTTTCGTTTTTCACCGAAATTTTACCTAATCACTTAAATAACATTTCTAAAATCCATTTTAGACCGGATATTTTCATGTAATTTTAGTCTCAAATGCATGCTTAAGCCACGAAAAGCAAAATTAGATACAATCTGAACTACCAAACTGATGTAGAGCTCATAAAGTGAAAAAATAAGCTTAAGCTTGACATCTAAGTTCAACTTTCACAATGATTTAAAATACCACTAGCGATTCTGGAGGTAGTATACATTAAAAAAGTTCTCCATTTATCACTTATTACAACGACATAAAAAATGCTATAATACTTCTCGGCTTGTTGAGTAAAATTAAGATGCAAGTTATGTATCAGCTACGTAAAGTAAGTAAGGGACCAAATACGACGAGCAGGTATAAAACTATTGTAAAAAGTTCTTTTTTCTCTGCCTCTCAAAGAATGCAGAGGCGGCGTGGTACGGCTAAGGTTACCGACTATCTAAACAGTAAAATGTGTAAGTGTTTAGTCGAGCTTTGACTGCTATCACTGTTTGACGCGTGTACAATTCGTAATACTTATTTGTTTTTCTGTTTTGTTTTTCCGTTGATTTGTTGAACTGTTACCGTTGTTGACTGTCATCCGTTGTTAACTTTTACTGTTGTTGCTGTTGCTATGTGGATTCTTTCTGTGAAGACATGACGGAGTTTAATTTATGACTGTAGTGGTTTTTGTAGAGCGCGCTCTACAATAAAAATAATTTTAATAATTTTTAATTATCACCGGTGACGCTTTCATGGCCAGTAGGGACAGAACAGAAAAGAACAGAGACAAAAAAAAATAATTGCTGTACCACTTGCCCATCTGATGTTCACAAACAGGTTTGTTTTGGTAACAGGTATAGTAGAAGGGGACCAAGAGCGGCGCTTGCAGTTCTGCCGTTTTCATCTACAACGACACGATGCTTTCTATTGTTCAGGCGTGGTTCCCTAAAATAAAGGGTACCAGTTTCCCACAGTCTCCGAAAAGTGTTTGAAAATGTGGTGTGATAAGGCACACGTCTGTCGGGGTACGGCTTTCTGTACATTCTTTGTGCAGCACTTGAGTTCCCATCAGCTCGGCCGTAGACAAAAACCATGTCGGCGTATTCTTCGTTATTAAACGTTGCATTGAGATGCAACCCACAGAGCTGATGCATGTAATTCATGCAATTCTTCCGCCATGCTCCAAGTTCAGGAGTTAAGACAATCACTGGGTTGAACAATAGTCGGACAAATTCTGATGAAATTGACGAGAACAGTTTATAAAGTATATATTGCGAATTCTAAAAAAAAAATCTTTGTCGTCTACGTCTTGTGAAAATATTTATTCGATATTAATATATTGCATTATATGCAAAATAATAATAATAATGTTATTAAAAATGTGGATCGAATTTCTATAATAGACCTTTTTATTATTACTTTAAAAATAATTCATTGATCATTATTTTCATTATTTACGTAAATAATGCTAAAGCAGGGCTAGGATCAAGAAGGAAAGAACGAGAAGAATAATAAAATCCTTTATTCGGCAAGATGAAAATTATAATTACCGGTTGCACGCGATGAGCCTAGAACTGCAAAATGAATGGGTGACCATAGGAGATTTTGTATTTCACTAGCTTTAAGATGGCGCACCCTGCTTCATGATTGGTCCTCAGCATTATTAATATTTTATCTTAATGACTCATTCCAAATGACTCTCCCAGATCAAAGTTACTTAGTAAGATGGGGCAAAGCCACCGAAAAATCTTGCAGCATCTGTGGGGAGGCAGTAGGAACCACGAAACACTTGCTAGTAGGATGTAGGGTACTTTTAAATAGAGGTAAATATTCACGACACCACGATAAAGTATTAGAAATCATACGAGAAGCGGTTAGTCTTTCTGTAGCAAGAGCGCAGAAGGGTATAACAACCACCAAAATATCAGTAGAGTTCGTAAAGGCAGGTTGTTAACTTTTACTGTTGTTGCTGTTGCTATGTGGATTCTTTCTGTGAAGACATGACGGAGTTTAATTTATGACTGTAGTGGTTTTTGTAGAGCGCGCTCTACAATAAAAATAATTTTAATAATTTTTAATTATCACCGGTGACGCTTTCATGGCCAGTAGGGACAGAACAGAAAAGAACAGAGACAAAAAAAAATAATTGCTGTACCACTTGCCCATCTGATGTTCACAAACAGGTTTGTTTTGGTAACAGGTATAGTAGAAGGGGACCAAGAGCGGCGCTTGCAGTTCTGCCGTTTTCATCTACAACGACACGATGCTTTCTATTGTTCAGGCGTGGTTCCCTAAAATAAAGGGTACCAGTTTCCCACAGTCTCCGAAAAGTGTTTGAAAATGTGGTGTGATAAGGCACACGTCTGTCGGGGTACGGCTTTCTGTACATTCTTTGTGCAGCACTTGAGTTCCCATCAGCTCGGCCGTAGACAAAAACCATGTCGGCGTATTCTTCGTTATTAAACGTTGCATTGAGATGCAACCCACAGAGCTGATGCATGTAATTCATGCAATTCTTCCGCCATGCTCCAAGTTCAGGAGTTAAGACAATCACTGGGTTGAACAATAGTCGGACAAATTCTGATGAAATTGACGAGAACAGTTTATAAAGTATATATTGCGAATTCTAAAAAAAAAATCTTTGTCGTCTACGTCTTGTGAAAATATTTATTCGATATTAATATATTGCATTATATGCAAAATAATAATAATAATGTTATTAAAAATGTGGATCGAATTTCTATAATAGACCTTTTTATTATTACTTTAAAAATAATTCATTGATCATTATTTTCATTATTTACGTAAATAATGCTAAAGCAGGGCTAGGATCAAGAAGGAAAGAACGAGAAGAATAATAAAATCCTTTATTCGGCAAGATGAAAATTATAATTACCGGTTGCACGCGATGAGCCTAGAACTGCAAAATGAATGGGTGACCATAGGAGATTTTGTATTTCACTAGCTTTAAGATGGCGCACCCTGCTTCATGATTGGTCCTCAGCATTATTAATATTTTATCTTAATGACTCATTCCAAATGACTCTCCCAGATCAAAGTTACTTAGTAAGATGGGGCAAAGCCACCGAAAAATCTTGCAGCATCTGTGGGGAGGCAGTAGGAACCACGAAACACTTGCTAGTAGGATGTAGGGTACTTTTAAATAGAGGTAAATATTCACGACACCACGATAAAGTATTAGAAATCATACGAGAAGCGGTTAGTCTTTCTGTAGCAAGAGCGCAGAAGGGTATAACAACCACCAAAATATCAGTAGAGTTCGTAAAGGCAGGTTCGTCCAAAAAATCTAAATTAAAACCTTATTCCACCTTGGACGCGTCTCCTGATTGGACTCTCAGGATGGACACGTATGAAAGGCAATACAAAATCCCCGGGGATGTTTGTGTTTCGTCATCTAGGCCGGACCTATTCCTGTACTCAAAACAACTAAGGCGCGTTATAATTGTGGAGCTTACTGTACCCTGGGAAACAAACATACCCAAAGATCATACATTTAAGCTTAACAAGTATTACGAACTATGTAACGAACTGATCAGGAATAAATTTATAGTTAATTTGTATGCTGTAGAAGTACAAGCGCGAGGTGTAGCAGCAAAATCTCTCTACAATTTCTTTAAGGATCTCGGCCTTTCTGGCATTTCTGGAACGTATTTCAAAGGCGGCTTAGTTCTTACGATATTTGGTTAGGTAGAGAGAGGAGCGTGAACAGTGAAGGTGAGCGTGTATGCGCATACTAAAGGCGTCCCTTAAACCTACACCTGGGTCGCAAGTCCCAGGCATTGTTTGCGCTCCTCTTCTTGCATCGCGATGGGCCCGGCACCCACACGGTGAATCTATGGAATGCTAAGAAGCTTCGTCTCGTCTCTTTTATTTCTTACAATTAAATGTATACAAAGTGTTTATGTATATTTAACTCTTAAGAATTACTAATTCAAAAGCTATTAAGAGTGTACATTCAAACTTAAAACCCAAGTCAAGAATGTCAGAGCATGATATCGTTGATTTAAATAACTCGTTCCCTTCATACATATATAACAATGCATTAAGCCTGTCTGTACTATAAATATTGTTTGTTATTTTTAATTGGTATTACTTGATATACACTATCATTATATATAGTTAGACAGTTACAGACAGACAGGTCTGTATCTTTGAACATCAATAACTTTGAATACAGTGAATATATCTCAATCAAACTTCACATGTTGTCAACTTGTATACAGGAAGACTTTTCATCCAGGAAAATGTCATTCCAACTAGACATATGAAAAATATTATCGAATTTGCATATTATATTAACAACAGTACAAACGTTCTAAAAGAATTTTATATATATATATATATATATATATGTATATCATATACATATATCGTATACATATATCTCTTCTCATAGACAAAATAATTTTTATTCTTTATATAATAAGATTAATATTAAATATTCCATTAGAGATTGACAGCGTTATGATATTACTATTAGTATTAATAAAACTTCATTGACCTTCAAATAACTTCATTACCTAAATATTATAAAATTTTTAACCTTACCTTCTCGTAAGTATTAAACCTAAACCAATCAGAGATTAGGGATAATCTAAAAATATTACACGCGAAGGAACTCGTAGTAGTGGGTTTCATTTTTTTTCACGGTTGAGTTTATATTAAAAGTTTGTTAAACTTTTTAATATAATTTTATTATATATTGAATAACGACAAAAGAAAGTATTATATATTACTTAAAAAATTAATATTCTTGCATCTTATATATCGGTAACATAGGTATGTGAAAACCATGTATCGGAATTCATTCAAATGAAGTCATTTAAAGTATATTGAATACAGACATATAAAATCAGTATATTGAATTTACAGATAGTAAGGAAAATAATAAAATTATTTAATATGTGTCTTTATCGGTTTTTTAAAGCTATTTCATTAAAAACGGTATTTATGATTTCTCTGTCAAATTTCACGGTTATCTTTCTGATTGGTTATTTGCGTGGTAGACTCTTGACAGAGTTTTCAAATCATATTTGTTCAGACAACGGCCGTCATTCAGAAACATTTGTTTTCTATTACGTTAATAATAACAATCACGTATCTGTTTGTAAAGAGATGGAATATAATATAGAAGGAATAGTTTCGTGACCACAATAAATAAGATATTGGATAGAAACAGAACTCCGGATGTCTCGTGAATCTATAAACATTTTGATAATTCTGACACAATTCTATGTTAACAGTAAAACAGCTGCATGTAGCTGCAGTCATGTAGGACATGTTTTATGTATTGAATACATAATGTATTCGTGGGTTATATTGATTGAATTCTGTATATTAAAGATTTACGCTATATATAAGCTATAGTCATGTATATAAGGACGAACAAATAAATTATATACTTCTGAATTTCAATACTAGTTGGAATGGATGCATCAAAAGTTGTACATACAGACGCACTCACTTTCAGTGCTACAAAATATTTAAAGATAAATTTGATACATACAAAGGCAATATGTAGTTCAGTTTAGAATAATTTAAAATATACGAGTATGTAGTAACAATATATTCTTTTTACTTATAATTTTCCATTACATCTATATATGAAACTAAATGTTGTTTTTATTGTCTTCTGTCTCAGGTCTGATGTAAATACTTTTCGGAGCTTGTGGTAGTTTGGGAAAATAAAAAAAGGTTTTTTAGAAGACTAACAAGCAGTAAGGGATAACTTTACCATTATGTCCTGTTGGGGGTAAAATACACATGTATGTATATATGTATGTAATGTTTGTATAACTAATATTTCATGTAATCCAGGCCGGAGATACCATCTCAAATACGTAGACTTACAGCAGATATTGGTGTCACTAAGTACTATATTAGACAGTTGTTGACAATTTTTTACTTAAATAAAAACAGTGAAGTTACATCCATTACTTGTCTTATCTTCTACCACATATTGTACTTGCTTATTATACCACACCTGTACTGTTGATTATAAATGTATTATGTAATATGGTAATGTAACAAAAAAATAAAATTAGTTTTCTAAATTACTTTATTCTATGTGGTGAAATATTAGAGCACAATACAATTCATTAAAGTCATAAAGCCATGATAAATTTAACTTCAACTTTGTCATGAAAACTTTTTTTTTCTTCTTATTATTGTTATTAAAGATTCGGGGAATTACGGGCGTATTTTAATATAGTTCAATAGTTAAGTATAAACAGGATTTTATATGAATACATTTAAAAATAATATATACATGGTTATTAATAGAAATGGCAATTATATTATTATAATAATACATAAAATAAAGTATTTTATAACCAATATTTAAAAGTATAATATTATAGATAAATATAATATTAAAAATAACAAGCAAATATTCCATGATTAATATATTTGAAGGTTCATAAGAGGTTATTTCAATTGCAGAATTATAGCAGAATAAACTAAATCAAGAAAAATACATGAACCCACACAACACCATAGAAGATGTCACGGTTTACTCTCTTCAAATGAACGAGGACAATAATTCCCTTATTAGGATGTCACTTTCGCACTAATGACTTGAGTGCATACAAAATCTGCACTCTATTGACTACAACTTGGTTTATAAACTGTACAGTGATATAGAAGTTTTGTAATACATTTTTTTTATAATCAAGGCATAACTAGTTATTCAAACGTGTTCTGTATTAGTTCTCGTCTGCTGAGAGCAGTGCACGTTGTTGCTGTTTTGGTTGCCAAAACTTACTGGCGGTGAGTACTGAGTCTAATGACTGTGTACGAGTTTGTTGTGGCTTGCTTTTAATAATATTGTTCGATGAACAAATTAAAAAGGCATTAAATAATACTTTAATTTTTATGACCAGTACATATATTTTTTAACTTGTATATAATATTTTTGTTACATTCGAAACATCCTTAAATATATTTTTTTTCTTAATCGTTCAAAATGTTATGTAATAATGTGTGTATTTTTTATATTTTAAGAAATATTTAATAACAGTTTTTATGTATCTGTAGAACGCATAAGAGATGACTGTATGTACACGATTTCAAACACAATATTGTTTTTATTAATGATATCAAAATAATACAATATATTTTAATTACTATAATAAAATACAGTAGTAACCATAGTTTTGAATTCATGAAAAAGTTCGTGGCGAGAGCACAATATTGGTCAAGTGAAGTTGAAAATTGTAATTCTGATGAGTTGACCCACAAACAGAAAACGTTTGAACAATATTTATGTTATTTTGATATTTTATTTTTGCTTTGAATATGTTTTGGTTGTATTCTAATGTTAATATCCATTTGATTTTGTGGACGTCATCTGTATTAAATTTTAGATTTATATTTTATATATATTAACAGAAGCAGATCACACCAAATATGGGTAGCCTTGTACTCTGATCCACTCCGGGCTCCATACATAGAATGTTTAAGATATGTAAGATTTCTCTCATCACAGACGGATAAATACATAAAAGTGAAAATATTTGATAAAAGGTAAGATTTATTATTACAAAATCTTTATACTTAAAACTGTAGAATTCTTTTAAATTAATTTTCATTGTATTTTCGTCTCTATCTAATTGTTCATACAATTAAAACTATTACATGTAGTTTCTTTGTTGTTTAAATGAAACATCAGTTTAAACTACATGTTACATATAACTATGTAAATATTCAATTAATCTTACCTTATTATATAAAAAGTATATGTTATATAAATAATGATGACATAAATACAGTTAATTTTAATATTAATGCCTCCAAAATTGATCGAATTCACTTTTTAGTTGTAGCAAGTAATTGAAAATAAATTAAAAGAGCACACAGCATTACTTATTGTTAAGTTTTAAACTTCTCTCTGTAGAGATGTATGGATTTAAAGCAACCGAGTGAATTACGGATAATGGTTTTTCTTTATTTTTAAGATTCTGGATTAAGTTAACTATAAAATAGAAAGAGGACTTTTATCATGTAATCTTGATTGGTCAGTTTGATATATATGTATTAACATTATTTTTTATATTACATTAGTTGTTTTTAGATTACAAGAGAATTAGAGTCAGGTGTTGATTACATTATAATTAATTTTGTTCTATTCATTTGATATGGAATTGGTTATAGTAGACTAGAGAGCAGAGAGAGTAGAGTAGTAGAGTTTTAGATTTATTCAGTTAAATATATTTTAATTCGTTTAACTGTTGGCTATTTTAAAACAAATAAAACATTCACTCATATATATTACATATTAGTATTTACAGATTGTTGAAATCGTTCTTTGAATATCGATTTAAATTATTTTTCAATTCAATGTAGTGTATATTATGGCTCAGTTGAAAGAGTGCTGTTAGGGAATATCAACAGTCGTAGTTTCGCCGTTGGTGATTATTTCTTTAATTTTTCATATAATTTTTAGAAATCATTAGATTGAACATTAGTTTTGTTCATAAATAGTTTTTCTTGTAATTAAATTTAAATTGTTTATTTTGCTTTTTAATTCATATAAAAATAAACTATTCTCAAAATTTTATAATTTTGTCACATTATTGTAAGGTCATTTAAACTTAAGTCTCAAACAACACTGCAATATGAACATAAATTAATATTAAATGCAATAAACTTTGTCATTTAATTGTTTATTATTCAGTATTTTTATTTATAACCTCTTTGTTTTCTAGTTTCTATAAAATTATGAATACGTTTAACTATAATATACGACATGGAAATAATTTATAAAATATATATATTTATAACACTCACCTGTCAATATTTCCCGCCATATCCGCGCGTTCGTTATTCACACAATTCATAATTTTAATTCACTAAAATCACAATTAATCACTTATATTTATATTTTAGAAGGCATTAACAGCACCTTTGATATGAAAACTTTCCGGTCACAAAATTATATATTTTTAATTACTATGTTTTTAAAAGTTTCCACTATGCGTATTTTCGTAAGTAAATCGTTTTAACTAAGGTTGTATGTGTGATGGTCAAGACACCATGCTGCAGTGTTGTCGACTGCCGCGCGTCGCTCGCTCGAGCTTACAGAGTATGAGTGGGACAGAGACGCGCCGTCAGGTTTAGTTTAGGTTTAGTTTAATATATTTAAAACTGTAGCCTCGACAGTTTTTTATGATTTCCTTTTATTAAAACTATAAATTTATTTACTTTATAAATGTATCTAATTTTATTAATATAATTTATTTACCGCCTTCTATATATTTCGTAATTATAAAGCTTCTTGTCATATTCATATTTAAAACATCTGAAAATAGAAATGACGCTTCTGCAATATTATGCTCTACTCTATGAATAACCAGTTGAATATGAAACATATTGTTGAACAACTTTCTTATTGCAACGCTATAGAGTTTAATTTATGTTAACATCCCATGGAAGAAAGCGGAAGAGAGCTTTTGAGCAAACTTGTTGGTTAGTCGTCATTCCTGTTATGTGATTGATATTATTATTAAATAATGAGTATTGAATCAAATTAATGGAGATACAGTTGTCATATCTGAGTATATTCTCCACATATTTAAGTATATTGAGGAAGTACTTGATATGACAAAGAAACCGACTCACTTACAGAACATTATTTAGTTTAAATGTCGTTTATTATTATTCATCTTCACAAAAACTAACTTGTTCTGTGGTAATATTTATTTATTTATATTTATTGCATTTATATGTAAACTATACATATAAAAATAAATTGTAGAGACATGGAGATTAATTAATCTTAGAGTTTAAAAATCTACCAAGTACTATTTAATGTAGGTTTTTATTACTTTTTGATTATAATGAGAAAGAATTACTTATTATAAAAATATTAGTAAAACCATAAAACGTATTTAATATATATTTTTTTGTAATGGATTTAAGCAAAAATTTTTTTTGATATAAGCTTTAATGTTTACAGAAATAATAAAAAAAGTATATATTTAAAAAGGATCAATATTTTGTGTTTGTAATTGTAATTTCATTAAATACTTTATTGCAATAATAACTCAGGGTTTTCCATGTATCTATATAGTCAGTTTGGTAAGACTCTCTAAATAATTTGCAATTAAATTTTAATTTAATATTTTAAGAGATTTATCTCTTGTACTCGCTCGCATTCATTTAACTCTCGGTTTTATTTGTGAAACTAGCTGTTGCCGATAGTTTTGTTTATTTTAATAAAATAATATTTTGAGGTGCATCATTTATGCATTCAATAGTACAGAATAAAAAAAAAGAATCTTAGGGCATCCGAAAAATATTAAAAATTAAATGTAAAAATATAATTTACCAATAAAAGATATTATTTGTGCTTATGTGTATCTTGATAATATAAGAGTGTGTCTATAGTCTTAAGAGAGCGAGACACAAAACTGTGCAGGCGTTGTGACTGACGATCTACAGTCGAGCTGTGTCAATCGCATATTTAGGCGGCCATTTCATTTAATTTCGTATGGTATTGTATTTTATTAAAGCTTTAATGTACTCAACCGAATATATAGTCTTGAGATAAATAATTTGTCAATGAAAACTCACATAAGTTCTTTAGACGTCGAGGACGGCTGTAAAAATATTTTTCTAATATTTGATCTAGACTGATTATTACCAAAATAAAACTGTATTAAAATGCATGAATTTGAAACATTTTAAATATTCATGAGAGATATATTTTAGTTTTATCAGATGACTAAGATACATGATAGACTTTGTATATTTTGTATTAGCATGAATCTAGGGTCGGAATAGAAAAATCTAAGCTGACTGAACAATATTTTATGTAATTTCACAGAGGCCTCAAAGGCCCGTATAGATTAGTTTATAAACGGTGACACATTGTAAATGAAACTTTACAGACTTTAATGTTTATGAACGAATTAAAGTTAGAAAGACAAGTGATAGATGTTTTGAACTCGTTAGTAAGGACATTAATATATGTTTCTATTTATTTTTTATTATTAAATTTGTTATGATTAACTATTCTAAAGAAACTATTACAAGGAATAAAACAATATGTTTTAGAACCACCAACCAACGTACCTAATACTCTATAAGGATATACAAAGATTTTACGTGTTCAGTGTGATATTCTATAATATATATAAATTACACAATAACACTCGAAATATATATAACTTATTAAAACAAAGCTTTTATATTATTTATTTATTCTTTTATTGTACACCAAAAAATATTTAAAAAAAAATAACACATAAAAATACAACAGGCGGCCTTATCGCCTAACGGCGATTTCTTCCAGGCAACCTTACAAACATTAAGTATTAAAAAATAATAAACATTGGTACAGGTAGGTGGCGTAAAGTTACATACTAAACATACATATAAATAATAACACACTAATAAACATATAATATAAAACAACAATAAAACGTAATAAACTAAACAATGCAATACACTACTTATATTATATACTACATAATTAAAATAAATAAATAAATAAGTGATGTTCAGTGAGTGTTATACAGAAGTTGTTTTAACTATCTTGACTCAGAAAGTATTCTTTTACTGTTTTTTTAAATAAAATTAATGTTTTCGATTGCCGTAGAGACAAAGGAAGAGTGTTCCACAGTTTTGTGGCAAGCACTGTAAAAGAGTGCTTATAAAATTTTGAGTTATGGAATGGCATTTTTAATATTAATAATTGTGACGATCTCAAATCTTCCTGTGGTCCTAGAAATTCAAATCTTTCCTTTAGGTATGTGGGTGTAATTGGATGGAATAATACGCAGTACAGCAGAGAAAGTACATGTAAATCCCGGCGTCGACGAATAGTAAGCCACTTGAGCTGTTGACGAAATTGTGAAATGTGGTCATATTTGCGCAAGCCAAATACGAACCTTATAGCTATGTTTTGAAGTCGCTCAAGTTTATTTAATTGGTCCTCGGTCAAATTAAGAAAGCTTACATCGGCATAATCTAGAATAGAAAGTAGGAGAGAATGTGCTAACATAATTTTGGTAGGAATAGGTAGAAAATATCTTAGTCGCTGAAGAGAATTCATTGCGATGAATGTTTTCCTACTGAGATCTTTTATGTGAACGGACCAACTTAATGTTTGGTCTATGTATAACCCAAGATCTTTAGCGGAGTCATAGTATGGTATTGCTATACCGTCATATAAGATCGGTGGGAGATTTAATTTATTAATTTTAGCAATCATGCCGGGTCTGCCAATAATAATTGCCTGTGATTTAGTGGGATTTATTTTCAAACCATAGAGACAACTCCATTTTAAAATTTCAGTCAGGTCATCATTAATGGCATATATGGAGGAATGCAGATTGTCAGCGCTAGTATGGCGGTAAATTTGAATATCGTCTGCATACATGTGAAAGAGAGAAGATATATATTGAGTTATGGAATTAATGAAAATTGCGAAAAGTAAGGGAGATAAAATATATTAAAGTAAGGGAGATAAAATATATTAATATATTCTAAATAAAAAAAAAAACAAAGCACATTGCACTCAAAAAAAAATAATTTTACTTGTAATTTTAATCATATTATTATCAAACTCATTGTTTCTGATAAACGATATGATGATCGATGTATTGATATTGAAACTCAACTCATGTTAATCTACAAATACTAAAATATTTGGCAACATGGCGCCCCTTGGATTCAAAGTTGGTTTATTATTCAGAAATAGGTTTTGTTCCGATCTTAGAATCTACGAGTATACTTTGATATTAGGGACTGTATAACAAATGTGAAAATATTTGATTTTATGTATGTTTGTATGTATTGTGTTATCTCAAAACTTCGTGACTGACTTTAAAATTTCTTTTACTTGTTTAATGGGTTTGACGACGAGTGAAGCGTACATGGTCAGATTTAATAAATATCTGCTCTTTGTTATTTTACAAACTAAGTACGACGTCCTATGGTATCATATGATATTTTATGTTCTAGCAATTTATACTCTAGAACAGTTTATAATTACATAGATTGATTGTAAAAAATATGTTTAGTAATATGTAATAAATAGTTCGAATAGTTTTAATATTCCATTTCTTTTTGTGTAATAAATATGAGTGTTTAGCCACAGCTAGAGTTCGTTGGTTCACCTGACACAGACACAAATGGGTAGAGCATCGGAACTTAATAAAAGGTAGAGTGACGTTACTGTAATACTTATTGTACTTGTAATGAAGTACAGCTGACAGTAGCGTCGACACCTGACACTTATGTAGACCAAGGTGTATAAAGTATGTTTTTATAAAGTTATGAGTTAATTATTTACAACGCTATTTCCTATAACACGGAACGAATCTATCTCGTTATAGAGGGGATAAATATATAGTAATAGAGTGACTTTATGATTAGTATGAATTTTTAATAAAAAGTACATAAACAATATATATATTATATTTTAAATACAATTTTTATTCCGAAAACATTTTATATTTACTAAAAATTTTGGTAGAAATGTTTTCAACGACATACTTATTGTGTGAGTGTAAATTTACTTTTACATTTAATTATAAAGTTTGTTTCATAATTGACTGAAACCACACGAGGACGATACGAATATATAAAATTCAATTTGTAGCGAATTGGGAGTAATTTATACCGTGTACGAAAGAAATAATTGTATATAATTTTATCCCCATACATACAAACTGGTCCGGCTCTTGTGTATTAAGGTAACCATGTATAAATTACTGCTGGACAAAGATGTGACAAATATAAAGTATATATATTATTCACATTAAATTTTTCAGCTGATGTATATGATGTTTATTTATATACCTGAATATTTGTTTTTACTATCTAAATATAATTAACATATGAAGTTAAATGCGTATCACATATTTTTATCAGTGTTAATCTTTTGTTATTAGGTGAGGTGTCGTTGTCTGTAGTCTGTTGTCAAGGATGATGGCACATCACATGTGCTTATATCGACAATCACCTGTCCATATATAGCCAATCTCATTGTAATGAGAATATATACATCGAAGGACCAATATGTAAAATATTTAAACCCAAAACGTAAAAAATGCTCTGAAAAAGGTCAAAGAGTGAAATTTCTAAAAGGGCTTAAGCTTTTGCTTAAGAAAAATATACCTCAAAATTGTACAGAAACTTAATTGTGGTTAAACTAATTGTATGTCTGTTAAATCGATCCAAACCTGTAATTATTTAAAATAAAGTAAATTATTAACAATGTTCGAACTCAGATTTTGATGTTCATAACTAATAAATTATAATTTAACATTTTGCTCGGCAACACCTAAATATATGACAAGTTTAAGTACTGGATACCCAATCTCACCCCTCCCCTCCTACTTTTCTTCATCCCTGTGTTCCGTCGTCTACAAACATTGATGCTACAAATCCACAAACATTGATGCTTGCAGCTACGTATCTGCAAGTATCAATGTTTATAGATGCAACGTTTATAGATTTGTGCGAAGGTAACGTTAAGTTACGGTTACGTAAGATTTGTAACGTAACATAGACTGTTTGTTTGTCCCACACCAAAAACATATTTCAAAGTTTTAATTAAATTTACAAACTGTAAATATCTTAAGTTAGTTTATGTCATTAAAATGTTGTTGAACATCATTTGATTTTCATAAAATAATAAATTAGAAAACGTGATCCAAATTTAAACTACTTTTTACGCAGCATTATGATAATTTAAAAAGAAGCCATGATAAGATAAGTAAACCGAATATTTTATTTGAGCTGTTTGTTTCTAAACAGTTCATTTTCTTTTTGGTTTAAATTCATTTAAAGTTCAAGAATTATATATTTATTTACAGTACTTTATATATCTAGAAACGTTATGAAAAAAAATGATATCCAAAAGCAAAACACTTTATATTTTGCATCACAAGTTATAATACTAGAGGATATTAAATATATTATTATTAAATATATTTATATATAAAAACTTACGTACTTTCTTTTTTTGTAGTGCATAATAATTGTAAAATATTTTTAACATAAGATTAAATTAAAATGTAAAATACATGCAAATGCAATTATCATCATTTATGGATATCTCGACGTCAAAAATAATTAATTATAGTTGAGGGGTATTGTGGAAATAACCGTCAGATATATAACGCAAAAAAAAATAAGAGCATACATAATATAAAAACAAAAAATTACCTTACCTTATACCTTATCTATTGCCTATCTAAGTGGGTTGGCATAACTTTGGATTGCCTTGGGGTCGTCTTTGCACTCTCTGTGATGACCCAAATTATCATTCAATTATTTAGAATCAGTATATGTCTATTTCTTATGGGTTCTCCTATTATACGTCTTCGCAATATTATGTTTCTATTATTTCAATACATATTCATGTATCATATTAAATAGGAATTATTCGTTTAGTTTGGTTTATGTTGTATATATAACTTAATACTTATAAACATTATTATTAGGAATTTAAACAATTTAAACATTTTCAGTAAATATTTAAAACATATTTGCTAATTCTGTCTCAACCACTATAATATTAAATGTAACTGAGACAATGTTTCCTTTAGTTTCTAGTCCTGCAGATCAACTGCTTACAACTTATTATCTAATATCTTATCTGTATGCAGTGTATCAATTAAGAGTTTTTAGTGAAAATAAAATATTCGTGTTCAAATTAACATTCAAGATAAATCTATTTCAAAATAATATAACACAAATTACATGTACAATATGTTACTTGAAGATGGCCACGCATAAAAAACCTTATTTAATGTAGACTTATCATTACTTAAAAACCAAAATGCGAGTTTGACACTAGAGGCTTTTGTCTGCAGAGCTAGTTGCTTTAATTTCATCTATACTGTTCTCTAGTTTGTTAAATACTATTAAGAATTTAATTAGTCTTTGACGGATAAAAGGTGAAAAGATTATAAAACATTTAACTCCGATATCACAAAGGGATAATTAGGTAATGTATTTTAAGGGTTATTTACGTTACTTCTGTCTGAAGAGACCAATGAGAATTTTTTTAATTTAAACGGTTCTGGAGTTTGTTTCTACAATTATGTCCATATAAATAATTCGGAGATTTTTGTAACTCAAAAAATTCAAGTCACCAATTTTTACTAACACAATGCTTTTTGATATTTACACGCGTATTCATGTGAATTTTCCGATCCTAGGTATATCTGCTAGCCACGGTTGTAAAATAGCTTTTTTCAAGTAGGCATTTCTGAATCGTACTTTTGAATCGTCAATTGTCAAACGCACTTTTGATTTTCAATTCGTAGTAGTCAGTCCGTGAGTAAGCTACCACCGGAACCGAAATGCTGCTCTGCTGAGAAGAGCCGGCTAGAAACTTGCTCTTTTTAAAAGAAATTTAATAATATTAGATGATGTACATTATAATAAGAACTCTGTAAATGAGTCAACGACTTAAGTTCGACACAATGTTAATTTTTTTTTTTTTTTGTCTCTGCTCTTAGCCCTACTGGCCATGACAGCGTCACCGGTGGAATGGACGGGTGCAGAGACTCGCCCTTGAAAAAGGGGGGCCTGAAGGGCCTCAGGGGAACGCGCGTCCTGAGGGTGCCTCCTGTGAGGCGCGGACCACGGCTCAGAACGCCGTTAGGTGGGCAGCGAGGGTTGGATGTGGGTTAGGATTTGACACTAACGTCCTCCGACGGCAGAACGCCAGAGCAACGTGCTTGGATGGGTGTTATAATAAGATTTATTTAACAATACATTTTTTATTTTAGTTTTAAAACTAAGAAAAGGAATATCTAAGATATCTTGTGGAACGCACAGACCTTACGATAATAACACCCGCCTGAAAATAAAAACATCTTAAAGAATAAAATTAAAAAAGGAAAAATAAAATAAAGACCAATAAAATATTTGATTAATAGATAGTCCTACATCTTTTTCATTAAAGCCATAGCTTAAAAAATTGAACATAAACAAAAATATTATCTTCAATCTGATAGTAATATTTAATTTATTTATCTTTGCAACGTTAACAAGCATATAAAAATTTTCTACACTGAAGGAATATTTTTTATAAAAAAATTATATTATTGTTTTCATTTATGCTGCTTCTATTGTTAAGAAAGTTACGTTTTAAGTGTTTTTAAATAAAGTGAAAATACTAGTATTATTCTATTACTAAAAACAACGTGCTTTATTAAATAAGTTTTAATCAATTATTTTCATAAACTGAAACTAATTAGTGGTAAATGTTATTTTTAATTTTGATTAGTCCTTTATCGCAATTTGATTAAAATTTTATTAAACTCTATTAGAAAAGTATTATTATTATTATTATTAACGAACATAGTTTTATATTTTCATCAAAATTAAACTGCACAAAAATTATAAGCAGTAGGTAGGTTTTGACGTTAAAAGTTAAATAAATTAAGATTATTTAAAATGTGACAGATTGAATTAAATAATAGCTTTCTTTGTTGAGATAACTTCTTTGATAAACGATCTGTGCTATGAACATTTAATAGTCTTTTATTTTAACACTAAATCCACATATTTTAATCCTATTGAGGTAACACAGTATTCAAACTGCAGGAGTTATGATATGAATATTCGAATAGTACATAGCTCTAAGTAAATATCTCGAGCTTTGTTTAAGTAATGAGTCATTGTTCAAATATAATAGTTGTTCAACCTCGGATATAGTTTACATAGTAGGGAATTGTGTTTATATTATACCACAAGCTTTGTTTATTAATAATTTATTATAGTATTGTATATTATTTTGACATTTTGTACTTATATTATAATTAAGAACAACATAAGTAATTATAAAGATACAAAGGCTAAGGAAACTTAACTGTAACGCAATATACTTCAAGATTTCTTATAAAAACACTTATCATCATGCTTTTGTATTTTACTTAATAATTCATTTTATTATAAATTATTTTATGCATAAATAGTTAACATTCTAAAATATAAAAATGAATTTAATTAAAAAAAATTTATTCATTAATTATACAATGACAATACTGATATTATTAATTTGTTTATATAAATGAATGGCCTATATAGTAGTATAACTACTAAGGACGTATAACACAAAAAAAATATTTTGCTAGGGTATTATAACACTAAAATATGAGTTCGGAATAAATTGTTTTAATTTACCTATGTGACGAAATTTCGTAATTTGTATAGAGGAGAATTAGTAAGTAGTATTTTATGTGCTTTAACTGTGTAGAAACATTTTCATATTCTCCAGGAAATTTTGACCCTAAATTAAAGAATGTTATTTTATTATCACAACTGTGCGATATATTTAGATAATTAAAATATGTTTTTCTGTTGTTATATGCATTTATAATGAAACTACTGATTTGATTAAATTTATTATTTTTAGTATAAAATTATTTTTCTGTACATATTTAGATCTAATTCTCGATGTAACTAAATATGTTATTAAAATATATTTCATATACGTGAGGGGTAAATATCAAGCCAGTCGAAACCGAATAGCTATAGTTTATATAGATTATATTTAATAACAATTTAATATAATTTAATTTGTTAACTTAATCCTTATTTTATCAAGTTATTTTCATTCAGATTTTTTTCAATGCCGTGTTTTATTTCTAGAGGCTTATAAATAAATCTCCAACCTCCCTAGAGAGTTTCAAGTTTCTCTCCAGAACCCAACACTAGCCGATCTTGAATTATTAAAGATATTTGCCGCATGGTTTTGGGTCTGGAAATATTTATTTAACTCAGACACATGTTTGCATGTTTTAATAGGACGAATGAAATGTCGGTCAACGTTACAAAGAGAATTGGTTAAAATGATGTATAAAAGTACATATATGTATATTAATATCAACATAGATATAAAAGAAATATACCATGATTAATTGAATTAAGTGAGCAAACAATTTAAATATTTTTAAATAAAAAAAAAAAAATATTCTAGGATTCAGTTACGAGATTTTATAACTTAAAATTTTATTTTATAAATTTGGAAATACAAATGTTTTTGGTCAGTAAATTCTCAGTCTTCAAAAATTTTATACTAACATTTTTATCGATCTTAATATGTTTCTTAATAAAAGTTTAGAAATTCTGAGCGGTGAATACTTTCACAAGATTTTATAAATAAAATAAAGGACGGATAGCATATTCTTAGTGATTCCACTAAATTAAGAGATTTATTTAAATTGAAACAGAAGTTTCAGCTGAAAAATATAAAACGCTGTTTAAATTTAGGCAGTTATGCAGCACCGACATTAAATTGATACTTTCAATCGAAGATTAAACATAAATTGAGCTAAAAGGAATTAAAAATGAATTTGAAATGAGAACGGTCAGTAATAAATGGTTCTTTAGTTTGTAGTTCAGTAACTATCGTATTTTTTCCTGTTCTACACCATAGAACTTAGAATAAAAACGTCTACCTTTTACCCTCCTAAAGTTTTTATGTACATGCTAGAGTCTTAAGTTTCTGTGATTAAGCTTTTACTATTATTACTATTTGTTACTATATTTGTATTATTCACAAACTTATGAGTAAAAAGTAATCACACATTTTGTTTTTGAATTGTCACACTCACACATCTTCAACAAGTCAATAGAAACAAATTAGGCATGTGTGAAGAACTTTACTACAAACTTTATCACCCAACTGTAAGCATATGCCTTGATAAATACATTTATTCTCAAAGGACATCACTTATATATTAATATTATTATACTAGCGTCTTCAAAGCAATCCTAATAGGCTTCTCTGTATTCGAGAAGCGTAGCGTAGAATCGTAGCGTAAGTTAGTTATTACTTAATTTAACAGCTTTATACTGGAACTTGTTGTGGTTTAAACAATCTTTATTAATTCCTTCATTGTGATTATCACCAAAGAGTTTAATCCTATATCATTAATATGTTTTCCATGATAAAATAATAAGCGGCTGTGAAATGCGAGAGTTTTAAAAAGAATTAAATAAACAAGATCTTAACTACATAATTCATTGAGACTTAATTAAGATAAATTGGAAAAAATAAGTGTATCTTCAATGCACGGACACGAGTTAAGAATTTTTATTTTTAATGTTTGTATCAATTAGTTTATTTTTTAGTATTTATTTAATCGTTTGTTTTATATTTGATTAATATTATATTGCGTATATTTTTCTAGAAACATATTAACTTTAGTAGAAGATTTTATATTTTGATTTGTTTAATACAAGTATGTAATGTAACTTTCATATTGTAAATAAATAATTATTTCGATAGAATAGTCACATTGAATTATTTTAGTCAGTAAGGTATTAGTATTCTTAAAATTATAATTAAATGTATTCCCATTCCTGCAAAATAAAGTTATCTTAAATATAAATATGTAATATATATTATTAGTTTAGTCTGATTAAAGTAAAAATCCAAGTTTGAGGTTAAATTTTAAAAGGTAAAACTTATTAATATTAAAAAATATCTTAGTTAGATCTTGTTAAAATATAACATAATTAACTACAGAAAAATTATTGAAAAAATTACAAATACGCTATTTGGTGAAAAAAATTGATAAGGCATTAATTTCCAAATTCAATATAGAGAATGTTTATTAGAATTAATAATATCAATAAATATTTATAGCAGAAATACAAATAAACATAAAAAAATCTTACATTATTTAAAAGTGAAAGTTAATAACCTTACTTCACTTACGCATTGACTATTTGAATTTAAGTAAAGCATGGTACCCAATGCAAACTAAAATAACTAACCACGTTAATACTAGTTATTTGAAGCAATTATAAGAAATTACAGGATTCTATCGGATTTTCCAGTTAAAAATAAAATATGTTGGGACATATCCCAATATTATATATATTTTAAGCCATAGGCCATAGCCTCAGGCAATATGTTGACGTGATTTTTGTACTAATTGGAGTCGCTTAGTTTTATGAGATCAAATTAAATAGATTTATTTCCATTAATTTTATTATTGAGAATTACCTTGGTAGAAATATTCAAATGCATATACGTAAATTCGAAAAAAAGAGAATAACTCTCATATATGTATCTCACATTTATTAAATAGACACAAATGAAAGACGTCAAAGTAGTGTGTATTACTTTTAATATAAGTTTTAATTTAGACTCTAAGAGCTGTGCAAATATTCATTTATTTGAGTCAACGTGAGAAAAATTACTTCTTCCACCCTAAACTGTTGGCTCTTAGAGTCGTATAATTTATTTTGGATTGTACAGCGATTTATTCTCCATGAACAATTTATTTAATCGTGTCCTAATCTGATAATTTAAAACCATCATCTTGCCCTCATTTCAATTATTTATGGTTAAATTGCATTTCTTTCATGCTCTTCTATCCTACGTCATCTCAGATGAGACTTGCTTCTGTAGCATATTAATTTTCAGGAACTCCATACATATGTTCTGCAGTCGCTCTCTTTTTATAACTATTTACATTCATACTTAAGGCTACTGATTACTTGCTTTCTTCCTGTTACGTGGCCATTCCACGACCCACGTTAATTCAAAAACACAAAGCCATTATATATTTCTAGGAGAATTATATATTAAGGATATTTCAAAGGTTTACAGAACTGTTATTTTATGTGAGACATTCATAGTATAATCTAAATTCCACCTCAAATAATATTGTTACCTCACACATGATGTACAAGAGACTTCAATACACAGTAATTACATTTGAAACTGGAAGGCGGTCCACCATTGCGATTTAAATTTGAAATGAATGTTAAAATATACTAAGAATTAAAAGCTGAATGATAACCATCAATAAATATACTTATTTTTTTATTTTCAATTATTTATATGAACGGTAAATTTAGAGTAATAAAATTCAAAATTTTGTAGAACCAAATTTCATTAAGAGGAAGCACTCGAACCTGAGACCTCTATCACTCTGTACCCGTTGCTTTGATGACTAAGCTATCGTGTATTGGCGGTAAATACTATTCTATTCGCTTATGTGTTTTATCATTATGGGTTTTACACATAGATCTCAGGCTTAGACAGAAACAAAGTCTATAAAGCACAATGGACTAGATTGTGCAAAGCGTAATAAAAATTAATTTCCATACATTCCTATTCTCAACGTCCATTGAGATCCCAAACTTCGAACGAGTGTATACGGGCTTGTTCGGTGACCTGATATTGCGTGACGCTTTTATTGCAATTATTTTCCCCGTGACTTCATCTGCATACTACTTAAAATATATTCCCTGAATATTTGAGATACGAAACAAAATACCGACTTACCCAGCAAAATAATATCAGGTCCATTAATTTGCATCAATTATTTAACTAAAATATTATCCAAATTCGAATTTGAATTAACTTTCCATCTAACTAAGACGTATTTAGAAAGCTATAATTGTTTATTTTTATAATTAATATTAATTGACAAATTTATTAACACTGCCATGGAGTCGAACTTGCGTTTCCCGGGCTATCGTTCTGTCGTTCTGCAAACTAAACTACAGTGTCATCACCCTCCTAAATGAATTTAGTTTATTATATATAATTTCGCTTTTATTTTTTAATAATGCCGCAGGCATTATTAAAAAATAGGTAGGAAGTGGTTAGAAATAGAAATAGTATTTACTTGTTATTATTTAATTATGTTTCATTAAAATAAATGCTTTATTTAAAAGATTCACGAGAGATATGTATTTTTACAGTATATATAAAAAAAAATCTTGTGCAATGCATAGACTTCCTATATTATAACTTAACGAAAGAAAAATTAAACCGTTACGAGTGAATTTTGTTACTAAGATAAAAGAAGAAGAAATAAAGAACATCCATATAGAAGGTGGTGGTGAAAGTACTACTTCAGTCGTGTGTAGTCTAGTATAGTCCAATCAAGCGACTACACTACTCCACAATAGTTAATTTGAGGAATTAACAAAATCTTCACAACCATTTCTATTGGAATAAATGTAAAAAATATTTTATTAAGGGAATTACAGTAGTAAAACGCAATATAAAAAATATTCTGCTGGTTGAATCACATCGAGCTTAAGAATCGCTCTCTCTAAAGAATCGAGTGTAATGTATTCTGTATTTCTGTGTTATAATTGAAGTAAATAATTAGTAAAAATATTATAGTCATAAAAATATTATTTTACATTTGATATGTAGGAACAAACGTTTTGCAAACATTTCCTGGATACAGCCTTTACAGAAACTTCTTTCAATTAATTATAGATTGGGAGCTACGTCCTGAAAACTGATAGATATTCCGTGAATAGAATGCGTAATAGTATTCTATTATTACTAGTATGAGTTTATTACCATATCCATATATTGTAATAATCATAGTTTTGTATTATCATTTATTCTCATTCATTTGGTATTTTAAGTATTAAGTTATAAAGTATGAATTAAATAAAATGAACGGTTTAAAGAAGTCACATTTCTTTTGTTAACGACCACAAGCTAATGAAATTTGTATAATTAAATTATTATACATGCTTCGGAATACTTATATTAATATTCAAATTTTACATTTAAATTCTATATTAAGAGTTGTTATGATCAGGAAAATAAATTTAAATAAATATAACATAATATTTCAATAGAAAAAAGAAATATAACTATTAGTTACGGTTTTTTTTCATTTTCTTATTTTCCTAGGTTTCAAATTTATTCAGTTGTGAAGAATTGAACCATGGATTTTCTTTTTAACATTCACTTAATTAAAATGTTCCTGCCCTAAACTAGAACTTCCATATTTTAATTTAGTCGCAAATGGTCATATATGTAACAATTCAATTTCTAGGTCTAGTGAATGAAATTATTTCGTTATATCGCACGCTTTTATTATCGTAATCTGATTTACTTCCAATAAAACATCGATCTGTTTAGTTCATTATTGGGAAAAGATTAAATTATTGTCAATTTATTTGAATACCAACCACGACAGATTTAAATGCTTGTCTCTCTAGGACAAATATATTGAAATTTTACGCCAAAGTATTTTAGGAGATTGAAGAAAACTTTAATACCCCCAGAGTACAAAAAGAAGTTAGGATCCAGCAGAATACCATAGTTTAAAAGGCCTGTTGTCTGTTCGCTCTTTCTGAACGTAAGATTCTCACAAGGATAATATAATTCTTTGTGTTATCCACAAATTGTATTCCACATTTGTTTTTGTGTGTAAATGAGGGTGTAAGTAAGTATTTGTGTATCTGTTTGAACTAAAAGACAGGAATATATTTTTTTTTATAACATTGTGTTATGGTTGTGAAGTTTTTTATATGTTAGGCAAACTCGCGCGACAGGATTTTTCTATTTTCATAAAATAAAATATGTCTGGTTCTGAGTCTTGATGTTAATGTATGTGTGTGTGTCGATGTGTAAGGTATACGTATATTAAAAAGTTATGCCCATGATTTTTTTTATTAAATTAATTTCCGGTTGTAATTTACCCGGTGAGGACTTTGTCACTTCCCCGTCCACCCGTCTGTTTAATGAGTAATAAATAATATTTATTGTTATGATTTCTCTATACATTGAAAAATAAATATATATACAAGTTTTGATTGCTATAAGCAACTTTATATATAAAGTACGGTCTTTTGTATAACTTCACAATTTATTTTACAGAATTTGAAAGATCGTAATGGTCAGATAGTGAGATTCCAAATAAAGGGCTAAAATTGGGGTATTGAGAGATGTATCGCCATCTAGCAGCATTACATACCATAACTGAAACATCACTTTCGCGCTTCTTCAATGGCGGCAAAGTCGTTTTAGCAAGTCCTAACTAAATGTTGAAAGTAAAATCCCTTGTAAGAATTGGATATAATAAAAAAAAAACATAGTATAATTTTGAGAACCTGTAGGGACTACTTGTCTTATAAATAAAGTTAAATCAAGGTTTAATTTCCATTATTATGCAATTTATTAAAAAAGACGCCAAGTTTAATAATAATAATAGTTTTTAAAAAGGTAATCACAAAATGCTTTAACAGAAATTAGTCAATGACTAACAATTTCTATTTTCTCGTAAACAAATATCAACAATTTTAAGGTTTGGGTGTGAGTCGCATACTCAATAGAATGGAACTTCAGGCATTAGTATAGCTTGGTGGGTTTGCTTCAAAACGTTTTTAAATAGAAAGCTGACTTGTGCCCTATAGCGGGACACGAAGGAGCAATTTTTTCCTAAACAATGTAATATATTGCATATCTTAATATTATAAAAAAATAATATTTATGTTACAAACTAATTGAATTTATCTCATCAAATGCTGTTTAAAGAATTATTCACTTCAGTGAGTATTTCTATCAAAACCGGCGAATTACATTTTATAATATAAGAGTATACGTATATGTGCTGTTTGTAATTTATGTTGTAAATCGATTTCTTTAAAAGCTTTTTAAATTCTTTTCCCAGAATAATATAAAGGGATTGTTCCGTGGTCTCGATTTTTCATTGCTTTCCGGTCATACGAGCGTGCTCAGCTTACAAACTATAGAAGTTATTTTGTAGTGCACCACTTGATTGGGCATACAGAAACAATACATAGGTATTATTAAACATTTTGTGACTAGATAGGATCTTTAAGAATAATATGATTGGTTAATATAGTGCTCTTTTAAGGTTTAAACAATTAAACACTTAATATAACAATTTCTCGTGAGTGTTACAAAAATAATAAATTCATCGGAACCATTTGAAAAGAGTTAAAGAGATATTAATCTTTTACCAGGTACAGTTAAGGATAGGTAATTTTGTTAATTCGGTATCGCACATGTACCACGACTCTCTCTTCGTTGATAGAACACAGCGTTTCAAAAAAACGTATTTTTGGTAAACGTTTTCCATGAAAACAGTTTTTATTTCACGGAATAATATACAGCTTATGTCGAACCTGAAGATTTTTATTTGCGACTTACTCGGATTTCACTCGCGTATATCAAAAACGTAACAAAAAACATGGTCGTCAAAGACTCGTTATCTTTATGTGAGACGAATTATCATATCATACCATTAGGAATTGTGTAAAATAATGTTATTTTAATTTTGCATTAAATATAATATTAAATTTTGTAACCAGTATAGTGCTGTTCTGTGTTCGCACGAGCGTAAAACTCAACATTAATATCAACCCTAATTTGACAAATTGGAGTTTTTCTTTACGCTTCACTATTAATATAAGAGTATCTATACATACCTTTTATAACGAATTACATTACGATTTTTAATAAAATAGCAATCATACAAAAGTTATTTATCTGACCCTAATATTGATTTGAAAGCGTGAATATAAATAAATCGTTTTATTAGATCACCTACATCACTCAAGAGATTACAGACATTGTCTTGTTATACCGAAGGAGTAACAAGAGTGTTGTCTAAGTTTTTCCTCACTAAAAAAAGGAAGCACAAAAACGTCACCAGATTACTCTAACTATAATATTCATACGTTGTCTGAATAATACTATAATAAAGTAAACCCTGGAGAGATAAGTTCACGTTTGTCAGCATTTTATTATATTCATTTTTCTTTTCTTTTGTATTCATATGGATAAGAAATAAAGCTGTCTGTAAATTGAATCTGTTGTAACTACAATAAATATACCAAACAATGTATAAACAGTTTTAGTATTAACTTATGTATATTAAGGTAAATTATTTATATGCTATCATTTAACTCATAACTTAATCTGCAACATAATTCAAATTAATCGTTGAAACTAGTTTCAGAGAATTTTTAACAATATGGTAAAATCATTTATACCATGAATATTTGATGCTAAGGTGACAATTTGGATACATTCTGTAAACTTATCAACTTTCACTAAATTTGCAATCAAATTCAGAATTCAATTTCAGATATGAGGAGTACTAATACCTTGGCATATGTTTATTTACTTCTTATATTTGTTACATATCACATTTGAAAATAATTGTACGTAATAAAACTCTTCTTTTTCAGTTGTTACCTCTTTAGTCTGGATGAAGTCTAAGATGGTCTTCAGGTTTAAGTAAATAAAAAAGGTGATTTTATTTTTATTTATAATTTACTTAAAGTAATAAAATATTATTAGTAGATTAATAATCACTAGTAACAAGGTACAATATATCTGGAAGGTGGTAACTATTACTATATATTTGATATTTAATTATTAAGACATGATCTGCATGATATTGGGATATCTGTGAAGTTTCTAATTAGACATCATGAAATGGGAACAATAACCGGTGTCTATAATATTGAATTAAGAAAGAGCTGCTACTGCTGTACGCACTTCATGCAGCTGTACTATGTCCGAGTTAGGTACAGGCTGCGGTTTTAGTGATTAAACTATTTTAATCCACTTGAAGCAAATTGGAAAGATTCAAAAGCTTGGTATCATTTATACCACAGGAATTGAGGGAAACAAACTGGCAAACGCGTGTCGACTGCCGTGTTACTTAACCGGCGTAATAATGAAGGGTTTTTAAATCGAATCATTACTTGTGATAAAGAGTAAATTATTTACCATAATCGGAAGCGCTCATCTTAATGACTGGACCCGGACAAGATAGCCAAATCCTGTCCCAAGCGAAAATGGACCAAAAACTTTTACTTATAAACGTTTGTGTGGACTAGTGCCGGTGTCGTTCATTGCATTTTTCTCAAAGCTGGCTATACAATTATGATAGATGTCTTTTATCAGCAACTGCAAACTATGATGAAAAAGCTAACTGCTAAACAACCGAGGCTGGTCAATCGTTTTACGCCACTACTGCTTCATGACAACAGACGGCTACCAAAAGAGAAGAGACTTCCACCCTACTCCCCGGACTTGCGTTCAAAGATTTTATTGATTCCCGGCCGAATAGTTTTTTTAGTAAAGGGAATAATGAACTAACTAAGGGATGGCAAAAATGCATAGATAATACTGGTTCATGCTCTGACTAAATAATAATATTATATTAAAAAATATTCGACTTTTTCTTTATCCCATACCAAATTTCATATGTAAGGACCTAATATAATACTTAAGCCAATCAGAGATTAGGGATAATCCAAATATATTACACTTGAAAGAAGTCGTAGTAGTGAGTTCGATATTGTCTAATTTCACGAGTAGAACGTTAGTATATATTGTGTTTATATAAATGTAAAAATTGTGTGTCAGTTTTTTTAACTGTATATTTTTTTAATTAAGATATTTTTTGTATACTGCAATATATGTCGTATATAAAACATGTTCGGCATTAATTGTATTGAATTCAATTTATTTAATATTTATTTAATACATATAAACAAAATCAGTGTAGTGTTTATAGGTAACCAAACCAAATAGTAACCAAACGAATAAAAACATTTAAAACAGAGAAATAAAAAGCATCTTAAAGCTTTAACATTTTTATTAGACTAAGAAAGCAGTAAAGATACAATATACTTCGCAGTGAACATTGTCTATGATCGGGCACAGCTGTTACTGTATTAATAGACAACCTTTATTGTTTTTGTACTGAATTTAATATAATGTATTTGGGATAATATATTAGTAATGGGATTTTTTTAATTTAGCAGCATTTGATACAAATTATTTAATAAATGTTGTTGTCGGTTTTTAATGGCTATAAAATAAAAAAGAGTAACATTCGCTGTCAAATTCGTGCTAATATTTCTGATTGCTTGATTGCGTGATAGATCACTCTTGACAGTGTTGTCAAACCATTTTTATTTATCCAGAAACCGACCGTAATTCAAAACATTTGTTTTCTATTACGTACTGCTGAGTCTAAACTCTTGTATTAAATATATTTATTTGTCATTACTTCAGTATTTTTAAACGATCCTCTCATTATCTTTAAACTCTGTAACACTATATGGAAATTAGAACACAGTGAATGTTCCGGCAGATAAAGAAAAAACGCAACCTTTTCACAATTGATTTAATTACAAATAATACATGTTAGAGAATACATTGTTGGAGATAAAATGTGCATATATATAATTTTCCAGGTTTGGTTATATTGTCAGTTTTCTTAACTGTTTTTAACCAAATATATGGGATGCGAACTTAAATATTAAATATTATCTGTTATTATTTTAAATTGTATCTTATATTTTAATAAGTTATTTATTTAGTAGTCCTTGAAGACTAATTCTCTCTTCCTTATTCTTTAAAAATATAAGGACGTAAAAAAAACAAAAATAAATATTACATATGTTTTACATTGCATATTTTATTTACCTAACTTTTAAAAGTATTGCTATATAATACTAATACGTACGTAATCACGTATCTCTTTTGTGACGAGATGAAATATAATATATAAAGAATAGTTTCGTGACCACAATAAATAATATATTGGGTAGAAACAGAACTCAGGATGTCTCGTGAATCTACAAACATTTTGATAATTCTGACAATTTAATATTTACAGTAAAATAGCTGCAGTCGTGTAGGACATGTTTGATTTATTCAATACATAATATGTGAATTGGTTATTTTTATTGTATTCTGTGTATTCTTCGATTTTCGCTATTTATTTTAACTGTTATTATAATACTTGTATGTATTGTTGTCTGTGGTTATTATAACGTATTAAATTGTTAAGATGATATATTAATATAAATATCCTATTAGGCATGTGATTATATAAATATATAACTTATAAAAACATTTTAATTATAAAATAATATATTTATATAAAATAATAACTAACATCTTTGATAATAACTAACATGTTTCATTTTCAATTAGAATGCACCAGGATCTATGGTTTGTAAAAGAAAATAAATTATGTCGTTATAGACCCTAAAGAACAATGGTACAAGTTGCTTGCCATAATTATTAATTGTCCTTCTGGAAATAAAGTAAAGCTCCGTTTTTAGTCTTGACCTGACCAAGATAAAATATCATATATATAGACATTTATTATTATAAAATATCATATATATATAGACAAAGAACAGAATGTAAGATCTACATGAATGGTAAGATAATAGAACAAATGAATGAAGTGGTATATTTGGAAAGTATGTTTAGCCGAGACGGAAGATACTAAATGGATGTGGAAAGACGTATTGCTGCGGGTAACAGAGTTAACGGTGCTTTGGCTGCATTGTTGAGACGGCGAAACGTCAGCCTAGCTGCACGTTTGGCTGTACACAATGCAGTTTAACTACTGACGCTGTTATAGGGCAGCCAAACGTGGGTAACCCAGAAGAAGAATGTAAGAAAGATGAATGCTGTGGAGATGCGATCTCTTCGTCGAATTTGAGGAATCAGTTTAGATGACCGAATCCGCAATCAAGAGATCCACAGAATGGCAGGTACTAGCGAAGATGTCGCAGTGAGAATGTGCTCAGGTGGTTTGGGCACGTCGAACGAATGAGTGATGAAAGAATGGTAAAAAAGATTTATAAAGGAAAAGTGAGCGGTAACAGAGATAGGTGGATGCCTCGAGTGACCTTCGAAAACATAGTAGCTAGGATACTGAAGGAAGGTCACGTAAAAAGCATGTGGACCCCCCGGAGGGCATGTATGAAGAGGTTAATGTGTAGCTACCCCGAAAGGGATATGGTGTGGGGATAAGTTAAGTTAAGTTAGACATTTTGCCAGGTAGGTAGAGTATAGTATAGTCACGCTGTATAGGCTTTCGCGACCGCGCTACTTTTCGTATTGTAATTGAAAGAAATAAATGAGTAAACCCTCCTCTTTTCTCTCCATATGTCATTGCAACAGAAAATCTTCATATTTTCAAACGTCTTAAGCGACAACAACAATTATCATAAAGAGAATCGTTTTCTATTTTGCCATCCATAATATAAAAAATCTATTTACTCTAATATATCTAATAATTAAGGAAATTGTTAAACTTCTGTTTTCTCAGTGATTTCGGAAATGGGCTGTGTTGGTTCTAGTCTGCTAAGAGCAGTGCACGTTGTTTACGTTTTGGTTGCCAAAACTTACTGGCGGTGAGTTCTAAGTCTTATGACTTTGTAAGAGTTTGTCTTGGCTTGCTTTTAATAATATTGTTCGAGGAACTTGCAAAAATCAAAAAGTTTTAAATATAGTACCATTTGTATTATATTACCTACTTTTAAAGTAAATTTTTAAAGATCATAATATTTTTTTACATTCGAAATATTGTAAAATATAAAAAAAAACTTACTTCATTAAAATAGATTTATAAAGATAATATTATGCTACAAAATATAATATATTAGCTTATTTCTTTGATAAAAAAATATAGTAAGTTATATTAATGTTAACATATAAATAATTCAGTCAGTAGTATTCCGTCAGCTAGTATCTATGTAGGTTTTTGTATTCAAATACTAATTGTATTAATATACCAAATTTTTTTTTTTTATATTAAATAATAAGTACTTTTAGTAACTGACGTACTTCAATCGCTCATTAATTCAAAACAGTTCATACAATCAATCAAATTATATATGATAATAATATGAATATTAAACAAAACTACTAATAATATTAGTTCTTATATTTTTTGTTGAAAGGTTTTTATATTTTCTGTTCAAAGAAATAATTATTAAACAGTCCACTTCTTAAGCATAAGAGAAGTAAACGATTCCAAAAACTTTGTAACTCGTATGTATTTTATTGATATCAGATTAATGCAATATATTTTAATTATTACAAAAAAAACAGGTAGAAACCAGATTATAGTATTAATTCGTAAAATAGTTCGTAGTGAGAGCACAATATTGGTCAAGTACAGTTGAAAATACAAATTCAAATGAGGTGATCCACAAACAGACAACGTTTGTAGAATATTTATGTTATTGTGATATTTCATTTTTGTTTTGAATGTTTTTTGGGTCAGCACTTTAATGTTAATATCCGTATCATTTAATTTAACTTATCTGTATTAAATTTAACCCACCTCTGTATATTAACCATTAATACCCGTATAGTGTGACCAATGGGACCAGATTTATCATTTTAATAATCGCTAATATAATATACGAGTATATATAAAGTAATTTGGTTTTAATAACACCTGGTCATTTGTAAATTAATTACGAAAATTTAAAGTAAAGATATCAAAGTTTCAACAGAAAATGGAAATGAAATTAATTATAAAATTTCACAAAAATAATTTTTGATAAAAATTTCAACAGTAAACTGAACTCAGAATTTTTGAGTTAATTTAATATTTTATTATTATTTCTTCGTACACTATAGTCTCGGTCGTTCCTACAATGTTATGGTATATTAAATTCTTGTCTATTATATCAATAAATATTTTATTATAAGTGGCTGAAGCTGTTCTACTTACATTACTGCGGTAGTTATAGTGAAGGAGGATGCTAACGGATTATATATTTTTTTATTAACATGTGTTGAACATTACAAAATTTATGATGAAGTTGATGCGATTTTCTTGATGCAGCACGCTCAAGCCATAAAATTCAAATTATGGTATAAAAAAGACAATTTTAATTACAATAATTATAATAGAATTAATCAAAATAACAAAACTTCATCACATCATCATCATTATTCACAAAGCATAATCAATCATTGCTTGTTTTTGTTTGCTATTTTGGTTGACTGATAGTAAGCTTAATAAAGATTAATTGAATAAATTAATAATCAAATGCGCTACATGAGATTACTTTATGTCAGATGTCAAATAAAACTGTACATAAATTATTCTAACACCCGTGTGTGTCATCGGGACTTATAAAATATATTGACGTTACACGTGTAACAGATATATTTAATATAGATAGTTTGTCTATACGTCAATATTCATAGGATTTTTTGAACTACTAGTCTAAATTAGACAGACCTATTTTAAATTATTTTATCATCTAATGTTACGAGAAATTTACTTCTTATAAAATAAGCTGTTTCCAAATACATATTTAAGGAATATAATTAGTATATTAATTGATAGATAAATTTAAACTTTCAAATAGTTACTTTATAATTAAAGTTAGTAGGTCGCATAAGGAAGCTCACATCTCAGTGAACAGGGCTATTTTTATTATATATGATTTTATTTTAATATAATTATTTATTAGATATTTCATGTATTAAATGATGACTATTGGACTATATTATGTACGTATAATAGCATCGTACTACCAACTACTACTACATTTCTTATAATTATATAATTATTAATTCTACCAAGACTCCCCCTGGAGCCTACCTAAATACGTATTAAATAAATACTATATTACTTTATTTACTCAAAGGTTCAGATCTCATAAGTATTTTTACCACCATATAAATACTAATAATAAAAACCAATAAATTTTTACAGTCAAAGTCGTGGTCAAAGATAACTAACTTTTATTATTTTAAATGTCAACTACTAAAGCACATGAAGTCAAAAGTTTCACATAAATTACTCTGAAATCCGTGGGTGAGCGACTGAACTTAATAAAAGGCAGAGTGACGTTCCTACGTTGTAACAAAGAACAGTTGAGTTGACAGTAGAAATACCTGACAATCTGACATCTGACATTCGTGTTGATCGAGCTTTACAAATTGTATCAATATTCGTTTATTAAGAAAATGAATGAGAGGCTATATATATATATATGTATTTTCCATCTGTCAACTAAGTTTCCATTGGCGTCATATTTTCTACCGTTTTATATTAAACTCTTCTTGTCTTGCACTTGTATAATTATTTATTTTTAGTCACACTTGAATATAATGATTTTTTATTAACATTACAGTAGGTAGGTATATAAGATACAAATTAAATGACAACTGATATACAAACAAACAAAAAAGAAACTATTACTTTATATGAACTTGTAGCAATTTTTTTTTTTAATATTGAATGTTCAGTTTTTTCCCCCTTATTATATATAGTAGTAGAATGATTATAAGATTATTTTAATCGTCAGTAAAAAGTAACTAGTTAACATTAACTTTTGTATCAAATTTACAAAACTTTTTACAAAAGATATTTTTAACAAGTACTGTATGAGTGCAAACTAACTTTTAAATTTCATTGTAAAGTTTGATTCTTCATTGGCTGAAACCACATGAGGTCGATACGAACATGAAATTCAATTTGTAGCGGACTCGGATTAAACGTGTAACAGGAATTTATGCCCTGGCGTGATTTATACTGCGTCCGAGAGAAATAATTGTATATAATTTCATCCACAAATATACAAAATAGTCCAATCCTGGTATATTAAGTTAAATGTCTGTAAATCACTGTTGGACAAAGACCTGACAAATATGTAAGCATATAAATTAAACTAATTCACTTATTTAGTTAGTGCATATATTATTAATTTATATACCTAAAAATAGGTTTACAATTAAACTTAATCAAGTAAAGTTCTTTGTTATCTAATATCTTTTTCGTATGCAGTGTAGTACGTTGCATTAATTAAAATGACTACATAACGTACAAGCAAGTATTCAATAATGCAGATTGAATCCTACTAAACTTAAAGAGTACCTACAATATATGAACTTATGAATGTGTTAAAAATGCATCTCGAGCTAGGAGTGTAAGTGTTATTACATTAAACTTGATTTAAAATGTACAGGAAGAGAAATGAAAATGAAGTCATGTTTCGAAATCAGTAAGATTTATTTATATTTCTTTATTAAAATAATTAACCTTTATTTTGAATATTAAAAAAGCTTATTTTACTTCTAAATTAAAATAAATTGTATCTACTAACTAACCATCTGTTAAAGTATACGATGTTAAACACTGGTATTTCAGTTAATATAAAATGTATTAGTTGATGATTAAATGATTATAATTGTTAATTCAACACCTTCATATGAAGTACGGACCCGTTGTATGACAAAATATTACTCAAAATAAAAATATGTCAATATGTAAAAATAAAATGTATTTATAAAAACCAAATACGAAATATGCCGTATTCGACTCAGATGTCCCTCACGTCATGTCCACGTCCCTTCTTGAAAATAAAACTGACAAATAATTACTTAGTTTTAATTACCGGTTCTTCGATATATATTTTTATTTAATTGAGTTTTTTTTTATATTTAAGCGTTATAAGCATATTAAACAGCTTTTGAATTTCGTAAGAAATTCCTTATAAATTTAATTATGAAAAAGGTAACAAGAATTCTTTTGTAATAGAGATTTTCATGAAGATTATATACTTATAACACGTAAAAAAATATTTTTTTTGCTTTCTTTTCATGTATAAATGATTCTCTTCATTTATTTATTTAAATCAAATGTAGGTTTTGTATTTTTTATGCTATAAGTATTCATAAAATATAGTATACATTACTCCTTCAATGTATTAAGAGCTTTGTTTGAAATTGAAATTATTCAGGCGTTATATTCGGTTTGAATTTGATTCACAATTGCTATGATAAGTGTATTCTGTGATATTGCGTTACTTTGAGTATCAGTTACTCAAATGCTCGTATACTGCTCCTATATTGTGCGTTTGAAGAACGCCCTAACAACTTATCGTGTAAATATCAGACTCCACTTCTCTTTCATATAATATTACAGCATCCCCCTATGATACCGATCTGAAATGTTGCTTAATTTTAATGCATTTTCATAAGTATTTATGTCCTTAAAATCAACCAATAGGTATATGAATGTTGTTAAGTTTAATAGATCCACTTATTTATAATTTTGTAAAGAGATGGCCGGAAAGACAAAAGTAAAATTATTTATTTATTTTGTTGTAGTGAAAATAACTTCAAATTAATTTAGGCTTAAAATTAGGCTCTCGATATTTTTTAAATAGTAAATGTATTTACAAATATTCTTATTCGTAGAAATAAGTGCTATTTGAAGAGCATTAACAAAATCTACAACTTTCCTGTTCAACAAGAATAAATAAAATAAGAACATAATGTTAAAAATAATAAATAAAATAAAAGCGTAAGAAAACTCAATTCCCGGCACCGTTTATCCAAAATCTCCTCAATCAGTCAGTTGTTTTATTGATTTACTGACCAACTCAATATTCAATTTATAAAATAAATATATTATCTTTATGCGAACGAGGCCAATAACAAAATATAACATATCAAAATATAGCTAGTTGTAGCCCGTGGCTCCGTCTGGCAACAGCTACAAACAATTAATTTACATTATTGTTACGAATGTAAATGAGTTCAGTAGCAAGACGTAATACTTGATAACGTTTTTCAGTAGAAAATATTGACTTTGTTCAGGTGTAGCAGTTCGTAAGTTGTGTGCGAATACATAGACATACTGACATGCTCTTGATTTTCTGTCTAAAATTTTTACACTAGTTTAAATTTTAAATATACTGTAATAATTTTTGGTTGAAAAATCAAATACCAATTTTTATCCATATAACTTAAAATCTATACTTAAGTTTGCAGAGTTTTCGTGTTTCGTGTCTTAAATAAACTACTGTAATGCATAGATGTGTGTCGACAACCTCAGTAAATAGAACCTTGAGTTTTCGAATGGTGCTACAATGAATTAAACACATGCTATAGCTTCAACTTACAATGCTTACATTACAAAATAAAACGTATAAATTTTATTAATTACCTTGTATTATTAAATAACAAAATCAAATATTATATATATAAATAATAAAATTCTTGATATTTCATAAAATAATAATGGAATATAGTTTCTACAAACCTTTTTTATTCTATATACATTTTTAATAATATTAATATTTAAATACACGGGTTTTTGATAAATATTTTTGTAATATATTTGTAATATCTTGCAAAATCATTATAATTATTTAATTGTATGTAATATTATTATTTAAATGTTTGTATATTCAACTTACCTTTTATTCATATCTACACAGATCATTGTTAAACAACTCTGAATTACAAAATGAAATGCAGCAGTAATGTAAATATTTAACTTCAGTAAGTAATCCTGAACATTGTAGTATATGGAAGTTATTGTATGGAATGACATGACAACCATCCAGATCTATTGTTTATTTATATTTTTAAAGTGCTTACTCTAACAATAGACACATGTGTGTGTGTTTATATATATGTGTGTGATTATGTGATATCTTTCTTTGTTATAAAAGACTTAATACAAATATCGCAGTACTGTAGGAACAAAAGTGAATGAACAATAAGTTAACCGAAACAAAGGAGATGGAACAAATGTAATCGTATTATTATATGAAACTAAATATTTCTTTCTTTTCTTTGGAGCATTATGTTATATACAACATTAGACTTTTAAAAAATGCGAGTGTCACACTAGTTGACTTTACAATCTGTACAACCTGTTACTTTAAATTCATCTCTCTCTATTTTATCAATTACTAACAAGTATTTAATAAGCCTTTGACGGATAAAGGCCAGACGATTATAATACGTCTAACTCAGGTATCACAAAAAAACGAGCAGATAATGATTTTAAGGGTAAATTTAAATTAGCTTTGTCGAAAGAGACCCATAAGAAAATCTCTTATTAAACGGTTTTAGAGTCTGTTCCTATTATTACGTAATATAACGTTATTATGTCGATATAAATATTTCGAAGAATTTTAATGACTCAAAAAATGTTACTATTTGAGCTTTTGAGTAACATAGTGCTTTGAAATTTTTATACGCGGATTACTGTGAATTTTCCGGTCCTACCTCGGTATATCCGCGAGCCGCGGTGATCTACGTCCCACAGATTTTACAAAAAAAACACCCACCTGAAAATAAAATAAACATCTTAAAGTATTGTATTGTAAAGTATTCATCATAATTAAATTGTAGCAAATTACATGTAAGTGAGTTTTTGTTTACAATGTAACTTATTTAAAAGGTGGAAATTTGAAATAAATAACAGCTTTCTTTCTTGAGACAACTTCTTCCAAGAATCTTTGCTTTAAATATATAATATCCAGTTAGCACTGGATCTTCCAAATTTAATCCCATTTGGTGTAACAGTATTCAAACTGCACGAGTTATGATATGAATATTCTAATATTATATCACTCTAAGCAAATATCTCCAGCTTTGTTTAAATAATGAGACATTGTTCAAATATAATGGTAGTTTATCGACGAATATAGTATACATAAGAGTGAATTGTGTTTAGATTTAATCACAAGCTTTATAGTTTCAATGAGTAATTTATATATCTAACATAAAGAGAGTATTAAATGTATGTATGGACGTATTATATATTTTATTATATGTAAACTACATTATATATACTAGATTATATTTGAATTTGTTGTATTTTTTATTAAATTATAAGTTTATGTGGTTATATATCTAGATTTTTTAATTGTTTTTTGCACACCTTTCAACATACTGTTCTGTAAATCCTAAGGTTAGTTGGTGGAGAATGTCTTTGTGGCATTAAACCCACCTGTTTTGCATTATTTTGTGTAATGTACAATTAAGAATTAAATAAGTAAAACTCGTAGAACCATGGCTTTGGGTTTTTAATAACTGTAGATAATATTTTTAATTATTTTATGCATTTATAATGTAATTTTTAGCATTTATCATTATTTAGTTAACAGTTTTCATTGAACATTAATTTTAAATAGGCTAAATATTTTTTTTAATTATTTACACCACTTTGTAACATTATAATGATGCTTATACTATTGATTTCAGTATACAAATTAATAGCCTCCACGTGTTCTGTGAACTAAATTAGTTTGGAAATTGTAATTACTATGGACATATATTAAAAAATCTAATTATGCTAGGACTTGGTAACTTTAAAATGTGAGAGCTGTTAGAATAAATTGCACAAATGTACCGTAAATGTTATGTGACGTAATTCGTCCACTTCTGCCAGACATAAATAACATTAAGAGAAATATGGTAGTCGTAGTACCTTAGTTTTAACTGTATGGTAACCATTTTAATATTCTACAGGAAATTGTAACCTTAAATTTAAGAAAGTTATTTTATTATCAAAACTGTACGTGATACTTACATATTTAATGGTTTATTAATAGTTTTCGGTCCTTTATAATACGAGAACTACTGATTTGTTTTAGTTTATTATTTTATGAACAAAACTAATATATCTGGACATATAACGCAACTGCACAGTAATAGTTTATTATAACGATTATATTTTATATCTTCACAATATTTTTTTTAATGCATTTAATTTGTTAACTTAATCCTTACTTAATCAAGTTAATTTAATTGACATATTTTTAAGACTGAGGTTTATTTCTAAAGACGTAAATAGTTCCCAGCCTCCCTGGAGAGTTTCAAGATTCTCTCCAGAACCCGACACTGGCCGACCTTGAATTATTACAGATATTTGATACATTGTTTTGTGTCTGTGTATATTTATTTAACTCATTTTTCTCAGATATGTTTGCGTGATTTAATATCAATAAGGGAAGATTCTAGTTAAAATCGACAAAAAAAATATATATTTTTTTTTTATTGCTTTATTTTCATCCTTACGGTCTTAAAAATGTGTAGGCAAAAGGATATTTCCCTATCTAATTGATCTTACGAGTTATAGCGTATAGACGAGAGAGCGCGTCGGCCGAAAAACAAATAGAAGCGCGCGCTCGGAGCCGCTTCGAGGTAAGGCGCTTTGAACGCCAGTTTTCACCGCCTGAGCGGGTTATTTGTACTACAAGTAATAAGTTCGTACCTCTCATAACAAGTTCTTATAAATTCCACTTTATTGTGTGATCGTATATCTGCGTTCCCTCGGTCGAATGAGCGCTCTATTCAAAGTAACATCAGACGACACCCTGATTCGGCCGAAGAAATGCGAAAAGCTGTTTGGGCAACGTTCGACCAGTTCAGTTCAGTCGAGTCAGTTCAAAATGCAATTCGACCGGTGCATGAAGCTCTTTCGAGCGATGATCCACTGCAAAGATGCACCGGTGGAAACACACAAAATGATAACGAAAGTTTGAACGCGTGCATTTGGAAACTGGCCCCGAAACATCTTCATTGTGGCGAACAAACAATCAGAATAGCAGCGTATATAGCTTCTGGCATCTTCAATGAAGGCTATTCATCAATATTGAAAACCATGCATACATTGGGGATCGTCATAGGAATAAATAGTAAAAACTTTGCTGCGAAGACGGACGATAAACGCATCACATCGGCGGAGGCGAATCTATCAGTGTTGGCGAAAAAGGCCAGAATTGACAAAATCAGCACCAAAGTTCAGCAAAACATACTTTTTGAAGACGAGGAATACAGGGTTCCTTCCTCGTGCGGGAATAGCTAATTAGATGTAAGTGTCAAAAAAAAAACATTATATATGATTTTTTCTTCGTCAAACTTTAAACGCGTTTTTCTCGAAACACCTTTTTTTTGCGCGCGGGGCGTGATTCTGCTTCAACGACTACACCGATTTCGATGTTTGGCGGCTCTAATTAAAGCTTATTTAATTTAGGGGGCCTTCAGGAAGCGTTTTTTGAAAAAAAAAATTTTTTAGTACTGTTTTTTTTAACGTGAAAACAAATAAAACAAGGCAAAAAAGGTGTTTTTCCTAAAAAGGGTCCCCATTTTTTTTAAAAAGGGTTTTTCAAAAATCGGAAAATCATAAGGCCCCCCAAATTTCATATACTTTAAGATTTTTTTTGGTTTTTTCGTTTCACATCACTTGGCAGGGCTGTAGAGTGCCCCGCACACACTGTCCACCGCTGCGCACGACCGCCGTCAGTGAGGGCTGGAGCTGCCATTTTGTATTATTTTTAATGGATAAAAATTTTGTAAACTTTTTAATATATAGACAAATAAATGCCACAAAAGTTTTTTTTAAAAAAATACGTATGTACTCTCAAAGAAACATCATGAAATTACGCACATTTTCGGGCCTCTGGACTAGAACCTTCCCTTAATGAAATGTTGGTCCTTTTTATAATTAGATTCTGTTTAAAAAAGTATATATATTACAATCAATGTAGTTATTATACAGTGATTCCACAAATGAAGATGGGGAAGAATAATCGAAAAAATGTAAAAATGAGTTTTGCTTACTCCGAGGATGATTGAAATATATTTTTTGTGTAAATGATAATGTACTTTGATCTTTAAAAGAAACGTTCAGACATACAATTATTTCATGATTTATGTAAACAGGAGATTGTTAGTATTTTATAATTATTTTACGGATCTATCATCTGACATTTAAATCAATCTTAGATAGCTTTATGTCAATTTAATTCAGGTAACTCGTTAGCAAAACAAGAAATAGATGATTTGATGATATGATAAACATGAAGGATATATTTTGGATCAAAATTCAGTTTCGATTTTTTTCATTACAATTAATTGATTCAAAAGAAAATTTTCATGTTTTCGATTTAAGTAGTTGAATGATTTTATAGCCAATATATATTTATATTATTAGTATCCAATCAATCATTGTCTCTTAATAAACTAATCTTTAAATGACCGGTGTTTGTAAATAGAACATATTTGAGAGAAATTATTACCGCCGTAATTTTTCGGAAAAACTAGAGACCGAATAAACGATTTTGTGACTTTTTGTATGTTTATCTTTAAGTTTGTGCGCGCTAATTTCTGAAAAGGCTTATCCAATTTGAATGTATAATAGCTTTCAGGGGTATATTGTTAAAACCTTTACTTAGAATTTTGTGATAAAGTGTTAGTCATTTAGAGTTTATTTTAATTTATATTGGTCAATCAATAATAAGTTGTCTCAATTTAAGAAAATGCGACGTATTACCTTTAATTTCTGTATCCTCCCGATAAATTTCAAATGAATGAAGTCAAGGGCATAGCTAAGTCTGTCAACACAATGCGTATTGCAATGTTTGTGCATTTTATGTGCATCCTTAGCTCAATGCAGGGAAAATGAAATTGTTTTTAAATAACACAATTTTAAGTTTTTTATTTTAGTGATTATTTAATATAATTAATTGCTGATAGGTACATTCATATATTATAATATTATGTATGTTAAACTTCTGGAAGTTTAACAATCACTATAAAATGTTCAATTATTTTCATTTTTATTTTAATCTTTTGAAAGTTTTCTCCAGTAATGTCTATACAAGTTATTTCATATTTTAGAACTTATTTTCAGAATGTTATTGCGTGTCCGAAAGAGGCAGCACTTTTAGCACTTGTTCAAATGGCTCCGGTGCACTTTACAACGAAAACTCTACGAAAAAATATATTAAGACATATTTAGTTGAGCTGAAACGCTTTACTGGTCAGATCGCAAAAAATACGAACTCTCTGTTCTTAAAAACTATTCGAGCTACGTTAACGAAACCCACCACAACGATTGCGAGCATAAGGCGCTAAGCATATATTTAATTTTTTTTAAATCATAATTTTAAATTCAGTATAATTTACTAATTCAGTTTAGGACAATTCACGTGCTAGCTCAGAAACTACGTATACCACAGTTTCGAAACTCGGCATGGTGTTTGATGCTACATTACTTTATGACTGTGCAAAATTTCGGATAATTTCTATCGAGAGATCTTGAACAATTAACAGAACTAATTTAGTTGGATTAGTGACTCACCAGCGCGCGCCTGCTCGATGCACGAGTTACGAGTAGATTAAGTAGAAGGTTTGTAACTACTCTCATACATAGCAGAACTGACTATAAATTTCTCAGAATGCAGATCACATTGAGCTCGAAGCACACTAAAAGAATGGTAAGTTTTCAAATTACTGAAAAAAGTTTCAATTCACCAGATAATTGACCATAGACTTATCATATGTGAATCTGCCATAGAGAATTGACAAAGTTACTGTTGTTTGAGAACGTGCCACGATATCATCGTAATAATTTGTTTTATCCCCCAAGGAGGTCGAATGCTTTCTACTGTATCAATAGTATCGTAGTGGACCTGATTGTTTCAGCGTGATGCCATTACAAAAGCAGGGTGTTATGAGCAATTCTGTAGAAAATTTCACTCAAAATCATTATTTAAAAACGTATTTAGGAGAATTCCCTATTAAGAATATTTAAAGAACTATTACTATATGTGAGATATTCATAGCGTAATCCAGGGACTTTCTCTTAAATAATAATATTCTTGTTAGCTCACACGAAATGTATAAGAGACATTAATAAACAGTAAACAGTAATTGGATATGAAACTGGAAGGACGTCCGCCATTGGGAATTGAATTTGAAATGAATGTTAAAAGAGAAAATGAAAATGATTTAATTTACGAAGATTTGGTAAATCGTATCGTGATACTGCTGAATGATAACTATAAAGAAATATAATTTTTTATATTTCAATTATTTTTAAACGTTATAAATTTCGGGTTAGAATAAAAGGTTCTTCAACTTAATATAGCAAAAATTCATCAACACAAGCAGAACTCGAGCCTGCGACCTCGAAGAGTCTGTACCCGTTGCTATCGTATATCTGCGGTAATTACTATAAAGAAAAGCGAAATCATGGTTTTTAAGGCTGGAACAAAGGGTTACACATCCATACCCAAAGTGTCGCTGTGCGGATTACCGGTTCGTAGGGTAACCAGTTTTAAGTACTTAGGTCATTGGCTAACAGAGAACTTGTGTGACAATAAGGATATCGATAGGGAGCGAAGGTCGCTGTCAGTTCGCTGTAACATGCTGGCTCGCAGATTTGCACGATGTACTGACTATGTGAAAATAACGCTATTTAAGACCTATTGCCAATCATTTTACACGTGTAATTTGTGGACAAATTACAGCTTGCGTGCTTACAGTGACCTCCGCATACAATATAATAATGCGCTCAGGATACTGTTGCGGCTGCCGTGGCGCTGCAGTGCCTCGCTGATGTTCGCGGAAAGACGCATTAATGACTTCAAAGCTATTATGCGTAAGAGAAGCGCATCGTTACTAAAACGTTTCCGCGGCAGCCGTAATAGTATTTTAAAAATATTTGTTTGATAGATGGGAGAGTCCAATGCTGCAACATTGGATTAAACTACATGTGCAAATAGCTGGCTTATTTAGTATTTACTGTTAGAATTTGTAAATTTTTGATTTATAATACTAACACTAGTCTTTAAGAATAATTGTTACTAACAAAATATGGGCTTGTCCCGAAATAAACGTTTATTATTATTATTATTATTAAATTTATTCTGTATTTATAGTTTCAAAAGATTCTTGAGAGAAAATTATTTCTAAATTGTATAAAAATTTATTTTCTTGTGCACAGCGTAGACTTCCAGTATTGTGATTCAACAAGCGGAAAATTAAACAATTACGAGGGGATGTGTTCTTAAGATAAAGAAAGAAGAAATAAAGAGCACAGATACAGAGGGTCGTATTACTTTTATTAAGTTTTGTCTTATTTAGTACACTACTCCACTATACTATTTTTTTTTAATATTTAGAGGAGGAATAAAATTAAATCTTCACAAGCCTTCATAGACACAAAGACACACGGAAACATTCATAGACACAAAGACACATACAAAACTTGGTTCTGTTTGCACTACCAATGAATATCGTTTCAGTTGTATAGAATCGCCATTATTGAAGTATTATGTATTCTGTATTTGTGTGTGTCTGTGTTGTAACTGTAGTATGTACTCAGTAAAATTATTATTATCATAAATCTTATATACTTACAACATTTATGAATACAATAATTTATATACAGTATAAAATGTAATTATCGATTGTTAACTGTGATATAAAAAAATATATATTCCGTAATTAGAATGCAGTATAGTATTTTATTATTAGAAGTTTAGAAGAAGAAGAAGTTAAGAAGAAGAGATTATCACTATATGTATACAAAATTGTACTAATCATTATTTTGTATTATCCTTCCTTTCTTATTGTTACACTTTCTTTACATAAGTAAGTTTTCCTCTGAAGATGACGGCAAGATTATAACTTTTGTATTATTAAATTATTTTAGAATTGCTTCGGAATAATTAATATTATAGTCTGTATTCGGATTTAAATTCCATTTTTAAGGAATGTCGTAATATTTTTAAATAAATAAATAAACATAACATGGTTGTAGACGATTTTAATAGAAAAAGTATACGTATTTAGTTTTAATATTAATAAAATATGCGTTCCCTTGCCTAATAAAAAAATTATTAACGATTATGTTAAATAAAGTTATTCGATTTCCCTACCATTCCACTTTTTCAATTATTCTCAATGATAACAAATTGAAGCATGAAATCTCTTTTTAATATTTACTTAATTAAAATGTTTCTATCTTATAAACTACAACGTCCATGTTTGAATATAGTCCCAAAGAGCTGATCAAATATCTACCAATTCAATCACAGCACACGTGGACTAAATTACTTTTCTACATACACCTTACATTGCATGTTTTTATTGTCGCAACGTGATTTCTTTCAAATGAAACATTGACTTATTCTATACTTTTGAAAATGCTCAGATTAAATTTAATTTGTTTCAACTAGAATCAAAGAAAATATTTGTCCTATTGGAAGAAAGCACTAAATTCTATTATTTCAGTTAAAGCATCTATTAGATAGTAAGTAGTCCCAATGTTCATAGGTATTTTTGACAATATGGGTAGTCCACCCTTGAATTATAGATGAGAGAGACTATTGAACGGAGAGAGAATGAGGAGGAGTTCTGAGCTTCCTCTCCAATAGTATATATTGATATCTTTCAAAACGCCAGTTGGCTTGTTCTAAAGGTAAGGTTCTCACATGGCATATCAAATATATATACAAGTATACAAGTATGTGTGTAAGTGTGTATACGTTATCTATATCTGTTATTTGTATCATGGCGAAACACTAATGATAGAGAGATTTATTTTCGTTTTGTAAAAATTATTTTCTTAATAAATAATTGGAACACGACAGTTAAAAATGATTATATTGTGTTTGAACACGGTTACTCAATCAATAAGAATAAAACATAGAAAAGAGGACGAAAAATAAAATCATATTATTATAGTCCACCCAAAATGATTTGATTGATTGATGAGGCAAATATAATATTCATGATTGTTTAGCATAAAAAATATGACGAAACTTTCTTGATTTGTGTTTAATTTTACATAAAGTCGCATAAATAGTGAAAAAAGAATCTAGCAGAGATGTAAGTAATGTGTAATTGGAATTATATACATAAAGTAAGATATTTATATAAAATAAAACGTTATTGTTTATGGACGACTTAATATTCATCCAGTTCTGAATGAAACAAGTGCAAGTAGTATTTTAAAACCATATCATTTCTTAAAATAATGAAAGAATATTTTAACGAACTCTGTTTAGCTTGACCTGTAACCCGTTGATTGCTATATATTTGTTGACAAGAAAATATATTATACTACAATGTGATATTATACGAGGGCTCGGCAACAAACTCTGTGTAGGCAACACGTCAGCTCCGGTCAGTGGCTCTAGCAGTCCTGTACTATACCCTCAGTATATATAAAATACCCTCTGTTACTATTACCCCCTATCACATTGTTAGTACTAAATAAACATAACTACTTCATATACATATATAAATGTGTTTAGTGGTTTTGTGTTTGTAATTTTCCTGAAGAGGTCTTTATCACTTTCCCGTCCAACCTCTTCAGTGTAAATTAATGCACTTTTATTATTGAAGTACCTTGTTTTATGAGTAATAAATTATATTTATTATTATTGTTATTTCTTTGCCTTTTATGAAAAGTAATATATATATATATATATATATATATATATATGTATATAAAATTGCAATAACCAACTTAATATGTCAAAAATAATATTTCATGTAGTAACTTCACGAATATTTTTTTAGGCTTTTAAGAATCGTAACGATCTGGCTGTTATAGTGAGACTCCAAGCAAAGGGTTTAAATTGGGGCATCAAGAGATATACCGTCATTTAGTGGCTGCTACACAACCTCAAACAATATAACTGAAATATCAATCAAAACAAAAACGTTTTAAGTGTTTCTTCAATAGCCATAAATTCATTTTAGCAAGTTTATACTGAACGGTAGAGAGGTTGCATAATTTACAGATTTGGCGTGAATTCATGGCCATTAAATAATATTAAACATAAACATATTGTGAAATATGGATAAAAAAATATGAAGTACCTTTCCTGACTGCTTGTCATACAAATAAATTTAAATCAAGGATTATTGTGCGCCCTTGTATACTTTGGTAACAAGACACCCGTCTAATTATTCTTCAAAACGTGATCAGAAAAACATGAAATGTTTGTTTAAGTATGCGTTGAAATCAGATTTTGCGTAACACTTTGCATTTTATGCATTTTAATCTTTTGGTGATCGCATACTCAATAGAATGAACCAACAGGCAGTGGAATAGCATGGTGGGTTGCTTCTGCAACTTTTTATAAATGTACAGGTATTTCGTGCCATATAACAGGATACATGGGGATGGCTTAGTTTTAAATAATATATCGTATTAGTATATAAAATAAAATAAAATTTTTAAACAAATTAAATTTATCTTGTCAAGCGCTGCTCAAAGAATTATTCACTTCAGTGAGTATCTCTTTCAAAGTAAGCAAACTACATAATCTATTAATTTATTATGAAGATAATTTTACACGATTTGAAGAATCTAAACAATATTTTCTTTTCATGTTTTATTGAATTTTTAATAGATATAGAGTAGAATTACTCCCATACAATTAAGTCTTTATAGCTTTGTAAGTCGCCTGCAAGAGAGTCCCAGACAAGAAGCTGAACTAGAGAAGAGTGGTAGTAAAAGCTTAGACTCTTTTACTCATGATCACTCTTCTAAAAGTGAAACATTGAAGTTATTATCGTTACCTAGATTATAAATGCTCCTAAGTTACCCTTACTTTTTTTATTTAAAAGTGTCCATGATGGTTCCATCTACTGACACTTTATATATAGAACAAATTGCGTGATTGTGAATCGTGTAACATGTAATTATTCCCCGTTAATTGTGATAAATGAGTTACTATTTAAATTTAACCTAATCTTGCTTCATTGAAATACGAATTGAAAATTTAAGATATGTATTTAAATGTTCTTTTTTATTATTGGTCTAGTTCTTAGTGACCCTGATTACTGAACCGAAAGGGAAATGTGTTGTAGGTACCTTCGAGGGAGAATTTGTTTTTTGTTCCAAAGATTATTGTTTATATAGTTTTGTATCGATAAAAACTTGCTTGTGAAATCTCCATATATATATATATATATAACTGCTAAATAAATGTCATATATGTACATATAAATGCCATTTGTATTTTATTTGATGTATAGATGTAAATCTTTTGTGACAAAAGAAAAATTGTCTCTAAAACACCTCATCAGATTTTTTTAGTTCAATTCTCGCTCTCAGACATTGATTTCAGTGGTTTGTAAGCCTCTAACATAGTTGGTGAGTCTATAAGCTACATCTTTATTTCAAATCTATATTTATGACAGAAAAACACTGAACACCCACCTTTACAGCGATTAAATTCAAAATAGTTAAATGAAACTATTTTTTTTCCTGAACAATTGGAACGATTCGTGAACAAGCTTTTATAAAGGGATACAACATTTTGGAACAATTTATATTGGCGTATTCCATGACATAGTTTTGGGGCACGTTTTGAATAGCCTTCAGGTCATACGAGTGTGTAGAGCTTCCAACTCTAAGAGTTTCTCTAAGAATATATTTTATTGCACCGCTTGACATAAAAATACACAGTATTAACATTTCTGTGATTATATTGAAAAATACTAAGTACATAGTCATAAATACTAATTTATGTTATAAAGACATATTTTGAGAAAATAGTTAAACATAAAATTAACAGAATCTTCGAAAACATAATTTAGATTTCATAATATAATTTCATAAAATGTGAAATGTTTTTACTATAAGTTTAAAAATACTTCTGTCTTTGATTTTAATGCATAAACTAGTCTTATATGGCAGCGTGTATCATATAAATTTTATTAAGTAATATAATGCAGGATTATGCTTATTCCTTAATAGCGCTGAATCATCTGGACAATTTTCTTGAAGTTTTCTCGAATAGTTCTTTAGAAGTTCGCCTAATATGTAGTCTAGTTTTTATTTGCAAGAACCTTACATTCAGCGCTCGAGGTCACGAGCAATTTCTTGTTAGCTCAGTAACATCAGTAAAATGTAGTATTCTTTTATTTATCCAGTGTTCCAGATATACCACTACTCTCTCCTCGTTGACATGAGACAATATTCATCAGAAACGTATATTTTATAACTGTTTTTATGTTACCTAATAATATACAGCTTATGCCTAACCTGAAGCTTTTTAACTGCGACTTACTTGGATTTTACCTTCATAGATTCCGATCCGATGAAAATATCGAGATAAAAATTGACCTATATAACTCGATAATAGTGTAGCTTTCTACCGACAATTTTTTTAATCGGTTGTGTGATCTTACATTTTATTTCTCCTCATATATTTACTGCGTATATACTGCATACTAGTTACCTGTAAAAAGAAAGAGGTATTAAATACCAGAGTTCATTGTATCTTACATTGTAAACTATTTGTCTAGTATAAAATATGTTATTTATTATTGAAATTTATTGGTACTCAATACTTTACTCAATGAATTATTCATTAATTTAAACAAAACAAATGTTATGTACAACATTTAAAAAAATAATTGCAACCGCAACAAATATAATATTAAGTAAACTTTCATTATGTTCTTAGACATATAAGAAGTTCTAACTTATTGTCAGTTATGATAAAACATAATCTCGAATTGTTCCTTCTCGTTAGTTCGAAATTTAACTGTCCTAATTGTAATAATAGACTTGAATACAGTCTCAGAGTCTGTTAGGAAATTATTCTGAGACACCTATTTTGTTTTTTATAAAAACGATTTTTGAAATCTTAAATTTATTATTTAACAAATTTATTTTAACAATATGAAAAGACACTTAATAAATGTAACTATGTATTAGATAATCTTGGTCTTGTAGCATTTAAAGAAACTTCTGTAATTAGAGATTATGGTATTTCTTATTAATCTTTATTAATATTTGAATATTATATCTATATTTTAATATCTTTCTATATTTATACTGTCACCAACCAAACATCAAAGTTGTAGCTCCAGTGTGATGTTATATTACATAAGTTTGAGTAATTATCACAAACAACAAAGCGTGTACTTGACAAAGTACTAACAGTAATTGACTTGTTGTTTATGTTATTATAGCTAAGACTAAAATGTCTTCAGGGATGTTTTATCCTTTAAGTGGATTTTATATTATTTCTAAAATTATTATTCACTCAAACAACTAACAATATATTAAAACCTCTATCGTTAACAACACAAGACATAAATCGTAATCAAACTGTAAATGTAAAGATTTCTTATGGTTTGGAGGATTGTCCCTTAAATACACCCAACCTTGGGGTATTTGAGGAGGGATTGTATTTTATATTATACCTAGGGGACAAATGTATTCGTGATATTTATATCCAGACAGATCTTCTAAGACCTTTATAAAACAGCATATTCTACTACATCAGACGATCTGTTAGTATTCATTAAGAAGCGAATCTTAACAGATACATACGAAAATGAAAACACATTAAAATAAATAATAATATAAATGTTTTATCCGCCCTGTCTATAGACTCTCCTATCTCCTCAAGACAGTCGTGTTGAAATCTAAAACCTTTGAAACGATCTCAGCAGCATTATTTTTGTGCTTATCATTTCTCAAGTGAAAAGTCGTGGAAAGAAATTATAAGTATATTTGAATTTCTTTTATAATAATATACAAGAGGAAGGAGTGTGTGTCCTTATTTTTTTATTTATTTAGCTTCACGCCATATCCCTTGCGGGGTAGCCAGAGACTTGTGTACTTATAAACTCTATAAATTTGTGGAACATAAAAAAAAATCTTTAATTATTTTATCTTTCTGTAGTCGCTCTGTTTGACAATCTGCTTGCGTCACGATAAGTTCAGATGACGAATGTGGATGTGGTTTACGCATATGTATTAAAAATAAAACATTAAGAAAATATATCGATTTCAAATTCAGTACATAAAATTTTTCTACTGCGAAAAAAAACAGCCTTCACAAAGTTATAAATTCGACCTACTCTATATAGTAGTATATTAACAAAACGATGTCTGAAAATAACAGACCTCAATTTTTATGATTTGTAAATTATAAATAAAAATTTTTGAAAACAATAAAAAAAATCGTATTCACTCTAAGTGATTAATAAATTGCTACAAAAAATTTAAAGCAATCTAAATATCACTTTCTTTGAATACTTTGAATAAAGAAAAAGAGCTTTTATATATATTTTATTACACTTCTATCAAATAACCAAATGTTTTAGGTAATTCATTGTATTATAAATCGTAGCATTAAACACGGTCGTCAAAGACTTTTTTTAATGTGAGACGAATTATCATATAACATCAGAAATTGTGTAAAAGAATGTTTTTTTTTAAATTTTTCATTAAATATAATGCTACATCACTGCTGTTCTGTATTCACACGAGTGTAACACTTAATATTAATGTTAACCCTAATCTAATTGTACTACCAACAAAACATTTCTTAACATAATTATGAAATTACTATGGCGCCCCCTGAAGCCTCTGAGATCCTACTTAAATACGTATTAAATAAAGTATTTACTTAATACGTATTTAAGTAGGATTTCTTTTTCTCATTCTCAGAGGATCAGATCCCATAAGTATTTTATCATCATACCAATACTCTAATCTCTGTAAACGTTTTGTAAATAAAGTTATTATTATTATTATATTAATATATTAATACTAATAATAAAAACCAATAAATTTTAACAGTAGAAGTCGTAGTCAAAGACAACAAACTTGGATTATTTTAAATGTCAATTACTAGAGCAGATGAGGCCAGAAGTTTGACAAAAATTAATCTTAAGCCCGTGGGTAGAGCGACTGAACTTGATAAAAGGCATAGTGATGTTACTACGTTGTAACAAAGAACAGTTAAGCTGACAGTAAAGATACCGGACACTTGCACCTGACATTCGTGTTAATCGAGCTTTATAAAGTGCTTTATAAAATATTCATTTATTAAGAAAATTAATGAAAGGCTATATATTTCCCATCTATTAACTAAGATCCCATTGGCGTCATAATTTCTACCATCTTGAATTAAACTCTTCTTGTTTTACACTTGTCAAAATATATAATTATATTAGGATTTTTTATGAAAATTACAGTTGATCGGTTTATAAGAAACGAATTAAATGACAACTGATACACAAACAAATAAAAACGAAACTATTGCTTTATATGAACTTGTACTAATTTGATTTTTTTTTAATATTGAATGTACAGATTTTTCCTCCTTATTATATATAGTAGTAGAATGATTATAAGATTCTTTTAATTGTCAGTAAAAAGTAAATTCTTATCATTAACTTTTGTATCAAATTTTCATTAAATCTGTAAAAAAATTATAAAAAAGAGTTAAGGTAAAAAATTTACACTAAAACTTTTTACAAAAGATACTTTTTAACGAGATAAGTACTGTATGAGTGCAAACTAACTTTTACATTTCATTATAAAGTTTGATTCTTAATTGGCTGAAACCACAAGAGGTCGATACGAACATATGAAATTCAATTTGTAGCGGACTCGGATTAAACGTGTAATAGGAATTTATGTGCTGGCGTGATTTATACTGCGTCCGAGAGAAATAATTGTATATAATTTCATTTACATACATACAAACTAGTCCAATCGTCGTATATTAAGTTAAGCTTATATAAATCACTGTTAGACAAAGATCTGACAAACATGTAAGCATATTAATTAAACTAATCGAAATCAATTCGATAAGCTAGCCAAATAATTAGTCAATAATAAGAAAATGGAAATTCGTGGTTACCAATACGACCAGTCACCGCAAGCAGCACCCGTATTCACGAGCTTGCGTTATGTTTTTTTCCCCTTTTTCCATATTTGATGGAAGTGGGCAACCCAGCCCCCATCACTACCGCAAGTAATGACTTCTAAGGGATCGGGCTTAATGCAGCCAGGAGAATAACGAGAGTAACTAACAGCATCAGAAAAACTTGCGTAGATCACTAGTTAATCCCTAAATTACAATTTATTCACAGGCCATACCGTCGTTAATGTATTTCTTTACACTACGACAACTTTCTTTTATCAAATTCATTTTAAATAATATTTCGATTTTATTTAGTGACAAATTTAAGGCTTTACTGAGGTTTATTGTAAAAACATATACATTTAACCTTAAAGGAATCACTTATTTTATAGAGCCTAGTAATGGGCATAGCAAGTTTATTTTTATTTATAGTATTAATTTTATGTACATTAATATTTTATTGCTATGTTGACATTTCGCCGTCTCCGCAATGCAGCCAAAGCACCGTTGACTCTGTTACCGGCAGCAATACGCCTTTCCACATCCATTTCGTATCTTCCGTCTCTGCTAAACATACTTCCCAAATATACCACTTCATTCACTTGTTCTATTATTATATTATATTCACGTTGATCTTACATTCTGTTCTTTCTTCATTTCTTTCAAATATCAGAACCTTCGTCTTATCTACATTCAGGTTTAGACCATTAATTTCACACCCATCTTTCAGAGTGGTGACCAATGCCTGCAAATTGCATTCTGATGACGCAATGAGCACTGCATCATCTGCATATAGCAAGCAATTGACCTTAAGGTCACCTACTTTCAATCCCATTTAACTTTCTTTTACGCCTTGGAGACAACTATCCAAATACAAATTGAACAACCAAGCTGACATAGCGCAATCTGGCTAAACATCCGATTGGATGTCAAACCAGGGCGACATGCCAGCTCCTACTCGCACACAGGGTGAGTAATCTCTGTAAAGAGACTCTACAGTCTGTAGCAAGGGTCCGTTCACATTGTATCGGGGCAGTATCTCCCATAACTTCTTTCTCACAACCCTGTCAAACGCCTTTTCCAAATCCACAAAAGCACAGAAAACCTTTTGGCTTAGGGCCAAAAACTTGTTTAGCTTTAACTGTAAACCATTGATTGCTCATGTATTTTTTGACAAGGAAATATATTATACTACAATATGATATTATAAAAGGGCTCGGCAACAAACTCTGTGTGTAAGCAACACGTCAGCTCTGGCCAGTGACTCTAGCAATCCTGTACTATACCTTTCATTATATATAACATACCCTCTGTTACAACGAAATAAATATAACTACTGTATGTACGTATAAATGAAATAGTTATTTAGTGTACCTGTAAGACTTTGGTACTTTACTTTTAATGCAAAATTTTTAAAAAAGCTAATAGCAAAACTTTTACATCAAAATATTTATTTGTGTTAAAGGAAGTTCACGATTTATTTTAGTAAATTAATATCTTTTTACCGCCTCTTGTATAATTTCCGGTTGTAATTTTCCTGAAGAGGTCTTTATCACTTCCCCATCCAACCGTCTCAGTGTAAATGAATGCACTTTTAATGTTGAAGTACCCTGTTTAATGAGTAATAAATAATATTTATTATTATTGTTATTTCTTAGTAGTTTATAAAAAGTAAAATAAACATATATTTTAATTGCAATAACTAGTTTAATACGCCAAGAATAATATTTTTTTGTAGTAACTTCACCAATCATTCTATAGTTTTAAGAATCGTAACGGTTTGGCTGTTATAGTGAGACTACAAGTAAAGAGTTAAAATTGGAGCATCAAGAGATATACCACCATTTAGTCGCCGCTACACAACCTCAAAGAATATAACTGAAACATCAACCAAAACATAAATGTTTTTAAGAGTTTCTTCAATAGCTGTAAATTAAATTTAAGTTCTAACTGAATTGTAAAGAGATTGCATAATTTACAGATTTGGAGTGAATTCATGGCCGTTAAATAATATTCAGATAAAAAAACTGTTGTAAAATATGAATCAAAAATTAATAGTATAGTATGAAGTGCCTTTCCTGGCTGATTGTCTTACAAATAAATTTAAATCAAAGTGTATTTTACGTTATTGTATACTTTGGTAACAAGACATCCATTTAATTATTCTTCAAAATGTAATCAAAACATTAAATGTTTGTTTAAGTATGCGTTGAGAAGAGATTTTGAACACTTTTATTTTAAGAATGTTAATCTTTTGGTGAGTCCTACACTCAATAGAATGAACCAACAGGCAGTGGAATTGCATGGTGGGTTGCTTCCGCAACTTTTTAAAAATATATGTGGCTCGTGCCCTATAGCAGGATACATACATATAGCAGGATAGATACAGGAGCTCAGTTTAAAGTAATATATCGTATTAGTAAAAAAAAATATAAAAAAATTCAAACTAATTAAATTTATCTTGTCAAGCGCTGTTTAAAGAATTATCCAATTCAGTGAGTATCTCTCTCGAAGTAGGCGAACTACATAATCTATGAAGATTGTTTTACACGATTTCAAACATCTAAACCATATTTTCTTTTTATATTTTATTTAATATTGAATAGATATACAGTAGAATTGCCCCTTTACAATTAAGTCTATATAGCTTTGGCAGCTGCCTGCTCCAGAGTACCAGACAAGCAGCTGAAATAGAAAAGATACATGGAATGGTAGTAAAAGCTTAGACTCTCATACTCATGATCACTCTTCTTAAAGTGAAACATTAAAATAATAATCCTTACCTAGATTATAAATACTCCTAAGTTTTCTCTAAATTTATTATTTGAAAGTGTCCCTAATGGTTCCATCTACTGACAGTTAATATACAGGATAAATTGCGTGATTGTGAATAGTGTAACACGTAATTAATTATTCCCCTTTAATTGTGATAAATGAGTTACAATGCTAATTTAAACTAATCTTGCTTTATAGAAATACGAATTGACAATTTAAAAGATTTATTTAAATGTTCTTTACTATTATTGGTCTAGTGGTTAGTCATCCAGATTATTGAACCGAAAGTTGTGGGTTCGATACCTTCCAGGGAGAATTCTTTGTGCGATCCACTGATTATTGTTCAGGTGTACTTTCGTATCGATAATTACATGTTTATGAAACTTCCACTATTTCTCTATAGAGGAACTTTTAAAATTTTGTAAATGCTATTTCTATTTTAATTGACGTATGGATGTTAATCTTTTATAACAAAATAAAAATTGTCCTTAAAATATCTTTTAAGTATTTTTCAGTTCGATTCTCGCTCTCAGATATTAATTTTAATGGTTTGTAAGCCTCTAATATTGTTGAGAAGACTATAAGCTACGTCTATATTTCAAAGTTGTGACAGAAAACACCAAACGACCAACTTTACAGCAACTAAATTGAAAATGGTTAAATGAAACTATTTTTTTTTTCCTGAACAATGGTAAGAATTCGTGGACAAACTTTTATAAAGGAATACATTATTTTAGAACAATTTATATTGGCGTGGTCCATGACATAGTTTTGGGGCGCGTTCTGAATGGCCTTCAGGCCATACGAGCGTGTAGAGCCTCCAACTCTAAAAGTTTCTCTAAAAATATATTGTAGAGCACCGCTTGAGTTAAAGATACACATTATTAACATTTCTTTGCTTAGTTTGAAAGATACTAATTACATAAATACTAATTTATATTATTTAGACTTTTTTGGGAAAATTGTTAAACATAAAATTAAAAGAATTTTCGAAAACATAATTTAGATTTTATAATATAATTTCATAAAATGTGAATTTTTTAACTATAAGTTTTTAAAATATTTCTGTCTTTAATTTTAATACGTAACCTAGTCTTATAGCGTGTATCATTTTTTTTTTTTTTTATACCCTCTTGGTTAGTGCTTGACTACAATCCACCTGATGGAAAGTGGAAATGTAGTCATAGATGGTAAGGCGCATTAACCCAGTAATCTATTCACTCTTTTCTTAAAGACACCCACATCGTATTGGGACGGAAATACCGACGCAGGCAAGCTGTTCCAGTCCTTCGCTCTACGAACTAAAAAAGCGCTTTGCTTCGTCAAAGCGCTTTGTTCGGACAGGGGGAATGTCCACAACGTAAGGATGGATATCTGCCGTGCGTCGGAACGTCCTGTGATGGAAGGGGGATGGAGGAATTAAATCATGTAATTCCTGCGCACACTCACCAAAATATATCCTATAGAATACTGAGAGGCTAGCAATTCTACGCCTGTGTTCAAGGCTGTGGAGGTTGGCTTTAACCAATTCAGGGTCGCCTATAAGCCTCTTTGCTCGCCTCTCAATTGAGTCCAGAACCGCAAGATGAGACTTAGCGGCACCAGCGAATATATGCCCACAGTACTCCACACACGACCGGATCTGTGCTTTGTATAATACAAGTAGCTGTCCCGGTGTAAAGTACTGACGGACCTTCGCAAGAACGGCAAGCTTTCCTGCAGCTGCTCTTGCTCTGGACTCAATACACCGACCAAAGTTGAGGTTCGAGGAAATCTCTAAGCCTAACAACTGAAACCGGTCACTGTATTCCAAAGATACACTCTGGAAAATAGGAGCCAAGGTGAAAGGGCTCCTTTTCGCGGTGAACAGACACGTCTGCGTTTTGGTGGCGTTGAATTTGACAAGATTGACTTTGCCCCATGCGGAGACTGCCTGAAGTTTGTCATTCAAACGTTGCACCATGGCTTCTCTTTCAGACTGTACTTGATCTCTACTAGCCCGACTGCTCGGCAGGTATCTTTCTACAACTGTGCTGTCGTCTACATACCCATAGATACCGGGCTTCAGCAGATCGTTAATGTGCAGCAGAAATAGAGTTGCAGAAAGAACGGACCCCTGAGGCACTCCGGCATTTATTGTCAAAGGTTCCGAGGAACACCCGTCGACAACTACTCGGAGAGATCTTTGGTTCAGAAAGTCCGTTACCCAACCGATCAGACCAGGAGATATACCGTATGTTGAAAGCTTGCTTATAAGGCTCGCATGCCAGACCCTGTCAAATGCCTTCGAGACGTCAAGAGAGACGGCGACCGCTTCTCCGTTCTTTTCGATGGCCTCGCCTAAAATGTGCGTAGCTACACTAGAAGGTCCCCAGTGGACCTATTTCGGCGAAACCCGTACTGTCGGTCACTGAGGAGATCGTTACCTTCAAGGTACGCTAAAAGGCGCGAGTTCAATACACGCTCCATAATCTTGCAGAGTATGGAGGTGATTGAAATCGGTCTATACTTGGCAGGATCGGCACGACTGCCTTTTTTGGGCACTGGTTGCACGATAGCAAGCTTCCAAGATTTCGGCACTATTCCAGACTTGAAAGAGAGACGATACAGACGTGTCAATACAGGAGACAACTCAGCTGCGCATGTCTTGAGCAGAATGGCTGGTATACCATCAGGGCCACTGGCTTTATTCAAATCAAGACGACACAATGCTCTCCATACCTCTTTGTTAGTGATGCGGATTTCAGGCATCGAAATACCGCAGTGAGGAAGATGCGCTGGAGAAGCATTGCCAGAGTCTAGATATGAATTATCAGCGAACAGAGAAGCAAATACATTCCCTTTCTCTGTCGCTGTATGGGCCAGAGATCCATCCGGCTTCAGCAGAGCAGGTAGTAAGGGTTGGCAGAAGTTCGACTTGATCGCTTTGGCAAGAGACCAGAAAGCTCGACTTCCAGTAGGTCTGACAGAGAGTTTTTCGCCATTCTTAGCGATACGATTGCGACGAGCCTTCCGTAATGCCTTTTTATAGGACTTGGCAGCTTGGTTAAAGGCTCTCTTCTTTAAACTTACATCCGGAGCTTTGCAGCTTCGAGCATCAGCCCAAATTAGGTATGCCGAATGTTTTCGGTCTTCAGCATGACCACATTCGGCATTAAACCATGGGCGAGCTTTGCCACCGATGGGTACGTCAGCAAAAGGAATGAAGTACTCCATTGCCTAATGTACCACATCGGTTATAGCATCCGCGCAACTCGATGGATCCAAAGAAGAGAAGCAGACCTGCCGCCAAGAATAAGACGCAAAGAAGTGCCGCATCTCATCCCAATCTGCTGACTTGTATTTCCATACTCGCCTAACACCAGGTGGTTCGAAAGCTGGTGGGGAATATGTAAATACAGATTTCACCAAACAGTGATCGGAGGTTCCCAAGGGGGAGGTCACCTCAACACGATACCTGTCCGGATCAGTTTTCAGCAAAAGGTCCAGGCAATTGGCTGTATGGCCAACTACAGCTGGTACCCTTGTCGCTTGCCTCACCAGCTGAAAGAGGTCGAAAGACAACGCAAAATTCCGCGCTTCTCTTCCAGCATGGTCGGTCTTCTGGTACGGGAACAGCCAGTCCTGATGACAGGCATTAAAGTCCCCCAGAAAGACGAGCTGCACTGAAGGGTACTGATGCAGAGCCATATCAGCAGCCTCACCGAGATACTCAAATAATTTAGTTGTCTCCTGATCACTCCTGATCACTGAACGGTAGACACAGCAATACAGGATTTTTTCGTTTCCTGTGTCTACTAAAATCCACAAGGAAGAAAAAGTGGGGTCTTCAAGGTGACGGAGACGCAGGATACAGAGGTCGTTCCGTGCGTATACACAGACCCCGGCACGTGAGAAAGTTGTACTCTAACGAGTAACCGGGATGATCCAGGTACGCAACGCTTAGAGGATATTGTATCTGTGTCTCCGTCAAAAAGAGCAAGTGCGGTTGCTCTGTCTCCAGGTGGTGGTGGACAGGTAAGAGATTAGAGTGCAAGCCCCTGATGTTAGTGAGGTGCACTTTAAATGAGGACCTGCAACCGCTGTAAAAACTTCTTCTTTTTATTGGACTTTTTCATAATAAAAAATAAAATAAAAGAGTGAATAGGATGAGAAATGGCAGTTGAACGAGGCGGTACGTATCAAACCCGGCGCCGGAATTGGTGATGTCATGCCACTGGGAGGCTAGTCTGGAGACTGCGGGGACGCCCGAACCCCCCCAGGGATCGCCATCGGGCCTCCTCATCTGGTCGCCAACCAGCACGATGGAGCCACCCTGGGATTTTACGCAGCTGGCGGGGCAGCCTTTCGTGGGTGGCTGGCCCACTAATTGTGCCCCCAACTATCTGCGGTCGGCCAGGGGAAAGCCGTCGCTTCGGATCCCGCTACCCTCCTCGACTAGACACCCGACACAATAAGCACCAACTCAACGCCAAACCGGTTCGCCAACGCAACGCAACTGTTCAGACCCATTTCCCATATAGACGGCTTCATCGAACAACGTGCCGGAACACGACTAGGTCGCTTTGCGGCACGACTTTGCCCGATGGGTGGTAACCTTGCCGGCGACTCGATGTTATGGTCTACCACCGGGCAATAAAAGGTACAATGGAAGTCATTCTGATCAGAACTGTTTTTTGTCATTGTGTCTAACATGTTAAATTTTATAAGTAATATAATACAGGATTGAATGCTTATTCCTTTATAGCGCTGAAACATCTCAACAATTTTCTTGAAGTTTTCTCAAATAGTTCTTTAGATAATGACTGACTGACTGACTATGAAAACAAATAGTTTACTTTATTTCACTTATATACAACACTTCTATGGTACAAGAAAATAACTTCATCTCCCCATACCCTGAATGTTTACACATCTCTTTCGTAAAATACTTTTAACAAACTAATTAATTGTATAAAAAAAATATTTATTATTAAGCTTTTTTGGTACTCAATAATTTAGTCAGTGAACCGAACCATTCATTAATTTATTGTAACCAAAACAATTATCACATACAATTATTATAAAAAACATTGCAATCGCAACAAAAATAATATTAAGTAAACTTACATTAAGTTTTTAGACATATAAGAAATTCTAATTTATTGTCAGTTAACATAAAAGGTAACACTAATTGTTACTTCTCGTTAGTTCGGTATTTAACTGTCCTAATAGTAATAAAAGATTTGAATACAGTCTCCAAGTTTGTTAGGAAATTATTCTGAGGCGTCTATTCTGTCTTCTATAAACACGATTTGTAAAAGTCTTTAATTTATTGTTTTAAAAACATGTAAAGATAAGATTGAGCTGAGCGTAGGCGAAGCTCTTAACCGTTTGGGAGACCTATTTTGTGTTTAGTTGTCTCCAGAATGCGACGAGATAATTAGCGAAAAATTTTCTCATGTATGTTTGAGCCGAACGCGGATGTTATAGCGATAACAGATTGAAAAAATGTGTAGCCATTCAAAAGTTATCAAGAAAAGAAGAAAGGAGAGGGGCTCAGCTCAACACCCGCCATGCACGGTTGGCGGATCCTAGTATTGTTTGTGACAACGTATTAGATAAATATGGTCTTGCAGCATTTGAAAAAAAATCTGTAAATAAATATTAAATATCTTTTTTATTTAAAAGTTTGTTAAATTTTAATAAATTTATATTTTAATATCTTTCCATATTCATACTATCAATCACTAATCTTCAAAGCCGTCGTTCCAGACTGATATTATATTACATAGGTTTGAGTAATTATCACAAACAACAAAGCGTGAACTTGACAAAGTACTAACAGTAATTGAATTGTTGTTTATGTTATTACTGCTAACAATGAAGATGGCATCAGGGATGTTTTATCCTTTTAGTAGATTTTATACTAATTCTAAAATTATATGCACTCAATCAATTAACAATATGTTAAACCGACTATCGATCTTTTAATAGACTAGCTTATTAAGAATACAAGACATAAATCGTAAACAAACTGTAAATGTAAAGATTTCTTATGAATTAGAGGATTGTTCCTTAAATACCTAAGGTTGGGTTGAGGAGGGATTGTCTTTTATATTATACCTAAGGGACAAATGTATTCGTGATATTTATATCCAGACAGATCATCTAAGATTTTTATAAAACAGAATATTCTGTTACATCAGACGATTTGTTAGTAGTAATTAACAAGCGAATTTTAACAAATACACTTTACTATTAATATATCTATAAACATTGGGAATATTTTTGTAACGTTTGTACGTGTTCTGTAAACTAAAGTAAAACGATTTTCAATTTTATATTTATAAAAAGCAATTATGCAAAACGATTAACTTCTCTGATAGTACTATCGTTTTTGAAACGTGAAAATAACTTAATTTATATATTTTATATATAAAATTTACTATTGGAATATTATGTGCCTCTAATAGCATTGTACTATCAACAAAACATTTCTTAACATAATTATGAAATTACTAAGACTCCACCGCCTCTGAGATCTTACTTAAATACCTGTTAAATAAAGTATTTACTTAATACATATTTAAGAAGAATCTCTTTTCCTCATTCTCAGAGGATCAGATCCCATAAGTATTTTTATCATCATACAAATAATAAAACCAATAAATTTTCATGGTAAAAGTCATAGTCAAAGATAACAAACTTTGATTAATTTAAATGTCAATTACTAAAGTTCATGAGGTCAGAAGTTTCACATAAATTACTCTAAAACCCGTGGGTAGAACGACTGTACTTGTTAAAAGGTATAGAGACGTTACTACGTTGTAACAAAGAACAGTAGAGAAACCTGATACTCTCACACCTGACACTCGTGTTGATAGAGCTTAAGAAAGTGTAACAATGTTTATTAAGAAAATTAATGAAACCCTATATATTTTCCATGTGTCAACTAAGATTCCACTGTCGTCTTATTTTCTACTTACTTCTCTTGTCTTAAATTAATACTCTTTTGGTCTTGCACCTGTATAATTACTTATTTTAAGTCACACTTGAATATTAAGATTTCTTTTATTACAGTAGGTAGGTATATAAGTTACAAATTAAATGAAAACTGATACACAAACAAACAAAAAATAAACTGTACTTTTATATGAACTTGTAGCAATTCCTTTTTTTAAATACTGAGTGTACAGATTTATCCTCCTTATTATATATAGTAGTAGAACGATTATAAGTTTCTTATAATGGTCAGTAAAAAGTAAATTCTTAACGTTAACTTTTATATCCATATTTTATTAAATATGTAAAAAATAATACAGAAAGTTTAGCAGAAAAAAAATTAACTAAATTTTTTTCCAAAAGATGCTTTTTAACGAAATAAGTACTGTATGAGTGCAAACTAACTTTTACATTTAATTAAAAAGTTTACTTCGTAATTGGCTGAAATCATATGAGGTCGATACGAACATATGAAATTCAATTTGTAGCGGACTCGGATTAAACGTGTAATAGGAATTTATGTCCTGGCGTGATTTATACTGCGTCCGAGAAAATAATTGTATATAATTTGATCCACATACATACAAATTAGTTTATCCCTGGTATATTAAGTTCATATATAAATCACTGTTACGTAAATATGTAAGCATATAAATGAAACTAAACGCAATTAATTCGATAATCTTACCTAATAATTAATAATAAGAAAAAAGCAATCCGTGGCTACCAATACGGCCAGTCACCGCAAGCAGCATATGTTCACGATTATAAAGAAAGGGTCAGCCATCATCCCCTTCGCCATAATTGAGGCAACCTGAGGAAAGGGGCAACCCTGCCCCCATCGCTACCGCGAGTAATGACTTTTAATGGAGCGGATATAATGCATCCAGTAGATCTAACTTGAGTAACAAACGGTGTCAGAAAAACTTGCGTAGGTCACTAGTTAATCGCTAAAATACAATTTATTCCTAGACCATACCGTCGTTAATGTAATCTTTTTCACTATAATAACTTTTTGAATCAATAAATAAATTCCTTTTGATGAATATTTAGAATTTATTAGGTGAAAAATTTAATGCTTTACTGGAGAGTTTATTATAAAAACATATACTATTAACCTTAAAGGATTAATTACCTATTTTATGGAGCCCAGTGATTGGCATAGCAAGTTTATTTTTATTTGTAGTTTTAATTTTACGTACATCATAATTTTTATTGACTTTGAAATATTTTTGTGTACATAATTTTTCATAAACATATTGATTGTACTCGTATAAGTCATAATTTTTAAATCCTTAAATTTATTTTTTAATGACGCTTGAGGCCACATTTCTCTTCATATTCTTTGAACGGCATATGTGGCCGAACTAGTCTGTTAGACAAATCACAGATATGAGGGCCTATTACAATTTTGTATATAAGGTAATTCCCAAAAAAACAGTAGAATTTACTAAATCCAGTTCCTCATTTTTTAATAATACATTAGTAGCAATTAGATTGATTATAACTTTTTTCAAATTGGGTAAGGTAAATTTGATTTTGTTTTTTTTTCGTTCAGTAAGAGATTATTCGCATTAAACTACACTACAACATCAAATCATTGTTTATATCGTCCATTGCTGATTGTTGTCTATTAGTTATAAAGTAAGAGAATTATCCCTTATTTGTCCCTCACAAGGTAAAGTAAGTCATATATATAAATGAGAAACAAGAAAGGTCCTAATATAGACCCTTGTGGCACGCCATTTCGAAAAGTGAACCAGGGGAATGCTTTCCATTTATATCTTCTTAAATTCTCTCAATAAGATAAGATCTAACTAAATTAAGGGCCTTATTTTCAAAAACCATAATGCTATAATTTTTTTATTAGAGTTTCATGCTGAACACAATTAAATGCCATCGATATATAACAGTAAATGACAACCAAAAGTCACATTGGGGGACTGGGATTACCGAATAGGGCGGAGGAAGAAAAAAACCATCGCACTACTAGACGCTAATTACCCAGAGTCTCCTTATACAAATGCATGTAAGATGCTCGATCACCTGAGCACACTAGAAGCTGAAAATATTAACACAAGTCCAAAAACAATAAGCGTTAACGCTATGCGAGTTGGCTATGACAAAGGAACTGTAGCAAATCTCATAGGATCTATAAATGCTTCAAGGTACCACGACGTGGTTGTATATGAAAACCGAGGAGGAGACCTAACGTTCCTTAAAATAAGAAAAACACCTAATAAGACTACGACCCCCAAAAACACCTGGGGCGAATCAAGCAACCAGAGCCTACAAAGCAGCGCCGCTCGCCTTCAAGAGAAAATTGCCATCGAAACTCAATCCAACAAAATAACACAGGAGAAATTAAAAACTGAGAAAGGATTTAATAAGATGATTACAATGCTAAAGCCGAAGCAAAAATATCATAAAAAGAACAGAACTAGAGCCGACATGGGACAAACAAGTGCACCCGATTTACCATCCGCCAGTGGTGCCAATGAACATATGCGAAAAGCGTTTCTTGAGTACACAGCATCTATAAAGGAAACAATCAAAACTAACCTTGCGATCTGTGAAAAGATCAGGCGGACCTTCGAACTCGATAACGAAGGTCTTCTTAAAGTATTACTCAAGAAAGAAAAAGCCGCCATTTTTAATAACACAACATCTGAATATGTACCTAGAATTCCCCACATGGCGGTTTAAAAATGGATTCGTTAAAATAATTGAAACCCCCAAAGGAGAAACTGGACCGCCTAAGTATTTAACACCCGACGAAGGCTCAATATTTGTAGTAGCCCGCTGCACGGCGGTCCCGCTGGAAGATAACATCCTCCAAATGGCTACAGCCGTAGAGGATTCAGCAAGGCCCTGGGAAGAATGGGAAGCACCAATTTTCCACTGGGTCAACGGCGTTCCTGGATGTGGAAAATCGACTTGGGTAGTAAACAACTTCGTATTTGAAAGTGACTTGATAGCAACGACGACGACTGAGGCAGCATTAGAGCTCAGGAATAAACTCGCCCTCAGTTGTCCAAAGGGCGGGTAGACCAAAGTCCGAACGATCGCTTCAATATTAATAAATGGCGCTAAAGAAAAGCCTGAACGACTTATCGTTGACGAGGCCTTGATGAACAATTTCGGTGCGATCGTTATGGCGGCCCGACTAACAGAGGCCAAAGCAGTCCCGCTAATCGGATACACAAACCAGATTCCTTATATAGACCGGCTAAATCTGTTCAGAATGAAATATAATAGCCCATACCTCGTGACTTCTATTATTAAGAACGTACCACACTACCTACCTACCTACTTACCTACCTACTACCTACAACGGCATATACTCAGCCCATTCATTGACGCGCTCTCTGAGAACAGCCAGGTTTACGGGTGCTACCATCGAAGCTTATTTCCCTAATACCTTGTACCTGGTCCGCACCCAGACTGAAAAAGCGGACCTTACAAACCTAGGGTACGGAAAAGGGGAAAACTCGCGCATCCTTACCATAAACGAAGCTCAGGGATTAACATACGAGTAGGTAATAATCATCCAAACCAAATCCAAACCAAAATCGTACCTGACAAGTGTACCCACACGCAGTGGTGGCTATATCTAGACACACAAGAAGTTCTACGTACTACACGGATATCGACGAAGACACCATTGTGAGATTCATTAGGCGGGCCGGCGATACCTCCGATAGAAACCTTATAGAGTACAACCTCAAGATGGCAATTTCTCACCGTGACTCCGAGACTATGGAAAAGCTAGTGTACTTATAAACCTAGCTTACTACTACTACTACTATTTACTTTATTTATTATTACTATTAATTACTTAAATAGCTTTCGAAAATTTGTGCAGGTGTACAATTTCCTGCGAAGTTACCAATTAAAATCATGACAAAATTGTTTTAAAATTACAATGAAATGCATGGACAAATGTCTACGGACATAAAGTAAGAAAAAAAAAGCAGAAAATGACAAGTGCGTATTGATTCCTCCAGGACCTTAAAAATATTCAGCAATAACTCTGCACTTGCATCTGCCGTTGCGTACAATGATTTTAAATTGTTTATTACGTAAAAGGTTATTTTTGTTAAAATCTGTAACTATTTGAACGGAAAATGTAAATGATACTGTAATAGGTCTCTAGGTGATTGAATGTAATGTATTGCCGGATTTAAATTATGATGTTATTTTTAAATTTTTCATTAGATGACGAAAAACACCACAATCAGTATCTACAGTTACTGAAAGTTTTGTGGTTCAACAATGTCTATTAGTGGCCTAGGTTAACCGATATTCCCCATGATCACTTGTCTTCTTAACACTAATTAATTAAAAAATATTTATATTTTTTTGGGCTTTAATTTTTTTGGTATTAAAATTAATATCACAGTAATTTACTTAGTCCGCAAGGAATGACCGTGTATCGTAGGAGTTTAATAATTTTGAAGTGTATAGCTTTTGACTTTCGTAATAAATTTGTTATAAATTAATTATAAAAAAGATAACAAGAATTCTTTTGTAATAGAGATTACCTCGAAGTAACAAAATATTTATATGTCTTCTTTTCATTTATAAATGAGCTTGTCTATTCATTTATTGAAATCAGATGTAGGTTTTGTATAGTTTATTCTATAAGTATTCATAATATATATTATACATTACTCCTTCACTGTGTAATGTGCTTTGTTTGAAATATTTTTCAGGCGTTATTCTGTTTGAATTTGATTCACAATTACTATGATAAGTGTATTCTGTGATATCGCGATACTTTGAGTATCAGTTACTACTAATACAAATACCCGTGTATATTGCTCCTATATTGTACGTTTGAATAACAACTAGTTACTAGTAAATATTAGACTCCTCTTTCAATTATAAATATACTGTAACATCTTTTTATTGAAAAATCAATTTTTTATGGATATAACTTAAAATCTATACTTAAGTATGCAGAGTTTGGTGGTTTTTTGTTCCATAAACTACCTTAATGTATAGATTATTGTGTGACGACAACCTCAGTAAATAGAACCTTGAGTTTACGAATGGTGCTACAATCATTTAGACACATGCTATAGCTTTAACTTACAACGCTTAGTTAACAAATATTTATACGATTTGGTGTTGTTTATTTTTCATTTATTATGATATATTGATATTTGTTTGAATATACAAATATTTATAAATATGGGATTTATTATACAATAGTACTCTCTATACTTTCATTTAATGTTATATTGTATATTACAACATAAAATGTATCTTACTCGTATAAATTCGATTAATATTTATTATTAATAAAAATCTTAACTTGTATTATTAAATATCTTTGAATAATATTAATATTTATACATGTCTTTAATAAATGTTAAGATTGCTTTTGTAAAATATTTATTAAATTTACTTATATTCGGCTTACTTTATATTCGTCTCTGGGCAGTTAAATGTTAAACATGGCGTCTGTATTACAAAATGTAATGCAGAAGTAATCTTAATATTTAAGTTCAGTAAGTAATCCTGAAAATTTTAGTATATGGAAGTTATTGTATGGAATGACATGACAACCATCCAGATGTAGTGTTTAGTCATATTTTTAAAGTCCTTACTGTAACAAGAGGTTAACGACGAATATATTATACATAAGATAGAATTGTGTTTAGATTTAACCACAAGCTTTATTTATTTATAGTTTCAATGAATAATGTTTATATCTAGCATAAAGAGAGTATTATATGTATGTATGTACTTATTATATATATTTTATTATACGTAAAATACATTATATATACTATATTATTATATATTTGAATTTACTGTATTTATATGATTATGTTATATATCTATATTGATTTATCTTTATTAAAATTTAAAGTTCTTTCAAAATACTTTTCTGTAATTCCTAAGTTTATCTGTCTAACCCGCCTCTTGTGCATTATTTTGTGTAATGTGCAATTAAGAATTAAATAAATAAAACATAGAATCATGACTTTGGATTTTTAATAACTGTAGACAATGTTTTTAATTATTTATACATTTATAATATAATTTATGGCATTTATCATTATTTAATTAACAGTTTTCATAGTAAATTATTTTTAAATTGGCTAAATTAAATATTAAATTATTTACACCATTTTGTAACATTATAATGATACTTATACCATTGATTTGGAATCAATAGCCTCCAAGTGTTCTGTGAGCAAAATTTGTATGGAAATTGTAATTAGTATGATATATATTAAAAAATCGAATTATGCTAGGACTTGGTAACTATAAAATGTGAGCGCTGTTCGGGAACAAATTGTTCAAACGTACCTTTGTGACGTAATTCGCCCGCTTCTGCCAGACATAACATTAAGAGAAATACGGTAGTCGTAGTACCTTAGGTGTTTTAACTGTATGGTAATCATTCTATTATTCTACGGGACATTTTAACCCTAAATTTAAGAATGTTACTTAATTATCAAAACTGTACATAATACTTACATAATTAATAGTTTTCTGTCCTTTATAACACAAAAACTACTGATTTGTTTTAGTTTATTATTTTTATGTATAAAAATAATATATATATCTGGACTTATAACGCCGCTGAACAGTAATATTTTATTATAACGATTAAATTTTACTAGCAGGTTAACCGTGCTTCGCGACTGACGGCGAAAATGAAGAAGAGAGGGAGCGGGGGTAAACTTTGCAGTTTTTAGCTGTAACTTTGGAACGATTTGGACCTTTGCAAATCCTTTCTTATTGCACCTATTCAATATGTCAGGAGTCTTGTGTCCAAATTTCAGCTTTCTAGGTATTACGGTTTGGGCTGTAGAGTGATGAATGAGTCAGTGAGTCAGTGAGTGTCTTTATGTTTTATATATTAAGATATCTTTAGAATATTTTTTTCATGCATTTAATTTGTTAACTTAATCCTTATTTAATCAAGTTAATTTAATTCAGATTTTTTAAGGTTGATGTCTAGAGGATTATAAACAATTTCCCAGTCTCTCAGGAGAGTTTCATGTTTCTCTCCAGAACCCGACACTGGCCTACCTTGAATTATTAATGATATTTGCCACATGGTTTTGGGCCCATATATATTTATTTAACTTATTTTTCTCAGACATTATTATCATTAATGAAATGATGGTACTTTTTATAAATAGATTCTGTTAAAAAAGTACGAGTATGTATATTATAATCAATGTAGTTATAATACAGTGATTTCACAAATTAAGCTGAGGAAGAATAATCGAGAAAATGCAAAAATTTGTTTTGTTTTTTGTGTAAATGATAATGTACTTTGTTCTTTAAAAGAAACCTTACAGACAGAGATATATCATGATTTATGTATACAAGAGATTATTGATATTCTATAATTGTTTTAAGGATAAACAATCTGAGATTTAAATCAATCCTAGGTTGAGCTTTATATAAACTCAATAAAGATTACTCGTTAGCAAAGCAAGAAATAGATAATAAAAATTTGATGATATGATAAACATAAAGATAATAATTTGGATCAGAATTCAGCTTCGATTTTTTTCATTAAGATTAATTGATTCAAAAGAAAATTTTAATGTTTTCGATTTAAGTGGTTGAATGATTTTATAGGCAATAGATATTTATTAATATCCAAACAATCACTGGTCTCTCAATATATTAATCTTTAAATGACCACTGTGTGTACATAGAACATATTTGGGAGAAATTATTACCGCTGTAATAATTTCTTTTGGAAAGACTAGAAATAAATAAAATAAAACAAATGATTTTCTGATTTTTTCTACATTTATCTGTAAGTTTAAGTTTAAGGATTAAGAGTACTTCTAAGTTAATGTAATTTTCAACTTATTTTTCTTATAATTTAAATATAAAAGTGTTTTCGGTCAGTCACCTTTTTTCAAAAAAAAAATATCATTTTCTTATCAAGTGTTAATAATAAATCGTAATAATGCGTCTTGCATTGTTAGTGCATTTTATGTGCATCCTTAGCTTCATCCTTAGGTCTATGCAGAGAAAGTAAAAAAGCCAAATTAACGGACATGATTGCTGCATTAAAATTAAAATTAAAATGTAATCTTTATACGTCACTTAAATTCGTAAAATTATCTATTTTAACTTAAAATTATAAACAAATAATTAACGTCATGTCCTGTTTCTAAATAACACAATATTATTTTTGTTTTAAGTGATAATTTTATTTAATTCATTGCTGATAGGTAAATTCATATATTATAATATAATGTATGTTAAGTATCTGCAAGTTTAGCAACCACTATAGAATGGTAAATTATTTTCATTTTTATTTTCACTTTTTTAAAGTTTTCTCCAGTAATGTCTATACAAGTTATTTCATATTTTAAAAATTTTTTTCAGAATGTCATTGTTTGTCCGAAAGAGGCAGCACTTTTAGCACTTGTTCAAATGGATCCGGTGCACTTTACAAAGAAAATTCTAGAGAAGGAATATACTAAGACATATATTTAGAGTTATATTAGCAGTTATTTTCTAAGATTCTTAAAAGTATTGGTATACATTAAAAAAAAAACTTGGCATGAAAAAATAATTGACACTGGCAGAGCTCGAAACTATGACCTTCGGGATGTGTTAAGTGAAATTTAAGTTATCGGAATTTTATCATTTTTTATTTTAATTATTTTTTATGCTAGAGGAGGAAAGGATCTCAAGTGCTCACCGATGCCCACGAACTCTTGCAAAATCCAAAGAATCGCAAGGTCGTTAACGACCTTGCAGCGCAAGTCTTTTGCCAGGCTTGAAATACTGCCTCGCTCTATTGATGACTCCCAATTTTATTGAGGCCAACTTGGCTTTGCTCTCTAGGTGACCACAACTGATAGTCGCCCAAAATGAAGAGGTCCAGTATTCCAATACTTGGTGAGGAAAAGGGGTTTTTCTTCAATACGCATACTTGTATCTTTTAGGGATCACACTGAACGAGGCTTAGATCACTTCAATTTGAGACTATCCTCAAGGAGGTCTCTATAGGAGACACTAGTTTCCTTCGGTACTTATCAACGTTTTCCTGAGAAATCCCTGCACGGTCGGAATATAAAGCATTCCCAGTGGTGTCATCCGAACGACAGTGTTATGTTAGAGATGTATGTTATGTTAGAGAAAACCAACATATCAATGATATGCAGGAGGAACACAGTTGTTGTATTTATGTAACGAATTTCTGTCGCCAGCTCTTCTCAGGTCTGTGGGAATTATTTTTCCGAGCTGGTGGTAGCTTTGACAATGAAAAAATGTTTTGTATGAAACTTATTTTGAATAAAGATTTTTGATTTTGATTTTGTTTTTTTTTTGTTGTAAGCCCGCAGCCTTGGGATGTGCCAGCGTTCAGGAGGCTTGGGGCAGACCCTAACTGCTCAGAAGTAAAACCGTCAAAAACGACCTGTACTTATAAGCTGCTGTATACTCTCTCTACCCATAGGAAGCTTTTAGTTGACGCTAATTACAGTTGCTTTATTGCATGAGATCATGTTAAGGAACTTTATTTCAATTTATTTTATTAGCTTTAAGAATTACCTTCAAAGAAATATTCAAATTTATATACGAAAATTCGTTAATGTATAACGTGTTTACTAAAAAGACACAAGCGAGCAAAGGCAGTGACTTAAAAGTAATACTACTTTCAATTTAAGTTTTAATCTTGGTTCTAAAGGTTTTGCCAATATATATTTATTCATTTCAGACAACGTGAGGAAAATTACTTCTTTCACGTTAAACAATTAATTTTTGGCTTCGCATATTGATTAAGGATAGTACATCGATTTATTATGTTTGAATAATCTATCAAATCATGTAATAATTTGAAAATGTATACACTTGCTTCTTTATCATATCATTGTTCATGCATCCCATACATATATTCTTCGGTTGGTCTCTTCTTATATATTTATCTACATTTTAACGATTTAAGGAACTATCACTTTATGTGAGATATTAATAGCATAATCCAGTGACTTCACCTTAAATAATAAAATTATTGTTACCTAACACAGGATATAGAAGATATATTAATAAACAGTAACCTCATTTAAAACTGGAAGAACGTCTGCCATTGGGAATTGAATTTGAAATGAATGTTAGAAAAGTGAAAATGAAAATGAATTAAATTCACGAAGATTTGGTAAATCATATCGTGATACTGCTGAATAATAACCATGAAGAAATATTCCTTTTTATATTTAAATTATTTTTAAACATTGTAAATTTCGGGTTAGAATAACAGGCTCTTCAATTTCATATAACAAAAATTCATCAACACGAGCAGGTCTGCCACCTCTAAGAGTCTGTACCCGTTGCTTTGATGACTAAGCTATCGTGTATTGGCGGTAATTACTATTCTATATGCCTGTGTGGTTATTTCATCAACATAGATATTACATTTAAATCTCTGGTTTACGAACAAACAAAGCCTTTAAATTATAAAAGGCTAGGTTTTACAAAGCGTAATAATCATTAATCATTAATCTCCATACCAACCTTCTCTCATCGTCTATTGAGATCCAAAACTTAGAACGAGTGTATACTCGTACTAGCTTGTTCGGTGACTTAATATTGAATGATATTGAATTTATTGTATTTATTTTTCCCGTGAGTTCGAATGCATACTACTTAAAAAAATATCGCCTAATATTTGTGATATACTTATAACCGACAATTGTAGAGTTAAATTTATTTTAAAATCAACAACAACAAAACACCGACTGTACCTAGCAAAATAATATTAGGTGCATTATTAGCATTAATTAATTAACTTTTTGCCACTAGGTTGTATTTAGGTACTTATTAATTATTTTTTTAATTAACATTAAATTATATATTTGATTCGGAACTGGCGTTCGTTCTATCGTTCCTCAAACTGAGCTAAAGTGTCGTAACCGTCTAAATGTATACTATATATTTTTGTTTTTTAATTTTGCCTGCGTATTATTTATTATTATTATTATTATTAATTATTAAAATAGAAATAGTATTTACTTACTACTATTTAACTATGCTTCATTAAAATAAATTGTTATAAATTTGTGCTGTATTTATAGTTTCAAAAGATTCTCGAGAGAAATATATTTCCAAATTGTATAAAAATCTATTTTCTTGTTCACAGAGTAGACTTCCTGTATTGTGATTCAACAAGCGGAAAATTAAACAATTACTAGCGAATGTGTTCTTAAGATAAAGAAAGAAGAAATAAAGAACACACATACAGAGCGTGGTATATCAAATCAGTATATGTATGTGAGTGTGTTTGTATGTTCTCTATATCTGTTATTTGTATCATTACGAAACTGCAATGATAGAGAAATTTATTTTCTTTTTGTACACATTTTTTTCTTAATAAATAATTGGAACACGACAGACAATAATTATTATATTGTGTTTGAACACGTTTACTCTGCCAACAAGAATAAAATATAGAAAGGAGGACGAAAAATAAAATTACATTATTATAGTCCACCATAAAAGATTTTATTATTTAAATTTTTCTGATAGAAATATAACATTAATGATTGTTTGGCATAAAAAAATACAGCGAAACTTCCTTGATTTGTATTTTATTTTACATAAAGTCACCTTAATACTGAAAAAAAAATAGCCGAGATTTAAGTATTTTTAAGTATTAAATTTTTTTTTCATTTCATTGTATATTTAAAAGATATAGAGTAGAATTGCCCCATAATACATAGAATGGTAGGTAAGCTTAATCTTAGATTCACTTACTTACGATCACTCTTTTAAAAGTGAGACATTGAAATTGTAATCATTAACCAGATTATAAATACTCCTAAGTTTTCTCTAAATTTATTATTGGCACTGTTAGAACAGAACAAATCGCGTGATTGTGAATAGTGTAACATGTAATTATTCCCCTTTAATTGTGATAAATGAGTTACAATGCTAATTTAAACTAATCTTGCTTTATAGAAATACGAATTGACAATTTAAAAGATTTATTTTAATGATCTTTATTATTATTGGTCCAGTGGTTAGTGACCCTGATTACTGAACCGAAAGTTGAGGGTTCGATACCTTCAAGGAAGAATTCTTTGTGTGATCCACTGACTATTGTTCAGGTGTACTTTTGTATCGATAATTACTTGTTTATGAAACTTCCATTATTTCTATATAGAGGAACTTGTAAAATGAATAAATGCTATTTGTATTTTATTTGATGTATAGATATTAATCCATTATAACAAAAGAAAAAATTGTCTTTAAAATATCTTTTAAGTATTTTTCAGTTCAATTCTCGCTCTCAGATATTAATTTTAATGGTTTGTAAGCCTCTAATATTGTTGAGGAGACTATAAGCTACGTTCATATTGCAAAATTGTGTCAGAAAACACCAAACACCCAACTTTATAGCGTCTAAATTCAAAATGGTTAAATGAAACTATTTTTTTCCCCTGAACAATTGTAAGGATTCGTGAACAAACTTTTGTAAATGGATATAACATTTTGGAACAATTTATATTGGCATATTCCATGACATAGTTTTGGGGCACGTTTTGAATGGCCTTCAGGTCATATGAGTGTGTAGAGCTTCCAACTCTAAAAGTTTATCTAAAAATATATTGTAGTGCACCGCTTGAGATAAAAATACACAGTATTAACATTTCTGTGACTAGTTTGAAAAATACAAATTACGTAAGTACTAATTTATATTATTTAGATTTTGGGAAGGTAATTTAACATAAAATTAACAGAATTATTAATCTTCAAAAACATAATTTAGATTTCAAAATATAATTTCATAAAATGTGAAATGTTTTTACCATAAGTTGTTAAAAATATTTCTGTCTTTAATGTAAATACGTAAACTCGTCTTATAGCCTGTGTCATAAAAAGGTTCGGAGAAAGTCAGTTTGAACAGAACAGTTTTTTTGTTATTGTGTCTAACATATTAAATTATTTTATGTAGTATAATGCTGATTTGAATGCATATTCCTTAATAGCGCTGAAACATCTCCACAATTTTCTTGAATAGTTTTCTCGAATAGTTCTTTAGAAGTTCGCCTAATTTGTAGTCTAGTTTTTATTTGTAAAAACCAGACATTCAGCACTCGAGGTCATGAGGAATTTCTTGTTAACTCAGCAACATCAGTAAAATGTAGTATTTTTTTATTTATACAGTGTCGCACATGTACCACTGCTCTCTCTTCGTTGACATAAGACAGCGTTCGTAAGAAACGTATATTTTATAACTGTTCTCCATGGAAACAGTTTTTATTTTACATTTTACATTTACATTTTTTTATCTGCAACTTACTCGGATTTCACTCTCATAGATTCCGATTACATCCAATATCGAGATGAAAATTGACCTAAGTTACTCGCTAGTAGTGAAGCTTTCTACTGACAATTTTTTAAATCGGTTTTGTGGTCTTACATTTATATCTCCTCATATATTTACTGCTTACATACTGCATACTAGTTACCTGTGAAAGAAATAGATATTAAATGTCAGAGTTCATTGTATCTTACATTGTGATTATAAGCTACTTGTCAAGTTACTAATATTTTATAAGGTCATATAGACTTGGAAGACAAATAGTTTACTTTATTTCTCTTATATACAACACTTCTTTGAGCTTTTATTGGTACTCCATACTTTAGTTAGTGAACAATTCATAAATTTATTGTAACCAAAACAATTATTACATACATTACATTTAAAAAGTCATTGCAACCACAACAGAATAAGTTTTAAGTATACTTACATTAAGTTATTAGACATATAAGAAGTTCTAACTTATTGTTAGTTGAGATAAAACATAAACGCGAATTGTTATTTCTCATTAGTTCGACATTTAACTGTTTTTTATAAAGACGATTTGTAAAACTCTTAAATTTATTATTTAACGAATAATACTATACTATATATACTTAATAAATAAGTGACTACGTATTAGATAAACTTGAGTAAAATATTGATTAAAAAATCTATATTATATATAAATATTACACTCCCACCAACTAAACGTCAAAGTCGTCGCTTAAGTTTGATAACGTATTGTTTAAGTTTGAGTAATTATCATAAACTACAAGGCGTGTACTTGACAAAGTATGCTTACAGTAATTGACTTGTGAAATAATTTACTTTATTATAGGTAACAATTAAGATGTCTTCAGGGATGTTTTATCCTTTAAATAAATTTTATAATTATTCTAAAATTATATTCACTCAATCCATTAACAATATGTTAAACCGTCTATCGATCTTTTAATAGACTAGCTTAATAACAACATAAGACATAAATTGTAAACAAACTGTAAGTGTAAAGATTTCTTATGATTTGGAGTATTGTTGCAAGGTTGGGTTGAGGAGGGAGGGAGGGACTGTTTTTATACTATACCTAAGGGACAAATGTTTAGTATGCATGATATTTAAATCCAGACAGATCATCTAAGCTCTTAAAACACCATATTCTGCTACACCAGACGATTTGATTGCATTCATTAACAAGCGAATCTTAATAGATATATACGAAAATGAAAATACATTAAAATAATAATATTTTGAAAAAAATATCCGCCCTTTCTTCAGACTCTCTCTTATCTCCTCAAGACGGTCGTGTTGAAATCTAAAAGCTTTGAAACGATGTCAGCAGCATTATTTTTGTGCTTATCATTTCTCAAGTGTAAGATCGTGGAAAAATTTATAAGTTTATTTGAATTTCTTTTATAATAATGTACATAAAGAAGGAGTGTGTGTTCTTACAAAATCCATAAATTTGATGAACATTAAAATAAAAACAATAGTCTTTATATATTTTATCTTTCTGTAGTCTGTTTGTTTGACAGACTGCTTGCGTCGTGATAAGTTCAGATGACGAATGTTGATGTGGTATACACATGTGTACTAATAATAATACAATAAGAAAATATATCGATTTATAATTCAGTACATTAAATTTTTTGCACTGCGACAAAAACAACCTACATAATTACCTTCACAAAGTTATACTACTACTTTATATAGTAGTATATTAGTAAAACGAAGTGTGAAAAAAGCAGACCTCAGTTTTTATGATTTGTAAATTATAAATAAAAGTTTTTGAACTAATTTTTTTTATGGAAGTCACTCGAAGTGATTAATTGATTGCTACAAAAAATTAAAAGCAATCTTAGATTGCTTAATATAATAATATTTTGAATAAAGTATATATTAAACTTTGATCAAATAACCAAATGTTTTTAGTTAATTCTTACAACAACATTGTATCCATAACTCGTAACATTAAACACGGTCGTCAAAGACTCATTATCTTTATGCGAGACGAATTATCATGTACCATTACGAATTGTGTGAAAGAATGACTGTTTGTTTATTTTTACATTAAATATAATATTAAATGATATAGCCAGTATATTGCTGTTCTGTATTCGCACGATCGTAAAACATAATATTAATATTAACCCTAATTTGACTAATTAGAATGTTACTTCACGCTTCATTATTAATATATCTATAAATATTGAGAATATTTTAGTAACATAGTATATGTTCTGTAAACAAAAGAAGAAAGATCTTGAATTTTTTTATTATAAAAAGCAATGCAAAAACAAATAAATGTTTCTAATATTACTATTGATTTAGAAACCGTGAAAATTACTTAATTTATATATTTTAATAATAGAAATAAAGGAAAAACAAAAAAAAATAATCTGGTGGTACAAGGGACCTCTTATCAGTATCAGAAGAATAACAAGAGCATTGTCTCTATATTTTTTCTCACCACAAAAGGAAGCACTAAAAGTTATCAGATTACCATATTATAATAAAATATTATAATATCCTTACTTTCAGACAAAGTACGGATATGAAGATAAATTATCTTCTGATAAAATGAATAAACTCTGGAAAGATAAATTATATATTTACTGTCTTTCATTTCTATTCATATAAATTTAATAACTATCTACAAATTTTAATGAGGAAAATGGAATTTTAAAACAACAGAAGCGTTAAGTTGGTTGGTGGGGTAAGTTCATTATAAAACTATGTTCATTTGATGAAATATATTATTATATTATATAGTTATAGTTCTTCTAATTCTCAAGGATCAATGTCAACATTGAATACCATTTATTTATACCAAAACGAAGAACTATCTTTTGTAACGAATTATAAATGTAACACAAAACTTATGAACAGTTTTGGTAAACTCAGATATATTATTAAGGTTCATCATTTAACTCATACGGAAACTTCTATCTTAATACGTAATGTTTTAAATAAGTCGCTGGATCTAGTTCCGGAGATATATAATATCCAACGTTCATTTATACCATGAATATTTGACTGACAATTTTGATGCATTCGGTAAACTTATTAATATTCACAAGTTTCCACATCAATTGATAGTTAAATTCAGAATTATATTTCAAATATGTGGACAAGTAATGCACTGGTTATATATGTTTATTTATTTTTTATATTTGATATGCATTTTAAAATAAATGTAGGGGAGACCGGGGATGGTTGACTATAGGGGCAGGTAGACTAATTGTCAAAAACGCAAGCTACGCAAACTTTTTGCATCGACCGACTAGGTGAGCGTATCCATTATTCCCCTGCGCACAATCATCATAAAAACCGCGGAGCAGACGCACACCGTTTGTCAGCTAGAGCCTATTGTTCAAAAACAAGACACTTAAGTAACTATTTTTTTCCTAATTCTATTTGTTATAACTCTTTTAATTTGGTTTTGATTGCTTGTCAAACTTTTTAATACGAATGTTTGATTTCCGAACTTTGTATGCTTCCTTATTATTTTTAATTACGACACCATTTTAAGGTTTAGGCACGTAGTTAAAAATTACTAGGTCGTTTGGGGCTGGTTGACTCATTTAAAAAGGGGTTGGTTGACTATCTAGTCAACCTGCCCCATACAATTTTGGATATACTAGATATAAATTGGTATAAAAATTATTGTTCTTAACCTAATATTTACAGTTTAGAACGATGCGAATCTATAAACGAAAGTCAAATCGACGTAAAGACATACGGGAGAGAGTATGTCGACCAGTTATTTTCGCCGAAAAAAGTATTAATTCAAAGAATTTGCTATACCATATAAAATATCGCCATGTAGTAAATATGAAAAAAAAAGAATGAAATCCCTGACTGTCTAGATCTCAATTGACCTTGGAAAGCGTTGGCTACATAAAAAACAGACAAATATTCAGTGACGAGGAAGAGCTTGCATCAGAAGATTGCCCATAAGGGAGCTGCTGATGTTTATTATGGATTAACGCCTTGCGAGTCGCGAAAATTTGCACATGGATTTGCGAAAAAAAATAATAAATCTATTCCTGAATCATGGGATAAAAAACAGATTGCTGATGAAGATTGGGTAGGGAGTTTTCTAAAACGTCATCCTATTCTCTCTATTCGATCTCCTCAAGCTACGAGTTTATTTCGAGCCACTTCTTTCAACAAAAACAACGAGCAGTGGTTCTTTGATTACCTAATAACCGTTTAACTACGTTTAAATTTAAGCCCTAGGTATATTTGGAATGTAGATGAAACAGGACTGACAACGGTTCACATTCCTGATAGAGTAATAGCTCATCTTGGCACCAAAAAATTGGGAAAAATGACGTCTGCTGACCGAGGTTCGCTGGTGACAGTCACAGTTGCTATTTTAGCCTCGGCAATATTCCACTATAAATACTATTTTGACTATTTTAGACTAAAGGACTATCAAAGACTATTTTAGACTGGAGGTGGACCGATAGATTCTTAACGATGTTTAATATTGTTGAAGATGTTCTTAAAAATGATGATTGCATTTACTTTAGTATTTTAATCTTGTTCCTTCGTAGTCTTGGTACTCATTACTTCTTAGGTCAACTTACCCCTAGTGACAAGTCAACCTGCCCCAGGCACGGGGTAGGTTGACTCGTTTTTCCCGTTCTATAAAATCGAACCTATATACTATGTTTTGATTGATATCGAGCTTATTGTAATTTCTTTTTAGAGCTGAATAGTGTCACTATCAATGGAATAGCTTTTCATAAAAATAATTATTAAAGCAATAAAAATATTAACTTTTAAACTGAAAATTGGTCAACCATCCCCGGTCTCCCTACGTAACGAGATATTTTTTTTCTCTTGTTACCTATTTACTCAGGCTATTGACTAAGTTATTCTCCACATTATAGTAAGTAAAGATTTTGATTTTTTTTTTCTAATTCACTTAAAGTAACATAATATTATTAGTATACTCATAATTACCTCTGACAAGATATTATAAATTTTAAAGGTACTAACTATATGTTTGATATTGAATTATCGAAATGAGATCTGCATGATACTAGGATCTTTGTGAAGTTTTTATTTAATATCATGACATAGGAGCAGGTCCAAAAATTTATAATGTTGGGGGGCAAGGGATTTAAACGCTAAAAATATAAATTACTTATTTTAACGCCACCTAGTGTGAAATAGGTAAACTAATTCGGATATCTTTAAAGAATAGGAAACATTTTTTTTAATGTTATATTCAGACAAAGTACTTAGACACTCATAGATATGAATAAAACTAACAAACATTATATACCAGATTGTTAGTGAAACCTACCTATTACTTATTTAAACAATAGAAGCGTTTTTTGTCTTAAAGTTTTTGTTTTTACTGACTAAAAGAACCTCAAAATAAATCCTTCAAGATTATATGAAGAATATAATGAGATAATATATTTTATATAATTCTAATATAAGAAGTCAGTTGTTAATTTTATCAGCCAAGTCAGATTAATTTAAATAAAATGAAATAAAAATCCGACAAGCCAATAAGTTATTTGTAACAATATACATTTAATAATTATTATACGTGTTTATTAACGATCAAAATATTTAAGTCGAAAATATAATTTTTATATTTTTTGTTTAAGTTTTTAACAAGTTAACTTGTAACCACTTTTCAAAGAATATTAATGAAAGTATTTGTAACATTGAACTTAAACTTTTAAGGGTATTTTAAAGAGAGAAAAAGTTTGGAATTTCATTATGTTACCTTTTTACATAAATAATAATCTCAGCTATTTGATTTTATATTATGCTAAAAAAGAAAATATTGTTTTAATGTATTTTTATATTACTTCAACCTTACTTACTTTATATTTGTTTGGCTATACTAAACATAATTGAAATTATATTAAAATTAGAAAAAACAACTACTTTCGAGTTACTAGTTGGACAATCTATTACGACGAGTGACGAAGACCTGCAAGAGATCTCCGAAGCTGCCACCACCCACCACCTCACAGCGTGCCCAAAAAGCTGCTGCACTTTTACCTTACTGTCATTGTATTGCTAAATATTGTTAAAACACTTGCCTTGTTAATAACCAAGTGAAATATAAGAAATAGAGATATTTATATAAAGACCTATTTTAAAATTAAATCTAGATATATTTATGATATAATTTTTAATATAAATGAAATTATAAATCGAATATTTATGTGACTATTTTATTATGGTATTACAGTAATTGAAGAAAAACTACTATTAATATACTTGTTATTACACAATTAATGTGTAAAACCTTTAACTAGAAACACGGCTATTAAAATATATGAAAAAGAAATGAAATATACAAAAAATATGTTGTCTTCAAAAACATCTGAGCTTAATCGTTGTATATTTTTTAAATTAACGTTTAAATGTTGTACGAAAATTCTTTATAAATATCTTATTTTATTATTTTGTAATACATCATGTTTCACAAATGAAATATTATATTTGACATTTGTATTAGAGCTCGGACATTACGAGAGAGCTCTGACGTTTAAATAAAACATCTTTGTTATTTTTAATAAAACATACTATGAAACAGTCTGCGTAAGGCTTTGTAATTTTGATATATATTCTAAATTTCATTAAATATTAGCTGTTGTTAGTGAGTTTTTAATATACTTAATGATGATAGATGAATTATTACTTGAAGCATTTGCAGGGGGAAGTAGACGCAATCGCTGGTAACAACTTGTATCATATAAAATTTGTATAATTTTTCAAATTGTATAATATTTTGTGTATACAAAAAGTTGCTATCAAAATAACATGAAAATCTGTTGTTGTTTATATCCTATGTATAAAATATAATAATAAATTCAAATATTCAATGACAGTTTGACTACCCTTGACCCGGTTATTATTATATGTATAAGTAAATTTTTATTGACCTTCAAATGACTTCATTACCAAAATATTATTACGTGTTTTCACGAAATAAAATATATATCTCACCTTCTCTGTAAGTATAAAACTTAAGCCAATCAGAGATTAAGAATAATCAAAAAAATATTATACGCAAAAAAAATCATAGTAGTGCGTTCGATTTTGTCAATTCGAGTCTAGATTGAAAATCTATTTAAAATTTTTATATAATTTTGGCACATTGGCTCTTATACTATATGATGTATCGGTAAAATATGGATTATATATTGAAATCTATATTTTATTTATTTTTAACATAGGTATATGAAATCAGTGTGAGAAATTTACAATAAGTAACGAAACGAATAAAGACATTCAATAGAAAGAGATAAAAAGTATTTTACAGCTGTAATCTTTTTATTAGACCGAGAAAGCAATAAAATAAGATATACTTCGCAGTAACATTGTCTATGATCGGACACAGCTGTTACTTGTATTTGGAATAATAAATTAGGAACACGATTTTTATTGCTGTAGTATTTGCAACAAAATATTTAATATATGTTTTTTTTAAGTTTTTTCCAGGTAACACTGAATTTTCTGTCAAATTCCGCTCAAAAATTTCTAATTGATTGATTCCGTGACAGATCACTCTTGACAGTGCTGTCAAATTTCTTTTATTCGTTCAGAAACCGTCTATTATACAGAAACATTTGTTTTCTATTACGTTATTCATAATTGTTTTCTATTACATACTGCTGAATATAAAATCTTGTATTGATGATATTATTATATCATTACTTCAGTAGTTTTTAAACAATTCTATCATTATCATTAATCTCAATCAAACGACATGGAATTTTGAACGCTGTAAGTGTACTGACACATAAAAACGCCACTTGTCTCATCACATCTTGATTGATGGCTTAAGTTTTTATATTCGATTCAATTATAAATAATACACGTTAAAGATTATTGGAGACAAAATGCACATACACATAATTTGCCAAGATTAGTTATATTCCAATTCTTATTACAATTACATTTTAACATAAAAAAAAACAAATATATACAGGCTTGAAGAAGTTGACAAAAATAAAACAGTTTGAATTCAAGTCATGTTCGTAATGTTTCATCTTTTACTACATGTTATGTGATTATAAAAGAACTGCATTACCCAACAACGTTACAAAAAAAAATTAAAAACATCTAAATCACTTTTATTTATGTGGTACAATATTATTGCACAATACGATCCATTAATGTTATTAAGTCATGATAGGTTTAAGTTGAACTTTAACATGAAATCATAGTTTTGATTGTAATACGGTTCTTAAAGAGTTAAGGACGAATGGAGGTAATTTATTTTTTGATACTTAGAAGTATGAATAAGATTTGATATGGATACTAATTGAAATAAAATTTACTCTAATTTTAATAGAAACAAAACTAAGCAAAAATACTTAATAACCAATATTTTAAATCTAAAATATAGTAAATAAATATAGTATTAAAAATAACGAGCACGTTTTCTAGAAAAATGGTATAGATAGGGTTTATGAGAGTTCATTTGAATTGCAGAACTAAAATGCTGCAAATGTTATAATGAGATAATAACTAATTATTCAAACGTGTTCTGTGTTAGTTCTCGTCTGCTGAAAGCTGTGCATGTTGTTTATACTTTGGTTGCCAAAACTTACTGGCGGTGAGTACTAAGTCTAATGTAAGAGTTTGTTTTGACTTGCTTTCAGCAATATTGTTCGAGGAACTTACCAAAATCAAAAAGCATTAAACAAAACTATCATTTTATGATTGTTACATATTTTTTTATAGTACCTTTTTGAGTTCATGGTAGTTTTTGTACAAACGAAATATCACAAAATAAAAAATATCCTTAAAAGGTATTAAAATCATAAACATATCAAAATACAATAAAGTTTATTAATTATTAATGTTAACACCAAAGTACTTCAGCCAGGAATCTATGAAGACTTTGTAATCAAATATGAACTGTATTAATATTAAGTAATTATCATTATCAAGTTAACTTTGTACTTATATTTAAGAAACATGTGGTTTTAGTTGATAATATACTTCTATCACTCGTTTTAAACAGTTCACATAATAAATTAAATTATAATATATATGATAAGAAAATATGAAGATAACTATTAGTAATATTGGTTTTTATCTTAATATATAAAACACAAAGACACTCACTGACTCATTCATCGCTCTACAGTCCAAACCGTAATACCTAGAAAGCTGAAATTTGGACACAAGACTCCTGACATATTGAATAGGTGCAATAAGAAAAGTTTTTGCAAAGGTCCAAACCCCTCCAAAGTTACAGCTAAAAAACTGTAAAAAATATAACGCGCCTGTTTGATAATAATTGTAGTTAATAGGTGGTGTGGAAATTCAAACAAAATATTTGATCATTTTCGCTGTCCGTTGCGAAGCATGGGTAATCTGCTAGTACTTTATATTTAGCTAAAGAGGAATATTATAAATAATATTGCTGTTTTTAGTATGTATTTGTTTTTTTTCTCAAGAAAAATTTTTTAACAGTATTTTATCATACTAATGTTATAAAGAGGAAACATTTGTGCTTTTGTATGTATGTTTGTAATATTTCACACAAAAACTACTAGACCGATTTCAAAAATTCTTTAACTATTAGAAAACTGCATCTTCACTGAGTGACATAGGCTATATTACATTATATATAAACATTAAAAAAATAGGGATCCCTAATAAAAATGCAATAATGTGACCCAAGGTGTGCAAATATTGGTTATAGAAATCTGTCATGGCGTGCGCTGCGGAAAGTATTGATGATGGAACAAAAAAAATCTACAGTATTATAAAACGTATTAATTTCTACAAAAAAGTTTGCGATAAAATATAATCAACTACTGTAACTATGCCACTATAATAACTTCTTTACATGTTAAAGTTGACAAAAGTGCCGACTATAATCAAACCATAATATTCATACCACTGCACAAATCCTTATCCCATTTAGTTTATTATATTTTATTAAAGATCGCTTTAACACCTATAAAATAATTTTTAAATTATTGAAATTGGACATTCCATTCAAAAAATTACTAGTCCACTACCAAAAGATCTACGGGTGTGAAACTGTGTGCCTGCGTGTGTGTGTGTGTGTGTGTGTGTGTGTGTGTGTGTGAGTTTGTTGTGTGTTTCTTCTCAGACTAGGTCTAGGACTATGCTGTTGGAATCCTCTTAGCCTTATTTTAAATTGTATTCAGAGAAAGACTTTTTTTGGTAATTATGGCCGTCCTGCCACTCCCATTTCACGTAAAAAACTGATCACTGGTTTTGATTTAAGTGAAAAAGATACGAATAATTAAAACATTATTCGTATTTTTCTATCTGTATTAAATTTAAAAGTAATATGCTATATCTATTAACAAAAGCAGGTCACAACTTGTCGACACACTGATGCTCTACTGAAGGGTCCCATACATAGAACTTCTAAATTACTTACATGTAGGATTTCTTTAATTTTTCCTCACTGAATATTACCTTATTTAATATTTAAAATAGGATTCTCTTAAATGCATTGTGAATTAAAAAAAAATATCGTAACCTTGTATGTCTATTACTTTCATCACGTAATCTAAATATTAGAGATATTTATAAAATAACGTTTATTTTCTTTTAATAGTCAGTTATTTATAAAATATATTTATATTTCAGGTATTGATTACATTATAATGACTTTATTTGTTACTATTTCAGAGTTTGAGGTTTATTCAATGAAATATATTTTGTATTCATTAAATATTGGTACTTTTAAAACAACAAAACATCCACTCACATATATATATATATATATATATATATATATATATATATATATATGTGTGTATATGTGTATATATGTATTATATATATATATACAGAAACATATGTATTTATAGATTGTTGAAACGATTTTTTGAATATTTATTTAAATTATCTTTTATTTCATTGTAGTGTATATCATTATGGTTCAGTTAACAGAGTGCTGTTACGGAATATCAAAGGCTGAGGCCTTTGTTGTTGTGGTTCACAATTCGTGATAATTTTAATTATTTTTTCATATAACTTTAATTTTTTTTAAACATTTATTGTACATAAAAATAGTTTTTCTTTTAATTAAATTTTAATTAGAAAAAAGTAATAATTTGTCACACTATCTCTGTCCCAAACAATAGCAAGTCTCAAACGACATTGTATTATGCAGCATCACTAGACACAAATTAATATTAAAACTAAAAAAAAAACATGATTATATTATTTATTATTCAGTATTTTATTCAATGCTAATTGTTTTTTTTTTATTTTAGTTTTGGAGCTATTTAATATTTTTAATATTTATATTCATTGTGTACTTATGTCCTCTTCGTTTTATAAATTACATATACATATACTTTTTATAAAACTCACCTGACACTATTTCCCGCCATTTTCACGCGTTCGTTATTCACACAATTCATAATTTTAATTCACTAAAATCACAATTAATCACTTATATTTATATTATAGAAGGCATTAACAGCACCTTTGATATTAAAACTTGTGTTCACAAAATAATATGTGATTATTAATTATCCATATGTTTTGAAAAGTTTTCGTTTATGCGTATTTTTGCTTTGCTTTGCTCGCTCGAGCTTACAGAGTATGAGTGCGACAGAAACGTGCCGACAGGTTCAGTTTACATGTTAAACGTATTTATTACTAAAGCCTTCATGATTTTTTATTATGGAGAACCTTAGCTTTTATCTATTAACCTTTCTTTTAAGAAACTTTAATTATTATAAATGTATTTACCGCCTTCCTTATATTTCGTATTAATAAAACAACATGACATATTTAAATAGAAAAATGTTAAAGTAGAAACAACACCTCTGCAATAAAATTATCTACTCTATGAATAACCAGTTGAATATAAGATACTTTTTCATACATTTAGCTTTTTTTACAACGCGATAGAGTTCAATTTGTGTTAACATCCCTCGAATGATATCAGATGAGAGCCTTTGAGAAAACTTGTTCGTAAGTTCCTGTTTTGTGATTGATATTATTATACAATAATTCATTTTTAAACACATTACAACACATATAAATGTATTTTTTTGAGTGTATTTACACATATGTAAGTATATTGAGAAAGTTTTGGGTGCGTTTGCCAAATTACTGACTTGAAACTTATCATGTATGAACTTAAAACATAGCATTTTTTTTTATTTGCAATGGTCATATTTTTACTGTTTTCTTATGGTTGGGGCTGGTGATCAACAGCGGATTAAACATTTGAACCATTAAATTTTTATTTATTTATTATAATGTTGAGATCTGTGTCTTATCTGATCATACTAAATGTTTCGAAATACATTTCTCTGATCTTACTGTGTCCAGAAATATTAGAAGTTTATGAATGGCCACTATCAATATACTGGTTAATTTGTCTATTTCTGTATCGTGTTTATTGTCTAAGGGAACGAGATGGCACAGAGCAGTGCTGACGCTGCAACTGACGGTCTACAGTCGCGCTTATTAGATAAACGACAATTAGATATTTTATGTAGGCGGACATTTCATTTTATGTAGTACTGTATTCTTCTACAGATTAAAAATAATACATTCTATCGCGACATAAACGCTGACGTTAAAGTATCGTTAGATATATCTTTTTAAAATCATAAATAGTTATAACTAAAGTAACACTGCTTTATAATGCATGAATACTGAAATATATATTTGTTATATCAGCTGACAATAAAAGAAAAACGATAGGCATGGTATATTTGGTATTAGCATAAATCTTTAAAAGTATATAGTAAATATGAGCAATAATTCATATAGTTTCAGAGAGGTCTCCCGGGTATAGATTAGTTTATAAACTGTGTCTTTCAATTACATAGACTTTAACGTCTATGAAGGTAATAATATCGAAGGATAAAAGATAAATGGTTTAAACACGTAACAAAGGATATTAATACAAAACATTACAAATCTTTTGGAGGAAACAGTTTTTTCTACGTATGTTTTTATTGTAAATGTTTATTGTGATTTTAACTAAAGTAGATATTATAAAGATTAATGGTACTATATATTACAACACCAATACTGCATAATACTCTAATACTCTATAAGGTTGTAAAAGATTGTAAGTAATAAATATGATAATTTCAAATTTACCATGGCTTATTTATATTACGTGGTTACATTAAAAAAATATATTGTATCTTAAATTAACTTTGTATATTCTGAAGCAAATAAATTGCAATTGGTGAATAAAATATGTAATTTGAGCCATCTTATTAACACACTCAATATTTATTATATCCGATATGATGTATTGTATTGATAGTTTAACTAAATTTTAGAGTTTGTAGGTTTATAACATAACCTACAAACCCTAAAACATTTGGCAAAATAGCGCTCCTTCGGAATCAAACGTAGTTTATTATTAAGATATAGTTTTGTTCTTATCTGAGAATCTACGAGTATATCCGAGTGTATTATCCGCGAGTAACATATTATATTATTAACATAGTTTTTATTGCCATATTGCAATTGCAAGTATGAAAAAAGTGCACCTAACAAGAGAAAAATCCTAAACTCTCAATACTCTGAACCACAAAAGATAATATCATCACAAGTAAAAGTGTTTGACGATCAGTGAAGTGGACATGGTCATATCTGCTCTTTGATATTTTACTAAATAAAAATACGAGTATTTTTCGGTATCATTTGATATTTTATGTTTTAGCAATAGAACTCTAGAACAGTTTATAATTACATAGATTGTATACTAGGGGCGCCAACAAACCCTCAATTTCAACTCGCTGCGCTCGCGAAATCTCGGGTGCCGTTTGCATATTGAGCGAAGCGAGCCCGGTGTATTGACTCATCGTTTCCCATTGACTTCAATGGGATATCAGTTTTTTGACATGATATTAAAAAAAAAAACTTTGTTGAGGACATTTTTCAAAATTTTTGTTTATAAAAACAATCACCTGATGTGTCTTTTTGATTGCAAAGTTTCATAATTTTCCTTCAAGTAGTTTTCGAGCCAATTCGTGACAAAGAATGTAAAAAGTCTCCAGTAAAACGCTTCCCTCATTTCGTTCGCTTCGCTCAAAAAATGCTCTAATGCACTTAATAGTATGTAATAAATAGTTTGAATAGTTTAATATGCCATTTCTTTGTTTTGTTTTTATATAGTTATAATAAAATGATTAAAAATAACAAAACATTATTCACTATAAAAGAAGCGTAATCGATCAATGCTTGTATCTGTTCGCTATTGTTACTGCTAATTAATGAACTTAATAAATAATAAAATAATCATAAACGCACAACATAACATTACTTTACGTAGATATTAAATAAAAGCTGCACATAAATTATTCTGACACCCGTGGGTGTCCTCGGGACTTTATAAAATATATTGACGTTACACGTGTAACAGATATATTTAATATAGATAGTTTGTCTATATGTCAATATTCATAGAATTTTGTAACTAGTCTAAATTATACAAACCTACTGTAGATTCTTTTATGGTCTGATTGATTAATACATTTTATTTTTATTGTATTTATTTCCTATGTTATATTTAAAATTAAAAAAGCTTTGACAAATACATATTTATATAATATATTAATTATTAGATAAATATATTTTTTTAATATTTGGTTTATAATAACATTTGTTTATTCTATATGAAATAACCCAATTGTTGGGTCCCCACCCAACAATTACGTCTCGTTTAATTTAGCTCACATCTCAGTGAATACTTCAGTTTTATTTATATATTTTTTTATATAATAATTTTTCAGATATATTAATATTTTAACCCTTTAAAAGCGTTGTATTACCATCTCTATGGTATATTCTTTACATGATTATTAAAATACTAAGACTCTCACTGGAGCCTATAAGGTACTACGTGAATACCTATTTACTATACTTTTTAAGGATTTTTAATTATTTACAATCAAATTGATTGAAATATAAATAATAAATTTTCACGATGAAAATTGTGGTTAAACAATAAACTTGGTTATTTTAAATGTCAGTTGATAGAGCACATGAGGCCAGAAATTTCACGTAAATTACTCTGACATCAATGGGTAGAGCATCGAAACTTAATAAAAGATAGAGTGAAGGCACTACGTTGTAATAAAGTAGAGCTAAGTTGACAGTAGAGCTGACACCTGCTACTCATGTAGAACGAGCATTATAAAGTGTATCAATATTCGTTTATTAAAAATATGAATGAAAGTAGGTTATAAGTCATGTGTCTATATGTCATGTAGGTTATAAGTAACTGAGATCCTCTTTCTATCATGCCATGTATCTCCTATTTATGTAATTTTGACTAAAGTTCTAAATTTTATATTACTTTTTATTCGGAGGCTTTGTCGGTAAAGAAATGCTTATTCATGTCTAAAAGACATTTTTTTTATATCTTTAAAACGTTTTTTTTTTTGGAAATAAAGTCTATAACTAACACACAAATAAAAAATAGTAACTTTGTTATTAAGGACTTGTAGAAATTGAACTTTTTGTAATTGCTTTTGTTTACTTATACAGTTATTATATATTTTGGTTGGTAGTCAGTAAAAAAAAATTAGAGAAAAATAAAAAAAAAAAAAAAAAAATTTTCGAAGTGAAGGTACGAGAAAATATAAGAAAAAACTCACTTTTACGTTTGATTATAAAGTTTGATTCTTAAGCTGCAACCATACGAGGACGATACGATATCCAATTCATAGCGGTCTTGGATTAAATGTATGACCACAATTTATGACCCGGAGTTATTTATACTTAGATTTAGAGAAATAGTTGTATTTAATTCATCCATATGCATACAAACCAGTCCGACCCTTTCATATTAAGTTAGGCATATATAAATCATTGCTAGACATAAACCTGACAAATATCGAAGTAAATATATTATACTTATCCAGTTGTTCCGTTGGTACATATGGTGTTTATTCATCTAAACTTTTACATTAATATCATGAAGATAAATTAGTTGATTGTATGTTTATATGTATTGGATAGTTTCAAACGCTATTGGAATGATGGACCGATTTTATTACTTGTTTCACCTATCGATAACAAAGGACATTTTTTATCCGGTTGTCGGTACAGGATGGGAAATTTTTGAAATTACTATAAAAAAGTACGTAACCAGAAAAAAAATATACATAATTAAAATCATAAATTCTCAATTCTATGAATATCAAAATATAATATTATCACAAGTAAGATTGTTAGACGACCAGCGAAAGTCAGCAATCAATCAATAGCAATAGTTCTTCGATATAGTAAAAGATATATAAGTAAAAGAATAACCTTAAAGATTGTCTATGTTTCTATATCAATATAAATCAATTTTACATTAGTGATAGAAGAAAAGAAGAAGGTGCATCTAAAGATAAGTGATACCGTTGTCCGTAACTATCATCCTTGCAGAATAAGGAGGAATAAAGAAGTTACGGGAAAGGAAGGGAGAGGAAGGGAGGAGTTTAGTACCCATTTCATTCATGATCCACAATTTGTCAATTTCTTCTACGCTCTTCTATCATACGTCACCAAGCACTTCCCATTAATTAATAATACAGAAGTTAATAAATCACTCCAAGATGATCTTTTGTGAAAAGTTAGTTAACTGCTGCAACAAATTGGCTTCATGCTTTATAATATCATTTAGTATTTCTAAGTGCTTAATATTATTTTATAATCATCCACACAATATACAGTATTAATAAGTAATAATTGCGGTTTGTGTATCAAAACAAATGAGTCTTTTCTGATCCATATGAATATTTACACAGTTGTGTTCGATGAATAATTGTTATTCTAAGCATAGTACTATGCGTCACTAGCTTAGAAGATCTTATACTATGAGCTTATTATTTCTTATCTGAATATTTACCAAATGAAGAGGTGTTATCTTCTTAAGTGGACATATAAAATACAATACAATTTCATATAATAAGATCTGTGCATTTCTTCTATATTTGTATAGCGCGAACTACGTTTTATTATAAATACTACCTTTCTAACTAAACCTTAGACGCTGATGGCACTTCACATATCGTGACGGTGCCAATCACATGACGTTATGTAACCAATTCAACAGGTAAAATGCATATTTTCATTGAATATTTAAAATATATTTTAATTACAATAATATTAAATTTAATTAAGACAATCTTTCTAATCTCGCAGTTCGTAATTCTGTTAAACTTAATGTTCCTTACCATATAATACCTTATTTGTGTGCAATAACTAAGATCTTTTTGTTTTAGGAAACATTGGTGTTTAAATTTATATTTATGAGAAATGTATTTCACTATACACTATAAACTCACTCAGTTCAGTATTTAATAAGTGTAGTTTGTGTTTTAGAAGATATCAGTGAGCACCTGTATAAACTTGAGAATATCTTAAAAATGAATTTTCTGTTCTAGTGAAACAAATTTTCTAGAAATTGAAAATGAAATTAATTATGAAATCATGTCCCAAAGTCAGTAAAATTTATTTATATTTGTTGATCGATAAATGCTTATATTCCTTTAACTTATTACATTATAATAAATCATGAAGATATTAGAGAAATTTTGATTTGATTCACAAGCTATGATAAGTGTATTCTCAGAGATCGCGTTACTTCGGGTATCAGTTACTCAAATATATTACTCCTATATTGCACTTTGTACGTTTGAATAACACTTCCAACAACTCATAGAGCAAATATCAGACTTTACTTCTCTTTCACATACAATATGCTATAACATATCTATTTGATATTTTTATAATTTTTATGTAATCGAAATATAATCCCAAATATTAAATTTCAAATTATGTAAGAAGAGTTGGTGTCACGTCAGTTTTTGTATAACTTTAAAATTAATTTTATCTATAGAAATTAGTGCTGTCTAAAAAGCTCTAAGAAAATATTGAAATGATATTTATTATTTTATCCCCGGTGCAAAAATATTTAAAATAAGAACAGAATGTTAGAAAGAAGAAATAAAATAAAAGCGTTAGTAAACTCGATTCCCGGCACCGTTTATCCCATAATCTCGTCAATCATTCAGTTTTATCCCCGTTTTATTATTGGTTTACAGTCCAATTTGCTATTCAATTTATAAAATAAAAATATGATTATTACTTATGCGAACGATAACATAAATATATAACTAGTTTTTGTCTGTGGCTACGCTTGTCCAGGACAATAACTAATTTATAATATATTGAAGATTTTAGTAACAATTAGTTTTTGACAGCTATAAGGTAAACAATTATAAAGGATTCTACTCAGAAGTCTGAAAAGAACAATCAGATACTTTATAAATATTATATTTAGGCCTCGAGTGACCTTCCAAAAAACACAGTATCTATGATAGTGGAGGAAGGTAACGTAAAAAGCGTGAGGACCCCCTGGACGGCATGTATGAAGAGGTTGCTGTCTGTGGTTAAGGCGAAAGAGGTATGTATGCAGGGACAGTAGCGTTCGAGGCTCCGTCGTCTCTGGCTACCCCGCAAGGGATATGGCGTGAAGATAAATAAATAAATAAATAAATAGATACTTTAGGGGCTATTTAATTGCCTGCCTGAAGATCAGAAATAAAATCTTTTATAAAAAGGTTTCTGGAGGTTAATTCATATAATTATATTTCAATGTCAACTGAAATAATAAAAAACACGATTAGTATTTACATAATGATTTGATATTTAATATTTCTACATGAGCATCTTCGATTCTACCTTGGTTTATCCATGAGCCGGGGGGTCTGCTACGCACAGATCCTGCCATAATAACACCCACCTGTAATTAAAACAACATTTTTTAAAATTAAATCCGAAAATACAGGAAAATAAAAAAGACCAAGAAAATATTTGAGTGACAAACTCCTCTAAACCTACAGTTTATTTAATAAAGTGATGATTATAAAATAATATAATATTTGAAATAAACAAATATCTTATTTTCAGTTATAGTAAAATTCGTAATATTTATTTCTCTGTGCATCATTGACTATGATATCAGAATTTTCTACTGATGGATTATTTTTTATAAAAACTATATATTATTTTTTATAAAAACTATATATTTTGTTTATACTAGTGTTAGGAATTGTTAACAAAGTGTTATTTTTCTATTACTTAGTAATTAAAAAAGTGTGTTTACTAAACAGATTTAAATCAATTATGTACTTTAAAATGGCAAAATCCTATTAATTAAAACAATCAAAATCTAATTAGAGAAAAAAATAAATTTAATTTTTGATCAGACAGTAATCAAAATGCAATTAAAATTTTATCGTTACATTAACGTTTATAAGTATATTATTATTATTAATTAACTAACATAGTTTTGTATCTTCATCATAAATAAACTATAACAAATTATACGGTAGGTTTTGATGTTCAAAGTGATGGGTATTTAGGATGTGACAAGTTGTATTAAATAATAACTTTCTGTTAAACAACTTCTTTGAGCAAAGATCTGTGTTATGAATATTTAATATTCTTTTATTTTATTATATAATACTAAATTCACGGATTTTAATTATATTTGTGTAATAGTGTATTCAAACTTCAGGTGTTATGATATGAATATTACAATACTACAAAGCTTTAAGTAAATATCTCTAGCTTTGTTTAACTAATGAGTCTTTCTGAGTTTGAGTTCAAATATAATAGTAGTTTAGATCAAATATAGTTTACATACTAGAGAATAGTCTTTAGATTTAAAAACAAAAGCTTTATTTATTAATAGTTTATATAAGTAGTAATATTTATTTTTTTTACACTAGTTTTAAAATTAAGAACAACATAAGTAATTAGAAAGATAGGAAGGCAACTTGATTTATCTATATTTATATTACTATTATAAGAAGAAAGTATTTCTATTTTTGTATGTGTATCTGTGTGTGTATGTATGTTTGTAACAAAATGGCTGACAAACTACTGTTAAGAAATTCTTTCTTCATTTGAATAATATATTAGCAATATAGGATATTATTTATTTCTAATGAAAGCTTAGACATGTGCTAAAAATACAGGTTTTAGTTTTATTATTCTCCAGGAAATTTTAACTCTAAATTCAAAAAGGTTATTTTATTATCAAACGTACGTTATACTTACATAACCAATGATTTTACGCGTTTGTAACACAAGAGCGACTTGATTTATTGCTTCTAAGTTCAAAAATATTTTATTTGGACATATTTAAGGAGTGACAATCAACGCAATTGAACAGTAATAGTTTATTATAACTATTATATCTTGAGAGTAATTCTGTAAAAACATGTAATTTGTTAGCTTAAACCTTGTTACATCAAGTTAATTTCATTCAGAATTTTTACAAGTCTGAGATTTATTTCTAGAACAGATTCATTTTCATCCTAAACAGATTTATGAACGGACACTAAGATTTTCACAAGTAACTTGTGTAGAGGCATTTTTACATACTAGTTAGGCCCTGATAAATAAATCTCATGGTCTCTCTTGCCTCTAAACATTAATAAAAAACTACACAAGTAAAATTAAGAAATTTAAATAGGAATACAATAAGATGTGGCATATTGCCATTATTATTAGATTAATAAATGTTTATTACAAACTTATATATGCCCACAATATAAATGCCCAAACAACTGTAGTTATTGATTATAGTGGTATTAGCAAATGGTCTAAAATAAGATGTATCTGTATCGACGTAAATAATCCCTACAAACTCTTTCTGGGCATATTTTCTCATTTTCACAAAATTTACATATTTGTAAACTTGATGTAGAAATACTTTTTTTTGCGGCTTTTTCCAAAATGGTTAAGTTTAGTATTCCAAAAATTATATTAAAAATTCCTATAAATGCAGCCACTTTCAGAGCCTTGGCAAAGAACTCGTGAAATGCAAAATAAAAGGCAATCCTCGGACCGAAGTACTCATGAGGTGTATTGGTTGCTGTTGAAATAGTTTTTGTATTCTACATCAATGATAGTATAAAATTTGTCTAGGGTATGAGCCCGAAATGGTTTGATCTGGTGTTATAAAGTATGGACCATCATGAAGCGCAAAAACATCTAAAATAACTTTTTTTGTTTAACAAACTTTCGATACCGTAGTAGTTTGCATTGTCACCGAAAGACAAATGCAGCAGCATTTTGTAGACTATTATACTTCTCTCGTAATTCGAGTATCCATTAGGTGTTTCAAAGTTATTTCTCACAAACAGCACCCATTCCTTATCGTAATTCTTTGACTTGTTTTCCTTTAGGTCCATACCTTTCTATAACACAGTCTGGGGCATGTATTTTAATAAATGTGAGATTTTGGTGATTTTTCATCAGACCAGGTTCAATTTCAACCTCGAGTTCAGCTCTCACGATATGTGTAAGGAAGTCCATCGTTATATTATTAACGAGTTCATTGACATCGTTTTCTACGACGAGTATAAGATCGATACGTCTTTTATCATCTCTGAACATTCCAGTCATTGCTTTAAATACTTTTTTCTCTTTCCCAGGTTGTTGTTTTACTACAGTTTCTTCCACGTTTACTCTTTCACAGTGGATTGTAGTAGCTTTATTCTGGTCACTAGAGTCTTCGTGGAGTAGCTTCATGTTATGTATACTTTCTTTTTCATCGGAAAACGTAAACTTTTTTGTTGGTAATTCAGGTTGAACCGTTTTATATTTTTCACATTTTACCTGATCCATTCTCACTTTAAATTCTTTAGAACATTCAGTCTTCTTCATCTTTGATCTTCAAATAATAATATTGTAAATCTCAGTAAAAATAAAACTCAAAATTGCCAATGACACAAAACATAAGCGATAAATATTCATAAAACTTGACTTAATCTTTATGGTAGGAGATTCTTTATGATCTGTTAGCATCATCGAATTATATATTTATATATTTTGTTTAAGCAAATCATTTATTTCTAAAAAAATACGTTAAGGATTATACAACAAAATCTTGATACATATTGATCATAATTTTTAATGATCGTAGTGTAAGTTTAGAAATTTCTCCACTACATAAACACACACTAATACACACACTATCCTAGATGAAACAAGGTACTCAAGACTTAAATAATACAATACTAGCTTTGGTCCGCGGCTTTTCACGCATTAAATTTGATTGGTATTAGTTGATAGGTTTTAACCACGCCTTTAACGGCGTGTATTTATTTATTCCCCATCCTAGCCTCCAGTCTTCCTTTGCTAGCTGGTTTGAGCAAAGCGAGCGTAGCGAGCGGAGCGCTGTATTTTTAGACTTTTTGGATCCCATGTCCGGGGTTGGCATGAAAACAGCTTTACCGATCTTCTATCTATATGAATGTTTATTGCGATGGCTTATAAAACAAACCTTGAATTATTAAAGATATTTGCCGCATGGTTTTGGGTCTGTACTATACTTTTACTCATTCTACACAGACACATGTTTTAATCGTATAAGTTCATAATATAGAAATTTAAAAGTGTTTTCGATCAGTTACTTTGAAAATAATAATAATAACATATTGTGGGTTCATAATGGTTTTTATAAGAGTTTAAAAACTTCGAGTACTAGTTTCTTTCTTAAATTATTAATCAAATAAAATGTATTGAACATAACGTATTTTTAGTGACTCCGCGAAACAAAATATTTATTAAAATTGAGGCTAAAGTTTTAGGTGAAAAATATAAAACGCTCTTTAAATTCAGGAAGTTATGCAGCACCGATATTAACCTGGAATTTTAAATGAATGATTTACATAAATATGAGCTAGGAAGAATTAGAAATGAATTTGAAATGAAAAAATATTTAATGATTGTTTTTTTTCTATATTGGACGATTTTAATACTTAGTGCTGTATAATTGCTAACAATAAAAAGACTTTCATTACGGTGCCTTATTTACAAATACACGTGTACACACACTCATGCAGTATATATGTACATTTCTGTAATAACAATTGTATATTAATATTACTAGGATCCGCCAAACGTGCGCGGCGGGTTTTGAGCTGAGCCCCTCTCCTTTCTTCTTTTCTTGATAACTTTTGAATGGCTAAATATTTTTTTAATCTGTTTTCGCTATAACATTTGCGTTTGACTCAAACAGAGATGAGAAAATTTTTAGCTAATTATCTCCTTGCATTCTGGACACAATCAAACACAAAAAAAGGTCTCCCAAGCGGTTAAGACCTTCGCTTACGCTCAGCTCAATTATAGTTTACAGCTTATATTATACTCTTAAGTGTATTCAAAGTAACCACAATCGGCTTCCTAGTGTGGAGCTTTTTGAGCAATATCCTATTAATATTATTTGTTGTGTTATATAACTAATTTAGAATTCTTTACAAATAATCGTAGTTAGAGAGAAAGTAATAATTTTATTTATACACTAAAAAGAGAAAACGCTATCCATCGAGTTATATTACCTGTTCTTTTCCCTAGACCTCATCTTTTTAACCGTACAACTACACTATTCATAAGTGCAAAGTTTGTCTGTACAAAAATTCTATTAATATTCAGTAATGAAAATCTGTAAAACGAAACTTTATTTCAAATAGAAATGTAATAAGTTTAAAACGTGCTTAATCTCAGTGTACTTGTATTTTATTTACTAGATGGCGGCAGTGTGCAAATATGTTAAACCGTAATCCCTATTGCTTCTCAAGTTTACAAGAGTTAAAATGTTGTCTATTGCAGCTGTTAAATAAATATATTCATTCATATATATTCCTATTTCCAAGGCCGGCAACACTCTTGTGAATCTTCGGATGTTGGAAGAGTTCATGGGCGGTGGTGATCACATATCAACGGTGACCCGTCAGCTCGTTTGCCCTCCGCTAATATAAAAAAAAAATTAAACCTAAAAAGCCTTTCTCAAATACTTCACAGACTGAGTCTACCAACCAAAAAAATAGATTTAATTTTTAGCCCATTTTACAAGGAAAATGAAAAAGGCAAATAATTAAATGTTGTTATTTGAGAAATTTCTTCTTGAAGAGTTCTCTTATCTCATAAGAAAAACATCACTTAATAAAAATATAACTGGGGGCAACAGACCCTCAATTTCAACTCGCTGCGCTCTAAAGACATCATTGTGGACAATGTTATTGTAAAGCAAATTTACTTCAATGGGATATCAGTTTTTTGACGATTATTCCTCAACGCCATGACATTTTTCAAAAATTTTTAAAAACCATCACCTAATTTGTGTCTTTTTGATTGCAAAATTTCATAGTTTTCCGTCAAGTAGTTTTTGAGCCTATTCGTAACAAAGAATATGAAAAAAATCCGTGCCCGCAGGGGGACACGCGTGGGTAGACCTCGTGTATAACTCGTTTAAAATATAACTCACTACCTAAGAATAACACATAATGCCGTTGTTTACAGCAAAAATTTTCAAGCAAAAAGCAGTTTTTATTTTTTTTCTCGGAAAAGGTATCTTTTTTGGAAATACTATTAATACTTAAATTTAGAGTAAGAAATAACCTTTCTATTAAAAATATTTTCGAGGAGGGAAAGGTTACCAGAAAAAAGTTGCCTTGGTTTTACCTACCTTAAATTTTCAAGCTAAAAGTGTTTTTTATTTTTTTTTCTCGGAAACGGTACCTTTTACGGAAAAACTTTTGGTACCTAAATTTAGAGTAAAAAATAACCTTTCTATTAACAATACTTGTGATGTAATAATGTTTACCAGAAAAAAGTTATGAATTCTTTTCCAAAAATTTTCGGTTTTTTTACCCCCACCCCTAAGTTATTGAAGTTAGGTTTTCGGTTTATCTACAATAGTTATAGGTATTCATCAAAGACATCATATAATATGAACGCGATTGATCTTCTTTGAATAGGGAAAAAGTTATGGTCGAAAAACTGAAATCAGAAAAAGTGAGGCCCTAGCGCTCCCTGTCGCCGGATTTCTCTGGTTAATGAATTTGACCTTTATTTTTGGATGGTTGATTTTTGTGCAAAGTTTGAAAGCGATCCGAGCGAAACTGCGGCCGTTATCGTGCTGACAAAAGTCGAATCTGGACGCACGCACGCATATATATTTATATATATATATATATATATATATATATATATATATATATATATATATATATAAATATAAACATTTTGATCAATGGTCATTTCGGACTCAGGGCGTCATAGGAAGACCTCCTGTGAAGAAATTTTTTCAAAATTCGAAAGTCGGGTACAAATGAATGGGCAGACCGAATTCTTCGAGGTCTACCCAAAAGTCTCCAGTAGAACGCTGCACTCGCTTCGCTCAGTAAAGATTAGATTTGCCGTTATCTCGTATTTTAAACCGTACAATAAATATTACCTCATATTAAACCAGGGGCCCCAACAAACCCTCAATTTCGACTCGATGCGCTCGCGAAATCTCGGGTGCCGTTTGCATATTGAGCGAAACGAGCCCAGTATATTGACTCATTTCCCATTGACTTCAATAGGATATCAGTTTTTTAACATGACATTAAAAAAAAAAATTTTTAGGAAATTTGTCAACATTTTTGTTTTAAAATCATCACCTGATGTGTGTCTTTTTGATTGCAAAGTTTCATAATTATAATCATAATTTTCCGTCTAGTAATTTTCGAGCCAATTCGTGATAAAGAATGTAAATAGTCTCCAGTGAAACGCTCCGCTCACTTCGTTCGCTTCGCTCGACTAAATTGAAATACAACTCGTATGAAGTATATTTATTATAAACAAATTCGTGATTTCAGTCAATCTAGTCTGTATAATTACTTCCGTGTCTGAGCACGTCTCGTGACCTCACATCCAACTTCACAAAGGCTGCACTTTAATGTTGGTAAATAAAGTTATCTCGAACATAAATCTAGTAGATATATTAGTGTTTTAGTCTCATAAAAGTAAAACTTGAGCTTGCAGTTAAATTTAATAAGGTTAACTTTGTTAATTATGTTTTTATATTAAAAAACTTTATTTAGTTAAATCGATAAATCTTTCTTTTAGTTCCTATGCTAACTTTTGGAATGTAAAAATATAAATTAAATATAAGTACCGATAGCAGTATCCCTAAAAATATATATATTTAAATTCAATGTAGCAATAATAAGTCGAAATTGTAAATGTATTGTAAAAATATTGATTTTCAAATTCAATATATTGTAGATAATATACGAGTATATATTAAGAAAAATGTTTTATTTAAGAAATAAGAATACTGTTTCTGTACATTAGCATTCTTATTGTTTGTTACTGGTTGAATAAATTACGAAAATAAGTTTTAAAATAAATGTAATATAGCTTACAATAAATCTACAATCTTCTTTGCATTACTTATCTACAATCAATTTTAGAGGAAATCAAGATATCTCTCGTAGATACTATGGATATTAATATATTGACAGATGTTAATCTGTATTATTTACTTGCTTTAGTATGTCTGTATTATTTTTTATCTACAGACTAACTTTAATACTTATATTTTATTATTATGTTTAATATTCATGTCTTTATATTGTTAAATACGTTAAAATTAAATAACACTTACAGAGTAGTTAAAATAAATAAATCTCTAATAAAATATGATTTAAAATAGCTTCAAGGAATAATTCAATGTAATTTTAGTACTCACTAATTGAAGTCGCTTCATTGGATGAGATCATGTAAATAACTTTGTTTACATTCATTTTATTAGCTTTGAGAATTACTTCGAAAGAAATATGTATTCAAATACTTATACGAAAATTCGTATATCTACAACAAATCTCGTAAATGTATCTCAGATTTATTAAATAGACACAACTGAGAGACGTCAAGGAAGTGTGTATTACATTTCAGTTTTGATCTAAACTAAGAGCTGTGCAAATATTTATTTATTCATTTGAGTCAACGTGAAGCTGACTACTTCTTCCACTTTACATTGTTTGCTCTTGTCTTAGTCGATTAAAGACGATACGTCTCTTTATTCTGTAAGAATAATTTACCTGCGGTGTAATAATTTGATAATTTATATAATCATCTCGCTCTTATTAAAATTGTTTGGTATTATTATTAAATTACTCTAAGTAATGCTCTTCTATTATAAGTCATCTCAGTGGAGACTTCTTTACCGTATCGTTATAAACGTATACCATACAGGTATTTTTCGAGAGCCCTCTTTTTTATAACTATCTATATATAACCTTAAACGATTAGTTACATGCTTTATACCCTTCCTCATTACTGTGACTATAATACGACCAACTGTATCAATAACTCAAATCAGTATATCAAAATATTTCTAGGAGAGATATCTACTATGAACACTTCAACAGTTTAAGGAGCTAAAATTTTAAGTAAGATATTCTTAGCATATTCCAGTCACTTTACTTTAAATAATCTTCTTACCTCACACAAGATATAGAAAAGACATTAAAAAACAAATGAACCGTAAATAAAAAAATATATAAATAAAAATTATATTAATTCACAAAGATTCACAACATCACAAGATCGTGATACTAGAATGACAATAAATAAGAAATTTTTATTTTTATTTTGACTATGGTACATTTCTGTTTAGAATAATAAGCTCATCAATTTTATACAACAAAAAATCATCAACACACAAAGGATTAGAACCTGCGACCTCAAAAAGTATGACACTGTTGCTTTGATGACTGAGCTATTGTATAGTGGTAATAACTATGCTTTAGGCTTTTGTGTTTTAATTTACCTATATTACATTTAGATCTCAGGTTTAAATACAAGCAAAGCCTAATAAAATGCGATAAATAATCACAATACTTCCCTTGTCTTAACGTCCGTATTACCTCGGTTTTGTTTGAAGCTTATATTGTGTTTTTAATGTTTACCCCTGGGACACAAAATGCAAACGTATTATAATATGTTTAGATAATTTATGAAAATTATAAATAAATGTAACATTTACCGATATAAACTACACTTGATCCCGAGACGATGCCTTTCTGTCCCAAATATGGAAGAAAATATCTCAGTATTAGTAATAAGAGCATAGACAACGGATGTTTATGCTCTTATTACTACTAGGGGCGAAAACAAATCCTCAATTTTGACTCGCTGCGCTCGCGAAATCTCGGGTGCCGTTTACATATTGAGCGAAGCGAGTCCAGTGTATTGACTCATCGTTTCCCATTGACTTCAATGGGATATCAGTTTTTTGACATGACATTTAAAAAAAAAAAAATTATTACTACATTTTTAATTTTTTTTTTCTTAAAACCATCACCCAATGTGTGTCTTTTTGATTACAAAGTTCCATAATTTTCCGTCAAGTAGTTTTTGAGCCAATTCGTGACAAAGAATGTAAATAGTCTCCAGTGAAACACTCCGCTCACTTCGTTCGCTTCGCTCAAATACTGATTGTTAAGTACAGCAAATAAGTGGACAAACAAACCGACAAAATATGACTTTGTATTATTACACTTGTTTATTTGATAAGAAATCTTTTTGTGTAACTTCGATAGAGATACTAGGGTATCTTCTAAATATAGTTTTGTTATAGTTGGTATGACTTAGTTTAATAGTTTAATTAAAGAGCATAATATATTCCATGGATGTTTCATTTCTTGGATCCATGAAAGATAAAAAGAATTTAAAAACAAAAAGAAGATTATAATTATCAAAAAATATGTATATTATATTTATTTATATAAACTTGAATCAAGTAAATATTACTAAGACGACTTTAATTCACTGCGGATGCAGAATTTAAAGAATTAAAAGAAGTTCTACACCGCTAATAAACTAAATAAATAAAAACATTATCTCATTAATATATTATCTTATAATGTATAATAAAAAATTCGTATAGTTAAAGCATAATATTATCTATTTTCCTTTTCATGCAATATTTTATATATGTATTTTCGTTTCAGTATTTAGATGATTGATATTATTTTAGAACAAGACGAACTTTTGCTAGCAGCTTCGCTTGCGTTGAAAAGCTTAAGGATAATATTGATTATATAAATACATATGTAGGAATTTATTTACAATATATTTTTCAAACGTTTAAGTTAAAAAAAATAAAGTTAAGTTTTTTGGTAAATTCTGAAAAGTGTAATAGTTTTTAACTGACATAAATAATTATTACGTATGATTCAATTATATGATCTTCTAAGATATCATAATAATTTTAATGAAGACAATTCAAACTACTTGTTACTTTAAACAATTTGAGTATTATATAAATTATAGCAATACTAATTTTATTTATTACTGTTGTATTTATTGTATCAAATCGAAATGACTCCGTAAAAAACGCATTTCTAAATGATATAAAAAAATATTTTCTTGAGCAATGAGAAGATTTCCTGTATTGTGATTCAACGAGCGGAAAATTAAACCATTACGAGGGGATGTGTTGTGGAGATAAAAATAGAAGAAATAAAGAACGCACATACAGAGACGATGGTACTGCTTCGGTTGAGTGTAGTCTAGATTAGTGATGTCAAACAACTAAGTATAGTAGAGTAGTAACTCCACTATACTTGATTTGTGATTCTTTATCTATAAAATGGATAGAAAGAGATGATATATAATTGAATTTTCACAGCCCTTTATTATGGAATAAAATGTTTGTCTAAATAAAATTTATTTTGCTATAGGAAAGTGTAATAAAATTAAATAACAATAAATATTACTCTTATGTAATATATATGTAATAACAAAAAATATTTAATCAAGTTAAATAAGACACACACTGACACAAAGACATACACATCTTGGCTCTACTTACTCACCAATGAATACTGTATTAATCAATGGTTCTTTAAAAATATATCTAGCTTAAGAGCTTTTTATGGATGATATAATTTGTATTTGTGTGTATCTGTTGTAACTAGTATATACAAAGTAAAAATATTATAATTATTATACATACCAAGAGAATACACGTTTTGCAAGCATTTCCTAGAAATATGACTTTAAAGAGAATTCCTTCAATTATTTATCGTTTGCAAGCTGCGACGTGAAAACCGATGGATATTCCGAGAATAGAATGTCTAACACTATTTTATTATTAGAAATATGAGATTATTACAAATATTAAAATTTATTAAATCCAAAATAACCCAAGAAACGTACAGCAGTTATAAGAAACTGTAGTAACAACTTAGAAATTTTGAATGGAATAAAAAAGACGGTTTACAGAAGAGAAATCAAAGTTTGTTTTTTTCAGAGTAAAATATTCATTCTCAATAGTTGCATTAATTACCTGCAATAAATATAGGTAACTAAAGTGAAGAGGGATCGAAGTGTAGGATAAAATAATTCTGCAGAATTATATACTAATAATTGTTTGCCACTTGTTTTGGAAAAGTTCGGAAGAAACGACCTCTTTCACTACGATAACGCAACATCGCACACCGCTAAGCGACCTATCGACTGTTTATTAATAACAGGCGTAGAATAACTCGCATCTCGCACTTTTTGATTTATTATTTTTCCCAGAATTAAAAATAAACATCGAGTAAAAGGTTACTTTTTGTATATTCAAATTAAAGGTAAGATTTGTATATTCAAATTATTTGAGAATAGCTTATTTTAAAATAAATAAAAAACCCAACACAGTTATAGATAATATCAATAGAAAAATATGTAAGGACTAAATACGGCCCTGTTTTTCATTTTGTAATTTTTTTGTGATTTTCCAACGTTTCCAATTATTTTTCAATATTCGCTTAATTAAAAAGTTTCTGTCCCCTAAACTAGAATATCCATGTTTTAATTTAGTCGCAAAGAGCTGATCAAATATGTACCAATTCAATCAGAGCACACGTGGACTAAATTACTTTTCTACATACACCTTACATTACCTGCTTTTATTTTCTTTATATAATTTCTTTTAAATGAAACATTGATCTATTTTGTACGTTGAAATAAGCTAAGATTATAATACATTTATTTAAAAACCAACTCTAACTCCAACTCAATAAAAATATGTATTCTACTAGGATAAAGCACTAAATTATATTATTTCATTAGAAGAATATCATTTTTGTTTATATGTATGATGTACCACCTGATCAGATATTAAGTGGCGCTGACATTCATAAATATCTGTGAATTTGGGAATATCTACCCTGAATGATGACAGAAGCGTATAGTAAACAGAGAGAGGATGGGATGTATCTTCTGGCTTATCATTTCTTAAAATACTAAAAAAATACTGGGCATGCCTCAACAAACCTATTATTGTCATTAATCATTAGGACTTATAATATGTAACTTTACCTGTAAGCACTTAATTGTTCCTATATTGACAGGAAAATAAATCATATTACATGACATTATGAATATACACGGGTTCGGCAACACACCCTTTGAGTAGACAACACCTCTGCTTCGGTCAGTAGATGTACTAAACTTTTACAACCACTTATCACATGAACACGAAATGTATACAGGTATAACAAGTATATGTTAATTTATATATTTGTCCGTGTTGACAAAAATTGGAAAAGCTAATATTAATTATTTTGACATCAAATGTTGCAATATTTATTTTTGTTGAAGATTATGCCCATGATTTGTTTTCGTAAATTAATATCTTTTACCGCTTCTTCTATCGTTTGCGGTTGTAATTTTCCTGATGAGGTCTTTTGTCACTTCCATGTCCAACCTCCTCAGTTTAAATTACTGCACTCTTAATACTGGAATAGCTTATTTTATGAGTAAAAAAACAATGTTTTTTGTTATTATTATCTCCGTGACCTTTATAAAACGTAAAATAATTTTATACACAGATTAATTGCAATAACTAACTTAATTTACCAACAAAGGTATTTTGTATAACTTTACAAGTAATTTTATAGAATTTGAAGGATCGTAATAGTGGGATTCCAAACAAAGGGTTAAATTTGGGGTGTCGAGAGGTGTACCACTATTAGCGGCCGGTAAATCAAATGAAACATTATAACTGAAACCTGATTGAAGAAGCTCTCAAAACCGTCATGAACTTTTCAAACGTTTCTCCAATAGCGGAAAATTCAATTTAGCAAGTCCAAACTGCACGGGTAAGGAGGATTTATAATTTATGATTTTTAGGTGTATTCATGGCCCATAAACAAAAGTAACTATACAAAATATTTTAAAATAAAGTTATCAAAAATCAAAGTATCAAGTCAGGAGGACCTCTAATGAATGCTTATGTTACAAATAAAATTATTTTTAATTTTTTTTTCCACCATTGTATACACCATGGTACTTTGGTAAAAAGACGTTAATTTGAATAATAATCAGAAGGTATTTGAAAACATAGTCTTTGTTAACATATTTTACATACTCTTCATCCAAATATACAAGCCATATGACTTGGAAGAAGAATTTGACTAACATTTTCTATTTTATCATACACATATCTATATTAATATTTTAGTGAGTGGCATAGTCATTAGAATAAACTAACAGGCAGTGGAATAGTGTGGTGGGGTACCTTCACAACTTTATATAAATGTATAGGTGGCACATACATACATACCTTATTAGTATACAAAATAAAATATTTTTTACAGGGTAATTTAATTTATCTCGTCACGCGCTGTTCACAGAATTATCCACTTCAGTGGATATATCTTTCGAAACCGGCGAATTACATTAATTTATAATAGAAATTGTTTTACATGATTTGGGAATACCGAAACAATATTTTCTATTAAAATTTTCTTTAATAGGTATAGAGAAGAACTATCTCCTCACAATTTACTCTAAGTAGCAATGGAGATCACCTGTTAGACAAGCAGTTGAAATACAGAAGAAGTATGGAATGCAGCAAGAGTTTAGACCTTCGTGTACATGATCACTATTGCAAAAATGAAACAATGAAGTGACCCTTACCTAGATTAAAAATATCTTTTAGTTTTATCCACTTTTATTAATAGTGCAGTGGTGGTACTATGTTAGGAATATCAATCGATACTTTAATTCAAAACACATCGACTCGCACATTAATTGTGAATCAGGTTAGTGACCCTGATTACTGAACTTGCTATTGTGGGTTCGGTACCTTAAAGGGAAAATTATTTGTGTTATCCACAGATTATTGTTTAGCTGTCGTTTGTGCCTGTTTGTTTTCACAACAATACGAGAATAATTATCTGACGAGGAACTTTTATTTTATTTATAAATTCTTTGTGTATTTTATTATTTTAATGTATAGATGTAAATCTTTTAGGACCAAAGGAAAAGTGTCTCCGCAACAAATAACTTTAAGTTTTTTTCAGTTCGAGCCTCACTCTTAAATATTGATTTGAGTGGTCTATAAGCTTAAATAAATAGGATTAAATTGACAACTTTACCACCATTGAAGAGAACGTATACTTCAAAATGTTGATTTAAAAAAATCCAATTTTATGATGAAAGGTTTATTCCTTCCTTTAGCTTCAACTGGGCCACCACTTGAATATAGGATATAGAGAAAAATATACAGTATTATCATTTTTGTGACTAAATTGGAATTTAAAGAAAAATATTTTTTTAGACTGACCTGACTGAATAGAGTACTCTCTCAAGATCTACTCGTATAATATTTAAATACTCAGTGTGGAAGTTTTTCCAGAGTCGTTAATTATTCTAATAAATATTAATTTCATAAGAATTTTTAGTACAAAGGATATTTAGTATAAAGGATATTTAGGAGTACATTTACTATTACTCTGAAAAATTGAGGATTGGTATTAACTAACTAATTATTTATTAATTAATTCAATCATAATCAAAGACAGACGTTCTAACTGCAAGTCCTAAAAAAGTCAACAACAAAAAGCATGCAAATATCAGAACAAAAAACAAAAAATCAGATAAACAAAAAAAATCCTTATTACAATTAAGAACATGAAGAAATAAAATTAAAAAGATTTAAAATACGATGACTGGTAGTTATGAAATGCAGTATGACATTAAATTCATAGTCTTAGAAGTCATGCTTTCTATTACATTATATAATTTTACAAAATGCTAAATGTTTTTTACATCAAGTTTCTTATAATATTTTTACTTTTAATATTAATATGCAAACCACTTCAGTCTTATAATCTTGGTTGTAAAAAAGTTACGTAGGAAGTCAGACATGTGTGACAAGTGTGACAGAAACTATGTGTATTTTTACTTTTATTTGTGCCAATTAATTATTATCAGCAACGTAAATAAATTGGATTCGGTATTTTTAATAAGCAAGAATATTTGCAAGTCTGAATGCTTATTCCTTAATAGCGCTGCAACATCTCCATAATTTTCTTGAAGTTATCTCGAGTAGTTCTTAAGACGTTCACTTAATATGTAGTCTAGTTTTATCTGCAAGAACCAGACATTCCAACTGGAAGTGAATGAGGTCACGGGCAACTACTCGTTAAATAAGTAACAATTTGAAAAGAAGCATTTATTATTTTATTCATTTTGTATCACTTTGTCTCACGATTTCTTCAGCGCTCGTAAGAAACTTATTTTGACGGTATCTTATACAATTTGTGTCAACCTTTGACCTTTGACGCCTTTTTTTCTCTGAGTTCACTTGACTAGATTCTGATTCGGTGTATATATCGAGATGAAAATTGACCTACGCTACTCGTAAAATCGGTTGAGTGATCGTATTTTTTTTTAATATTAAGTGTTCCAGTAGTCATATTATTATTTATTACCTCATATATTTACTGCTTACGTACTGCGTACTAATTACCTGTGAAGAGAAATAGATATTAAATATCAGAGTTCGTTGCAGCTTAAATTGTAATTATAAACTACTTAGCAAGTTACTAATGTTCGACAATATCAAGACTTGAAATACGAAAATAGTGTCCTCGAAATACTAAATATTTTTAATACAGAAAACAACTACCTAAAAACATTTCTAAATAACACTCCTTTGATTATTATTTGTATATAATATAGTTTCTACGTTGAGCTTAAACTTTTTTATTGTCTCTACTGGTAGCTCTACTGGCCATGACAGCGTCGCCGAGCTTAAGCTATATTGGTTCTTTATTCAATCAAACAAATTTTTCTGTTACGAAAAAAATTATTGTATATACAATAACTATTAAATCATTGAAACCGTAACAAAAATAATAATAAGTTTCTTACAATAAGTTGTAAAATATAAGAAATTCTAACTTATTGTAATGTTATTCAAATTCCAAACATTTTTAATCAAGTAGGCATTGACACGCACTTTTGAATTGTCAATGACTACAATAAAAAAGGTCAGTGTAGTCAGTCCGTAAGTAAGCTACCACCGGCTCGGAATGCTGTGCTGAGAAGAGCCGGCCAGAAACTCATCAGTTGGTCTTTTTAAAAGAAATTTAACAATCTTAGATATTATATATTACAATTTCAACCCTGCAAATGAGTCAACAACTTAAGTTCCACACATTCCGATCCACTAAAAACTCTTGAATATTGTACTAGGATGTATTTAATACACTTTTAATTTTAGATTTAAAACTATTATCAGTTAATATAAAAAAATAATATTAATTATCAGTTTGTTTAAATCACCTTAGTTTGGTATTGAACTGTGTATTCCCAATACTCGTAGTAATGAAATAATTGATTAGAATACAGTCTCCTATTCTGTTAGGAAAATATTTTGTTTTTAATAAATACGATTTGTCAAAAGTATAAAATGTATTAATTAACAAATTAGTTTTAATATAAAGATATTTAAGTAATTATTATTAGTGTTAAATAAGCTTGTTCTTGAACAATTAAAGGAACTTTTGTTAAAAAATAATCTTTTAAATTTACCTGTCATAATAATAAGGTATTAATATTTACATCACTTATATTTAATTTCTGTTTTTTTCTAATTTAATTTAAATCTATATTTTAATCTCTTTCCATATTTATACTATGCCCAACTAATCGTCAAAGTTGTCACTCCAGTGTGATGTTATATTACATAAGTTGAGTAATTATCACAAACAACAAAGCGTGAACTTGACAAAGTACTAACAGTAATTGACTCGTTGTTTATGTTATCACAGCTAACAATGGAGATGGCTTCACAGATATTTGATATGAATACTTTTAGTAGATTTATATTAATTATTTAATTATCCACACAATCAAGTACACTAACTTATGAACAGATCAACATATAATATAAACATGTAAATCTAAAGATTTGTAATTTGAAGATTTTCTTTTAGTATCCCAAGGATGGAATGAACTCTACGAAAATTACATTAACATTATTATTATTTTTAAAAATTTAACTTGCTAAAACAGCCTTTCTTTATCTGTAATCTTCTCAAGACGGCCGTGTTGTATCGTGATGTAATCTCAAAGGTTGGAAACGATTTTTGTACTCATCATTTCTCAAGTGTAAGATCGTGTAAAAAATTTATAAGCATATTTGAGTTTCTTTTATAATAATATACATAAAGACACGCAAACAAAAACACCATACATCTGTGTTATCGATTTCTTGAACGTGATAAGTGGAAATAAAGTACGTAGAAGTATAATTAAATATAGTAATAAAATATTAAAAAAACTACATTTATTACTTTCTTTTACTTGATATCGGCATAATATTTTCAACTTCTTATTTCAATTTAAGGTTCATTTTGATTTAAAATCACGTTTATGTTAGAGGCTAATTATTTGGGGAACCTTGATATTTGTCTCAAACTAGATATGCTCTGCCCTCTATCCGCGTGAACAATAAAAGATGTTAAGCGTTCGAAACATAACTTCAAAACTAATGATAAAACCCAGGCGGTAAGAGCAACAGTTTCATTATATTGCTTTTTAAGACATTACAACTTGTAAAGGTCGTATTCTGTATACAGACTATAACCATCCTCTATAAATCAATAGTAGTTTAAACAAATAAAATTATTATCGAAACATAAGTTACATAAACATAAGTAAAACCACTGGATAAACCCAGGAAAGAAAGAGCAATAGTAATTTATTATTTAACTAAACAATTTTTTAAAGACAGACATCACAAATTGTAAGTGTCGTATCATATTACATTTATCATAGTCCTCCAAAAATGCATTTATCAAAATCCTCCAAAAAATCCAAAGCATAATTTTTCTTTTCAAACCCGATTAATATTTTAAACCAAAAAAAACTTTTCAACTTCTTAACATCAATATAAATTTTGTTTTACCATAAAGACATTATTGAGTGGTTTCCGAACACCAAAATAACCAGCAAATAATACGGATATATCTTCAACGTAAAGTTAAAGTTTATTATTTCTAGTAGAAAAGTTTAATACAGAGTCAGCAAATATAAAAACTCTTAACGTTCACCATTAGTCATAGTAACTTGGAGGAACGCACATTGAATGGTAAAAAACAATGATATTGATTTGTATGTGAGTGTCGTTGATCTCCAATACAGGTCAATAACCTTAGGTGTATAATACATATCTTGAATTATTTAAGCATCAAAAATAATTATATAAGAATATTAAAGTACGGTCTGTGCATTTGAGTGTGTGTGTGTGTGTGCGTGTGACATAAAAGTAAGAATTAGGATATAAAAATTGTTCATAAATTATTGAGAATTTCTCTTTGTTTATAATTTGATTAAAAAAAGCAGATTTATTATTCATTTTTTACAATCTTAAATTAGCATATTTGTTATATATTTGTGTTTAAAGAGAATGAAAACTATATTTATTATTAAACTATTTTGATCTATATTTTGTTATATTAAATGATCTGTGGTTAATGTCCACTCGTTGTCCGCGTTTGTATAATACACAGACAATGATTTCAAAATCCTATTCCTTTCTTTTTTAGTTATTTCTTTACTCAGGGTCATGACTAAGTTGTTCTATATATTTCATATTTTATTTTTATTTATAATTAACTTGAAGTAATATAATATTATTAGTAGATTAATAATCATTTCTGACAAGATCGATATATCTAGGAGGTACTATTACTATATACTTAATATTGCATTATCAAGACGTGATCTGCATGATATTAGGATATTCGAGCAGTTTCTTATTAGATATCGTGACATAGGAAGAGGTCCAATAGTGGTCACTATAATATTAAAGGACATATTTTAATGAATAAAATTAACAAAATACTTATTACACTAGAATTTGAGGTTCTTTTAGTCAGTATAGATAAAAACTTTAGGACAGAAACTTTTGTTTAAATAACAAACAGAGTTATAATCAGGCTTAAAAACAATCTATTTATGACAAACAATGAATGTAATGTTTATTTTAATAATATATTTTTTTAATTTCATATAAATTAAAACAAAACTAAAATAATTTATTATAAGATTTAGATACATTAAAATATGTACGTATATTGAAATAAATCCATCATATTTTTGTTATATATATAAAAACAAAAAATTGACTTACTTTTATATGTCCATTTTATTATGGTATAACAATAAATCATTCAATAAATACGACCAATAATATACTTCAATCACATTATTACCGCAATATTCACTCAACCTAATATTAATATACTTGGTAATAAACATTTATAGGCAAGATAGGTTATACGAAAAATATTATTGAGAATGCATATTATATGTATATGTATTAAAAAAAGACAAAATGAAAACAATATTGTAATAATTGTTGTGTATATCAAATAGTCTGTCTGTTGGATTACATACAACGTAAAATCTACTGGACCGATATCGATGAAATTTGACACGACACATGATGACAGATTATATAACAATCTTGAATCCTGAAAATTATTAATTATAATCCAATTAAAAATTACTACATTTATTTTAATGATACCTTTTGTGAAGTTGACTTCTCATCTCCAGGAAAACATAAAAATTTGCTATGTTAACATAAACCAAAAAATTAGGGATGTGTATAAATTGCATTGATAGACGGTTTATGATGATCTATTTGCAGTAAGTGAGGTGTGAGGTGAGGGGGCAGACAAAATTGCCAGCAATGGTTAGTAATACATGAAATAACACTTTGTGAAATTTACATTAAAATTATTTCAATTGTTACAGTTTTGTAAAAAAGTGCGAACAAGTATTTATTTAAACACAAATTCAAGCTAATTTGATATCAGTGTGTATGAGTAAATACAATTAAAGTAAGAAGATAGTTAAAAAAAGTTGTACATATATGTACAAAAATATTACTTACAACTTAATATAATTTAATTTCCTTTGTAATTTTTGATCAAAGAATTTTACGAAACAATCTGCTTAGAGCAATGTATCTGTACGGCTTTGTAATTTTTTTAAGTATAATATATAAAAATTAAAATTATAGAAGAATTATTACTTGAAGTACGTGGAAGAGGAAGCGGACGCAGTCGCTGTGCAAAAACTAGTGTAATAAAATTTTTACAATATTTCAAAGTTTATCAGATTTTATGTATTCCCTTTAAATTAGAAAATTAAAGAGATTAATAACATATACAAAAAACTTATTAAGAATTCATTAAAATATATTTATGTTATTATAAATATTAATAAACCTTTATTAACCTTCAAAAGGCCTTAGTAGCAAAATATTATCAAATATTTTAACGAAATAAAATATTAAACCTAACCTCCTATGTAAGTATAAAACTTAATCCAATCATATATTAGTGATAATCCAAAAATATTACACGTGAAAGAAGTCATAGTAGTAGGGTCGATTTAGTCGAATTTCACGAAGTTAACGTAATGAAAAAAGCATTCAAAAGAGAGAAATAAAAAGTATTTTAAAGCCGTAACATTTTTATTATATTATTACAGAAAGTAGTAAAAATACAATGCACTTCGCAGTGTCTATGATATGACACAGTTGTTACTTGTGCAATACACAACCTGTATTTTTGTTGTACTGGATCTAATAGAATATATGTATTTGGATTAATAAATTGGTAATGCGTATTTTATTTCTGCAGTATTTGAAAAAAATATTTATTATCTGTTTTTACCCCCTTTTCAGGCTTGTCAAATAAAAGAGTCGACACAGCAATCGCTGTAAAATTCTGATTGGTTGTTTGCGTGATAAATCACTCTTGAAAGTGTTGTCAAACCATTTTTATTCATTAAAAACCAGCCATTATTAAGAAACATTTGTTTTCTATTATGTTAATTACACTTGTTTTTTATTAGGTATAGCTGAGTTTAAACTCTTCTATTGCTGATATTAATACCAATAATAGTTTTTACCTTAGTAGTTTTTAAACGATCCTATCATCATCATTAATCTCTGTCATACAATGTGGAAATGTGAACGCAGTGGGCGTACCGACAGACACAAAAACGTAACCTATGTCATCGCATATCGATGGCTTGAGTTTTTAGATTCGATTTAATTACATAAGTTCATGTTGGATAAAACATTATTGGAGATAGAATGTACTTATATACTTACCAGATTCAGTTATATTGTCAGTTTATTATAATACTTTTGACCAAATATTGGGGATAGCGTAAAATATTATATCCTATTAGTTTAAAATAATATCTTATATTTTAATGACTAATATAATAGTGAAAAAGAACAAAAATACATATAATTTATTATGTTTTATATTTTAATTTATTTAACTTACATTCAAACGAATTAGTACACAAAACTACAATATATGTAATTACAATCACGTGCGTCTTTGTGACGAGATGATATATAATACACAAGGAATAATTACATGACCAAAATTAATAAGATATTAAATAGAAACAGAACTCAGAATACGTGAATCTGCAAACATTTTGATAATTCTGACACAGTTTTTTATTAACAATAATCTATTATAATACATATATGATTGATATGTAATTTGTAATTACTTTAAATTAATTTTAAATATCAATTTTCAAATCTGTTACAAGATTCTATTTAAAAGTGTGTAGAGAATGATATAATTAATATAAATACATATAAAGATTAATTGACATTTTGAAAAACGTGTGATGAAAATAGTGATATATATATTATATTAATAATGTTATTGTAAACATAGGTTATAAAAACATTGTAATTATAAAATAATATAAATTACTACGTATTAAATCGATTAACATTAAATAATACAAGAATACGTATATATAAAGTAATAAATAACATCTGCTCTATGTACTTGTAAAAATTATATATAATGATACATATTTCATTTAATGATGAGCTATTATTATATATTAGTGTTTGTTATATATGATCAAAGAAGCCCTGATATCTCTAATAAGTTTGTCTGTGTAAGCACACAACACATGCACATGTATATAAGGACAAACAAATACATTTTAATACTTTTAAATTACAATATTAGTTAGAAGTTACAAAAGAAAAGTGTGAAGTGGTATTTTTATATCTCAATACGTTTAATATATATTTTATCAGTACTATTAAGTTGTTTATAAACATGATGTACGCTCAGAAAGAAATAGCTTATTTTCATATATGATATCATTTTCAGAGCTACAAAATATTTCAAGATGTATTTGATTAAAAAATATTCTAACCTGAACTAGTTAAGTTTAGTTTAGAATAATTTAAAATAAATGTGGTAAGAATATATTCTCTTTTATTTATAAACTTCACATTAGATCTGAATATGAACTAAATGTTTTTTTATTATATAACTTGGTCTCAGGTCTAATGTAAATACTTTTCAAAGCCCGTGGTATTTTTGGGATTGAAAAAAGGTTTCTATAAATTCTGCGAGCAGTAAGGGATAAGCCTACCGTTCTGTCACCTAGGGGTAATATTTATCTAGTATACATATGTGTATGTATTTATGTTACATACGTTTGTATGTATGTAATGTAAGTATATGTCGTATTTAATATTCATACCCTGGAACACAACCTGGTTTTTGTAGATTTTTTGTCAATTATTGTTATCACAAAGCAAAATGTCATTAGTTTTTTTGCTTACAAAAATAATAACAGATTGTTGTCTTTAATTATCAGAATGATATTTTCCAAGTTTTGTCCATTTCTAATACATTTAAATGATTTTTGACATTTTAATGAGCAAGTGCTCATAATACCGCAGCTGTACTGTTGCTTATAGATGAAGTCTCTTATGCAATAATGTAACAAACAAATATTAAAATAAAATATTTGTAAATCACTTTAATTTATATCGATAAATATTATTGCGCAACAAGAACTTGACATGAAATCATAATATTGCTTGTGTTATGTGTATTAAAGAGTTGAAAACGAACAAAGTTTATTTTGGTTCAATGGTTAAGTTTAAATAGGATTTGATGCTTATTAAAATGGTAACACAAACAAAAGTTTTAAAAAACTATTATTAACCAATATTGAAATATTAATAGGTAAATATATTATTTTAAAAGTAACCTGAACATATACTATGAGTATCCTATTTAGACAGAGTTCAAGAGAGGTCAACTGGATTGCAGAATTAAAATACAGAAGGATCTATTTAATGTTTGTCTAACAAAAGAAATTATGATGTTTTAGATTCTTTGACAGCAAATACAGAGATAGGTACACGTGTAAATTAAAAAATAACAAAGATATCTTGTCTAATACTCATTTTAGTTTCGTAATTAGTCTTATTGTCCGACCAAAATAAAATGTCATCCATATGTAGACATTTTGACAGGTATGGTATAGTTGTCACCATATTATTTATAATCTTTCTGTCTCCTGCTTTAGAGAGATTCATAGAGATATTATGCTTTTATTTGCTTTGGAAAATCCTTGTGAATGATTACATTAAGAAGGATATAGTAAACCAGCCAGTAGCACAGACGACATCATCATTTACTGTATACAAACCAACGAAGACAATAATGACCTTATTAGGCACACACAGGCTGCACTCCATTGGCACAGTTTGGTTTATATATAAAAAAAATTATAGCACTTATGTTTAATATTTTTGACAATCCGATCGTAACTAATTATTGAAATGTGTTCTGTGTTAGTTCTCGTCTGCTGAGAGCAGTGCACGTTGTTGATGCTTTGGTTGCCAAAACTTACTGACGGAGAGTACTGAGTGTAATCACTGTGTAAGAGTTTGTTGTGGTTTGCTTTTAATAATATTGTTCGATTAACTTGCCAAAATCAAGAAGCATTGTATAATACTACCACTATAATGATTACTACCTATTTTTTACACTACATTTCTTGAGCTCGTATTACTGGTTTAGTATAAATAATATTATATCAAAAAATATAATACTTTTGTCTGTTTTTTTCAGACAATAATATTAATAATATTAATGGTAACTTCAAAACATTTCAGCCACGTATGTATCCATTACTACATTACGCACTCTATACATGCATAATAATTTTCTAACAGTACATTTTTTTTGCATGTACAGAGTGCGTAAGAGATGGGTCTACGTAAAAAAGTCCAAAGACTATATTGTATATATTAGTAATATCAGAATAATGCAATATATTTTTATTATTTTAACAAAATCGTGTAAATATCTTACATTATTTCGTATATATTTGAAGTGAATTGGGTTGTTTTTAGATAAGAAGTGAATTACATTCCTGTAATAATTACATTACAAAGACTTTATATGTTTTTTTATCGTTTTATTAAATTTTATGTGGAATTTGTTACTATTGTATTGTATTAGATTTATTTAATTATATATATATATTCGTATATATTATATTTATTGAATATTGGTTATTTTAAAACTAAAAGCATACATACATATATGTTATTACATGTATTCATAGTGTTGAACCAATTCCTGTTGAATTAATTGTAGTGTATATCATTATGGCTCAGTTAACAGAGTGCTGTTACTTAATGTCAACGGTCAAATGTTCACAATTCGGGGTCATTTTATTTAATTTAATTCAATTTTTCCTTAAAAATTATTATTTTGAAAATTTATTTAATTAAAATTAAATTTATTATTTTGATTTTTGGTTCATATAAAAAGACACTTTTCTTAAAGCTCTGTAATTCTGTCAGACTATTGTAAAGTCTCAAACAACACTGCAATACTAATACTACACAATTAATACTAATAGACTTTACGATTATGTTAATTATTATTCAGTATCCTCGATTCTTATTATTTTCTTATTTTTATTTAGTTCAATATTAAATTTATTAAATATTTTCTATTTAATAATATTTGTTTATTTCAAAGTTTAAGTAAAAGTTATTAATACGATTAACAATAATATCAGCACATAGAAATAACACATAGTTATAACATATATATTTTTATAAAACTCACCTGTCAATATTTCCCGCCATTTCCATGCGTTCGTTATTCACATATTTCAGAATTATAATTCACTAAATCACAATAATACACTTATATTTATATTACAGAAGGCATTAACAGCACCTTTGATATGAAAAACATTTTTCTCACAAAATTATATATATTTTTAAAAGTTTCCGCTATTTGTATTTTCGTAAATAAAGCTTCTTAACTATGGTTATGTATGACGGTCAAGACACCATGCTGCAGTGTTGTCGACTGCCGCGCGTCGGTCGCTTAGCTTACAGAGTATGGAGAGGGACAGAGACGCGCCGTCAGGTTTAGTTTACATGTTTAATATATTTATTACTAAATTCTTCATGATTTTTTTAGTTTACAGATGCTAGTTTCATAAAAACAGTCTCGTTCTATGTTTATATTTATTTATTTTTATATAATTGTATGTGTATTAAATATTAAATTTTATACAATTGGAGTTTAATTAATTTTACTTTTTAAAAATTGCAGATATAAAGTAAGTTTAATATATTTTAGGATTATAATAATTAAAGAGAATTATTATCCGTATTATAAAATCACTCGTAAAAACATAAAAAATAAACTTTCTGTAACGGAATATTTACAATAGTAATGTGTCTTGATAAAATACCTCAAGTACAATTGATTATGTGAGTGTAAGTTTCAAAAATATTCACAACTTTAATATAAATGAAATATTTAAACAGATTTAAATCATGTCTTTTTATAATTGTAAAATAAAGCTGTTATCAGTGGATTTGTTTCCCTGAAATGTAAAACTAAAATTTTATACATTTTTAGTTTTAATATTTAAAAAATACTATTTTTAGATGTTTCATTTTAAGGCGTATTATCATCACTATATATTTGAATGTTCATAATCTGTTACTGTTTTATTATAGCTGGGACCAACACCCAGTTTAAGCATAAATCATTATAAGAAATAATCATTAAAATGAAATCATTTTCTTTCATAAGACCAGACGTCCAAAGATCCAAAAAATCCCATCCAACAATATTAAAGTAAGTTGAAAATTAAATAACTGGCCATGAATAATAAATATATATTTTCAAACAAATAATTTGCTAATAAATTCTCACATATAATAAAGCAATCATAATGTTAATCTTCATTAACGAACTCAATGTTATGATATACAGTGTTAGGATCGAAGCCTTGATAGTTAAGCTCAACTCATATTAATCTACAAACACTAAAATAGGCAATATGGTGCGCCGTGGACATTGAACGTGGTTTATTATTTAGAAATAGGTTTTGGTCGGATATAAGTATCTATGAGCATATTTTGATTTTATGGAGTATAAAAAATCTATAATAAATCTATACTAGCATTAAAGAGTGAAAAGATTTGATTGTATACAAACATTGTATGTGATCTAAACTACTAGAACATTTTTTTTTACTTTCTACTTCCTTTCCAACTGTATAATAATATAAAAAAGCTCATGGAATGTTTCAAAGTAATCAAGAAGATTGAAAGTAACGAAAGCAAAATTTCACCAAAAAATGGAGTTCAAGTTAATTATAAGAGTTTATCAAAAGTATTTTTGATTGCAATGTCCACAATTAATAGGGTTCGGAAGTTATTTTATTTAAAGTTATTTTAATATTTAATTATAATTTCTTCGTATACCATAGCCTGAATCATTCTTACAATATTATATTATGTTACTCTCTCATCAATAAATATTTTATTATATATCTAAAGCAGTTCCACTTACATAACTTGTATTGATTATAGTGTCGAAAAAATAAAGATAGCCTCCTTTAATATAAAAATGTTATTAATATTTATTAAACATATCTAAATTAGAAAAAATAAGAGTTATCAAGACTCTAGAAACAATTTTTCCGTCTTATCTTTCGTAAAGAATAAATTAACTAAGACAATATGTCTTGTTATTCTTAAAGGGTAATATCAATAATGATGGTGAGTTGAAGCAATTTTGTTCACAATAATTATAATATAATAAATACAAATAACAACAAACCTTTATCTAAAATTCATGATGTCTAATCGTTATTTATTTCTGTTTGCTGTTGTGGCTTACTGATAGTAAGCTTAATAAAGTTTTAATAAATTAATAACTATAAATGCACAACATGAGATTGCTTTATGTAGATGTTAGATAAAAGCTGCACATAAATTATTCTGACACCCGTGGGTGTTATCAGGACTTTATAAAATGCATTGACGTTACACGTGTAACAGATATATTTAATATAGATAGTTTGTCTGTACGTCCATATTCATAGGATTTTTATAAATATTTGCTATAAATAACTAAGAAATTAAATAGAAAATAAGGAAAGGCATTTTTCTTAAAAAAAAGTCGTGGTCAAAGATAAGAAAAAATATGTTTATTTTAAATGTTAGTCACTAAAGCACATGAGGCTAGAAGTTTCACATAAATTACTTTCACCCATCCGTACCGCGCCAGAACTTAATAAAAGATAGAGTGAAGGCACTACGTTGTAATGAAGTAAAGCTAAGTTGACAGTAGAGCTGACATCTGACACTTGTGAATGTCTAGTTTTATAAAGTTTATCAATATTCGTTTACCAAATAAATGAATTTAAGTACTTTATATACTCGAGTCCCGTATCAACTGAGGTCCTATTGGCATCATGTATTTTGTCCCCTGTTTTAAGTGGAAATTAAATTGATCTTTTCTAGTGGTGGTGGCATATAAGATAAACATTAAACGACTGGGAGTTTTTTTTTTTAATTAAGAATATACGGACATTGCCTCCTAACGATATTATTATATATAGTAGTTGAATAATTCCATGACTGCATTAATCTGAAGTAAAAAGTAGATTCTTAAAAAAAGCATTATGTTATATGTCTATTTTTTCTATTATAAATAAAAATATAAAAAAACTAATTTTGATCGAAAATGTTTAGACAAAAACTTTTCCCAATTATATTTTTAACGAGATACTTATTATAGGAGTGCAAACTTATTTTTACATTTCATTACAACACTTTGTTTCGTAATTGGCTGAAACGAGGACGATACGAACATATAAAATTCAATTTGTAGCGGAATCGGATTCAACGTATTACAAGAATTTATATCTCGGCGGGATTTATAGTGCGTTCTCTCATTCCATGATCCACAATGTCAATATTTTTCACTTTCTTCTATCATACGTCTCCAAACCCAATTTAATCCCTTCGAGCTGATTTTTTGTAAGATTATAGTACTTTACTGATGCATCAGTCACTTTCAGCGACTTTAAAATTATTTTATACTGTATAATATAGAAGTATCATTTTATGTTATAATAATTTTAGAATGATATACACAATCTATAGTATTAATAAGTAACATATGCGATCTGTGTATCATAACAAGTGATTATATTGATGACGTTTGTGAATATTTGAACAGTTGTCTTTGATAAGTAACTGTTTTTCCAAGAGAAGTATTAATTGTCAATAGTGACGTCTGTTTAATAACATTAATAAACATGTTTTTAATTTACGATATTTATTTTACATCTTTAAAAAGAATTCCTACTAAGCTGTTTATAAATATTTAGAAATTGTTTTACTTTGAGCTTATTATCTTATCAGAATGTTTCTGGAATAGAACCTTCCTAGGCCGATATATAATGTACGGTACATTAATATATAGATAGTAAGATCTGTACATTTCTTACATATAGTGAACATTTTTTAAACCCTAAATCCTAATAGCATACTGTATATCCTCTTATCATATATCTTCTAATATACAAACAGTTATTTGTGCATCTCCAATACGTAAAATATAAAAAATGTACAATATTTAAGCTCGTAAAAATGTATCTAACAAAGTACAGAAACCTCTGAAAGTAGGTTAGTAGGTTAAATTAGTTTATATATGTTTGTTAAGGGTTAAATGTAGACACAATCGTATAATTCATACAAGAGTCAGGGTAAAATAAAATAACTCAGACTTTAATATCTTGGTTACAATAAAAACATTTTGCTCGGCAACAACTTAATATGTATGACATATAAGTTATACTCATATATATTAACATTTTATAATTTTTAATTTAGGACCTCTTTTTACCCAATTTTCATGCACGTCTAATACTGGGTAATTTGACTAAGATGGTGCCATCCTCTCATATAGTTTTTAGTGTAAAATAACTGCTATAGTTATGTTATGTACAATGAGTTTAAATGCTGGATGAAAATACACTCTTTCTACTACTTCCTACTGTCCTTTATTGCAACACATCTTCAAGTATGAATATATTCAATTACTAGCGACAGTAACTCTAAGTTTCTTCTTTGCGTGTTTGTTTGTTCCATATCAAAAATATATTCTAAAGTTTTAATTAAATTTACAAACTTAACTTAATTATTGTCATTAAAATATTTTTAAATATGTTTTTTAATAAAAGTATAAATTAGAAAACGTGAGAAAAATTATAAGTACTTTTTGCGAATCATTATGTTATTAAAAAAAAAGCCATGATAACTAGATAAGAAGAGAAAACAGAATATTAGAAAAAAAGCAATTATTTTTTTATAATCAAGCGAAAATGTAAAATAAATGCTTATATGGCTTTCGTCATGGTTGGTAGGCTGCTGATCTTTTGTTATATCATACACACCGTTGGGCAGATGTTGTTAAAAGCATGGGAGAAGGGCTTTCAGTTAGTTTGGATATGACGAAAGTCTTCGATCGGGTAAGGCACAAGGACCTACTTTCGAAATTATCTTCCTATGGGTTTCTCGAGAACTTATGCAAGTGGATCACCAGTATTCTCACTGAGCGAGGCACACAGGTTATTCTCGACATATTTCACTCGGACCCCAAGGCCGTGAATGCTGGTGTACCCTAAGGCTACATGCTATCCCCAACTCCGTTTCCTCTGGCACATCAATGATATGATATTTCCAATATGAATTGTTATGACAGCATTAGAGATGCGGTATATTCCAGCTGTGCAGGCTTCTCTCGGGAAAACATCGACGAGTACCGAAATAAACTTATGTCTCCTATAAAGACTTGACCTCTTCGTAAGTCTTCTATCGCGTTTACAACGGGGACTGTACTGTAGAGCTATTTAATCTGATACCCGCCTCCGAATTTCATCACCGCACAGAACATCATTTCCTGCAATTCCATTCGTACCACCTGGATGCGTGGCTATCCTTTACTGTACGATTTTAAAGAACTTTTTTTCGATATACCTCTAAAATGTGGAACGAACTTCCTTCGTCGGTATTTCCGGATCCGTATACTGCCACCTCCAATACCGCAATATTCTTGTGATTCTCCGGATGTTGCAAGAGTTCGTGGGTGGCAGTCAATACCTTTCATCGGTGACCCTTACTCTCGTTTGCACTCCTCTTACATAAGAAAAAAGAAAAAATATGCATATTAAATTATCATTAATCCTTTATGAATATTCTTGGTTTTGAGGAAATAGTTGGCAGCAAAGATGACGCTACCATTTTTTAGGCAACCCACTATAATAAAAGGTCACCGAATTTACTCTGAACATCACCCATTGCCTAAGTGGGATGTCACAGAGTCGTCCCAGTCATCATTTAATTGTTCGGAGTTGGTACAATATGTAACGTATTTCTTCTACACTGTTTGTAGGTCATGTCATTTTTTGTCTTCTTTAATATAATAATTTACTATCATTAATATGGACTTTTACAATTTGCGGAATATTTAACATACGTTTTCTAATTCAGGCACTCAACCACTATAATATTAAATGCAATTGAAACAATGTTTTCTCTAATTTCTAGTCCCGCAGTTCTTTATTCTGTTAAAACTTAATCAAGTAGTCTCTAATATCTTATTTGTATATATTGTACTGCATTGCACAAATTAGGAGCTCTTAGCATTAAGGAAATATTCTTGTTCAAATTGGCATTCGAGTTAAATTTATTTTACAAATACGTAACTTTTTAAATTCAAACAGTTCAAGCACGTATTCTATAAAGCGGATTTAGTTCTAGTAGCACCTACGATATGTGTACTTGCCAATATCTTAAAAATTCATATCTCTCTAGGAGTATGGGTGATATTAAACTAGTTTACTAGTTTTCAAAATGTACATGAAGAGAAGTAAATATGACGTCATATCCCAAATTCAATAAGTTTTATTCATATTGCTTGATCTATATTCTATTCGGTTAGAAAACTAAAATAAGGTTTATTTGTTCATAAAGATTTCAATAACTTGTATTCACTAATTCACTGTTAAGGTATACGATTGCTTATTTCTAAATATTGTAGTTAATAGTGAATGTAATTAATTGAAATAAATTAACTGATGAAATTATATAAAGTATCTGTTCTATGTATGAAAACATATAAAACATAACACAAATATTATTTTTATTTCATAGGTAATTAATAAATGTATATTGAGAAATATACCTATGATTATTATAAAGACAAAAATAACCTAAGACCACATCTAGAATTAACGCTTATGTAAAATAATTATTTACAGAGAGTAAGATTAAAACGATTCTCTTGCAATTGTTTAATTGATGGCTGTTGTTTAATATTAACAAGAGGTAGCTTTTCATCTGTGAATATTTCTGAAGAATAAAGGCGCCTTTTTATTTTTTAAAGATAAAGGTTATACAGCACACATTTATCCGAAGCTTCGAGCAGTATTTAAGTACCTTTTATCTCGCATACAAATATCGCTTAAATAATGATGTGTTTGCTTTTCTTTTGATGAAATATAAAATATTTTTTATTTATTTTATTCGATACTCTTATTATAAATAAATAACGTTTAAACAAATACTTAAAGTTCTTCCGTATACCTGTAAAATAACTCTTAATAACGAATACAATAACAATCGTTTATGGTTGTTCTTCATTATTTCAAAAAAGTTATCACTTTACCATAAAGTTAAACCGCAATGGTTGTTCTTCATTATTTCGAAAAAAGTTATCACTTTACCATAAAGTTAAACCGCAATCTAATAATCTCGATGATACGTCAACACCAGATAGATAAAGATACAGTACTTTTAACACACGCACATACACTTTTGCGATATGTGTATGGGTGTTATGAAAAATTGTTCATATGTTAAAAAAGTTGATAGTCAAAAAAACATAAAAAAATGATGAAATGATGATGATTTCAAAGTAACTGGAATTGTTATACCGCTCTGAACAATATATTCTCGTATAAACCAGGGTACACCTGCTGAATTACATGCACCCTCTGAGATCATAATAATTGGATCGGGCGTAATTAATAATTTTACTGTGAATTGTTAATTTTATTTCTCACATTAAACTTTCCCTTGAATAAAATTGACACGAAACTATTTGTGAATATTTTATTACTTTATAATTAATAAAATATTTACAAATATAATATTTTATTAATGAACTATTGAGGACATAGTTAAATTAAATTGATCTTTATTGATTCGATTTTGATAAATGAACATTCTGAATCTCTATTTAAAACCTACCGAATCTTCTGAATTTCCTTATACATATAACAGAGAAGATAATATAAATTATCCATTAGTAAAACTTTACAAGACGTATAATATGTCATAATAATATGTGACATTTTGTGAAATGTTATAATGGCGTTATACTCGCTTTGGATTTGATTCACAATTGCTATTAGTATTCTCTGAGATCGCGTTACTTCGAGTATCAGTTACTAAAACATATATGGCTCCGATATTGCACTTAGTACGTCTGAATAAAGCCTTCAACAACTTACCGTGTAAATATCCGACTCCATTCCTCTGTCACATACGATATACGATGATACGAGATACGATATATCTAACCATATCTTGTCATATCTGTTTGATATCTATCTAAAATATTAATGTAATTATAATATGATCTGTAAAATGTCGAATCATCATACAAACTTTCTTTTTACATTTCACCAACTTAGAGGTTAATTATTTATATGTATTTAATTAACAGAAATTTAAAAAAGCTTCGGTATGCAAGAAGAGTCGTCAATATGTATAATATTTTCCTAATTCTATAAACCAATATAAATCATATTATTTTTAAACATGTGAGCGCAGAATTGCCCATTCTAAATGTTAATTTATTGAAATAACCGGGGAATTAACATTTAAGCTGACTGGGAGTATTCCAAGAAACGTAATTCTGATTTAAGTCAGTATTATAATTGTTGTAATATTTGTATTAAAAATAATATATTATACACTGCTTCATTAAAATAAAAAAAAAACTTAATAATTCGATTATAATACAATAATTATATAGATTTAAAAATGTCATTGAGACTAGAATGCTAAAGAAGCTGCGAGACATGATTCAGATAGATAATGTAGAAAATAATGAGTAACTACAACAATCCTCAGTAAGTAGAACCTCGAATATTTTTATGACGATTATACGATATGGTGTTATTTTTTTCAATTGTTGTGATGTTTAATTTAAAAGAAACATATTTTTATTTATCATAGAATAATAACAATCTGTATTTTAATTAAATATAATATAATATTGTAAATTTTGGTAAATTTAAATGCATTTTATGAATTTGGTATAAAAACGTTTTCAACTTACAAAATAATACGATCAAATATACGAATTCTTAATATTAATAAACATATTTTAATAATATTCATGTTAAAGTGGTAAAAATAAAATAAAATTTGACAAAAATAATAATACTTTTCAATATATTTTTCCTTTTGCATTTATTAAGCTTAGAATTTATTCGTCCGTGGACAATATTAAACATAACCCCCGTATTACAAAATGTAATGCAAAAGTGAATAGACATGTCTATTTACTTCTGACATTGTAATACTTGAAACTTATTGTACGGAATGACATGACAATGCTCACTGTCACACGAGACATATGTGCGTGTTGTGTGTATATATTTATGTGTGTATCTTTGTTTGTTTTAAGTTACGTGAAATAAAATAGATGGGAGAAATGCAATTGTATTATGAGATATAGTAAATATTTATTAGTTTTATTTGGACTATTAAGTATGACATTTACGCAGCATTATATACCATATTTAATGTAGATTTCTTATTTTTTAATTGGCCACTAGATATTATTTTTGCCTTCATAATATTTTTCGAATTTATTAATAGAAATAAAAATTATTAGCCTTTCACGACTGTAAGGTAAACGATTATAAAAGGTTTTACTCAGTCAGAAAGGAACAATCAGATAATGTATTTTAAGGGCAATTTAAATTATGTCCGCTTGAAGAGATCCATAAGGAAATCTTTTATCAAACGGTTCTGGAATTTTATCCTACATTTATGTTCACATTAATAATTATAAAAATTGTTATTATAAAAATAATGATAGTGATATAATGCTTTAATATTTTGTTTTTCACATAACGATTCCTGTGAGTTATCCGGTCCTACCTTGGTATATCCGCCAGCCTCGGTGGTCTGCGACGCACAGATCCTCCGATAATAACACCCACCTGTAAATAAAAATAATATTAAAATATTGAATTCTCATTTTTATATCAAAATACGTATTAAGGATAATCAAAAAGCATGAATGACTTATTTATTTAAAAGTTCTCATAACTGACACGTATTATATTTATAAAATAAAAGAATATTAATCGAGTTAGGTAATTATTTTATTTACTTAATGAAGTACATATACTCGTAAAATATAAACAATATAATAGATCTTACAGGTCACTGAAAGGTCACAGATATATAAATAAATGTTGCTTACAGATAAGTACTTAAAGATATTCACCATGTTTTATCACCTTATTTTATATAAAAGTATTAATTTAGAATATGGCAAAAACACTTGAAGCTTCGCAATTTTCTTAAGAGCAACCGAAGATTGCAACACAAAAAGAAAAAGGCAGTACTATAATAGATTTAATTCACTTATTTATTATTTAAAAGTCCTTTAAAGCAAAAAGGCTTAGAATATAAAAGGGAATTGAAAGCAACACTTTATTTGTGATTCCATTTTATACCGAAAGATAAATAATTGTAATTGAATATAATTTCGTTTCATAAATATTAAGTTCGTCCAGATTAACTTAATCTTATTAGTATCGTGTTTACTCGTTATTAGTAAGAACCTTACGTTACGTTACTTTGGGATAAGAGATAATACAAGAATATAGAAATCTAAATTTATTGAGGCGAGTAGCGATACGATAACTTAGTTGTTTCCCAGAGGTCGCAGATATGAAGCTTGCTCATATCGACCATTTTTTTATTGTATAAAAACTAATAATTTAAAAGCTTATTAAAGCTTTTTAGGTACGATAAACTTACTTCAATTGTTAAAATGTTTATGTTCATAGACAACATTTATACATTGTTACTGGAGCTCAAAAAAATAAATTTGATAGATCACGATCAATGTCCAGAAACCAATTATCGTAATTGCAAATATAATAACTTCAACCAAATCTCAGTATCATAAAGAAATCAATTTCAGAATTATATAAAAAACATTTTGAATTTCATCTATAGCTTGACATTTTAAATGAATGTCATTTGTTGAATAGAAAAATGACGAGAATTGAATTTCTAATAAATATTAAGTTTAGAGGTTAATTAAAATATTCTCAATTATTAAGTTTTGAGTAAGACGTTTCTATGTAGATAAAATAAAAATCTCTTAAAAATATCTACCTCTAAAAATTTTTTTCAAACACACAAGTCACTAACTATAATATAACGCCATTTACCTCAAAGAGTTTGTGTGTTTATATTACACAGCGTTTGTTGTTTTTACTAGTTTTTCTATGATTATAGAATGACTATGTTCAGTATAAACTTCACCATTCCTCAGAATAACAATATGTCATATCATATTAGCATACTACATAAAGCATCTAGTTGTAGGATGTAGTAGTAGCATGTGTTGTTTTAAGGTATTTAGTGAATTGTTTATATTGTTACATATGTTATCGAATTATGAATATTTAGAATCGACTTTCAAGGTGGACCGCATTATAATAAAAAACTTTTCTTAGATATTGGGTAGAGTTGCGGCAATAGCTAGTATTTTGTAAAATACTTTATTCAAAGAAATACCTACCTATTACTTTTTTATTAATGAGAATAATTATCAAATAAAAATTCGTTCCCGAGTAATTAAGATATTGTTATAATCAATTGGATAATAAAGCAAAAACCCGGTTATTATTATGATTACACAACATATAAAATTTGAAATAAATGCTTTATACTATTAATTAAGGCATTTATTTTAACTATGTACTGAATATTTTATTCTGCATACTTTATTAATTTTCTGTCACAGAATACGAAATATACATTTGTATTCAAACTGCATAAATCTAAGTTGTACTTAATTAAAGTTTCTTATAATTTATATAATTAAAAAATAATAGGCTTATAAAATGAAGGCTATTGCGGAAATAGATTCCTAAAGTGACCTTCAATGGGAGGTCGAGTGGGGTGGCGAGATGATGTGGCCTTGTCCCTGAATAGACTCAATTTGGGACTCTGTTACACTAATAGACCTTTTGAATTTTGTTAAAAATATATAATTATGAAATAAAAAACAACGATTTTATACGAAGCATAAAAATATATTCCGAAAAGTTGTCATAGTGAAATCTGTTTTTTTAGAATTTAAAGTAATTTATTCACCGTTCTTAAAACTATTTAAATTCGACAATTTATGGCTTTGGTAACAAGTTATAAAATATTGTTATAATATTCTATCTATTTATAAAAATTATTTTAAATATTTTAATGATTTTAACTTAAATTAAATTTAGCGTTCTGAAATAAAATACCCGAGGCGATGTTCAGTCCTTACGATTAAGGGATTCAATTTGAAATCCTACTAATTGATGATATCAGGGGAAGATTGTAGGTATATTTTCTGACTATAAAATATTTAGAACAATAATGAGACTTTTGGGCATTTTCAGTCTTCAGTTTAATTGACGCTGAAAACTGAAATATTCTTAGCTTCATCGACCGCCGGAATATTTTAGCTGTAAAGGTCGCCTCAAGGTTTTTGGACGATAATGACTTCCTTGCTATAAATATTAAAGATTTCTTTGTATATTATAAGAAATTTTTTTTTATATTTATTTTAAAATAACAAATACTATGAATATATTGTTGTTATTACTTATTAATTTAAATCCTAATTAACAGTTCAGTTATTATTGTTAAAATAACGATATAAATTATATACAGATAAAGTAATTAAAACTATAAAACAATTAAAGCTTTTCTAGTACTTGTTTGGTTAGAAGCACTTCTTTTTTTCTTGAAGTTATATGAATACTTAAAATTGTAGAAAAAATTCTGACCAACGAGTTACGTACTTGGAAACTTTATTTACCATTCTACTAACTTTTAATTACAAAACTCTGAATGAATTTTAAATACACCAAGTAAACTGCTTCTTTATATTTGTTTAGTTACAAGGGTAGAATGATAAAACAAATGTTTATGTTACGTGTTTATTATATTGATATTATGCATTGTTAGATTTGGACTAAAAACATTTACTGCATTGTTATTTTTAATTAAATTTAACATAACTCTTATATCGCATGTAAATGAACTATCACATTTTATTATATTACAATATCACATAGAATTCTTTAGTTTTATCGGTCTATTGGTCGTGGGCCCGCAATGCTTAGCTACTTGATTGCAACATACTTTAGATTACAAGGGATTTAGTGAATTCAGTAAAAATAACAATAAATATTATACTTTGAGAAAAATAGAATGATATATTCAGTACCTGCATATCGAATAAATTACTATTTTTTTTCCAGCAGAAAACGCCATATTTATATTAATTCATGCAATTTATGTGTTAAGGTTATGTTAAATGAGGGTTATAAAAGGGCTAAGGCAGAATAATATCCCTTAACAGTACTCCGTCCTGATAACGTAGTTAATGACATCACGGGTTTCTTCTTTATTCATTATTTATGATGTTTTGTTTGCTACAGTAAAAATGTTATGACTGACCGTTATTAAGGAATAAGAATAGAAAGTTATAGAATATTGTTTCTTTGTTTGTTGTATAGTTATAGAATATAAAATATAGTTTTGTAACTCCATACTTTGTGGTAGCTGTAAGTGACTTATAGCTCAATATTCAAAGTGAGAAGTAACTTCAAGGTTCAGAAAGTTTTAAGGCAACCATAATGTTATTGATATCGGTATTCGGACTGACATAATGTTTTCGAAGTTTTGGATTTAAAATAAACGGCTACTTCATTATCAATATTTATTATTATAATCTTATGCTCATGTTTGAGATATAATTCTAAACATATTTTAATGTTTGAAATCCAGTGAAATGTTCATTAAAATGTCATAAATTAATCTCAAATGTCCGCTTAGAGTCAGCAGCCAAATTAAAGGGATTATCACTAGCTCGCAGCACCTACTCAGTCGCCTCTCCGATTTTGCTCAGTTAATCTCGTTTGATATAACAAGAAAACAAAACTGATATATCAAAATAGAAGCTTAAAATATAAATCTTATATCAATTCTTAACTATTTATTATATCAAAGACAAAGTTTTTATTATAAGTATTATTCCATAACACAATAGGCTTATATTATATATAATCGGAGTAAAGACAATAAATTAATTTTGTATAAAATATTATAGTTTAAGTAATGTAATTTATTACACAAATACATTATAAATAAAAATGTAAAAAAACAAATTACAGCCAAAAGCCAACTCTAGTTCATATTATCGAAAAAATTATAATAGTTAAGAAATTATTTCAGCGCACCCCGATCTCAATGCAGTTGGCAGCTGTCGAAGCTTTAGTGTCACTGTATTTAAGAGTATCTGCAATTAAAGTATCACTTGGATGAATAAAAAACTCTTTGACTTTGTGCAAATTGACAAATTCGATTTTGGTAATCTTTAGTCCAATTACAATTTTACTCATATACCAAATCTGACGAGTCCATAGTCTCTTCCGTAAAATAAATCAATTTTAAATCATAGCTGTACGTATTATAATTAACATAACAGTAAAAATAAAATAAGATTGTTTTCTAAAATATAAACTATTATATATTATATACACTTCTATCAAGGAAAAGAGTTGGTGAAATTAAAGCAAATATCGTTGACTAAATATAAAATGTCTGAATGTTGTTGAAAGAAATCGATAAAACTATACCATGCTTTAAGGAGAAACGTGTGTTCCAGCTGCAGGAGTTAGGGTATAATATTCTAATATTCTAATGTAGTACATAACTTCTAGCAATTATCTCTAGCTTTGTTTAATTAACGCGTCATTGTTCAAATAATAGTTCAAATAATAATAGTTTACATAGCAGAAAAAAAAGTAACAACGATAATCAAAAAGTGTGAATGATTTATATATTTCTCTCATTATTCTCATATTTGGCACTTATTATATTTATAAGGCAATAGAATATTAATACACTTAAGTATTTATTTTATTAAATTAATGAATAAAACATAAAATATGATAAGTATAAAATATTACATTGTAATACTATATTACAATATGCGAAATCAATAATCACATAATTAACATTATTATTATAATATATTTTTCCCATTATGTATGTCATAATTTTGATTAAGATTATGTTTAGTATTATATATTATATATAATATAGCGAAAACAAATACTTCAATCGACCTTGAGCGGAAAATCGCATGGAGTGATGAGGCATGAGGCGAGGTAAAGAGTCCTTGACGCTGACTAGACTCCGTTTGGGACTCCGGTACATAACAGCTTTTGAATTTCAGATTTTTTTTTTGTTAAAAATATATATTTATAAGATTAAAAATAAAGAATTTCCACTAAATATTATAAAAAAATTATATCGCTGCCCCGTTAACGAAATTTATTTTTAGAATTCTGACAAATTTATTCACCGTTTAGAAATTATGAGATTGAAAAATATTTATTACAAAATGTTATTTCAAATATTGAAATGATTTTATTATAACCATTTTAATATTGAATTATTTTCAACGTTATAAACTGAAAACGCCTGAAGCTATTCCAAACCTCTTGCGACGAAAGGATTCAATTTGACAGCCTACTAATTGATGTTCTCAGTAGAGGATCACGGGTTTGATTGAGGTCAGATTTATTATCTTGATCTGAACGTTTTCTTTATTTTGTAAACAAATTAATGTACAAAATATTCCTTAACATCGATTTTCTGCTAAGACATTTCTCTTACTAAAAAATATTTAGAACAATAATAAGGGTAATTAACCCTCTTGGGCATTCAAGCGGTCTTCAGTTTAATTGACTCTAAAAACTGAAATATTCTTGGCTCCATCGACCGCTGAGATATCTTAGCTTTTAAGGTCGCTTCAAGGTCTCTGGACGGTAATGACTTGCTAGAAATATTACAGACCCCTTTGTATGTCATGGTAAAACTTTAAATATATAACAAAATCAACGAATACTATTAATGTTAAAGCATTGATATTGATGTCTTTACTAATTAATTTAAATCTCAATTTTAAATACATTTGAGTTATTTTTGGTTAGAATATTTAAAAAGTTTTTAATAAATTATATACAAGTTCTTTAAACAGCAAAATATTTGAAGCTTTTATGGTTCACTTGTTTGTTTATTTCAAGAATTACTTTTTTAACATATAAGAAATCTTAATATTGTAAGGCAAACTGACCGGCGATTTACATACTGTACAAATGTTATTTACGATTCTACCAACTATTAATCACAACTCTGTAGAAATTACAAGTACATCCATTGAAGCTTCGCCTCTATATATTTTATATTTACATATTACCCGTGCAGAAAGATTAAGATAAATATTTCAATTTGATACGTGTTTATAAAATTTACATTAGGCTATTTTAAGTTTGTTAAGATCGACTGCACTGTGTGAATGTTTACGAGCATTCAATATTACACATACATATATATATATATATATATATATATATATATATATATATATATAAATAAATATATATATGTATGTATAATCACATTTTATTGTGTTACTCGTTAAATAGAATTCGTTAGATTTTATGGTTGAGTTGAGTTGACACGCGAGTTCGCACTTTTTCGCCATTGGTGTGAAAAATACTTTTGAACAGAAACAATTTAAGAAATATAATAAATTAAAAATACATTTTATTGTTAAGATACGTGAAAACACAAACTATTTAATATCAAGAAAAATATACATCATTGTATCTACTAGTAAATAGCATGTAGAATCTCATTAGTTTCGTAGAATACGAAACTTAACTCATTACTAAGCCGAAGGTTGAGCTTATGTCAGTCTGAGTAACACTGACCCCTGATAATTGATTACAGCCGGAGATTGGACAGAAGCTACAGCTTTGAAGTTTTTTTTCACACTAACAGTAACGGACGGACTCATGTATGAAGTGTTTGTACGATCAAGTTGATTTTTAATTTGATTATTAGCTGTCATTACATTAATAATTATTATTCATTTGTTATTAAAATTTGTTGGTTTGAATATTATGACAATAACGTTTTAATATCTATTAAATCTAATAGATTGGCAACTAAGTAATTGCAGATTTCACTCATAGATGGCTACAGTTGAATTTTTAGGTTTGCACACGTAGTACAAATGTAAAACACGTTTTGTTATTTGATAGTTGGAAATTCAGCTATTAAACTTTTAAAAATTATGTGGTTTATGGCCTTAAAAGAACGGCAGTGTCGAAATTGGTTTGCCAAATTTCGTTTTGGAGATTTTTCACTCAAAGGTGAAAAACGCTCTGGTCGTCCAGTTGAAGTTGATGATGCCCAAATCAAATCAATAATCGATTCTTATCGTCACAGTACAGTACGTGAGATTGCAGAGAAGCTTCATGTATCACATCAATGCATCATTTAAAACAACTTGGCTATGTTCAAAAACTCGATACATGGGTTCCTCACGAACTGAAAGAAACGCATTTAACACTGCGATTTGCTATAGAAACGTAATTAAAATAGTTCATTTTTTAAACTACTGATAACTGACGATGAAACATGGGTTATAAGCGGAAAATATCGTGGAGCAGGCCAAGGGAACCAACTCAAACAACATCACAAGCTCATATTCATCAAAATAAGATTTTGTTATCAGTTTGGATTGGGATTACAAAGGAATTGTCTATTTTGACCTCTTACCACCCAACCGGACGATCAATTTTAATGTCTACATTGCACAAGTAACGAAATTAAACATTGCAGTTGAAGAAAAGCGGCCCGAATTGACAAATCAAAAAAGTATTGTACTCCATCATGACAATGCAAGGCCACAAACATATTTGGTCACTAGGCAGAAATTATTGGAGCTTGGTGGGGATGTTTTGCTGCATCTACCATATAGTCCTGACCTTGCACCATCTGATTACTTTTTGTTTCGATCTTTACAAATCTCCTTGAATGCTAAAAAATTTAATAATGATGATGATGTCAAATCGTACCTGATTCAGTTTTTTGGTAATAATAACCAGAAGTTTTATGAATTATGATGTATCTTAAAGATGGCAAAAGGTCATTCATCAAAATGGACAATACATTACAGAATAAAATTATTTACTTCCATGAAAAAATTGTCTTTGATTTTCTAAAAAAAACCGCAATTACTTAGTTGCCAACCCAATATAATATTAAATGGATATTTAGGGGAGGGACATTAAAAGATAAATAAAATATTCTCATCTACAAAAATATAAATACGTTACAATAACATAACAAAGTAAATTTAACATAATAGAGAATAGTGAATACATCGCGTTAAATAAATAAGAAAATGTGAGATATGCCTGTATGAATCTAGATATTATATATAACAATAGAAAATTGTACTCAAAACTAAAACTAAAACTAAAACTAAAACTATTAAGCAATTATCTCGAGACTTGTTTAAGTAATGAGTTTTTTTACAAATATAATAGAAGTTCAATCTTTATATTAATAATTTATTTTATATAACATATTATTTATTCATGTCACACTTATCTTTAAATGAAGAACTAATTAGGATAATCTAAAAGTGTAAATTACTTATTTATTAAAGAGTTCTCACAATTGACACTCATCATACTTACGAGACAACAGAACATTAAACTTAAGTATTTAGGAAACATATAAAATATGATAAATATGTGTATTTCTGCGAAACCAATCAAATCAAACTAACATAATTAAAAATTATTATTGGTTATTATTATGCATTCATAATATTTATTGAAAAAAATATTCAGAAGCCACGCTAAATTGTATTAACAAAATAAATCGAAGAAGTAGAAAATGTTATTATATTTTAAAAAATGTGGGTGGCATTCAATTTAATTTATTTATTTCCTAAATTGTTCATATTCAATTTGAAATTATTTAAAAAAAAAACACGCTAAGCTTATTAATTTTATAAGTATATATAATAAAAAATTCGTCGACATGGGCAGAACTCGAACTGAGACCTACCGTCCATTCGCTCCACCGATTGAGCTAACATTACTCTACATACTCGTACCTAATTACTGTACTCTTCTTTCCAAGACAACAAGTATATATTATTTTGGAAACAAAAAAATATACGTTTTGCTACTCTTTAATTAAATCTGGATTCAATGTAATCTTATTAGTATCGTGTTTACTCGTAATTAGTAAGACGTGTTTAATAGATTAGGCTGTTCTCCGTCAGATGATGAATTAATTATCCACTGGAGTAAATGCCCAAAGTGGCTTTACTGTAGTTTGATTTAAGAGATTGTTCAAGTGATTTAGCACTAGAATATAGAATTCTAGATTCATCAAGGCAGGTAACGACACGGTAGCTTAGTTGATAAAGTGACCGCACAGTTTCCCAAAAGTCGCAAGTTCTAGTCCTGCTAATATCGATATATTTTATTATGGTCTATATTTATTTAAACAAAATAATTCGATGATAGCTAAACCGATCCGAGATAATTTTAAATATTAGTAAAAACTAAATTTGATACAATACGATCTTAATAATGATCGGAACTCAATCATTGTAATTACAAATGTATTAAATATAGCTTCGATAGAGTGCCACTATTAAAACGAACGATTTCAATATTTTTAGTACATTTGAACAACAGATAGTTCGAAACTTTAAACAAATGTCATTTGTAGTATAAAAAAATTATGAGGCTTTTGTTACTAATAAATGTAAAGTAAAAGTTAAATTAATACTCAGTAATTATACACCTGGCGTTTCTGAAAACAAAACATAAAACACATCTTCTTTTTAAAAAGAGTGAAAAGTTTTCTTTATATTTCTCTATAAAAATGTTGTCAAACACACAGATCACCTCAAGAATAGCATCTTTAATCTTAAAACTTAGATATATTGAAAAAATATATTAGTTTTCAATTTTATACTAATATAGTTTAATATCAAAAGAAATGATTCGGAAATGATTCCGAATGTTGTGGATGGTATTACCATCAGACAATGAAGCAAAAAAGCATGTAACTAATATATATGAAAAAAGGACACCAATATGACTAAAGATCAAATAAAATTATGAAATGAAGCCATTATATAATTATCAAACAGGGTGGGTATTTATTCCAACCTATTGGATATTTTATACAGAATAGCTTGTGCTATATTAGCGATGCAGTTGAATGATAAATAATTATATAAGTTAAAAAAATATTCTACCAAATATTTCAACTTATTAATTTCTTAGGCTTTCCTATGAAAGGAAAGGCTTATAATGTAATATTTTGTTACAGAATACAAAATATATTTATCCAATTCAGATCTGCAGGAGCTATTTTATCACAATAGTTTTTAATAGTTCTTAGCTTTGCTTCATTAATGTTCCTTATAACTAATACAATTAAATTTTAATAAGATTATAAAATGAAGGTTATTGCGGAAAAAGATTCTTCAGATCACCTTCAGCGAAAGTAGCGGTCGCATGGACTGGTGAGGCGAGGTGACGTGGCCTTGTCCCTGAATAGACTTTATTTGGGACTCGGGTATACAAAGAGACATTCTGAATGCTGTTTTTTTTTGTTAAAAATACATAATTATGAAATAAAAAAAAATATATTTTTGTATACTATAAGTATTATAATATATTCCTAAAAAGTTGTAACAACTGTGTTATTGAAATTTATTTTTAGTATGCCGATTAATTTATTCACCGTTCATTATACCTTTTTCTATTTTCAATCAGCCAATTTGTAGTTTGGATAAAAAAAATATTATAAAACATAATTTCAATAATTTCAATGATTTGATTTTAACAATTTTAAAATTAAATAATTTTCAAAGTTTTTAACTAAAATGTTTTTAGCGATGTTAACCCCTTGCGATTAAGGGATTCAATTTGACAGCCTCCTAATTGATGTTCTCAGCGGAGGATTACGACTTTGATTGAGGTCAGATTTATAATCATGATCGGAACGTTTTCTTTATTTTATAAACAAATTAATGTTCTTAATTTTTACCAGTATATCAGATGGGAAAGTAAGTAACAATTGGATGTAGATGACAAAGCGACAAGATCTTTAATAGACTAGCATTTATTTATGTGAAACTATTTTAAGGGGTTACTGTTGCATTGGATTATATCTTAGATAGCACACACAGAATATAATCTGCTGTAAACATAATGTAATATTTAAAATATATATTAAGTAAATTTGTTAAGGTATATTTCATATTAATACACCCTTTGGTATCTATTTTATGTCAAGATATTTCTAATAAGAGGAAGTAACTTGGACATTTAAGAGGTCTTCAGTTTAATTGACGCTGAAAACTTAAGTATTCTTAACTTCATCGACCGCTGAAATAGCTTATCTGTAAAGGTCGCTTCACGGTCTCCGAAAGGTAATGGCTTCCTTCTGCGAGGAGTATTAAAGATCAATTTATATGTTACGGGAAAACTTTAAATATATTACAAAATTAGTTATTTTTAACGTCCAATAGTATTCCGTCGTGATAACGTAGAATATCACTAATTACCTGTTTATTATTTGTTTTTTTGTTTGTTTGAATAAAAATAGAAAATTCTACTATTTTACTTTTTATGTCACTAAATACTTTACATCTGTGTTTTACTTAAGTGGTGTTGTCGTCTTAAGATTCCATTCTTTATGATTGGTGTTATTTTTTCAGATATATTCATTTGAGTGAACGCGGTAAAGTTATAATATTTTGTTGATCCAGAAATACATAAGCAACAAAAGGAATTTAATCCATTTTTAATTACTACATTGTATATTTTATTAAAAAGATACGTTATGTTTAAAGAGACAACCGCTACTTGATCCTATCCAATTTTGTCAACTAAGAATATTATTAATAAATACCTCGTTCGACAGGGTCGATCGTGTTAGGTAGATTCCCGTCGGTCGGATCGACAAAGAAAAACTATCTAGCAGTATTCTACTGGTCATTACAAGTCTTATGACGGGTCTCTCTGCATATATTGGGTGAGCTGGGAACCACCCCCCACCCCTATCTCCTGAACGGGGGGTCGCATCAAAAAACTTTTCGGACAAAAAAGTTTCCTCTTTTAATTTGTTAATTTTCTAAGATTTTTCCGACAGCAAAATTTTGCCTTCTTCTGTGACTTTTTTCGGTTTTTAATTTTCAACCCCCCCAGGCCTCCGACCCACCGACCGATTTCCCCCGTTCAAGAACTTAACCTTCATTTTGTCCTTAAGAATGTGTATACTAAGTTTGAAAATCCTCCGTCAATACTTGCGACCTGTAGCGTGTCCCAAAGGTTAGCACTTTCACCCCCCCTCCCAGCCCCCCCTTTCACTTTTTCCAAAAAAACGAAATGCTACGTTTGTTCTACTAATTTATCCTATCGACCTGTGAAGTCAGATTTCGCCTACCATGAATTTGGACTGATGGATCATATATACATATATATATAGAGGGATATATAATTTTTTTTTTTTCGACGGATTCTCAATCTCTAGTTCATAAACGGCGTAGCGCCCCTACTCTGGGGTCTGGGTCCCGTCATCGCATCGATTGCAATAGGTAGATTCATTTATGGAATCTACCTAAAAACTGATAGCTTAGCCAACAGTTGTTTAAACAATAAATATCCAGATGATGACGTCAATAAGACAACTTCTGTCAATGACTTCAAAAATGTAATATTTAGATACGCCTTATTTCCTTATAAGCATAAGGGACCTACACCGGCCAGAAAATAATATTATACATAGAATTAGGTGTATTTCTTAATAAATTACATAAAATGTAATTTATTCTTACATTTAAGTCATATTATAACAATTAACCATTCAGGATGAGGCAACAGAAACTAATTAATTATGATCAAAGCAAAATGCAAAACTATACTCGTTACTAAGCTAAGGTCGAGCTTTTTGTCAGTCTGACTCTGAAAATTGGATACAACCGGAGATTGGACAGAAGTGACAGCTTTGATGTTGTTTTTTAAACTAACTTTAACAGCATGCAGTCATCCTGTTAAAGTTACATTGTTACATACAGTTAACGTAATTGTATGAGTATATGTACGAATTATTCAAAGTTGAACTATAATGGATTTTTAGTCTTTTAATAATGAGTTTTAGTAATTACTTATCTATTATAAAACTGTAATTGTTGGTTTGATTATTAGATTTGTTACAAATATAGAATTAAATATTTAAGGACACGATCAGGATTCGAACCTGCGTGTTCTGAACAACCGTTCCGTCACTTGGCATTTTTCATTGGGATACTAATGAGGCAATAACTGTGTGGCTTATTCGAAAATTCAAACCATCTTGCAATATAGAATAACATTGGGAAAGAAATGAGCTGTTTGTAATTGTCTTTAATAATCTTTTCTTTTTTATTTTTATCTTATCTTTTTTTTCTAATCCTTCTATATTTTCTATACTTACTTCGTTTTTATATATTTATTTTTATTTTAAATACGTAGCGTAATAGCGTATCATAAACTATTCTGGAATAGCCGCTGAGAGTCAGCAGCAGAACTAATTAGATTAAATTATCACTCGCTTGCAGCATCCACTCGGCAGCGTCGACGATGTTTCAGTTAACCTCGTTTAATAAAACAAGAAAACAAGATATAAGAATAAAGGCATAATATCTATTAAAAATAAAAAGAGCTTTTATAATGACAGTAGATTATTATAATTATATATACCAGATGAGCAGTTGGAGTAAAAACTGTTAATTATTTCCATTAATACTTAGTCAATTGTAGACAAACGGAATGGAGTAAGGGAGAGCGAGAGAGAAATACTTCGATGGAGCTTAGATATTATTGATATTATAATATCAATAAATTATAATAAAGCCAACACTGTTTTAAATTTTCAAACAGTTTATAAGAAATGTGAAATTATTTCATCGCACCCCAACCATAATACCTTTATCAGTTGTCGCAGGTTTAGTGATGATTTACTTAATAGTACTTTAAGTTAAACATCAGTTTGTTGAATAAAAAACTATATAACAAAATTGTGAAGGTTGCTAAATTAAATAAGGAATTTTGTGCTGTTATATTTTTCTGCCATATATCAAATCTAACAAGTGTAATATCGAATAAAATAATTTTAAATTACCACTTAACAGTAGTAAATTAATAAAGTTTAATTCGTTTTATTTATATACTTCAATCATGGGAATGTGTTAGTAAAATTACTTTTAAAGCAGAAAACATTAGCTTCATTTAAAACTTACAATCAAAGAAAATCGATAACACGACTTATACTCATACTTTGGGGATAGAAGTATATTCAAACTGCAGGAGTTATAATATGAATATTCCAATAGTATATAACTCCTAGGAAATATCTCGAACTTTGATTGAATTATAGGTCATTGTTCAAATAAAATAGTAGTTTAGTTTGAATAAAGTGTACATATTAAATAATTGTATTTATATTTAGCAACAAATTTTATATATCTATGTATATTTTTATAACAAAGTTTCTTAAATTGAAAAATATTGTATAAGCGTAGTATTCATTGATTGTAAATTATCTGAACATTTTTAACTTCTAATTTAGTTTATTATAACAATGATAAAAAAACACTAAAACCAATTTATTAGAAAGTACACTAATGACAATGAAAAAAGTCAAAAGTGATACTTTATTTGAATTCAAAGTTGAAACAATTGATTGTTATTCCGACACTGAGTCTATCTCGTGTTAGTTATATGTATGTTCATGATATCACAAGTATAAATATCAATTATTACTATATAATATATATTATGTTTATAAAATAAATATATTTTAATATCGAACTAAATATTAAAAATGCTTTAACACAATAAGTGTTCTACAAATTTATTTTCATTTTTCTACCAATTTATTCACTGTTCATAAAACCGTATAAATTAACAACATAATTTTAATTTTTTATATATTGAAAAGTAAATGGAGATTTATATGTATGCTTAAAATATGTAAATGAAAATTATTTATTGAAAAACATTATTTCAAACATTTTGAGCCGTTGTAAAATTAAATTATTTTCCATAAAACTCTAGAAGCAATTTAAAGCCCTTCGGACAAAGAGATTCAAATTAAAGTCCTACTAATTAATGTTCTCAGCGGTGGTTTGTGGGTTCGGTTGAGGACAGATTTATAATCATGATCTGACTGTTTTCATTGTTTTATTTAAAAAAAAATTGTTTTATTTTTGTAACAATATATTAAATAAAAAACAGTTTTTGCTATATGTAGATAATAAGCATGACCTGAGGTATTAATGAATAATGTAAATAAGTTCTATATTAATAAACGCTTTGATATAGTTTTTAATTTTTGGCCAGAAATTTCACCGACTACAAAATATTTAGACAATAATGGGGATAAGTACCCTCTTGAGCATTTAAGTGGTCTTAAGTTTAATTAACGCTGAAAACAGAAATATCTTGGTTATAAAGATCGCTCAAAGGTCTCTGGACGGTAGTGATTTGCGCTTGAAGTATTTAGAATCCTTTTATAAAATTGTATCCTTTTGTAACATTTAAGATAAATTTAGTAAAAATACTAATATTATTTATCGAGGTTATTAAAATAGTAAAGCACTTAAAGCTTAGGGTTTACTTTTTTGAGTTTATTTCAAGAAGTAAATTTCTTAATTGAAATTATCTAGTACGTCCAGAAAGTAAGTTCCGTTTTCATTTATATCTTCTGCAGCGCTGCGATCGCAGTTCCGAGCATGCGCGGCAGACGCTCTGTATCAAGGAGAAGAAATTTGCGCCATTTTGAGATCGCTGTCAGTCTCGTACGCTTTGTTGTGCTTGATTAAAATGTCGGTGTTGATCGAAAATCCCGCCGCTTGTGAAATCAGATCTGTGATTCGTTTTCTGAATGCTAAAAAAGTGAAACCGATTGACATTTATCGGCAAATTTGCGAGGTTTACTAAGCGGCAATCAATGGAATGGAGGCACACTTCATCTCCAGCAAAGGTTAAGCCGAAACAAATCTTCACACCTCGAAAAATCATGTGCACAGTGTTTTGGGACAGGAAAGGCATCTTACTGATTGATTTCTTACCGCGAGGTCAAACAATCAATGCAGAAGTTTACTGCGAGACACTGAGGAAATTGCGCCGCGCAATACAGAATAAGCGCCGAGGATTTCTGTCCAAAGGTGTTGTTTTTCTTCACGGCAATGCACGACCACACACTGCAAATGTGACGAAAAACCTCATACAGGGATTTGGCTGGGACGTGTTTGACCATCCTCCATACAGTCCTGACCTCGCTCCTAGCGACTTCCATCTGTTCTTACATCTGAAGTCTTTCCTTGGCGGTCAACACTTCAACGATGACGAAGAGCTGAAAGAAAATGTTTCCAAATGGTTGAAGACACAGGCGGCAACCTTTTATGAAGAAGGCATAGAAAAACTTGTGCCACGCTATGACAAATGCCTGCAAAATTTCGGCAGTTATGTAGAAAAGTAGTTTAAGAGTTGTAGATTTTAGTGCAATAAATATTTTTTCTGTATCTGTAGACAAATTATTTTTATTAGCCAACGGAACTTACTTTCTGGACATACCTGGTATAAGAATTCTAATATTGTAGATCCAAACTGGTAGTAACGTGGCTTACCCTACACCTACCTATAAATTAAACTGTATTAAATTTAACTTAACTTACTCGAACTTGCGATCTCTGAGAAACCATCGAGTCGCTCTAGCAATTGAGGTATAATGTCACTAACCTAAACCTAATCTAAATGATTATATATATCACTCGACTCCTCTTTAGATAACAGACATTAAGTTGATATTATTTCAAAAAGTAAACGGATTGTATATTTGTATGTTATTCTTTTAGAACACTTTAAGTAATGTATTCACTTTATAAATATAATACAATAGCCCCTGAGAATGAAATAGAGTGCGAGGCTTAACAACTATCCCAAGGAGAATAAATAAAACTGTATATTTTTGAAACGAATTTGCGAATTTTTCAAATGTACAAAGGCTTATTTCGTTCACAGAACCAAGAGTGTTACTATTAATTTATTTACATTTATAATATAGTTTTGTTATTCTGTAACAAACTATTAAATTTTGAAAAGCTCTTAAGTGTAGCACGCACTAACAAAGAGGAACATTCTTATGCATTTTTTTAAATTTCGACAAACTTGAAAAAGTTCGTTATATTTTCTATAAATGGGACGTCACAGAAGGCCGGAGGAATTCGAAAAGTGAGCAATACTTAGAGTAGAGATAATAATAATTCCCGGGTAATATTTATAAATAATATATACCAACATATATAGTTCTAGCATATATATCTTATATCTTTTATCCTTATAATATCCTTACATCTGTTTAATTAAGTGCGTCTGGATTTGTGTAATACGTGTATAATAGATTAGTCCCTTCTCTGTCAGATGATAAATAAATTATCCACTGAAGTAAATTCCTAAAGTAATTTACGTCATTAGGATGAAACCCATAAACCCAAACCAAAACCACAACAAGTTAAAAACTATTTCAGTAATCATTACAAAGTAACCTTATTAATGATCAGAAACCAGTTATCATAACTGCAAAATTATAACTATACAATCCATATACTCTGTTTGGTAGAGTAGAGTATTATTTTTCAGTACATTTTGATGTTTATCAGCAGTTTGAAACTTCAACATCATTTGTTAAATAGTAACTTTAAGAAATTTAAATTTCTAATAAGCATAAAGGTTAAATAATTCAAGTATTCTCAGTAACTATAAACTTTTCTGAAAAACGACATAACGAAACGAATCTCCAATTAATCGTTTTGAAAAAAACGAGAGGTTTTTTATCTGTCTCTAAGAAAATATTATTTGACATTTATATATTAAAGAAAAGAGGCGTACCAAAAGATATTCTTTGCCTATGGGAGCTCGTTGTTCTATGCCCTCTCGAGAATGCTAAAGGCTGTCCGAGCAACATTACTCAGGACGGGATACTGTGACTCCTTCGGAGTTAGAACTCTCCATTTTGGTGGAAAGGTTTTTTGAACCGTTTTCATATTTTGTTAAGAGGTTGGAGGTTAATGGTTGAAATTGTGTTCCTAGGTCACTTCTTCATACCGGTCTTCTGTAAATGTGCGGTATGACGCTGGATGTGATGGCGTGCTGATGAGAGGGTGCTTATCTCTCATTCTTACACACTTAATCACCTCTTACGATATCAAAGGGTACAGGTTGTGGTATTCTTTCCCGGATCACATAATCCAATTATATGTGTATATAATAATATTTATTAATCTGTGGTTTTTTTTATAAAATTATAAACATTTCATTATAATATTCTCCAATGTAATACACTTACAGCGATCCATAAATTTAAATTAAACTGTTGTGCTCTTAGTATATCACTAAGAGCACAACAGTTTAATTTAAATTTGTGGATCGCTTAGAAATACTTCGCATATACACTTCCAATGTAGTATCAAAAAAACAAACTACGTGGATTATTTATTTCCCCTTGCAGAAAATTTATTTGAATTCTACAGGAAATAATTCTACAGGAATTAATAATGTCAAATTTTGGATAAAAATTAAAAGGCTTGAAAGTAATAGTAACAGCTAGTAAGTAATATGAAATGAAATGAATAAATATTGCTATGTTTGTTTCTTTTTTAACAAGTACATTAGGTCGGTTTTCAAAGTAATTAGTAGCAGTACTTAATTTAACAAATAAACAAGTTTTCTTAATAAAAACATTAAAAGGATTATCAATTTACAGCTGTTGCCAGCAAAATCTGTCTCCGTCCTCCCTCCTCAAAATTTTAATTTTCTGTTATGAAGTGCTAATGAGTTATAAAATTCACTCTTTATGTTAACTCAGATAAAACAAAATTTTTATTAATATCCTTCCAATAGTTGTGTTGATCTTAATTGTAGCTAGAAACAATTTTTTGTTTTTCTTCAGCAAAACAAAATAATTTTTGCAGTAAAAAGCTTCCTGTTTGTAAAACCAATAATCTATTTCTATACTTATTCTCATTCAATACCGTCCCGGATTTTAATGTGATGCACTCACAACGATTTTAATTCTGTGTCAGTTCTTAGACACGCAGCAAAAGCATTTCTTTTTAAAAATTCAATGAACAGATTTTGTCTCGTCACAATCTTAAAATATACATGTATGAGACTGATACATTAAGTAAAATATTCAACATAACATTTTCGATAAGTAAACTAATTAAAGTTATAATATATGTTATATGTAAAAAGTAGTTGCCCGTAAATTATATGCTGCGTTTAGTGAAGTAATAAACCACTACATCTTGACCCCTCGCTGTTCGACAATATTTACCAGCAGTTTTAACATTCTCATATAACTAGCTTTGGACAAATCTTCATTCATTTCTAACACTGTCATAAATATAATATTACTAAATACGATTTCAATACTGTCACTCTTATAATATTTATAATACTCACTCACTCATGTACTTCCAATTAGTATCTACACCTAAGTATGACAAGACTAAAATTTAAACTATGAGTTTAAACTAAAAACTATATTCAGAATTTTGAGAGAGCTTTTACTATTTTTAAGAGACATTTCCTATTGTTTCTAGTTTTTTTACTACATAAAACTCATAAACTCACACTACAAGATTGTAAATAGTGTCATGTGGTAATAGAGTTAACATGTTAGTGTGTTGACTACGAGCAGTGTTTACTAGTTGAATATATGTTATGTAATTCACTTATTGGACTTTTGTTGGGGACCGGCATCTGGTGGAAATACAAAAGCTTTTACATTTTATATTCTTTATTTAATAAACAGTTATAAAATCAAATATAAACGCATACGTTTTTATCTTGTAAATGTTTGTAATCAAAAGAATTATATAAGTATTCTAAATGTATGTCTAAAAATCTGTATATGTTCCTTTAAAATCGACCTTAACCGCGAGTAACAGGTTATGTTCGGATTAATGCTGTTGAATATCTCTCATGTGCTAGTTTATGTTATATATTATAATAGATTATGATAGCATTTGAATATTTATTTAATTTGCAGTTGGTTGTAAAACGTTGTATCATGATTAATGTCCAGTCTTAAGTTTAGATTAAATTTGTAAGTTTTGTCATCTACTGGAAGATTCATATTAATCTTAATAAGGGAACATATTCGATGTTTTGGCGATTATTTTATTAAATATATGTCAAAGTTTCAACAAAAATTAGTCACTAGGTGATCAAAAAATATATATGATATTTGATTTTATATCACAGATATAATAAATAAGTTAGATCATTATATTTGATTATATTATATGTTATTATATTGTTATAATACAAAACTAGAGATAAAAGTCTAATGAGAATTTTATTTTATTTTTAAGTGAAGAGGATTTCCTTAACAAAACCTCAACTAAGCATTTAATATCTCTTTACTAAGACTTAATCTTAACGACGAAAACGTCAAGTTCTCTAATGTACCGAAGAACCAAATCGGCTTACACGGACGTAAAGAGTCAGCTTTCTGTAAACATTTATAGAACTGGATAGACGGAAAGAACTTATATTTCATATAATTCTGGTTTCGGAGATGATTTATTTATTATAACCAATGTTTATATACAATATTTTGAACATAATAATATTTTAACTATATGATGACCTCCCGTGATACATCTCTTATCTCGATGAATTCTGTCTTATTATCATGAGCCAAAAGAAGTTCTTATTGCTGCGATAACATATCTTTGTATTACAGCAATGGTTAAGCCATGCTGGTGACTAGTGTGTCAACGTATAAAACAACGTAGAGGGACTGAATATAACTGAACAGTTCACTAAAATACCATAACTGATCTTCTTGTACCTATGGTTTTAGTGTGCAAGTTTAGCAAGATGAACTCTGACTCTTCCATACGGAAATAACTAATTTCATCACACAAAGATAAAAGTTTGTTCGCCTTCCTAATTGTCTAAAAGTATATTAAAGACTGCACTGCAGTTTTCTTTCATCGAATGTTCCTAACTCCTGGAGCTGATCAACAAGTGCTTCTAAAACTATATAATCATTTGTAAAAATTACTTGAAAATTAATGTCATAAATAAGTATGACAACCATGACACAAGAAAATAAACCTAGGTATAACACCACGTACATTGAACGTAATTGTAACATATCACCTTGTTTTCCGTCCACATTCAATCTTTATCGTAGTTTATTGGTGTCTAGAGAAATGTAACAATTGTCTTCGATCCAATCTCATCCAAAGTGTGAAATCTTTTCCTTTTCTGTATAAATCCAGGTAGACCTTTATTAACAATCAAAAATTCCTTTTCAATCTCCTTAAAAAAGTTGTTGATTTCCAAAATAATACGAGCATTTTAATTTTGTTATTGTATTTTACTACTTAAAATTTTATACTTATAATACTACTGAACCTACTAAGCTTTTTAAAATCATTACCATACAAAACCATTTCTTTATTGCACAGTTTTGTTAATATTTTGTTTTTAATAAAATATCTCTTCTACTTTTTATATAACAAGTTACTTTGACAAACATTTCTAAATTACTTTTCTGTTGGATGCTGAGAGCAAAGAAAATATTCTCGGTGACGTTTATTTACATATTCTGACTTTTTATGTTTACTCGTACTGACATATATTTATCTATGACGCCTTTATTATGAAACTAGCTTTTGCCCGCGACTTCGTCCGCGTTTCCGTCGTTTTTCGAAAAAAAATTAGCAGATGTCCTCCCTCATAGTTTTGACGTAACAGGCAGATTCACTTTCGTATTTTAGAAGGGCAATAGTAATATAATATGCCAATCCACAAAACTGTTGAAAAATATAAGTAATCGCAGAATATTATAATATACCCACGCTATACCCACGACTCGGTCAGCGTGTAACTCCTTGTTTTTTATTAAGATAATATATTGCTAATATTTTTAGATCAAATTAAAATGTTTCAGCGCAAAGCTTCTGGGTAGACTATGTTAAGAATCGACCCGTCCGGCACGTGAACGTAAAGATTCCTAGAATTGCTAACCCGGGAAAGAGCGACGTATAATTGACCATGCGAGAAACAGCTAACACCGAGATCTACTCCAGCAACACGAAAAGTCTGCCCTTGAGCTTTATTGATAGTCATGGCATAGCACACCGATACTGGGAATTGCGTTCTTTTAAATTGGAATGGAAAATTATTTGGTATTATGGGAATTCTGGGAATAAAGACAGTTTCTCCTGCACCGCAACCTGTTAAAATTTGAGCCTCGATTACATTTTGTTGCAACTGGGTTACTTTTAGCCGAGTTCCATTGCAAAGTTGAGGTGGTCTTAAATTTCGGAGCAGAATTATCGGTATGCCAATTTTTAAACAAATTATATGAGAAGGTAGTCCAGGCATACTTAAAGAATTTAAAAATTCTATCGGGTAATTAGTGGCTTCTTGTTCATCAACCATTCTATTTATTGAACTATAAACTTTGCTTTCTCCCTGTATATTAGACAGTATTTTATTATTAATTTCAGATGCCTGGTCATTGCGAGGAGTCAAAATGGACCTTTCGCAAAGCCAAGAATTGTCCCTATTTAATATAATTGTTATGTCACCGTAAACCGAAGATATAAGATGTTGTTGGGATTGCACTATACAACATAACTCAGGTGTCAGAATAAGTTTTCCTTGGTGTAGTTGTGGATAGGTACCTTCACCAATCTTCAATAATGTATCAGAAAATTCACGATTATCTGCGTTGTCTCCAGTTCTCACTCGCATATTTATAGTCAAATGTACCGATTGTATATCACGCCACAAATAAGAGCTTTTCAGGCAAGCCCTAATCTCATCAGCTCGGGTTCCCCGTGGTATTACCGGTAAGGTTTGTCGGAAATCACCACAAAATAAAACCGTAATACCGCCCATTGGTCGATCATTTTGTCTTATGTCCCTTAGAGTTCTGTCTACTGCTTCTACTCTTTTTCGATGGGCCATCGTACATTCATCCCATACGATTAAATTACACTCACGCAATACCTTAGCTTTGTCGCTATTTCTTGAAATACTACAGGTTGGACTTTCCGTGCGATCTAAATTAATTGGTATTTTAAACATAGTGTGAGCAGTCTTACCTCCTGGTAGCAATGTTGCAGCTATACCTGATGAAGCCACGGCAAGAGCGATTTTACGCTGATTTCGAACATAAGCTAATATTAATTTAGTCAAAAAAGTTTTCCCAGTTCCTCCAGGTGCATCTAAAAACCATATTGTTCCTAAATTATTCTGCACACTCTCGCACACGCGATCATAGACTAAGCGTTGTTCTGCAGTCATCATTGGGACACCGTTTTCTAATGTTACCAGCAGTTCCATTGGGTTGTAACCAATCTCTGCGGAATATTCCCTATTGGTAACCTCTCCGACTGAGGTTGGCGTTGGCAAACCATATTCACAAAGTGATTTACCGCCTACTGCTGTTAAGTCTTCCTGAAGAGCTAATAAGCACTGATTTATAGCCAGATCTCGAAAATTATCATTAGTTGCGCCTTCATTATTGTGAGATAAATTCCGAAGAAAGTCTTCTGCAAATTTTTCTTTATATTTTTCCCATAATTGGACAGGATCAGATAAATTACAAAATGTGAGTAATGTTACAAATAAATGGCGTAACCGTCGTGGATTATCACTAACACAAGATTCTGCTAAAGCGTCATCCCAATGTTGATCATTTTCAAGCAAATGACGCGCTTGGCAAGCTGCATGATAAGTTGGATAAACAACATCGTCTACTTTTCTCAAATCTATAAATGATGTTGGTCCTCGCACTGTATGTAATAATAATCTCAAATAAAAACACTCTGCGTTGTTAGGATGAACAGTATACACTCTACCAAGAACATGTTCTTTGAAAATACCTGTCTCGCCATCTACAGGCCTGCCTCGGCGTCTACGGTTAAAGACACCTCGTTGTTTATCGTAGGTATAATACGATGGAACTTCTTCATACAAAAGAGACTTTGCGAAATTATCAGTTTGGCAAAGTCGAAAGAATGCCAATAAAGTTGTTTGTCTAGGGTTCTCTAATCGTTCTGTAACATTTTCGGCGTTAAAATATATACGTTGACCGCCTTCCAGATGAACATGCAGATGGGTCACAGGTGGATATCTTTCGTGAATATTAAAACTTAAGATCCGCCACACAGCTTCTGAAGAGCTGATATATCTGCCTGACTGAAATCTAGTAACTTCATCATGTTCATTTCTTAACGCAAACGTAGCTTGGTCACTGCCCTTGTTAATGTACTTACAAATATATTTAATTGACTCTACACTATTACACATTTCTACATTTATGTGAGCTTGAAATGCTCTGGACAATACAGGCGAATACGGAACGACCCACCTATTATCTAAAGTAACCTGTTGTCCAGACATTCGCTTTTCAACAGTAAAACCACCATTGTCTCTTGAACGGCGACGATATAATGGGTATCCATCATGTCCTGTTACAGTTTCATCCACTAATGCTTTTGGATACCTTTTAGTGCAACGACCGTCTTGCATGCAAGGAGCATTTGCGTTAAATGCACCACATGGACCATGTATCATATGAGTTTTAACAATGTCGTATAACAGGGGATCTGCAGTCGGACCTGGAATTTCAGCACTGATTAATCTGTCTACATCATTAGGTCGAACCTTATCTTTTAACCAAAGCAAGATATGTGCGTGAGGTAAGCCGCGTTTTTGCCACTCAACACTATACATATAACACAATACTTCTCCAAAAATGTTATCTTTGGTAAGAAGATCTATCATTGATTTTAATTTTAAATGAAACACTCTTGCAATAATATCATGGCGGTCATGCGGTGCCTGACCCTCAAGAAGCTCCCGAGTGATTTCATCCCACTTGGGATTGGTAGTTACAGTAACAAATAAGTCGGGACGTCCATATTTTCTTACGTAACAAAAAGCGTCTTGAGTACGTTCATGCATGTAGCGTGGACCACCAGTAAAAGAAGAGGGTAAAATAACTAAACGACCCATATTCACAGTATCGTTATCTTGCTGCATGGCATCGCGAAGGTGCACGTATTCTTCAGCGCGCAGCTGCCTTTGATTAGATCGTATATAAACTAATCTTTCGGTTTCAATTTTTGCGTACATGTCAACAATAAACTGATTAAATAAGCCACGAAAACGTTGAAAGTATACCAATCTATTCCGTCTCACTTGCAGGTGGTAACAATAAAATTGAAGGCATGACACCTTTTTATTATAATTAGGTGCGCCTGTGCGCGGATCGGTTTGGTATACAGCGAAATTATAACCATCTTCCCCTCGACAGTATATCATAGGATATTGCAAACTGTCGTAAGCCCTGTGGGTTTCGAAAATACGTTGCAAACGATTGTCTCTGGAACGTATAACGATATCACGCCTATCACATTCCTGGTCGACCAGTACTACAGCAACTTCATTCGTGGATGGAACGTTATGACGCCCAGGGTGTTCCTGAGTTGGACGCTTATCGGCATTTATAACAATTTTATAATTGTTATTACCATCTTGAGAAAGGGCTTCTAATGCCGATTTAAAACTGCATACGTACGAATTAACCTGATGTAACATGTTCTGAAGTTGTGAAATGAGTTCAGTATTTAAATTCGGAAAATATTGATTTCTTATATTCGACTGTTCGTTGTAATCGGATACAAAATATATTTGAAGAAATTTAGGTTGTTCTTCAGGCAAAAGGGACCCTATCAAATGGTAAACCTGACCTTGTACCTTAAAAGTAGGCATGAAAGGGCCTTCTGAGATTTGTTTAGCACCAAAGGATGTCATTTGGAATGCACTATTATAAGTGCGAATATTATCTAAAAACTGTTTGGATTGCAAATGTTCCCCTAAAAGTAGTGATTTTAAAGGTTCCGGTGGGTCTTCGAACGAAGGCAAATTTATTTTACCTCCAGAACAACAGAAACCAGCAGACTCCTTCCTCCACTTCGAAGCATTACAAAAGGAACATACTACGTTCATATCGCCTATTTCAGAAGATGATCTGTAATCAATTGTGAGGTTATAAGCAAACCCACTTTTATATTTATCGGACCACGCCACCGAATTTGTAGATTGATCTACCACGTATATATCTAAGTCATTAAGACCATGTCGAAATCTATCTGCAGTAAGACGGGCCTCTCGCTGTTCTTCTGTTTCAAGCGACAAAATATTTTCAATTCTTAATCTTTCATTAGATAAAGTAATCAATTGTTCTTGTCTCAAAGAATTGTAATAATCGCGTCCCGACTCTAGTCGTTGTTCATGCTCATGTTCATCTTCAAGAGATCGAATCATGTTATGGTGCGCCCTATCATTTGTCAAACGGTCTTGATATTGAGTAAAAGTTTCAGATTCTCGAGACAAAATATGACGTTCGCGATCAGCTGTAAGCCGTAATTCCCTCTCAGTGAAGGTTTCGGACTCGCGAGATAAAATATGACGTTCGTGGTCAGCTGTAAGCCGTAATTCCCTCTCAGTGAAGGTTTCGGACTCGCGAGATAAAATATGACGTTCGCGGTCAGCTGTAAGCCGTAATTCCCTCTCAGTGAAGGTTTCAGACTCGCGAGATAATGTATGCCGTTCGCGGTCAGCTCTGAGTCGCAATTCTCGTTGTAAAGCAGTTTCAGCTTCTCGGGATAACGCATGTTGTTCCCGGTCAATGGAACGCCTTAGCTCTCGTTGAGAAGAGCTTTGAGAAGCCCGTGTTGTAGCTCGTCTCGCTCTTTCAGCTGCTAATCGCATCTCTCTTTCTGGAGAGCTTTCATTAGCTCGAGATGTTGAGGCACTAACTCTCATAGAGTTTAACCGATGTGCTCTTTCCTCTTCCGATTCTTGAGAACGCGTCATTCCCATTCTCCTAGCTTGACTCGAAGTTCGAGATAAAGATGGTCGTTTTTTAGGTGGCATCGTTTATTTTATTTTTAATCGACGGTAACTTAAATTCTATTTAGTTACCCAACAAAAAACTTACGTCAGAGGTCCTAACTATAGCTAAGTATATAATAAATAGAATATAAATCTAAGTGCCTATTAAAACTAAAATAATATTCTAATCGAATTATAAATATGTACGTAGGTACCTACAAATTACAAAAGAATAAAAAATGAAAATAAAGCTATACTTAATGCGTGTGCAATACTATCTACACTTACCTACTTCACTTAAAAATGAATAATAAGAAATACCTACAACTACTGTAATTAATCAAAGTACCTATGCTAATACAAAAAAAACCTTAGATGTTCTAAGTACAGCTGCTATATAATAAAAAAATATAAATCTAAGTGCCTATTTAAACTTAAATACCTAATATTCTAATAGAATTAAACTAAGAAATATGTACCTACCTACCTACAACTTAGGTACAAAAAAAAAAGAAATGAAAATAAAGCTAAAACACGTGTGCAGTATAGGTAGATAGTAGGCAATATCTACCTATACCTACTTCACTTAAAAATAAATAAAAAATACCTATGAATACTATAATTAATAAAAGTACCTACCTACGCTTTTATCTACTCAATACAAAAAAAACTAAACATAAAATGCCCAAAACTAACCTATCAGTAACTAAAAATCTAACAATAATCTAATCTATCTATCTATTATCTAATCTAAAAATCGAATCTAAATCTACTTAAAAAGAAATAAAATAGGAACTATTAATAGTTAAGAATTTAAACAAAACTAAAACTAATTTAGAAAATAACAACAAAAGAAATTAAAATAAACTATTTAAAGACAAAAAGTCGCGCTGATAAGCACGGTTTATAAAATAACAATTATTGTCTGTCAATAAAGTTCAACACTCTGAACGCATCAACAGCCAAATATTGAATGACGCTTGCGCTCGCCTCCCGCCCCTTTTATACTCTGCCGCCGCGAGCCCCGTCGAGCGCGGCAACCGTTACGCAAAAATAATCCTTATAGCTTGATTCACTATTCACGCGCGATGTCTTGTTGGCGTATTTCATGTAAGTAAGTATAAGTTTGGTGTTTCTATACCGATTTCAATGATTCTTTTTTTATTGAATTGGTGCTAATGTTTATTTTTTTTTTAATTAGGAATGATGGTGAGCATTATTGGTTTTATAAACGTAAAAGTAAACAAATATAATAAGAAATCTCCGAACTGCTAAGCTATCGAGAGTTATGCGTGTTATTGTGAGTTAACTATAAAAGGTAGATATATGCTGTCTTGGAATATTTTTCGTGTATTTTTATGTAGAATATTTCCGTTATACATAGTTTCTATGTAGCTCTAACCATTAAGGCTGCACACGCGACGGAAGCTTAAAAAATCAAGCAACTTCTCCCATTTTCTCAACATTTCCTTTCACTGCTCTGCTCCTATTCATTGTAGTGTGATGAAAAGTATACTATTACCTGCCCAGGAGTATAAAGAATAATTGTACTAAGTTTCGTTAAAATCCGTCGAGTAGTTTTTTTTTCTATAAATAACATACAAACAGACAGACAGACAGACAAAAATTTTTTTAACTGCATTTTTGGCATCAGTATCGAACACTAATCACCCCCTGCTACTTATTTTGTAAATATATTTCATGTACAGAATTGACCTCTCTACAGATTTATTATAAGTATAGATATGTCCATTTTCCTTCACACTTGATCTGTTTTTCCTATATAAATATTGATTTTGAGGCGGTTTGGATAAACATTTTGTATTAGTATAGTATAGTAGTATCGTTAATTATTATGTTAATATATTATTTATTATATTCATACAATTTAATTATTTGTCATATTTTTATATTGTGGTTTTAGTTAAAGTAGGAAAGGATAGATCTGCGGTTATTCAATTCTCCATTTATATTAAGACTGCGATACAAATAACACCCCAGATATAGGAAATGATATAAAGAGACCAAAGCGCTGGGAGGCAATTAAAAGTTAATTGACCAGGACAGTGTCCCCGCAGGATTAATATCTGCTGCTATGTTACAGTTATGCGAGTTTTGTAATGAGCGTTATATCAGAAATACAACTGTGCGATCATTGAGACTGATCTGTAAAATTTATAATAAGTACTAAATATATAATGAAATAACAAATGAATTAGTGATTAATATTACAATAATTATATGAAATAAATATTTAAATTATATGAATAATTATTGAGTAAAATATACGAACACACTCTCATTTACACTATACTATACATACAACACTATACTATAAAGTAGTAACGAGGCAGAATCTGTAGTATATGATTACTTTTAGATGGCTGTACTCAAAACTAAGTTATAGCTAGATTTTTCTGTGAATATTTTTTTTTATATTCTTCAGATAATAAGACACCATCTAATAAAAACTTATAAATATCCGTTCAATACTTTTGTTTTATTGTAATTGTAGCTAAAATTAGTTTTTTATGTATTCCCGAAAAATAATTGTTTTTTTCAAAATAACAATTATTTTGTATATTGGCCGATCTAAAATATTCCCATAAAAAATATTAAAATACGCTCTGATCTGATTCTGGTCCAGGTTCTGGTTTTTACTGTTAAGTGCATATAAACAAACGGACAAACATACAGAGAGACAAAAATAATTAGCCTGTGGGCACAAATTTGTAATTCAATTGCGTTAATATTTAATTATATAGATAGATAAATATGATATGATTAGATTTTACAAGTAATATTAACAAAATAATAACCTTTTAACTTCCTCGTGACTCCTCGCTGTTCCACAATGATAATCAAGTAGCTTTAATATTCTTATATAGTACTACTTTTGACACGACTTCGTTTACAACCGCTCCTGATATTATTTTTTCTTTCTCATATAAGCAGTTATATAATAAGTACTCAGGCAACTACTCTTAGTACTATTAACATTTTTGAAATCAAAAAATGATGTAGATATACTAAATTTATGGTCGATAATTTGTAAAGCACGATCCTTTAAATCCGACCTTAACCGCGCGTATCCGGTTATATCCGGATTAAAGTTGTTAAACAACTTACAAGTGTTGTCTTGTGTTATATATTATTACAGATTCTGGACAGCACCGGAATACTAATTACTTTACTGTTGGCTTTAGAAACGTTGTGACTTAATTAACTGCTGTTCTCCAGAGATAAGTTTTGATTTACATTTGAATACTGATTTTACTTTGCATTGGATACACAAATATTGTGTTATTTAATGCCCATTATTATGTTATATTTGTAGTCTGTATAATTATATTATATATATTATATGTATTATAATATACAGATCAAAGAAAGTTGTAAAATTATTACATTGATTTACATAGTTCAATCAAGAAACGTTATTCACTTAATAGTTTTATAAGGCATGAAGAAATGATGCTTAAATACAATAATCAATGAATTATTAATAAATAATATTTAATTTATGTATATTTGTTTGTCACAATTGTCTTCATTAAATATCTTTACGAATTATTAAGCATATTATATAATTAGTCACATCAATGTCATTTAATTGTTTTTAAATGACATGAATATGATATTGTTTATATCTATTGCATAATATATATTATATATGCATTACTATAAAAGCATATCTTTCTCCTCCTTAAGATTGTCTGGCAGAGATGTTTTTTATCGACAAGGCTGCCTTTTTATTTTTTTCATGTTTTAACTTTTATTTCCTATTTCTTGATATGTTTTTTTTAATTGAATTGAAAATTGTATGAATTGAAAATTGAAAATTGAATTGAAAATCTATTTCTTGAATTGAAAGTATGAATATGGTTATATAAAATAATAACCATATTCATACTTTTCAAAGCCTATTATCTAGTTTCACTTTTTTGTTCTGTCACTCATACTGTCTCTAAAACGTCTCTATATGCAATCATAATATTTAAATATGATTATCATTTTTTTTACTATTTATCCTAATCCTTGGGCAACTGAACTTAGCAAGGGCCCGCACTAGTTACTAACTAAAGCTAGACCTGACCAGACCGGTCGCAAAATTAAATTCAAATTAAAAAATTTATAATTTTATATTACACGTCAATACTTTGTATTTTGAAGTCTTTATAATTTATTTAAAAAAGTATATAAATATTGTCTTTATATCGCAAATGCATTAAAAGGATTAAACTATTATTATAATGTTATATTCAGTTTTCCTTCTTCATATATTCAGTAAGAAGACATCTGATTTTTTTTTTTCAAAAATTTAAAGTCAAAAAGGATTGTTCACAAAAACGTCTACTATGCATCTAAAACTTTTACACTAAGACCTAAATATTAACGACAAAAATAAAAAGCTGTCTAATGTACCTAATTACTAAATCAGCTTACAATGACGTAAAGAGTGATCTTTCTATTAAAGATTTATACAACTGGACGAACAAAAGGATTTCTATATATAGGCTAAATTTTTACTTCCTCGACTTACATTATCTAAAATTAAATTGAAATACCCTGAAATACACTTTTCTGAAATGAAGAAGAGTAATTAACAATACATCTACTACAGATAGCGACCTCGGTGTTTCATAAGTCTATTTATCAATGACTTTGGCACGGATTACGTAATCAACCATTTTTTATTACATAATCATGTTTTTAAATCACTTATTTTAATACGAACGCCAGCAATAATTATGTCAGCAAGGGAATAAACGAAGATACTATTTCTAATTTCAATCTATATACGACAATGATCCTAAATATAAAACCGCGTACATTGAACACAATTGTAACGAATCACTTTGTTTTTCCGTCGACATTCATTCTTTATCGTAGTTTATTGGTGTCAGGAGAAATATAACTATTTACTTCGATCCAATCTCATCCAACGTGTGATTTTTTTTTCTTCTGAAAATAAAGCCAGGTAAGGATTTATTAACAACTGAACATTCTAATGTAATTTCCTTTATTTTAGTGTCCCTTATATAAGTATATTGATAATGTTAAAGATTTCATTTAGAACAAATATAAAATATATATATATGAGTAATATTTACAGATGGCTTGGTATATTTACTATTGATGCAGGAACATACATGCATTGATAAATTCCAGGGGTGTTTTATATCACTAACATTTTAAGAGTTTTTTTTTAATAGTTTAGCCTTTAAAGTATCGTGCTTTACATCAAATTCAAAGAGCAGTCAGTAAAATCAAAGGAGAATCTTTAACTTGTAAATAGCAAAGTAGAATTAATATTTACGGAATAGATTCCAAATACTTACCTTTGAGCTCCTGATTGACGGCTTGTTTTATCAAAGTAATTACAATAATTATAATTAATTAGACTTAGCTACTTTATGTATTCTAAACAACCACAACAGATACTAAATATTTTTGTTTCTACCAATGGAAAAGTTGTACTAGAACGGAATTCGAATAAGAAGAAAAAAACTTGTCTTCCACACACCGCCCACAGGTCAAAAGATAAGAAGGTTTCCGACTCGGCTATGGATTCATCTTTCTTCTTTAATATATATTTTCAAAAATGAAAATGCCTTTATGCTGTTCACATTTTCTATGACGGTGAAAAAATTATGAAATTCTTATTATTAAATTTGATTATTCAGAAATAATATATCTTCAAATATTATATATAAAATACTCTTTTGTCTCAACTCTAACCTACAAATATTATTTAAAGACCTCTGTTTTGTTGCAAGCGTTCTTTGCAACAGTTAAACTTTAGTTTCCTCACATACCTACTCGTAAGAAAATTGCAACACTGTTCATCGCAGATTCTGTAGTAAATATTCTTATAGAATAATTTATTGCTATATTTTATTGTTTCTCATTTTTTATTAAAAACAAGAAAAAGCAATTTTTCATCCAACGGCTGCCAAAAAATTTATTCTAAGCGTATTACATATTTGCTTTCAATAGAAAATCATACCAATAATATATAAAACATATAAATGATAACAATTTATAAATCTTATTTGTAATATCGATTGTTTAACAGTATAATTTCCACCCATGGGAAATGGGGAGCATTTCAAATGCTATTAAACTGATGTATATCCTGAAAGAAGCAATATTTATTTTATTTCTTTCATGTGATATTTTACTTTACTTTAATTTTCACAGTTTAAGTGGATCGAAATTGAATAGATAGGCATTTTATGATTTATTTTTATACATTCTATATTTCCTACAAAGTTTTTTAAGATTCTATTAGATAAAACAGTTTTACAGCTTTTACTCGACTTTATTGGATAACATTTTTGTTTTAAAAGAAGAATCAAATTTAAACGTTATTTCTAAAGCCTTAGATATATAAAAAGCCTTAGGTATAAAGATTTTGTTTATTTCCAGATACATATAAATTCAAATAATACTTATAGTGATCAACAATAATAGGCTATGGTTTTGTTAGAATAAATTTCAGGCCTTTTTGATGACAATTACAACATTATAAAACAAAAATTAACCCTGACCTCTACTACAATGTACTTAATGAAAACAAATGAACAGTAACAAAGGCAACTACATGTGTTTGTTCGTATTTGTATGATAGTAAATAATCATTTATTAATACTATTTCTTTATTTAAAAAGTTTTCTTCAATTAAGAAATAACAAGCTACTCTGACTAACTTTCTATATTATTTTTTTGTTGGATGCTGAGATCAAAGGAAAAACTTAACCACAAAATATTCTTTATTTATTTCGTCTACTAACATATCCTGAGTGTTTATTTTTATTTGGTTGAATAATACATTATACATATAACTGTACTAAGATATATATTTTGTAATACGTCTTTATGATAAAATATTTAGTTTTCTCCTACACTCGTGATCTGTATTTCTTCTACACGCGTCGATGTAAATTACATTTTGTTAATAACTTTTTTTATTATTTTCTATTATATTTATACTATTTTGTAATAAATATTTCTCTTAATTATATAATGTAGTTATTATATAAAAATATGATAGGAATATAATTATTTTATGTTTCCGCACCGTTCCGTTCCCGTTCTCGTTAACAACCACCTGTTCAAAGGTTGTCTTTAAAATACCATTTTAATAACGAGACCATTACACCCCTTTTATAAAACTTATTTACTCCTATATTTTCCTGTAGCATGAGTGCAGTAAAGATTATATCTATATACAAGATTATTTCTATCTTAAAGCTCATGCTCATTGTGGCTCATGGTTTGGATTTTTTCAGAAAATGTTATATATTTCAAAATAATATTGTCGACTGTAACACACTTTCAACAACATATTAATATACTAAAAGCACACATATTTCCTCGAAATGATCTTGGAAATAAAATTGTATAAAATAATTTAAATTTATGGGTCGCTTAGAAATGCTTCGCACATACAGTTCCCACGTAGTATCAATAAAACATACCATGTAGTTTATTTATTTTCTCTTTTCTTTAAACTTTCATTTTCAGAAAATTTATATGAATTCTACATGAAATAGTGAAAATATAACAAAACTGAAAAGCCGTCGTTACTTATGTGTGTCGTGTCGATATTTCAGGTTTTGAAGCAAAAGAATTTATTTAATTAATTTATTAATAATTGCTATGTTTGTTTATTTTTTAAGAAGTACATTCATTCAAGTAAGTTCTCAAAGTGGTTAGCAGCAGTGGTTATGTAACATACAAACAAGATTTCTTAAAACATTAACAGAATCATTGTTTGCAATGCTTGTCAGTAACTTCGTTTGTTTTCATCCTCCCTCCTCATATTATTATTAATTATGTTATTACGTGATAATTAGTGAATTTTCCGGAATAAAAATAACTATCTATGTTAACTCAAATAATCACCACTAAATAAATATTATTAACATCCGTCCAATTGTTTTGTTGATTATAATTATCGCTCTCACTTATACTAGACAAATTAGTATATTATAACCAGTACATTTCAAAACCTATTATTTAGTTTTTTTTACCTATTTTCCTCACACACACCGTTTCTAAAATGTTAAATACATATTTAAATATGATTACTACTTTTTAATTTAATTACAAGATGACTAATACTTTAGTATTTATTCTAATTTGGACAATTATATACAGCAAGGTTCCGCACTAGTTACTAACTAAAGCTAGACCAGACCGGTCTCATTAGTTTATGAACACTTATATTTATTGACATAATTAAATAAATATCATATTTAAGACTTACAGTAATTTTAAGTATTTTGCTGCTTTTGTAACTTATAATAAAAATATGTGAAAATTGTCTATAAAAGGATTACACTATTATTATAATATTATATTCCGTTTACTTACATTCAGAAAAAAGAAATCTGATGAGAGCATTTTATTTATTTTTAGTCAAGCGGTCTCTTTATAAAAACCTCTACAATGCATTTAATATCTCTTTACTAAGACTTAATCTCAACGAGGAAAACATCAAGGTACATTAGATAACGTCTCGAAATACTAAATCGGCTTACATTGAAGCAAAGAGTCAGCTTTTGTAAACATTTATAGAACTAGACAGACGGTAGGATTTCATATTTAGTAAAATGCTGTTTTTATGAAAAAAACACTTCAATAAATAACCATAGATTTATTTATTAAAATCAATAATGCATTTTAGTTGTTATATCACATAAGAAGGAAAAACAATGGCTTAGATGATAAATTTTAATTATTTATTGATATTTCGTGGTTACTTATGTGGTCTTACACGGCGAAATCTCATCGTCATAAATATAAATATCATTTACACAATTTAGTAAACGTGGACGAGTTGTTATATACACTCTAAGTACACGTACGAGAAAAATTAAGTTGGATAGACGATGCTAAAAGTTTGTTCAGCGACCTAATTGTCTAAAAATAACTTAAAAGACCTTGAAACGCAATTTTGTTTCATGAAGAGAATAGTAACAAATAAAATACCTACATATATTTAATGACATCAGTGTTGATTAAGTCAGTTTTGAAAACTTTAATCGCAATTAACAATTATAACCTAAAATAAGTAAACGTTTGTTTTATTATCAATGGAGAAACAATTTCTTATGTCCATATAAATATAACAATAATTGAAACGAATCACTTTGTTTTCCGTCCACATTCAATCTGTATCGTATTTTATTGGTGTCGGGAGAAATCTAGAATTGGCTTTGCTCCAATCTCATCCAACGTGTGAAATCTTTACCTCCTCTAAATAAAGTCAGTTAAGGCTTTAGTAAAAAAATGAACATTCTAACGCAATCTCTTTATTTTACTATCTCTTAGTCGTATATACATATATATAGAAAATATTAACATTTTTTTAATTCAAACCAGTTATATATATGAATAATGTTTACAGATTATTTGGTATATTTACTGTTGACCGAGGAACGTGTCTACATAATTATTTTACATTGGATATGATATGAATTACAACAGCTTGTATTCTTGCAAGTCTGAACCAATAATCAGTCATAGACATACGAATAAATAGAATCAGACTCATCAACAATAACTGTCTTCGTCTAATTAAAACTCGAAGAAGTTTCATTTATTATTCTGTCATCTTCAATACAATGATTGGCAGTTTTTTAAATAAAATAGTTTAAGTTCAAAGTATCCTGACTCACATCAGAGTCATTATTTGAAATTTAAAGTTCAGCCAGTCAAAGGTCAGTCAGTAAAGATCAAAGGAGAATCTTTAACTTGTAAATAGCAAACTTTTCGTTACTTTCGAATAACTATTTATGAAAGAGATTCCAATTTAACCTTTGACCTTCTGGTGCTTTCATTTACCGCTTCTTTAATCTTAGTAATTACCTGTACTGCTGATAATAGATTATTATCTACGATAGTATATACTAATTATTTCTGTTCTCACAAATAGAGAAATAATATTGGAACAGTACTCGAACAAAGACAATAAATAAGTTGTCTTCCATACACCTCTCACAAGTCAACATATAGGAAGGTAAGAGTCAATCTATTTCAAGAACTAATAAATGTCGACCGACTCATCTGAGGACGAATCTATCTTTTTAAATGTATATGTTTGTGTATTATGTATAGAAAACATTTTTTCTCTTGATCCTAAAATACCATAACCTATTATTTAAAAATTCTACTTCGTTAAATTCATTTAAATATACAACATAACTTGCTTTTTCTAAAATACTCCAAATGGTTTAAAACACAACGCAAAAGCGTTTGAAACGATTAGAACTTGTACTCCTATTTCGCTATAATTCACTATCAACCAAATTTTAGTATGAAGATAGTGACATTCATTTTAGTAATTTAAAAAGACTCAGTTTTCAGTCTTTTTATATAATAAGAAAGATTGAGATTTGAGAGCAAAATTTATCATGTTACTGACCTTTTCAATATTCGTGAAATGTCAGAGGTAAGAATCTAAGTGAAGGTATGTAAATACTGAATCATATTCGTTTAAGCTTTAGAAACTTTTCTTATTCTAAATTGTTATTCTAAAGTTCTTACCATTAAATAAGTTCCAAATAAAATCTGCCATCCATTGACGTTTTATATTTCAAACAGTATTACAATTGAGATCAAACATATATTCATATTACATATTACAAATTACCTAATAAATTAAATAAGTAAACAAATTGTCTAGTAGAAATGTTCATCCTAGCAATAATTCACTATTCACTATTAGACAATCGTAATATATATCTCTTAGAAATAATTTATATATCTCTTAGAAATAAGTTTAGAAATAATATTCACAGATTGGTCTCATTTATATATTTCATTACATTATGAGTGTGATTTCGTGTTAATAATTGTATTGAAAAGGATATTATATGAAATACTCTAGATTTTTCGGCATCATAATACCTAATTTATAAAAAGAAAACTGTGCGATTTTTCTATTTAAAATATATAAGGCTCACAAAATTCATGATTCAAAATCGACGAGTCTGTGGTTTCATAAATTTTCTCGAAACATACGTTTTTTGAATGAGGCTTAAACTCTTACGAGAAAGAGTAATTTAAGTAAGTGGTCTATTTTGCTTCAACTTTATTACGAAGTAAGGTTAAAAAATCATGAATATATGTGACTTTCAGTGAAATTTACTAAAATATTTTCTTTTTTTCTACATTTTATTACAATGTAATTTAATGTAAAATATAACAATACTAATCCGTTGCTAAATTGTATTTATGTATGTGTGTCTATATACACTAGAGTAATAGAGTTAACATATTCGTATATTGCGAGTCGTTGAAAAATGTCTATAAATGGAACGCATGTCACAGTAATTCATTTATTGAATACATCTTGTTGAGGGCTGCACGCTGAATGAAACATAATGTAATAAATTGAATAGTCTCAATAGTACGTAAGGACAATTTTTGTAAAATGTTGGTTGATCTTGATTTTAAATATCCAATCGAAAATGGGTTAAGCCGGTTATCTCCGGATAAATTCTGTTAAATTCGTTGTTTCTTTGTATTGTTACATGAATTTTGCGACTTTTATGGACTTTAGGGTTTTAGTAAAAAATACAGTTTGATTGAGTTATAACTATATTTAGTACTTGTATAATTTAGTCATAAAAAGTTGCTAGCTCTAAATTGCTGGACTTGAACCAAAGAGTATAGACACTTTACACATACATACAATATATATATAAGCTAATCTTGTGTTTGCTCATTATTCGATTAATATTATTATAAAAATATGTGACAAATATCAATTTAAGATAAAATAAGTAACTACGAATTCAATTTGTTACCTAAAACGACGAACTAACGTTTTTAATGTAATAATATTGTTATTATTGTAATAAAATAGACTTAACTTCAAAGACTTAACGCTTGGATAACTTTATCACGACTTCGAGAACAGTGTTGAGACATGAACTACTTTAATTGTAGTTGTATTGCGAAATATTCTTCTTATTCTTCTAATTTTAAGCTAATATTTTGTGACGATAAATATGCTTTATTCTACTTTTTTTATTTATTTTTTATTTAACACGATTATTATACGTATATATGCTGATAGTTATTTTAATACCTAAAAAAAAAACATATTTGAAAAAAAATATATATTAGTGTAAAAAAGTAGATCACATACAAACGACTATTTAATGACTTTCTTTTTAAAGCACTAAATAATAATGAATAATACTTCTCATTTCAGTATCAATTGGTAATTTGAAATAATATTAAACGGAAAAAAGGAAAAGGTATGTTGCAAAGTATCCTATTGTAACAAGTCACTTTGCTTTCTGGCGACTTTCGATCGATGTCGTATTTTATTGGTGTCGGGAGAAATATAACAATTGATTTCGAACCAATCTCATCCAACGAGTGAAATATTTATTTTAGAACCAAAGGGTTTCATACGTCACATAACTCATTGATGTCTTCTTCTATTCCAATAACGATGTTCATATATTAAATTTATTAAAGCAGGTAACGACATGGTGACACAATTTGTGAAGCGACGTGTATGCTTTATCTGAGATCACAGGTTCGAATTCAGTAACGGACTCTTGATTTGTTATTCTATACTTATTTAGTTTTTGAAATATATATATAGAATATTAAAGTATGTACAATTCATCCCCCATTATTTTATAATGCAAGATATTACATGAAAAAAATAATGAAACATCTTTCAGTCAAGTTTGGAGGATTAGGAAATATGAAAATTATAAAACTGCTCTTTTAGAAATATTCGTGACTTTCAATTCATTTATTCAGTGCTGAATAAATTCAAGACTCGTTAGATTCGGTAAATGACTAAAATTATAGTTTTACGAAAGATCATATAATTTATATATTATATCAGCTTTTGCCAAGAACTTCTACTGTTTCAACAGCTATTATATATTAATAAAAAAATGTTTCTATATTACACTAGTATTTATATTAATCTGTACACAAATAGAATTTAAGATTTTAATTATTATTGTTGAAAGTGATCTAGTAGTTTCATTTCATATTCAAAACTTTGAGAACTTACTCAGTCTGAATACAGATATCAATAACTTATGGTTGCTTCATAACTTTCTGAACCTTCGCAAGTTACTCCTCACTTCGTATATTAAATGGTAAATCACTTGCAGCCACGACAATATGGTCTTAATTTTGACACCATTTTAGAGTAATTAATACAGTTAAGGCATAGCAAAAGTCTCAATCTAATATCTTCTTATAAATTCCAAGTATATTCCTTTTGTATATATATATATATATTGTGTATTCGAAGTTATAACAGGTTGATATCTTTGTAACAGTATTTTATTTTCATTACCGTTTACGTACTCTCAGCCAAATACACCCTCAGACACTAAAAGCTTGACAGGAGAAATTCCTTTTGGGGTAAATTCCTTTGTGATCTTATAATTTTCGTTATGGTTTTTTTACATTAATGCATCTTTTTCTATATTTAAATGGAAATATAAACGTTATATATTAATATTTGTATTAGAAATTATAAAAAAAAAATAGTTTTTGATACGGTGTTTAAAATTCAATGTTTTTAACAGTCATAAGAGCTAAGATTTTATAACATGACTAAAATCTTCATAGATGATTTTATATTAGTTATGTCAAGTTTATTTAAATTAAAAATAAACATATACCCAATGATTAAAGATTATTAAAGACAATTAATATAAAAAGAGAAATTTGAGTGATATTATCAATGTTATTCCGTACTCCAAAATGAAAACATTGGCTACGATTTTCGGAAGACGCCTTATAGAAATTGTCTGTGTCCTTATCAGGATAAGGAGAAATAAATATAGGATTCTAGAATAATCAAGATGAAGGCAAATATAGTAGCTCAATTGGCAAAGCGGTTAAGTATCTAATATGTATCTTTATTAAATTTTAATAACGTAATAAATTTCAGTAGTATTAAAATATAATAACATGTTATTGAAATCATAAAGTGTATTTTTATAACAAACTAATTATAAAAAAGGATTCATTACTAAATGACAGCTAATAATAAGATTAAAACTCAACTTGGTCATACGAACAGCTCGTATATAGAGTTCATCCAGTTAAAGTTAGTTTCAAAAAAACATCAAAGCTGTCGCTTCTGTCCAAACTCCGGCGGTACCCAATTATCAAAGGTCAGTTCACACAGACTGACAATAAGTTCAACCTTTGGCTTTGTAATGAGTTAAGTTTGCAGTTCGTTTTGATCATATAATTTTTATTTTCTACCTTGCCTTTATGATGCCTACCGCAAATGCTTACCATTCACAAAGGTTAGCTGGTAGAGACTGCCAACAGTCAATAAGTTCTTCTTTTATAAAATACATTAAAGGGTAAATAAATAAAATACCAAATTGTTTTAATTTGCCATATTTTAAATAGTTTACTTTTACAATAATGGTGGAAATATAACAAGGAATAAATGAAACTTTATGAAATTGAGTAATAAATATACCTAATTACATGTCTGATTTTATTTTTAAGCAGGTATTTTATGAAGCAGTACCAATTTGGGATACAATAAGTATATGTGTTTCTAAATATTAAACTTTTAAAATTACTAATGATAGGTGTTGTGTGATTGACGTCATGTGTTGGATATTTATTGTTTAAACACATTTTCAGTCATTAGATACGATCAGGCAGTGGTTGTCTCTTTAAATATAAAAATGCTATACAATATTAAACGTTTGATTATTTATATTTGTATATAAACAATAAATAAAACAAAATATTATAACCTTACCGAAATTTCTCAAATGATTACATTTAGAACAATATACTTATTTACCAATACTTTGATACAAAAATTGCATGAAATATGTATAAATATGGAGTTGTGTTCTAAGAAACTCACAATTTATGCGATAGACAGACACACAGTGATATATATCTTTCTTTATATTACATACTTTTTACTTTCACATCTAAACAATAGAACTTATAGTTCGTTTTACAAAATTCTCTAAATTCCTTCTGTCCAAAACGTATTATTCACGCAAGCGGCTAAGTATTGTGGGCTCGCGACTAAACCGATAAAAGTAAAAAGTTTTATTTCACTGTGTAATATAATAAAATTTAATAGTACAACAACGTGTGATATCAGAATTATGATAAATGGAAAGTACTCAAACTTCGCAACTCATAATGTCAATTTGATAAACACGTTATTTAAATATTTGTTTTAATCATTCTACAAGAGTAACCTCTAAACTTAAATATAAGTACAGCTTCACTTGATGTACTTAAAATTCCTACAGAGTTTTGTAATTAAAAGCTGGTAGTACTGTATATAAGGTTTCGGTAACTCCCCGTTTAAATTGCCTCCATAATATTACAATTTTTTATAAGTTCAAGTAAAGAAATTTCAGTTTTTACTGTTCATTAACTGTCCCTAATTACTATTCCAAAATATTTTGTAGTTAGAGAAATTTTAATTTAGAGAAATTAAAATCTACACCACAAAATGTTTTCTATTTAAATAAAACAAATTTTAAAAGATTTAACAGTGTTTAAAGAAGAGTAAATTAGTACCATGACAGTAAATCTATAAAACAATTTTATATAAATATATGCTAGTCTGTAAAGGGTCACGTTATTATGTTACCTACACCTAACAATAATGTTAATTGGTTTAGAAAATAAGGATTAAAATCTCACCTATATCGAATCCACATTCTTCCACTGGAAACATCAATTAGTAGAATTTCAAATTGAATCCTTCCGTACCCAGAGTTTTGCATCGCCTCGGGCGTTTAAATTTTAAAATAAATTAATTTTACAATGCTTAAAATGAAAGCTCTAAAATATTTGAATAATATTTTATAACAAATTAATTTAACATTTTCTTACTAAACACACAAATTGCGTTTCAGTAGATACAATTTTAAATTGTCTTTGTGCTTATACGGTATTATGAGTAAATCAGTAGAATAATAAAAAAAAATATCATTGGCATGGACAGTGGCAGAAATTATAATGCAAATTCTATATTCCAATATATATTTTCTATAACCTCAAATATGTAACGTTTCGAGATTTCTAACTACGATAAATTTTTGTTTTTTTTTAAAAAAACTTCTTCAAAATCACAACGAATATTTATCGAAGCTTACATGCTCTTAGTAAACCACAGTGTTTTGAGTGATTTAGAAAATTCAATAGTGCTGATTTTGACGTGAAAATCAAAGAACGTAACTAACCAACCACCGGGAAGACTCCATAAAAGTTTAAGACAACGACTTGCAAGCCTCATGGATGAAGATGATACACAAACTCAATAAGAACTCGCCGACCAATTTAATGTGTCGCAGAAAGCTATCTCAATTCGTTTAACGCTATTTAAAATTCAGAAAGTCAGGAAATGGATTCTGCATGATTTGAAAGAAAGAATACAAGAAAATCGGAGAACCATTTGTAAAATTCCGCTCAACGGGTACTACAGAAAATTATTTCTGCACCAAATTGTGTTAAGTGATAAGAAATGGATGTATTTTGAAAATCCCAAGCGTATTTAATCATAGACGAGTCCATTTAAACCATCGACATCCATAAAAAAAATAGAATCGCTTTAGATAGAAGACAACGCTGTGAGATTGGTGGGATAAAAAGGGTGTCATCTACTATCAGCTGCAGAAATCTGGTCAAAACGGTAATAAAAATTGTCATCATCAGCAAATGATCGATTTAAGTACAACATTAATTAAAAAACGACCAGAATATGCAAGAAGGCAAAAAAAATAATTTTTTCACCTCGATAATGTCGCGTTATCAGCAAAACGATCGAATCACTCAGTTAGAAATTACAAAGTTGGATTCGTCAGATTATCATCTATTCGTATCGCTGGAACACGCTCTCGCTAACCAACGCTTCGATTCGTTTGAATATCTACAAAACTGCTTCGTTTGGATTTCTTTGGCGTTGTATTCATAAACTGCATTGATTATTCTACTACTTTTATTTGTATCTTTAAAAAAAACAACCTTCATTGTTATATATAAGAATAACATTATTATAAACTGCTAATTTTATATATCAGAATAAGTATATTCTGATATAGTATATATACTCTATAATATCTTATAATCCTCATGAATTATGATATTTATGGTTAAAATTCTTATTAAAATGCGAACATAAACAACAAGCTTTATATCTTTTTGAGGTGACGAGATTATTCTTAAATGTTTAATATTATTTTGAAGAAAAAGAAAAAGAAAATTTATTTACTTTTTAATAATGCTAAATAAAGATATGGTTGTAATATAATAAATTAGTTTAACCTTGTACTCACATTTATTAGAACCACAACTCTCTTACAGCGTTTATTAAAATGCATTTAAACTACCGGTGAACAACAAAATGGAACCGATAATTAATAACAAATAACTCGATGTTAGTTATATTTTACAGTACATTTATAATTACTATAATTGGTCTCTGGTCTTAATAATGATTAAGATTTCAGTATAACAAATTTAGGTTTTAAGTTGTTGCAGTAGTATTTGAAATTGTCTAAGAATATATTTTATCATAAGTTTATTTTAAATGAAACATATATGTAGAATAAAAAAACATTTGCACGAGCAGACATCGAATCTGTGACTTCTAGGAAATTGGCCCATCAGCCTAATAATTAAGTTACCGTATAGCTACCCGTCTCAATAAATCTAGAATTCTATATCTTTTATCTCAAACTAACGTAAGATTACATTAGGGATTTAATTCAATGGATAATTAATTTATCGTCTGACAGAGAACAGACTAATCTAATAAACACGTCTTACTAATTAGTAATACGAGTAAACACGATACTAATAAGATTAAGCTAATCCAGACCCACTTAATTAAAAAGATGTAATTAATGTACGACGGTTTAATATGTTTGTATACATCTTGTATAAAAAAAATAAAAAATATTTACATGTTTCTCCATATACAATGGAATCACAATTAATTAATTAATATATTCATATTTGTAATACAAAATTATATATTTTAAATTCACTATTCTTAACAGTCGTAAGGGCTAAGACTTTGTAACATTACTAAATTTTTTTATAAACCTAATTAGTTATTTAAAGTTTATTTTAATATTAAATAAACACAAATTATAATATATGATTAATAGCAATTTGTGTGAAATATTTAGGACCGGATTAAGGTGAGTGCAGGCGGGCCTGCTGCCCCGAGGCCTTCACAATAAAGATAAAAAAATGTTGACTGCTTTCCTCCCAAACTTTTTTATGTATTTTTTATTAATAATACTTGCACAAACATAACATATTGTTATTGCTTTTAATAGATTGTAACTGTCATTCAATAATTTTATTTGCTGACAATAAACTTTTGAAAAACTTGACAAATAAATATAGTTATTTAATTTGGAAAATTGTTATTACTTAGTGGCCTCCATTTCTTCGTTGCCCAAGAGCTTCCAGACTTCCAACTCAGGCCCTAGACCTTATTAATTTTATGCTATACTGGAAAGTGGAAACATTGGTTAGGATTTTAGAAAGAAGCCTTATATATATTCCCGATAACGAGGATTACAGCTTAATTGACAAAGCTTCTAAACTGCATTAAGAGTTTTACATGTACCTGGGGGTAAAGTTTATCAACTTAATGGATTTAAAAAGTCTTACTTAGTCGTATCATTTAAACCAAAAAGTGTAGTTTTTAAAACAAATAAATAACAAATACCGCCTTATTACTAAATGACAGCTAATAATCAGATTAAATATCAACTTGGTATCACCAAACAACGTTATGTACGAATTGTTGGTGGTACAACAATTTGTACATAGAGTTCATCCAGTTTAAAAAACATCAAAGCTGTAGCTTCTGTCCAATCTCCGGTCGTATTCAATTATCAGGGGTTAGTGTTACACAGACTGACAAAAGCTCAACCTTTGGCTTAGTAATGAGTTGAGTTTTGAAATTCGCTTTGATCATACTAATTTGTTTTCTGTTGCCATATCTAGAATAAAGTTAATTTTTAAGTAAATGTTGAAATTATATATAATATGTCTCATTTCATTATATTCGAGAATCTTATACAGAAAACAACTAATTTGTTATTAAATGTAAAAATTTTAGTCACTAATGACAGGAGTAGTTTTATTTCTTTAGACAACGACACGCCATAAAAAGAATGAAAGAAAATGACATAAGTTAAAAAAGAAAACATAAAATAGAGTTGCATGTAAAGTTAGGTACTATAACTTTCTATCCGTAATCCGTATGTATTCATATGTCATTCCGCAGTAACGCTCGGTCGTAACATTTTCACTACGGCAAACTCCATAAATATCATAAACTATGTCATACCGATGTAGTGTGTCTATGTTATACCACTATTGGGTACTATTCTCCCTTAACTAAAACTCTTATTTCATATAACACATTAAATGAATTATATATCAATACATAGATTTGTGTTCTAAGAAGCAAAAGATCATTCTTTATAAAACAGTAATGTATCTTTTTCTTTATAATACTTTCTTTGTATTATCCAAATAATATAATTTATAGTTAGTTTTATTGAATTCGTTAAATGGCATCTGATCAAATGTATTTTTCATTCAAAAAACTGAACTGAAAAATCATAGAATCCTGTTTCACTAAATAACATATCATAATGGGATAGTACTTCTATGTGAGATATTTGATCTATATTAAATTGTAGGTAAAGTGCACCCGACCTTATGAAACTGAATAATGTATTATGGTAATTTGATAAACACCTAACATAAACAACTATTTGTTTTGATCATCTCTAGCACGTAGACTTAAATATAAGTTGAGATTAACTTGATGTACTTAAATTTCCTATACAGTTTTGTAATTAATAGTTGGTAATACTGCAAATAAGGTTTCAATAACTCCCCGGTTAAGTTGGCTCCACAATATTACTCCGATAATACTCATTGAAATAAACCTAACAAGTAAACCCCTTAGAACTTAATATTTTACAATATTAATAACTCAGGTAAATGAAAAACAGATATGGTAATTAAAATATAAACTAATTAATCTAGTAATACAAATGTCTAAACTTTAATATTACTAGTATTAATTAACTTATATAATATATTTGATTTAGACATCTCTTCAAAAGTTTTCTTATTACACACAAAGGGATCATTAACAGTTATCGCAGGAAGTCGTTATCGTCCAGAGACCTTGGAGCGACCTTTACTTCCAAGATGTTCCGGCGGTCGATGAAGGTATTAATATTTCAGTTTTGAGCATCAATTAAGACCGAAAATGCCCAAGCAGTTTATTTGCCTTTATTCTAATTATTTTATAAATTTGTCAACAGAAAATTGAAATCAAAAACTATGTTGATTTAAATAAAAGTAATAAAAAAAATGTAACATTGTATACATGTGATCTTACATTATACGTAAAACAGTTTTGTATACAAAGACATTACACTGTTAAAGGTCCTGTCACTTTGTCACCTACATCCAATAATTACTCACTTTCCCATATAATAAACTTTTAAAAACTATGTAAATTTATTTTGTTTATAGAGTAAAGAAAACGTTCAAGATATGATTTTTAATCTGACCTTAATCGAACCCGCTAACCTCCGTTGAGAACATTTATTGGTACACTTTTAAATTAAATCCCTTTGTCCCAAAGGCTTAACATAGCTTGGGGCGTTTTAGTTTATTACATTAAAAATAATTTTATTATAAATTTGTTGAAATAAAATTATAGAGCTATTTGAAGTAATATTTTATAATAAATCAATTTATTTGCTTAAATTTTCTGATCAATGCTACAAATAACTGTTTAAGTTTTAGTAGAAATAATTATACACTGTGGAACTGATTAATTTGATGCTATAAACGTAGAATAAAGCTGTCCGAATATTAAAAAACAAAATTTACAAAATATATAATAAATACTTGCATAATTTTGCCACATAATATTTATTAATAAAAATTGTATAAAAAAAATTATGTGTATATAAAATGTGTGCCACTTCAGTTATTGTAAACTAACATATATCGGACACAAAGTAACTATTTGGTGATAGACAATAGATGACATAAAGAATTTCACCCATTTTCGGTTCAGCAGTGAGTCTAATTTAGTTAAATAATAAGTGTAATTTGTTTACATTTCATCACCCTTTAATAAGAGTCAAAAGCCTAACATGAATTTTTTTCTAAGCCGGACTCCCAAAATGGGTCTAGTCAGGGACAAGGTCACTTCACCTGACCACTCCACGCGACCTTCCGCTTAAGGTCGCCTGAGGTATCTATTTCCGCAACAACCTTCATTTTATAAATGTATTGATGTTTTAAATATATTAATTATAAGAAATAATAACTTTTAATTAAGCATATCTTAGAGTTGTGAACTATTGGGATATTCTTACTTTTGCAATCAAACTACAGGAGTTACTGGTTGATTGCAAAAGTGTATTTCGTTTTAACAATATTATTTTATAAGCCCACTAATAGGTTGTAATATTTTCTAGACTATTTTTATATTAAATAAAATTGTCTATCATTAATTATCATCAGCAATGAAGCCTGGGGACACTGAAAAAAAAAATATTTATTTTATAATATACTAGCTGTAGGGCAAGAGTCCATCCGCGCTGCCATAAGGCTGCATTCACAAGAGTTGCTTATTTTTATTTAACTTCATGACAAGCCCTTTTATTGTAATATGATAATATTCAGACTTTCTCGTAGTACTAGCTGTAGTACCAATGACGAATTGTGACAAATCATATCATATCCAAGACAATAATTAATTAGACACTTCTTCCATCAACAGTATTGTAAATATTCCTGATATTTTTTTTACATTTTGCAATACATATATACTTGTTAATAAAGCCTTATCTGACTTTATATAGAAAAGGAAAAGATTTCACACGTTGAATGAGTTTGGATCGAAGACAGTTGTTATATTTCTTCTGACTCCTATAAACTATGATACAGACTGAATGTAGACGAAAAACAAAGTGACTCGTTAAAAATATACGTGGTTATACTTAGGATTATTGTCGCGGTTTTGTATTTAGATTGTCGTATTTATAAATAAAAAAAAATGAATTTCTTAATAATTTAATCACATGATTATATAACTGAAAAAAAATATTTATTACGACAAATCATCTCAAAGTTATTATAAATGAATTAATTAGTACCGCCAGTACACGTCTGTGCTCAGAGGTATTATTAATAATTATCAGATACCAATTCACATAAATACAAATGTATGAAATCTAGCTTCGATGACTGTGATTTAAAGAACTATCTCTCTTGAATAAAAAATTTAGAAAATATTCTTCACTGAGATTTAATTGTAACAAGTTCTCTAATGTACCGAATTACTAAATCGGCTTATACTGAATAGAAGATTAAGTAAAGAGCAAGATTTCTGCAAACATTTATACAACCGGAGACAATTTATTCTTTTGTAAAATTCTTTTTTTAAGATATTATTTTGAATTATTGTAAAAACACTAATGAATAAACTTAGATTTATTTTTTTATATTAACAATATGGCGTTCATTCCTCAAGCTGTAATATTAAACAAACTTTCCTTTCAGTTTTTTATTTCTTAAGCTGTAATATTCTAAAACTGAAAGTGTGATCTTGTCATATATTTTACATTAACTTAATATTTGAAATTATATAAAAGAAAGTAAGAAATTACGATCTTCGATTTCATTTTCCATTCAAAATCTGTTTTTTAGATTTGGTAATCTACTAACTAATTAATTAAATCCTTACGGTGTCTGTCACTTTCGATCAAAATGTTTTAGCTCAAATATCCTGACTGGTATCTGGGTCAGTTCAAAAGTCAATTAGAGTCAATCAATTTTATGCTTACACGTCCATGTAATTACTTGATTAGACCAATTTAGTATCAATACTGACATGTAGTAGGACCAGTATTAGATAAAATATATACCAGTTCATTCTACGTTCTTACAATTGAAAAGTAGTATTGGAAAGAAACTCATACGAAGAAATCAAACGGAAAATATATTGCCTTCCACATACCATTATCAGGTAAAATATAAGACGATAAAACAGTGAATAAAATAATTCCTTATTTTAAATTTATTTTACTTAGGGATGATTAATCTTCTTCCAAATATACTATTTTTTAAACCTTTAATCTAGTTAAACTAAAACTAACGAACTGAAGGTACAATGTAAGTTGCTTCTTCTGAAGTACTGCAAATGGTACAAAAGAGAACCCTTTAAGTAAAAGCCTTCGAATTCAATAGACAGTCTTAGTTTATTTCAACTTGAAATCATGTTCTTTTCATCTGCAAAGCATACTTTTTTCTAAATTCTTGAAGTTATAATTTTTTTTATGATTACAGAAATTGTACAGATGCACAAGATTGTTATATATTTAAAACAAAGTTAAAATAATAGATAATTTTTCAAAAATATTTTTCTACTTTTTTTTTTGAGATGACTCTTTAATTATCCCTTTATCTCTTTAATAATCCCAACAACAAACGACTTCATTGCTACAATCATGTCATGATAAGTGGGTTAAAATTTTGAGATTACCAAAATAGTTTAATTATTAAAATAATGAGAGAGATTCTTGCCATTATGACTTAAAAATTTAACATAGATAGTGGCTAAATACTGAATAAAATAAGAAAAGATGTAAATAAAGTAACTCTTGCAATGTCGCTGATCTCTTAAATATCCAAATGCCAGCGATAACAATCTAAACGAAGCAGATGCTGAGTATTCTTACTCATATAAACTTTGATAAGTATTCTTATTTATTTAATTCAGAATTGTTAATATGAAGAAGCTCTTAAAATAAATAATATAAGAATACATTCTAATTTAAAATTAAAATACATCGAAATAAATTCATAAGGTGATGCAGCAAATGAGGAAACCATTGCAATTTTCTTATATAAATATGTAGCTCAAAAAATATTAGATGTGAAACCACGCTTCCGTGGTTTCGTAAACTTTTTAAAACATAAGTTTTGGAATGAGGCTAAGACTCTTACGAGGAAGTGCAATCTCAGTAAGTGTTCTACTTCCCTTGAACTTCATTACTAAGTAAGGTTTAAAAATATCTGCATCTAATTTTCTACTTTAATATACTAAATTATTTTCTTAATTCGACTTAATTTGTTGAAAATTTAATTAATTTTAGTCTTTCGTCGTAAAGAGATACAATACACCCCAAGTTAAAAATGTATATTTAACCACATTTTTTGTTAAAAACTTTAAAATAGTTATTTATTTAGTTAATCTTATAAATACTTAAGGAGTTGTACAGTCTTCTGCTAATGCTAAATGTTAAATACTCGTAGTATTTAACATTTAGCATTTTTTTAACATGGATGTAGCAGGACAGCTTATTTCTTAGTTTGTGTATTATTATTATTAGAAAAAAAGTAATTCCTGCACTCACTAAGTTATATAACTATAGGTATTATTTTAAGTTATTAAGTTATTTGGTCTGATCCTCGCATTTTAATAATACATAAGTATTATAATGTTAAACAAACTACCAGGGATCGCAGGCTTTCTTTGCTGTTATGTTATTAAAAAAGTACTGCTAAAATATATTGCAATAACTTATGTGTGTGAGTGTGTGCGTGTATATGTGTGTGTATATTTTGTAAACTAACAAAGATAACATATTCGTATATTGCTAGTCGGTGAAAAATAATTGTAAATTAAAAGCATGTAATTTATTGAAGACATCTGTCAACTGAATGATACTAATTAAAATAAATTGAATAGTATTAATAGGACGTAAGGACAGTTTGTAAAATGTTGGTTTAATTGGTTTTTAAACATCCAATCGTAAATGAGTTAATTGGTTTATCTCCGGATCCTGACAAATATCTTTCTTGCGAAAGTCCGATGTTACTATTAATATTCGGAATTGGGTGGATTTTGCAAGTCATTTTACTGTTGCACAATTCACAACAATTTTTGTTATTTTTATGGCGTTTACAGATATAGCAAAAGCGATTTTTCTTTTAGTTATATATAAATATATAAAATAAATAAATACGAATAAAATTATAATATAAATTATAATAACATATTATACATACGTCAAAATTTAAATAGTTATATGAAAATCAGTGACAGACACGCGTTAAATACGAGAAATAAAACAAACTCGTAACGCCAAAGTTTCGGCTTCAAAAAGTTAATAAATCCTTCATGGGTTTGAGTATACGCATATATAATAAAGTTCCACAAGATATCTTAGACCTTCCTTATCTTGGTTTTTAATCTAAAATTAAAATTTTATTATTAAATAAATCTTATCATAACGTTCAAGAGTTTTTAGTGGATCGAAATATGTGGAACTTAAGTTGTTAAATCATTTGCAGGATTTATATTATAATGTACATCACTTAGGATTGTTATATTTCTTTTGAAAAGAGCAATTGTTGAGTTTCTGGCCGGCCCACTCTTTGGCCCACACGGCAAAAGAGAAAGCCGATCTCTTGGGCACTCTTTTTGCCTCAAACTCAACTTTAGACGACCAGGGGAAGGCACCGCCTATCATCCCGCGGTGTCCAAGCTTAATGCCGGAAATAGTTTTTCGGCAAAAACTCATCCGCAAAGCCTTCCTTTCCTTGGAAGTTCATAAGTCGAGTGGGCCAGATGGTATCTCTCCAGTTGTGCTACAAACATGTGCCCTTGAGTTGACACCAGTGCTAACGCGTCTATTTTGGTACTACTACCTTAAAGGCGTAGTCCCGGTCTCATGGTAGCGTGCCCTTGTCCATTCGATCCCTAAAAAAGGTGATAGCTCGGACCCAGCTAACTACAGAACTATCGCCATTATCTCTCCTCTCTCCAAAGTAATGGAGAGCATCGTCAATAAACAACTCCTAACCTACCTCGAGGATCAACAGTTGTTCAATAACCGGCAATATGGCTTTCGCCATGGTCGATCGGCTGGTGATATTCTGTTATATCTTACGCACCTTTGGGCAGCTGTTATTGAAAGCAAGGGAGAGGGTCTGGGAGTTAGTCTGGATATGGCGAAAGCCTTCGATGGGTATGGCACAAGGGGCTTCTTTCGAAGCTACCTTCCTATGTTTATGCAAGTGGATCACGTCCATCCGTGACCCGCCAGCTCGTTTGCCCTCCTCTTACATAAAAAAAACAAAACAGAGCAGCATTCCGAGCCGGTGGTAGTTTACTTACGGACTGACTACAGTGACCTTTTTTGTATTGACGATTCAAAAGTGCATATAAATGCCTACTTGAATAAAGATATTTTGAATTTGAATTTGAAAAAAATTGAATTATAACTCTTTGTTGTTATTTCTATTACCTGCATCGACTTCGGAACTCACTTTAATAGTCTAAAATACGACAATATCATTGTAATAAAATAGAAGTACTTCAGAGACTTAATACTTGCATAACTTTCTTATGACTTCGAGAACAGTGTTAAGATATGAACTATTTTAATTATAGTTGTACTACGAAATATTTCCTTTTAACATTAAACTAACATTTTCTGACGATAAATATATTTGTTTGTATTCCGTTTAATATCTTTTAATATTTTAATGTATAGATAGAAATGTAAGTTATCATTCGATCGCAAATTCAGGTTTTCAAAGCACTGCCAAGAATTTATGCAACACGAAAATTGTTTTTTTTTTCTAAAAAAATATCAAATTTATTAATATTATATAATAACTTCCTTAGATACTAATCTCTTGTCTTGTAGTCACTTAATAGTCATTAATCACGCTGTCACTGAACTCTACGAGAGTGGAAATTGACGCTTGTACAAATTTTTCTTAAATTTAAACAGAACAATGCATATATAAGATATTTAGGAATTTTTACGTTTACGTGTCATACTCAATGTTAACAGGCTTTTACGTGTCTTAATATAATCCTCGTGACGGACCGTAGTTAGTGAGATGGACTTAAACTAGATTACTGGAGACTGTAAGACGTTTAATTACCAACCGAATAATGTTACCAAAATGACTTTTCTAATAATTAAAGATGAATAAAGATGAATAATTAGCTAACGTACACATATTTACAAATATAAGTAAAGTTTTCGAGATATACTCGTAGTATGAAGTTAAAATCGTTTTTTTATTTGAAATATTTTTACATGTATTTTGGTTAAATAATTTAAATTTTCTTCTCAGTTGTTATCGTTTTTCTGTAATTGTACGTTTTAAATTAGGCTATTCTAGTACTTTTACGGCAATCCTACCATCATCTGTGATTTCTTGTGTTTTAGTATTTTACTCTCAATTTTTGTAATATTATATTTAGTAAGGGCTAAATATAATAATTATTTTATTTTATGCAATAAACATTTTCTTGAAACTGAAATATACTGTTTAACTATCTTTAACAACATTTTTTAGGTATATATAATTCCGTGGTAGTTAAATAAATGTCGGAGTTTTCTCAAATTATTCGAGCAGTGGTTGTTAAAACATAATTACACTATTCGCTCATTACTAAAACTAAATACGATTACACTTTTAAGAATTACATGTTAGAAATATAATTAAAAAACATAATACATAACAGCTTTACCGAAAGACAGCTAAGTTGTAAAAGAAATGTGTAACATTTGTGTGTGTGTGTGTTTGTGTTTTTGTATGAGTGTGCGTACGTACAGCCCATGTGTGCTTGTGCGGGTGTGTGTTTGTGATGGAAGGTATTTATCTGATAATGACTTTTCATTATATGCCTAATATAAAAAAAACTTATCCCTTAATATTACAAATAAATATGAATGTATACAAAAAAATATATTTTATAAATAGATCTTGTGCCTTTACTCTGATATAATATTGTGTTTTCATGTTTTATGAAACGAGGTTAACTGCATCAGAGAAGTGGCGCAGTGGATGCTGCGAGCGAGAGATAATTTAATCTGTTTAGTTCGGCTGCTGACGAGCAGCGGACTTCCGAGATATCTTTATCTTTTATTATAGATATTTAATATTAAACAATCCAGTAGATTTATATGTTATTGTATATGAAACTATACACCAATAGAGTTTTAAATTATAAGAAGATACCACATTTGATCTTAGTGTGCAAGCTTTGTAATATTCACTCTCAGTCGTCTATACGAGAATAAGTAAGTTGGTTAGGGGAGGTCAAAACATCGTGCATCGACCCTTTTGCACAATAACGAAAAGAAAGACCCTGAGAGGAAATTTTCCTCCATGCAGAAAAAAGTAATTAACACAATACTTACTATAGACAGTAACGTCGACGATCCGAAAGTCATTCATTTATCAATTATTTTGGGACAACAATTATTACTTAAAATATATAAACATGTGTTTGAATTATTAATCCGAGAATGTGTCTGACAAAAATAATATAAATTAAGAAATGATATCTCTTTTTAATCTAAATATAAAACCACGTACGTTGAACATAAATGTAACGAATCACTTTGTTTTTCGTCGACATTCAATCTGTATCGTAGTTTATTGGTGACTGGAGAAATCTAGAATTGGCTTCGATCCAGTCTCATCCAACGTGAGTAATCTTTGCCTTCTCTAAATGAAGCCTTAACCGCAAATGATTAATCCAGTGTAATCTCATTCATTACAGTGTCTTTCATATTTATATTGAAAATAGAAAAGGTTGGTATAATCATTGTTGGTGGAGGATCTTGTCTGTTTATACAACCCTATTTAAAATTCTTGTATCTTAGATACAAAATGAATTAAAATAGCTTGTGAATTTTACATGTAAATTCTGAAATTGAAACCTCTAGATTTTATGATATATTTTGCATCAACTGAATTTTTAATTACATTCATAAGCAGTAAGAAGTTATAAAAAATACTAATCTAGAAAGCAAGCTTATCTAAAACTATCTACTATAATTTTATTCATAGATTATTTTTTGTAGTGTATGTTTTATATCACTAACTGAAAAATGTACGATAAACTCTTTTCGGCTTTTTTTAATAGAACAGTTTGGATTAAAGTCACTTATATCAGTCATCGTTCGAAATGCAAAGGTCAGTCAGTAACATTAGCTCTTAACATACAAATAGTCTATCTTCCTTTCAATTACTATGTACGGAATAGATTCCAATTCCATACCTTTGACCTTCTCGTATTTTCATTCACCACTTGTTTCATCTAAGCAATTATATAGAGGTGATTGGACTTAGTTATACAAATAATAGATATTATAATATTCATTATAATATCTATTATCTGTATTCTGTCAGATAATAGATTAATATCCACGCCAGGATATACTAGTTAGTTCTCTTGTTACAAAAAGATAATAGTAATGAAAGCGAAGTCGAACAAAGACAACAACTAACTTGTCTTCCACATACCGCCCACAGATCAAAATATAGGAAAATAAGTGTCAATCTATTTGAAGAAGTATTAAGTATAGATCGACTCGTCTATAGATTTATTGTCCTTTTTACATTTAAAAAGGAAAATGACACTTTTATGTTTTTTTTTTTAACTTTTAATGAATAATAAAAATAATTATAAATATTTTAACTTGTATTTTGGTTAAACAATTTAACCCACTGACTATGTGTTCTCATCCCTTTTTCTTTCAATGTACGTTTTAAATTAAGTTTCTCTAGTACTTTTAAAGCAATCCTACCATCATCTGTGATTTCTTGTGTTTTAGTATTTTACTCACAATTTAAGTATTTATACACTAAAGGCTAAATATAATAATTATTTTATTTTATACAATAAACATTTTCTTGAAACTAAAATATACTATTTAACTATATTAACAACATTTTTTCTGGGTAAATGAAATTTATTTAACTAAAAGTCGGAGCTTATATTTTGTAAACAACCATTTTTCGTTTTTCACAATTCACTGCATCAAAGTATTACAAAAATTACATTTAAATAATGTAGTATAATATTAAATACTATATATCATATAATAAATAATTATCTTACATTCAAAACACCTAAATTGTTATCACAGTCTGAATACCGATATCAATAAAATATGGTAGCTTTAAAACTTTCTGAACATTCCCACTTCATATATTAAATGAAAATTCATTATCATCTACAAAATAATGGCTAATCTTCTCTGTAAGTGATTAATAACAATAATAATATATGATGTCAATAACAATTAAGATATATTAAAGTTATAAATTAAAAAAAAATTGTTATAAAATATCAATTTCACACAATCCCATGTATAATTCTCTAATACATGTTAACAGGTCGATATGTTCGTGGCAGTAATGATTTTATACTCTTATCATTTACTTACTCTCAGCGAAATATAGGGTATGTATGAAGAGGTTGATGTCTGTGGCCGAGGCGAAATAAGTATGCAGGGACCGTAGCGTTTGGCGCTCCGTCGTCTCTGGCTACCCCGCAAGGGATATGGCGTGAAGCCAAATAAATAAATAAATAGCCAAATATACCCTTACACACTAAAAGGTTGTCAAATGTACTCCTTTTGGGGTGTATTCCTTTGTAAACATACGTTCGCTAACAATAAACAAATATAACACATTTAAAAGGAACTATGAACATTTATATACTAAAGTTTGTAATATAATTATTATATACTTTAATTTAGTTTTTCCCACTTTGTTTTAAAATCAGTGTTTTAACAGTCATAAAAGCTGAGACTTAGTAACAGTATTACAATTATCTATAAACATCAACAAGTTTATTTAAATATTAATTAAATATTTAATGAATTAATCGGAAATATTTTTAAAGATATCATCAATGTTATTCTACACTTCAATATATATTAGTTATTATTTTCAAGAACTGTTATATATATTTCTTGCCTCTGGATAAACAGCTAACTAAACTATGTAGCTACCGTATCTAGTCTAGCTTCATGACTCGAGTGCCGTTACGGTAGCACAATTGACAAAGCGACTAAGCTGCATCAGGCATTTAGCTACGATTACAAATTATTGATTTAAAAAGTATTGTATTGACGTAATAACGTGTTATTCAAATCATAGATTACATTTTGACAACAAAAAAGTATATAATTATCGACTTATTACTAAATTACAACTAATGATCATACTAAAAGTCAACTTAGTATAAACAATTGTTACATAGAGTTCATCCAGTTACAGTTAGTTTAAAAAACATCAAAGCTGCCGCTTCTGTCCAAACTCCGGCTGTATTCAATTATCAAGGGTCAGTGTTACACAGACTGACATAAGCATAACCCATGGCATAGTAATAAGTTAAGTATAGCAGTTCTCTTTGATCATTCTTATTGTTTTGTCGTATTTTGAATATTTTATTATTGTATGAATGATGGAAATATAATATGGAATTATTGACTGATAAATAGAACTAATTATATGTATGATTTTATATTTTTAACATTATGGTTAATGTTTTATGAAGAAGTACCAATTTGTGAGTCATTTAAAAGAAATAAGGTGTTTCTAAATATAAAACTTCCGAAGTCTTTAATAACAGGAGTTGATGTCTTTAGCTGTACATTTATTGTTAAAATAAATTTTAGCTGGGTAAGATCAGGTTGCAGTTGTCTTTTTAAAAGTAAAAAATCAGCAATTAAAAATCTTAAAATGTTCTTTAGATTACAGCATGGCCATAAAGAATAAGATAAAGTAAAGTAGAATACTATTACTTTCTATTCGTAATTCGTATTTATTTTGTATGTATTCATGTGTTATTATTTAGTAGTAACAATGTTACTGCAGCAAACAAAACTTCATAATTAAATAATATAGAAGTAATAAGTGGTGTTATAGACTTCGTTACCACGACGGAATACTGCTATTTGATACTATTTTCCCTTAGCTGTAACTTGTATGTAATATCTTGACAAAAAAATCACATGAGCTTAGTTGGATGAATTGAATAATAGGCATAATTTATTTTATAAAACTCGTTTATTTCTTCTGTTAATATTTTTCACTCAAGTGGAGAAGAAGTGCTGGCTTGCGTCAACGCAACTAAAAAAGTATAGAATTCTGTTTCAAAAATTATAAAATACAATGGAATAATGCAATGAGAATTATAAATAGCACGTACTAGCATTAAACAGTGCAATAAACACGTAACATAAACATTTGTTTTAATTATTCTAAGTAAGATGTAAACTTAAATAGGGGTAGAGTTGATACACTTGCAATTCCTACAAAGTTTTATAATTAAAAGTTGGTACTACCATAAATAATTTGTCGGGCATCTCTCTAGTCAGGTTGACTTTACAATATTATATATTTTTATTATTTCAAGTAAAAAAATGTTTTCCTCGAAATAAACCGAACGAGTAAATCCCTTAGAACTTAAATTTTACAATATTAATATTTCTATATGAAGAAACATATTTTCTACCAAACTCATATATAAATTAAATTTTAAACTAATTAATCTAGTAATACAAATGTCTAAACTTTAATATTACTAGTATTAATTAAGTTATGTAATATATTTGATTTAGACATGTCTTCAAAAGTTTTCTTATTACACACAAAGGGATCATTAATAGTTATCGCAGGCAGTCATTACCGTCCAGAGACCTTGGGGCGACCTTTACAGCTAAGAAGCTCCGACGATTGATGAATCTTCAGCTTCAATTTTCAGCTTCAATTTTCAGCTTCAGTTAAACTGAAGACTGTAATTCTAGAAAGGTTAATTTACTCCTTTTAATATTCTAAATATTTTGTAGTTAGAGAAATGTTATGGCAGAAGATTTTAATTAAAGAGTATCATGATTTTAATATCAGTAATTATAACAAGTTTACCAATTGTATACTTTACATTTTACCTGTTTAAAGTATTTTTGTGGTGTTGCGGTTATCTGAGATGTAATAGTTTTTGAATAAAAATGTTAGTCTGTTAAAGATCCAATAATTACTGACTTTACCATCTTATGAAGAACACAATTTTTTAAATTAAATAAAACATTCAGATCTGACCTTTATTGTGCCTGCAATCCTTCGCTAAGAACATCAATTAGTAGGCTTTTAAAATGAAACCCTTCGTTCCAAAGATCGTACACTACATCGATTCGAGCGTTTTAGTTTATAAATGATTTTCATTTTCACATTATTCCAAAAGTTAAAAATTATTATTTACCTCTGAAGACAAACAATTTAAATATAAGTGGCTTATTTATCTGATTATAGGCTGTGAATAAATTTGTTGGAATAATGCAAAAAAATCACAATATATATTTTAAATACTTTTTAGTCCCATAAATAATTTTTATTTCATAAATATTACCTTCTATATATATATATATATGTCAAAATTTATGCCACGTCAGATATGAAAATATATAACGGACAGAAGTTATTTCCAGTTAACAATTTATATATTACAAACAGAATTGCACCCACTTTTGGTTCTTCAGTGAGACTTTTATATTAATTAAACAAAAATTGTAATCTATGAACATATTTCAACACCCTGATGAATAATAAGATGAAAAAAGCCTAACATGAAAGTTATTTCTAAACCCGAGTCCCAAACTGGGTCTAGTCAGGGACAAGGCCACTTCACCTCGCCTCACCACTCCATGCGACCTTACGCTCAAGGTCGCTGAGGTATCTATTTCCACTATAGCCTTTATTTTATAAGTTTATAATTACTGAGAAAGTAGAATTAGTTTAATGTAAAGGACATTATATACTCAAAAACATTCCTATTCTATAAATGATATTCATTTAAAGTTTCAAACTATTCAAAAACATCAAAACGTACTAAAAACAATACTGAAATCGATGACTTTATAATACTGAGTCTCGTTCGATCTATATTTCATACATTTGTAATTCTGAGAAATGGTACTAATATAAAATGTTATTTATAAAACCAGTAGATATTATAAGTCTCTTTCATCTATATGCAAGAAAATGGTATTATTAACTTTGTTTATGTTTATCTTGCTCTTGCTCACTGGCAATGTATCTGAAAAGGTCCATATGTTGCAGACTTTCTGCTTGTTTACTTTACGCTAATGTATATCATACAAAACATATCTATACGTGTGTACGTGTGTGTATGTGTGTATCTCGTATGATATTTCTAAATATAGTATATGTCTATTTTAAGACTCAATCTACGTTAATGTTTTACCAACATTAATTTCCGCTCTGGTAAAATTTCCGGACACACTGATTAATCACTATTAAGTCAATGTCCAAGTTACATATAAATGAAATCTTATTTAATTACTAGCGCTCCATCTTCCGTCTCCGACTTCAACTTCTTGCTAATAAATGAATAACCATAATCTATATATCGAATAAATATATATATAAGTATGTCTGTGATTAATAGTTATATCCATGTTTGTTTCTTGACTCACTAAACGATAACTGAATATAATTATTAAATTCTAGTCATTTAAATTTTTATAGTATAATTATAAAGTCATGGTCTAAATGACTTTTTAATTAAGTATTGAATTAAAAAATTAACAACACGGACTGTGATCCGAACTCGAACCTGCGATCCCTGGTATACCTACTATACACGTCGCTCTACAAACTGAGCTATTGCGTACTTAGAAGTTTTAATTAATATAATATCTTTTTAATAATCGTGGTTGTTGGAATGGAAGGATATCCTTACAAATTATTATGTAACGTATGAAGGGCTTTGATGCTAAAACAAAGACTTCACACATTGGATGAGATTAAAACCCTATCATTTGTTATATTTCTCTTGACACCAATAAACTACGATACAGATTGAATGTCGACAGAAAACAAAGTGATTCGTTATAAGAGAACACATTGTAACAAACTATTTTATTTTTCCGTTTAATATTATTTCCAAGTCTCTGTTTTCGAAGTCATGACAAAGTTATCCTTGTATTAAAAGTCTCTGAAGTACTGATATTTTATTTTTATTACAATAACATTGTCGTATTTAAAACTCTTAAAGTTAATTCCGACGTGGATGTAGGTAACAAAATTAAGAACAAAACATTATATTGGTATTTATTTTTTATCTTAAATATTATTATAATTATAAGAATTTTATCAGTGTATACAATGGCTTTATCATTTGGTTCCACTGCAGCAATTTGGAACTAGCAGCTTTCTAGTTGGGCAAGTTAGGCATATCTATAAGTACTTTATATAGTTATAACTAAACAGAACTGCATTTTTTTTCAATTAGTAAAGTCTAAAAAGGCGATAAAATGTATCTAAAAATGTGAACGTAAAATGACTTAATAAATCCATCCAGTTTCAGTAATAACATCGGACTCCGCGAGGAAGCAGGTTTAATCTGGCGATAAACAGATTACATAATTTACGATTGGATGTTTAAAATCAAGATCAACAAAACTTTTACAAGAACTGTTCTTAGGTATGTACTACTGAGACTATTCAATTTATTACATTACGTTTCATTGAATTCTCAATTCTGAACAAGACGTCTCTAATAAATGAATTACTATGACACGCCTTCAATTTATAAAAATTTCTCACTGACGTGTAATATAATAACTGTGTTACTTTAGGCTCTGTACACATATACACACATGCACACATACACATATATGTGTATCCACATTATTGCAAAGAATATATAGTAATACGTTTTTTATTAACTTACAACAAACAATGTTAAATAATATGAATAAATATGAGATGATCACCACCAAATATCCTAACAACGATAAAATCTTACTATACTTACGTAACATAGTGTGAGGGAATTATTATTTTCTTTAAAATAGTACACAAAATAAGAAAAATGCTGTCTTGGATGAACCCTGTCATTAAGTGTACCAGATGCTATTATAAAACAACAGTAACTAGGACTTTAAAAGTTTATAAGACTAGCTTTTAGGTACGGATACGTATTGTTAGGTTTAAAAAAAAGGGTTTACAATATATTTTTTAACTTGGATTTGATTTTTTTAAAATAATATTAGCCTTTCTGCCTGCAGAGAAAGCAGAAAGGCAAAAATTATTTACATTGTACTCAAATTAAGAAGAACAAAGAAAATCTTTTAGTACATTTCAGTAATGACTTAATACTGAAATGTACTATTTATTATTATATATGCAGTTTTTTTAACCTTACTTTGTAATGAAGTTCAAGGAAAGTAGAACAATTACTGAGATTGCTCATACGAGTAAAGAGTCTTAGACTCATTCCATAACTTACATTTCATGAAAATTTATGAAACCACAAACTCGTTGATCGGTTTTAGCCTCCATTAAGATGCAACTTGCTGAATTACTAAATCATATATATAATCACAAAACCAACGATTACTTCAAATAGTTATATGATTTTCTTCATTTAATAACTCACAACAAAATGAATTCAATAAGTTATTTGCTCTGAAATATGTTTAATCAATAAGGAGTTTCTTATTCTGTTTGTCAGTTTTTTCACTATATTCTTTGATACTAAAGTACAGAGAAAAGAGAAGAGAAGAGAGTACAGATTATGTAGAAATATGTGATAGCTGGTTTATTAATTGCCAGAGAGACGTAATCGATGTTTTTGTTCCCAGTTTCACCAATGTTATGGACATTTTAACACACTTTTCTTCGTTATATAAAAACAAAGTTTCCAAAGCTATTTTATAATAAAAAACTTCATAATCTCTCAGAGCCACTAACTAATAGCCGAGAACGTACTTTCGTTTTTCATATAATTTAATTTATTTATTATTTCAATTTAAAAATAAAGCTATGAAAGCACATTATTTGAAATTAAAATAAACTGAGGTTGAGCTGTCTCAAAGACTTTGCTTAAAGCCGCCTCTTGTGTACCATTTACAGTATTTCGAAAAAGTTACTTGCATTGCTTATTCTATTTAGTTTAACAGAATATAAGTATTTAAATAACAGTTTATGGTAGTTTGGAGTTGAGACAAAAATGTATTTTATATACATTGTTTGATGGTAAATTACTTTTGAATAATATAAGTTAAAAAAAACATTTTGTTTCCGTCATTAAAAGTTTTATAAAAAATTTTAAAAGATAGATTTAAAAAGGAATATGAATCTATAGATTAGTCGTTCTATACTTAATACTTCTTCAAACAGATTGACACTTGCCTTCCTATCATTTGATCTGTGGGCGGTATGTTGAAGACAAGTTATTTATTGTTTTTGTTCTACTTCCGTTCCATTTTTATTTGTAATAACAGATATAATTAGTATATCCGGTCGTGGATGATAATCTATTATCTAACAGAATACAGATAATAACTAAGTCCAATCACCTATAATTGCTTCGATGAAACAAGCGGTGAATCAAATCACCAGAAGCTCAAAGGCATGGAATTGGAATCTATTCCGTAATTGAAACTAATTATAGATAAACTGCTTGTATGTTAAATGCTAATGCTAAAGTCATTGACTATTCTTAGCATTTCGAAAAATGACTCTGATATAAGTGACGTTTAATCCAAACTGTTTTGTTAAAAAAGCCCCAAAGAGTTTTCCAAAACAATCTATGAATACAATCATAGCAGCTAGATTTAGATAAGGTTGCTTGCTAGATTTATATTTTTTTAAATTTTCTTACTGATTCTAAAACACTTTTAATGTTCACTTGATACAAAATATATGATAAAATCTAGAGGTTTTATTTTCAGAAATCCACCAACTATTATAATTCATATTGTATCCAAGATACAAGAATTTTATATAGGGTTGTATAAACACGAGAAGATCCTTCACCACCAATAATTATACCAACCCTTCTATAAATGTTAGTGGTATTTTAAAACAAATGTACTATTATTTCTATTTTCAATATAAATATAAGAGACACTGTGAAGAATAAGTTTACATTAGATTAATCATTTGCTGTTAAGGCTTTACTTAGAGAAGGTACAGATTTCACACGTTGGATGAGATTGGATCGAAGACAATTGTTATATTTCTCCAGTCACCAATAAACTACGATACACACTGAATGTAGACGGAAAACAAAGTGATTCGTTACATTTATGTTCAATGTTCGTGGTTTTATATCTAGGAAAATGTTCAGTATTTCGATTGAATTAGATTAGTTTTCCTTATTTATTTTATTTTTGTCGTACATATATCTCGGCGATCTCTCTGATTAATTATTCAAAAATTCAAAAATTAATGATTCAACTAAATGATTATATATTTAAAGTAATAATTGTTGTCCCAAAGTGATTTATAAATTAATGACTTTTGGATCGTCGAAGTTACTGTCTATAGTAAGTATTGTGTTAATTAATATTTTCTTCATGAAAATTACGTCTCAGGGTCTTTCTATTTGTTATTGTGCAAAAGGGTCGATGCATGATCTTTTAACCTCCTTATACCGAAGACCGAGAGTGAACCTTACAAAGAAAATTAATCGTAACAGAATATATTCCGACGAATAAATTAAAAAGTATTTAAACACTATCAAAAAACTCTTATTATATGTAACATAAAACAGTACAGAAGCTTGGATATAACGGGAAAGGCGCGGTTAGCGGCGGATTTAAAAGATCGTGCTATATAGATTTTCAACCATAAATTTAGTACACTTATACCTTTTTTGGATTTCAAAAATGTGAAAATGTATACATTTATTTCAGACAAGATATTCGTTTTATAACTAATTTAATGAAAAAAGGTAAAAAGAAAATAAGATTACAAAGTCTTGATATATTTACCAGATAGTCGCCCAGAACAAAAGTCCAATAAGTGAATTACTCTAACACACATTCAATTTGTAAACACTGCTCGTAGTCACAACACACTAACATGGTAACTCTATTACCACATAACACTATTTACACACACCACTGCAATGTTTTAGTGTGTGAGTTTATGTATTTTATGTAATGAAAATAGTATATAACACGAAGTGTATATCAATAAATTATAAAAGATCGTTAAAAATTCTGAATCTTACAATTAGCTTAAACTTAAATCTTAATCAAGGCTAATACTAATTATAAGTATTATATTATGACTGTTGATATTGACATCGTATTTAGTAAACCGATTTATGTGTTTTGAGAGTCATCCTTCTGAATATAATTGTCTATGAAACCACAGAATAATCAGGAGTTACAAACTTGAAAAATAGACTTAGCATTTTGCTGTATTAGTATTTAGTAGGCTCTTCCTTGGTTTTAGTGGGATTTCACTAAGATTGATAAACAGAGAATGAATTAAAGTAATGCCATATTTTTATCAGTTTTAGATATGGATAAGGCCATCACCAAGAGATAGTAGTAAATAATAACATTAAAGCTGCTTGTTTAACATTGTATCAAACAGCGAGGGGTCATGACATAGTGGTCTGCAACCTCGGTAACCATAGCAATAATTGCGCTGATTAGACACAGGTACATTTTATATAAAATCCTAGGATACAATATCCGAAACTTTCGCTAAACAAAAACAAGTGTACACTTGTTGTTCGGTATTCCTTTAATTATAGTTTCATTTTTATTACATTCTTGTCTCCAACTCTGAGCAAGGAATACGTAGCTTGTAAAATAGATATATGTATTAAATTTTTAGGTAGTAAACATGATTTTTGTCCGACATACTATAAACTTGAACCAGGACCAGATCCAGTCCAGTCAGAATGTATTTAAATATTTTTATGCCGATAAGTTATTGGTTCGATCAATGGACAGGATCTTTTTTACTTCCTTTTGCGGGAAAATATAAAAACTAATTTAAGCTATAATAACAATTCAACAAAAGTATTGGACGGATATTAATAACCTTTGCTGATGACTTATTATATAAGTTAAGATAAAGAAGATTGTGTAATCAATAGAGTAATGTTCTGACTGCACTTCAGGGAACTTTATGTCCGTTATTTATATTATTGGTATTACTATATTTTTATATAAAATAATATCGATATAAAAAAATATGTTAATATTATTATATTATACAAACATACTTTAAAAAAATCTATAATTTAGAAAATATTTATCAAACATTCCTCAACATCGATACATATAGAAGAAATACAGGTCGTATATGTTTAGAAAGAGGAAATATTTAGTCATAAAGACGTGTTACTAAATAATATCTCAGTACAGCTATATATATAACAGTATAAAATAATATTCAACCAAAATAAACATAAAAACTAAAGATATAAAAATAAACGTCATCGCGATGTATTTTATTTGTTCTCGGCATCCAACAGAAAAGTCATTTAGAAAAGTTGAGCAAAGTAACTTGTTATATCAAATCAAAAATAGAATAGACATCACACAACACACACATCTGTAAATAAGCAAAAGATATTATATTTCTAATATGTGATACTTTACTGCAATCGATATAAATTTAAGTAATATTTTATGAAATTGTTTTCTAAGACATTGCAGACATTAGAATTTTCCAATAAAGTTTTCTAAGATTGTGACATTTAAATAAAACTGTTTCATTGCTTTTACACGACTTTATAAATAACATTTGTTTTACCAAAACGATTGAACGTTACTCTTTGAAACACCTTTAAAATATTTAGGAAAATTGTTTGAACAATACATAAATACATGCTTTTCCGACATGGTGCACCTGTTAAAATAGATAATACTCTGGATTAAGACCCTCTTGTCTGTCTCGCCTCACAAAACTAACTTCTAATAACTGCAGAGTCAACATCATCTGATATTAATACAGCGGAGTCGTTATAGTCGGTCAATCGCTTTTGATGCTGCCTTCAAGCGTTTTCAATTGCTTTATTATCATTTTCAACATCTATGATGTTATCTGTATTTCAGCCGTTCAATAACTAGAGAGCTTTACTAGAGTTATAAATAAAAAATACGTGAAAACTGTAGCAGTATTTATAATGTCCAGTGTATAGTTTATTAAACAATAAAATGATTAACCTCTCCCATGCAGAGAGTATAAAATATAAATTAGAATTCACCTCAAGGTTCAAGTTAATTGCCTCCATAAGGTTCTGAAGCTGAAAGGTTAATTGAGTGTCTCATAATAACCACTGCATGACTCTGGAAACAAAGCCTTACCAAGAATTCACGTTAATGCAACATTTATGAAACATTTTCTAAAGCTTTGCTTCACAAGAATAAATTCCAAACATTATTTTATTTATTTTTTCATTCTATCATGTTAATATTTGTTTCTTTTGAATAATTATAATGCATTTTATCATAATAAATACCTCATCAGTGGCCTCATATCCACTAATAAAATGTTATACTCTTAATTAATATCTTCTGGAATCAAATGACGTTAAAATGACAAAGCCTATATTGTTTATGCACTTTTGTTTTAAATACACTAGTCTTATTTACAAAACGTATATTTTACGTACGTGTCTTATCAATATAACCGTGGAGGGTGGTGACTAGTGACAGCGATGTCACCACCGCAGCTACGATCAAAGATTTACTAAAGCGACTCAAGTTATGACGGATCCGACTTAAAATACGTCTATAACAAATAATTTAATTTATCAATTACAATATAAAATCAAAATGACGGAAAATATAAAAAGACTTGAATGTCAAATAGTTCGAAAATATTGATGTATCGCTTGTTAACTACTTAAAAAATATTTCAAGTTGAGGAAAATTAATGTTTAAAGGATTTTGCTTAAAGCGTTATCTGTTGTACTATTTACAGTATTTAGGAAGAAACAATTGATATTGTACATTCTATTCAGGTTAACTAGTTAAAATAATAGGATACACTAGTTTACAGTTGAGATTTAAAAAAATATTTTTTATTTGGAAGATGATAAATTATTTCCAAGTAACAGAAATTTAAAATGACAATTGTTTTATTTACCGTCTTAGCTTCCTATGTTTTACCTGTGTACGGTATGTGAAAGGCAATTTATTTTCCGTTTGATTTCTTCATTCGAATTTCTTTGGAATACTACTTTTCAATTGCAAGAACGTAGAAATAACTGGTAAATCCCATCGAGGAAAATAATCGTCTTATTACATGTCAGAGTAATGATACTAAATTGATCCGATCACGTCATTACGTGAAAGAGCAAGCAGAAAATCGTAGTATGTATTAATGTATCGAATGTAATATTTGAATTATTAACAAAGAGAGAGTATGTTAAGACGGGACTTCAACTTTGATTAAATTATGCTCTGACTCAGATATACCTGTAAGTCAGGGTATTTGAACTAAAATTACTAATAAAAAATGCCGAAAACCTTAAGGATTCTATTCATCAGAACAGCTGTTTGTGTATATTCGATTCATAGAAATACCTCATATCTTGATTTTAAATTTTAAAACAGTTGATATTAGGTACATGACAGGATCACTCTTTTAGTTTCAGAATCACGCATTCAAATTGAATGGCTTACAGGGCAGGGCTGCAATTATTGCTGACAATTGTACTTCTTTTTCTTCTAATTGTAGATTTGACTAATTACACTTCAAATTTCAAGAATACTGACGATGAATTGTTTAAATCCTATCTTAACTAAGAAATGCCAATAATTAATTATGGCTGGATGAATAGTCAATATCTTACATCAACAATAATTATACCAAATCTTAAAAAGCAGTTACTAGTTTTGTAATATAAGGATACATCTTTCTTGTTTTAATAAAACTTGTTAACATTTTTTATGTATGTATATATAGAGACAATTAACGAGATTACATCGGAATGTTCATTTGTAACTAAAGCCTTCCCTGGCTTTATTTAGAGAAGGAAAAGATTTCACAGGTTGGATGAGGTTTGATCGAAGTCAATTGTTATATTTCTCCTGACACCAATAAACTACGATACAGATTGAATGTCACAGGCAAATTAAAAAGTGGTTTTATGTCTACAATTATTATCGTATCGTATAAAAACTGCCCCCAAAGTTACTTATAAATGACTGAATTCTTGAAAACTGTTAATTGTCTTAGGTATTGGTATTATGTTGATTTTTGTTCTACTCTTTATGCAAGAAAACTGCATTTCAGTCTTTTAATTTAGTATTGGAAAGTTGGGTAGCTGAAAAAACTTTCAGCCTCGTCTAAAATACTTAATTATTATCACATGGAAGATTTAGGGTACATCTTACAAGGCTTGCACACGAAGACCATAGGCAGTATGAGATCATTGGTGTTGCGTCCTGAATTGAAAAAAATACGTACCGGGCCAAACATTGGATAGCCATCAATATAGTAAGCTTTTTTTTTTTTTTGTTTATTGTACACCACAATGCAAATGAAATAAAAATAAACCTGTCAATTACTGGAACAAAAAGTTATGGTGTTCCAGCAATAAGAACCCTCAGTTGATGTATGATACAGGGGGAAAATTCACCGACAGACAAGAGATTTACCACGACAAGTCAATTAGTTAAAATATAATGATCTTTAAAACATATTACAATACCTTGTGTTACATTACAACTTAAGAAAAAAATATTATTATTTATTATGTGTCTTGCTATAATCAAAATTAATAACTTAAAACATAAATTAACCAGAGATAAGATCTTTTATAAATGTTTCCGGAAAGCTGATTCTTTACGTCAGTGTGAACCGATTTAGAAATTCGGTACATTAGAGAACTTGATGTTTTCGTCGTTCAGATTAAGTCTTAGTAAAGAGATATTAAATGCGTTGACTTAAAATTAATAAATTATAACAGAAATATAACAATCTATTTAAAGTATTTGCTCTTTAAACCACATGTAATATAAGATATAAACGTTTCCAAAATACATATTATTTCTGTAAGTATTGTATTGTTTTATTGTATTCCATTCATTTGTCATTTGTTTTACGATTTTCGATTGGCGACTTCTTATTACATAACAGCTAATTAAATAAAAAATACAGTGATAAACTCAAAACGACTAGTTAAGCGATACGCCATGGAAGGACACAGAACTATTTTGTTTACGGATAAGATTTTTTTTTACATTTTTTAACAAACAAAATGGCCATATTTATAAAATGGCCATTGAAAAATTGTAATAGTGAAAAACGTATGACTTAATCTTGGTTAGATTATGATGGTTTGTTAAAAGCTTATAAATAAGTAGATAAGTAAAAATTGTATGACCACAACTAACTCGAAAAATAATATACAACGTAATATTTTTATGCTACCTTTTATATTACTGTTTTTTAAGCAATATAAAAGTAACTACATTCATGTTTCTTCACTGAACTATGTCAGTTTATATAAAAATTTAACAATCTTTTGCCTTCTCTTTATATTACTATTAGTGAATTATTTAATTAATAAATGACGACTATATTAACTGTAGAAATTAACTAAAAATATTAAATTGATTCTCTTAAGAATCATAATTTCATCTGCAAACTGCAACTATTAACATACCTTTGGACATTACATATTTGTGTTTCCAATGCAAAGTAAAATTAGTATTCAAATGTAAATTAAAACTTGTCTCTGGAGAAGAGCAGTTAATTAAGTCACAACATTTCTAAAACCAACAGTAAATTAATTATTATTCCGGTGCTGTCCAGAATCTGTAATAATATATAACACAAGACAGCACTTGGAAGTTGTTTAACAACTTTAATCCGAATATATCCGGATACTAGCGGTTAAGTCCGGATTTAAAGGATCGTGCTATACATTATCAACCATAAATTTAGTATACATATATAATTTTTCGATTTCAAAATAGTAAAAATATATTCATTTATTTCATTTCATTCATTCATTCATTATATTTGACAGGATATTTATTTTAAAATGCTTATTTAATAAATAAAAGTAAAAGAAAATAAGATATGTATTAGTTTATGAGTTTTATGTCAAAAAGAATAACTAGAAAAACGATTAATTTGTAATTTCACTTAATAAAGATAATTATAATTATTAAATAAATTTCCGCTTTCAACTGAAATTCTCATAAAGGATAATATTGTATTGAACTCATGTCATTTATATTTCAATATCAGTTCTTTATAATAATATGAAAGCTGCTTGTTTAACATTGTGTCAAACAGCGAGGGGTCATGATATAGTGGTTGACTACTCCATTAACCACAGCATGTCATTATGTCGCCAATTACTTTATACATATAACATATTACGACCTGTATTACTTTCTTTTCAACAAGAAGTTATGATTTTAAAAATATAATGTGAAATGTTTTTCTAATAAATAGCTTTTACTTTTTCGTCTGTTTGCCTGTTTGGCTGTCTGTATGTTTGTATGTTTGTCTCTTTATTTTTTGCGCGACACCGTAAAAATCAATACAGAATTTTAATATATTTTTTTGTATATAATACTATCAATAAACAGAATCATATTTACTTCGCTAAATTACTTATTTTTTGCAGGAAAATATTTTTATTTGCGCTACAATTACAACAAAAGTATTGAACGGTTATATATAAAATTTGGTGTGATCTAGTTTATTATTTGAATAACATAAAAGGCGAATAGCGCCCTTAAATTCACTCATTGTTACGGAAAACCTAAGACTTGGTTTTGATTTAAAATGATATTCTATAGTCGTTACTAAATGCTGCGTATCAATAATCCTGTTAATGTTTTTATTAAGAAAACTCGTTTGTTTGTCACTGTAAAAACTGACAATTACAATAATTTTAAGTTACTCTAATACAGTGTACCTGAGTACAAGACAAAGGAACTAAAACAATATTAATAAATTAGATTAATTCCCTCATTTAAAATTAAATACAAAAAAAAATATGATTCAATAAAAATATTATTTGCACAATAAACTAACTTAAAATAACACTTGAATTGATGGGCGTGGATCTAATAGTTTTACCGATATTCACTTTGAAATGGTTTTATTTTTTCCTTTAGTGTTAATTTTGGTACATATTTTATACATTTTTGTAACAGTTTTCTATAGGACTAAATCTATAATTCTTGTACTATTGGTGTAACTTTGTAATATTAAAGAAGACTTATTCTGTAATTAACGTAAAAATAATTCAAATAGAATATTCAAAATATCAAAATCTTGGAAATAATAATTACTAATGTGAAGAACTAATTATATACACTTAGTTTTAACTATTATTCTACGTTCGGAAAATAACTCGAAACGTAAAGCAATTGTCTTTTTTTTTTATTCAAAAGAAAACACAATAATACGGTTAGAAGAAATATGTTTTTCCAAATGAGGTTTTTTTAATAATGATATATGCATTATTTTTCGTTAACTTATTATACAGATGTATAAGATTTAAAATGAATATTAAAAATTCTGCGAGAGAATAAGACATTCATTTCTAGTACTGACTACATCGTATGTTTTATTGATACTACGTGAGAACAGTATTTGCGAAGCATTTCTAAACGACCCATAGATTTAATTTATTTTATACATTCCAAAATGATTTTTAACAAAATTTTATGTTATTCGTATATCGTTGGGAGTGTCTTACAGTGGACTATATTATTAAGAATTATTAAATATTTTTTACACATTATTAATATTGTATACAGTAGATTTAACAATGCATATAAAATAAAATATCATATTCGTGTAATTTTAAAACAATTAAATGACTGATTACGATACATGCTTAATAATAAGTAAAGATATTTTATGACCACAATTAGGAAAATACATTAAGTTATAAATTTTTTTTAATAATTGTCTATTAAAGAATATGAATATTATTGTTTATTAAATTCTTGTTTCTTAGCGGAATATATGTCATGTTTTCAATAACCCTAAAAGTATTAATTGTAGCTTTTAACTTTTGACAGATATGTAATAGAAAAACTCTCAAAATATCAAATCTATTCCCTTGTTAAGTTTTATATAACTTAATAAAAGGACCTGTAGACTAGAGATATTAGATAATATTAAACATTTAAAATCTGTGCATTGAATTATAAACATATGCACAATGGTACAAACAGACAAATTATTTAGTCCAGAACGAGTTTTGGTATTTATTATGGTAATAAGTTTTTAGTTATAAATAGCATAATTTATTACGAGTATTCAAAGATATTTCCTTTTTGCATTCAAAAACTTATTTGAGTTATAATCGCAATAATAAGTAAATATTGGACCGATATTAACAAAAAATCGGTGGACTAATGTCTTATTATCTGAGTTAACATACTCGTATATCAAACTCCATAAAATTCAGTACCTCAGGAAAACCTTAATCCAACTTGGTTTTAATTTTAAGTGATAACAGATGTTTAGTGATTTGAGTCTGAGGGGTGATAACAGCTGAAGTTATTATAAACAGCTGATAAGCAATAATCAATATTACTCTTGATATTAAGAACACTCAATTGTTTGTCTCTTTGAAAATGACCAGAAAAGCAATTTTAAGTTATTCTAATACCACCTGAGTATCATTAGAGGAACTAATATCACAATTATAATAAATAAATACAAATAACTTCTCTTACTTAAAATATTAAAAAATAAAAAAACGATTCAACAAAAATATTATCTGATCGAAAAAGTAACAAAAAAATATTACTCCACTTTGAAATCGCGGAACTAATCGTTTTACCGACATTCACTTTGAAACGGTTTTATTTATTTAACTTTTCTGTTTTGTTACATTTTTATACATTTTTGTAACAAATGTCTATAGGACTACATCTAAGTGTCTTTTGCATTATTAAATACATAAACAGCTCATTGAAGATAAACTTCTTTGTATACAGTTTATAAATAATTTTCTGATCAAATATACTTCAAAGAAATCTTCCACTTTGTAATATTAGTGTAGACTTGTTCTGTAATTAACGTGAAAATAATTCAAATAAATTAAAAATATCAAAATCTTGGAAATAATAACTATTCATGTGAAGAACTAATTATATATACTTAATTTTGACTATTATACTACGTTTGTAAAAAAAACGAAACCTATAACGATTGAATTGGATTGGATTGAAAGAAAACAACATTGTGGTTAGAAGTGTGTATTTCCTAATAAGGTTTTTTTATCATGATAACTGTAAGTATTTTACTATTATCTCATATAAAATGCATATGAATATGTATTGTTCGAGATAATATTACATAAACTTCAAGTACTAAGTAGATAATAAAAATAATGATTTGATTAAAGGCTTGATGTGGCGGTCAATGCAGATTCTAAGGTCACGTTGCAAAGTAATTTATTATATCCAATGTAAGTATATTATTAAGGTTATAAAAATAATAATAACTGTCCAATAAAAGTATGATATTAATAAATTATTACCTTTTTTAAATACTATAATATCAATTTGTAAGTGTTTGTAATATTGTTATTTCAATTCCTTTTCTTGACACATTTTTTCTATTAATAATTGAAAAATATTTAAGTCTTTACATTTATTTAATTAAATCGATTACAGAACTTAAAAATAGAAATATTATACATTGCTTCATATAAATAAAAACATAAAACATATATTTTAACTTCAGTTAACTGATGTTGTTATAAGTTTTCACATTCACAGCAGGGCCGTCAGGAATATAATTTCAGTCCCCACTGATAATTATATAAAATATCGTCTAAATCTTAATTCAGACCACAAATTGTTGTTTATATTACTACAGGTATTATCTGGAAATAGGAAAAAAATATTTATATAGAATAGAGGTACAATATATATATAAATTATATTTTTGACACGCTACAGCTGTAAAAAGAAATAAATAAGTAAATAATACGGTCTTGTCTCGTGTCATAAAACCGTTCCTAATAATTGGGATAATCGCTTTTATGCTGCGTTCAAACGCTTTCAATTGCTTTATTGGGCTCGGCTCGGATTGGGCTGATCTAATAGCTGGTGTTCCACAAGGCGCTGTTTTATCTCCACTTCTTTTCTCTATATTCATAAATGAAGTCACTAAAGTTATATCTTCTCGCTACCATGTCTATGCAGATGATTTGCAATTGTACAGACACGCACACATTGAGGCACTTGACTTAGAGATTGAATTGATTAACGAAGATATGAAGCGGATTAAGGAATGGGCCTATTCTTTTGGTCTCTCAGTTAATCCAAGTAAGACTCAGGCTATACTTATTGGAAGAAAACAACTATCACAAAATCACAAAGTTGATTTTAACACCATCCCACAAATTGTATACAATACAACTGTTATACCTTTTACTGACACTGTTAAAACTTAGGTTTAACAATGGACTACAATCTATCTTGGTCGTCACATGTAAATGATATAAGTAAGCGATTTCATTATTCTTTTCACTCTATGAGACGTCTTCAGAATTTACTCCCTGTAAAATCAAAAATACTTTTAACTCAAACTTTATTACTTCCTCTCCTCGATTATGCTGACATATGCTATCTGGATGCTACACATGAGCTACTTGACAAACTAGATCGGCTTCAAAACTTGTGTATAAGATTTATATATGGATTGCGAAAATACGATCACATATCCGACTACCGACGTCAATTAAAGTGGCTACCAATTCCTCTTCGCCGGAATACGCATATCTTAAATAATCTCTTTAATATAATTAAAAACTGTGCACCGAATTACCTTACTGAGCGGTTTAGAATGACGACTACAAATATGAAAGGTACACATGAACGCAATGGTCTGTGCGTTCATGTGTACCTTTCATATGCAGAGAGTATAAAATATAAATTAAAATTCACCTCAAGGTTCAAGTTAATTGCCACGTTAAGGCTCTGGAGTTGAATAGAATTCAGTATTAAAGCTGCTTGTTTAACATAGTATCAAACAGCGAGGGGTCATGACATGGTGGTCTGCAGCATCGGTAACCATAGCAATAATTGCGCTGTTTAGACACAGGTACATTGTATATAAAATCCTAGAATACAATATCCGAAACCTTTGCTAAACAAAAACAAGTGTACACTTTTTTTTTCTGTATTTCTTTAATTATAGTTTCAATTTATTACATTCCTGTCTCCAACTCTTAGCAAAGAAAACGTAGCCGTAGCGGTGATACGACAAATGGGGTTTTCTTAGTGGTAAACGCGCAAACCTGTGTCTTTAGGGGATTGAACTGAACGTGGTTCAGTTCACCCCACTCAGAGACCATCCCCAGGGAGGTATCTATTGAAGACACAAGTTTCTTTCGACACTCGTCGACGTTTTCCCGAGAGAGACCTGCACGACCGGAATATACCGCATCCCCAGTGCTGTCATCCGCATAACAATGTATGTTGGAAATATCCAACATATCATTGATGTGCAGGAGGAACAGAGGGGATAGCACGCAGCCTTGGGGTACACCAGCATTCACGGGCTTGGGGTCCGAGCAAAAACCGTCGAGAACGACCTGTATGCTCCGCCCAGTGAGAAAACTGGTGATCCACTTGCATAAACTTTAGGGAAGCCCATAGGAAGGTAGCTTCGAAAGAAGCCCCTTGTGCCATACACGATCAAAGGCTTTTGCCATATCCAGACTAACTGCCAGACCCTCTCCCTTGCTTTCAATAACCGCTGCCCAATGGTGCGTAAGGTATAACAGAAGATCACCAGCTGATCGACCATGGCGAAAGCCATACTGCCGGTCATTGATCAGCTGGTGATCCTCGAGGTACGTTAGGAGCTGTCGGTTGATAACAATCTCCATTATTTTGGAGAGAAGGGAGGTAATGGCGATAGGTCTGTAGTTAGCTGGGTCCGAGCTATCACCTTTTTTAGGGATCGGATGGACAAGGGCACGCTTCCATGAGACCGGGACTACGCCTTTAAGGTAGGAGTACCGAAATAGACGCGTTAGCACTGGAGTCAACTCAGGGGCTCACGTTCGTAGCACTAATGGAGAAATGCCATCCGGCCCACTCGACTTATGAACGTCCAAGGAAAAAAGAGACTGCCTGATAGTTTTTTGCCGAAAAACTATTTCCGGCATTGAACTCTGACACCGCGGGATGATAGGCGGTGACTTCACTTGGTCGTCCAAAGTCGAGTTGGAGGCGAAAAGAGTGCCCAAGAGATCGGCTTTCTCTTTTGCCGTGTGGGCCAGAGAGTCATTCCCCATGTGCAACGGCGGTAGGGACGGCTGGCTAAAGTTACCCAGAGTGGCCTTGGAAAGCGCCCAGAATTTGCGCCTGCCAGGCGGGTACTTTGCCAGCTGATCCCTAATTTTTGACGACATGCTTGAACTTTGCTCTAGCAATTTGCCGTTTGAAGAATCTGGAGGCACGGTTGTATTTCTTCTTCTAGAGTTCGGATCCTTAGTGACTAACGCATTAGCCCAAGCTTGATAAGCCTGCCGTTTGCCAGCTGCTGCAGCCCTGACAGACGCATCAAACCAAGGCCGCGATCTGCCACCAAGTGGTACCACAGAGCTTGGTACAAATAGTTCCATGCCCTGAAGTATCACATCAGCTACAGCCGCAGCGCAGTCACTAGGATCATTGGAAGGGAAACAAATCGGCCCCCATGGGTAGGATGCAAAAAAGGACCGCATTCCATCCCAATCCGCTGACTTGTAGTGCCAAACGCGTCGAGTCGCAGGTCTTGTGCGAGCAGGACGTTGAATGGGCACTACACTCCGTACCAGACAGTGATCAGAGGAACCTAAGGGAGCCTCGACAGTGATCTGGTACTTTTCTGGATGTGTAGTCAGCAGAAGATCCAACAAAGAGGGCGTGTGGCTGTCCACGTCCGGTAGACAAGTGTGCGTCTTTACCAGCTGGGACAGACCATTTGCCAGAGAAAAGTCAAACACAGATCTCCCCGCGTAGTCGGTGGCACGTGACCCTAGCCAATCGGCATGGTGCGCATTGAAGTCCCCGAGGACTACGACTTCGGCGGAGGGAGTCTGTGAAACCAGATCGTCAATCTTCGCCTGAACATGGCCCAAGAGTTGATCCGTTTCTGCATTACCACTATGGGACCTGTAGAGGCACGCGTAGACTCTGACACGGTCGTCCATGTTCACGCGCAGCCAGAGTACAGACAGGTCCCGACCTTCAAAAACCTGAAGGCGACGGTAGCAGATATCCTCCCTTACGAACACAGATACCCCGGCGAGTGGTATAAAATGATGTTCTAGTTTATACCCGGGGTATGATAGGTACGCTGTGTCGCTAGGTTGAGATATCTGCGTCTCCGTCAAAAACAACAAGGCCGGCTGCGCCGTCTCAAGGTGGTAGTGGACGGCGTTTAGGTTCGAGTGAAACCCCCGGATGTTGCAAAAGTCCACATCTAGAGTGGAGCGGGGTGCCGCTGTTTGCCGTCGTTTGCCCTCAAAAAACACAACAGGCGATACTTTGCCCGCCCCAGATACGACGGGCAGCCCGAGCAAAATCCGAGGATCATTCCCCCGATTTTGCTCGGGGAGGGGGTCCGCGGCTTCATCAAAGCTGGTACCCTCCTGGGATATACTTTTTGGAGGCATCGCTATCATGTTTGGCAGGGGGGGGGGGTTGGGCTTCCGGATTCTCTCGCTCACCGACGGAACATAACCAAATGAATTTGGTTACTACACGTCGGTCTTCTGTGAGAGGGTGGTCCTTCCCCGGTCACAGAAACAGGAAAATATAAAAATAAGAAAATATATTACAAAAGGGGTGAAAAGGCGGTCTTATTACTAAAACGATCTCTTAGAAACAACCTTTAAAGAGATATAGTTATAGAAAACTAATTTTGCGCTATGCAAAAGTAACATAATTATAAAAATATTACTATATTTTTATATAAAATAATATGTATATAAAGATAATATATTAATATAATGAGTAAGTATATATTTACAAAAATCTAAAATTTATAAATATTTATCAAACATTCCTCAATATCGATACATATAGAAGAAATATAGGTCATATGTATAGAGAAAGAGGATATATTTAATCATAAAGACGTGTTACAAAGTAATATCTCAGTATAGATATAAGTATAAAATACTATTCAACCAAAATAAACATACACTCATCATATAAAAATAAACGTCACTGCGAGTATTTTATTTGCGCTCGGCATCCAACAGAAAAGTAATTTAGAAAAGTTGTTGACCAGAGTAACTTGTTATATTAAATCAAAAATAGAATAGACATCACACAACACACACATCTGCAAATAAGCAACATATATTATATTTCTGATATGTGATACTTTACTGCAATCGATATGAATTTAAGAAATATTTTATGAAATTGTTTTCAAAGACATTGCAGACATTAAAATTTTCCAATAAAGTTTTCTAAGATTATGACATTTAAATAAAACTGTTTTATTGCCATCACACGACTTTATGAATAACATTTATTTTGGTCATAAAGTCGTGTGATTTAAAATATAAATTAAAATTTCACCTCAAGGTTCAAGTTAATTGCCTCCATAATGCTCTGAAGCTGAAAGGTCAATTGAGTGTCTCATAATAAGCACTGCATGGCTCTGGAAACATAGCTTTACAAAGAATTCATGTTTATGCAACATTTATGAAGTATTTTTTTAAACTTTGCTTCACAATAATTAATTCCAATATAATCACATCCTAATAAAATGTTTTATTCTAAATTAATCTTTTGGAATCAAATTAAGTAATCAAATAGTAATAGGTTTACAAAAATAAACTTATTTTTTACGTTGGTGTTATTAGTACATGACCGTGGACCGTGGTGGTGACTAGTGATCCTAATGTCACCACCACAGTTACGGATTTGATTTAAAATAGGTCTATAGCAAATAATTTAATTTATCAATTACAAACACCACGACACGCAAAACACAAAAACACTCAAATGTCAGATAGTTATTAATTATTAATATATTTCATGCTATATTAAAAAAAATTATGCTATGAAAAGGACGATATTTCAAGTGGAGGAACACTAATGTTTAAAGGATTTTGCTTAAAGCATTCTCTTTTGTAGTGTTTACAGTATTAAGGAAGAAGCAACTGATATTGCACATTCTATTTAACTTTACTAGTTAAAATAACAGAATACACTAGTTTACAGTTGAGATAAAAAAAATATTTTTTATTTGGAAGAAGATAAATTATTTCCAAGTAACGAAAATTTAAAATAAGAAATTATTTTATTTACCGTCTTAGCTTCCTATGTTTTACCTGTGTACGGTATGTGAAAGGCAATTTATTTTCCGTTTGATTTCTTCATTCGAATTCCCTTGGAATACTGCTTTTCAATTGTCAGAGCGTAGAAAAAACTGGTAAATCCCATCGAGAAAAATAATAGTCCTATTACATCTCAGAGTAATGATACTAAATTGATCCGATCACGTTATTACGATTTAATGTATCGAATGTAATATTTGAATACTTAACAAGAGAATATGTTAAGAGGATACTTCAACTTTGATTAACTTTTGCAATGACTCACATATAAGTCAGGGTATTTGAACTAAAGTTACTGATAAAAAATGCCGATGACCGTAAGGATTCTATTCATCAAAACATGTAATTATAACAGCTGTTTATGTATATTCGATTCATAGAAATACCCCATATCTAGATTTTAAATTTTACAACAGCTAATGTTAGATACATGACAGGACCACTCTTTTAGTTTCAGAATCACGCATTCAAATTGGATGGCATACAAGGCATGGCTGCAATTATTGCTGACAATTGTACCTAGATTTGACTAACTACACTTCAAATTTCAAAAATACTGATGATAAATTGTTTAAATCCTATCTTAACTAAGAAATAACAATAATTAATTATGGCTGGATGAATAGTCAATATCTTACGTCAAAGTATACCAAATCTTAAAAAGCAGTTACTAGTTTTGTAGTATAAGGATACATCTTTCTTGTTTTAATAAAACTTGTTAACATTTTTTTATTTATGTATATATAGAGACACTGGAATTAATGAGATTACATCGGAATGTTCATTTGTAACTAAAGCCTTCCCTGGCTTTATTTAGAGAAGGAAAAGATTTCACAGGTTGGACACCAATAATCTTCGACACATTGAATGTCACTGGCAAAACAAAAAATGGTTTTATGTCTACAATTATTATCGTATTTAGATTATTAAAAAAAACGTTTTTTAGTTAAAAAATATTTATTACTTTGAAAGTTTTATTTTCGGTATTCTTTGTGATATACAAACATATATAATTGTATTTAATTCATTGAAGAGATTACCAAAAACTCTCCCAAATGTACTTTGTAATGACTAAATTCTTGAACGCTGACGTAACTGTCTTAGGTATTATGTTGATTTACCTTCTACTCTTCTTTATGAAGCAAAACCTCATTTCAGAATCGTTTAGTATTGGACAGTTAGGTGACTAAAGGTTTGATATGATAAATGGTTATTTATAAAATAAGTAAACCAGTAAAAATTGTATGACCACAATTAACTCAAACAAATATACAACATAATATTTATATGCTACCTTTTATATAATTTTTTTTGAAGAATATGAATTTAGCTACATTCATGTTTCTTGACTCAACTATGTTTATATAAAAAGTTATCAATCTTTCCCATTCTCTCGCTAATATTTCTATTAGTGCAATATTTATTAAATAAATGACGACTATATTAACTGTAGAAATTCTCTAAAAACATTTAATTGATTCTCTTAAGATTAATAAATTGACCTGCAAACTGCAACTATTAACATACCTTTGAACAATAAATATTTATACAACCCATACAAAGTAAAATTAGTATTCAAATGTCAATCAAAACTTAACTTTGGAGAAGAGCAGTTAAGTAAGTCACAACATTCATAAAGCCAACAGTAAATTAATTAGTATTCCAGGTCTGTCCAGAATCTGTTTGAATTTAAAAGAATGTAAAAATGTATACATTTATATTTGACTGGATATTTGTTTTATAACTTATTTATTAAATAAAAGTACGAAGAAAATAAGATTGAAAAGCCTTTATATTTATCAGTCGCTCGTAAGAAACAAAAGTCCAATAAGTGTATTACTCTAACACACATTCAATTTGTAAACACTGCTCGTAGTTAACACACTAACATGTTAACTCTATTACCACATAACACTATTTACACACACTATTGCAATGTTATAGTGTGTGAGTTTATGCGTTTTATGTCACTAAGAGAATAAGTAGAAAAACGATTAATTTGTAATTTCTCTTAATAAAGATAATCATAATTATTAAATAGGTTTTCTTTTTCAGCTGAAATTCTCATAAAGGATAATATTGTATTAAACTCGTGTCATTTTTATTTCAATATCAGTTCTTTATAAGAATATGAAAGCTGCTTTGTTTAACATTGTGTCAAACAGCGAGAGGTCATGATATAGTGGTTGACTACTCCACTAACTACAGCATGTAATTATGTCGCCAATTACTTTATACATATAACATATTACGACCTTAATTACTTTCGTTTCAACGAGAAAGTTATCATTTTAAAAATATAATGTGAAATATTTATATACAATCTAATAAATATATTTATTTTTTTGTCGGTTTGCATGTTTGTATGTTTGTCTCTCCATTTTTGTGCAGCACCGTAAAAATCAATAAAGAATTTTGATATTTTTTATATATAGGTTAATAGGTTGTAGGCCAGTCAATAAACAGAATGACATCTACTTCGCTAAATTCCTTATATTTTGCAGGAAAATACAAAACAATATTTGGGCTACAATTACCACAAAAATATTAATCGGTCATTAATAAAATGTGGTGTGATGCAACTTATAATCTGAGTTAACATATATTAAACTCCATAAAACTCGCTTAAGGGGTTACCCCCACTTGTAGCACCAAAAAAAAGGCCTTTTTCATGATTTTTTTTAAAGAAAACTACAAAACTTTTTTAATCGATCAATATATCATCTGAAAGAATACATCTTGAAGAACTTTCAGTAATTTTTTTGTAGTTAAATATTACATTGTTTAGTGGCAAATGGCTGGCAATGAAAAAATATTTTCATGGGTATGGTTTGCGGTGACCAACATCGTGGTAAAGTGGATCATCTGAACTAAAAAATGTGGATTGATTTAGTCAAATATAAGTATAAACTAGTCTTTAATCGAAGGATTTTAAAAAATATTCATTTTTCACAAAATGGCAGACAGTCAAAGTTAATGGTTTAATTTTAACGAAAAAAAGTGCCTGTTTTTTGGCTATAAAACGGCCATTTCTTCTCGAAAAAAAAAATCGAACGATTAAAGACTACATTTTTATGTATTAAATAAGCTTGCAAAATTTCAAGAAGATCGATTCATAAGTGTTCGAGTAATCTGGGTCACCGACTTCAGAAATGCCATTTCGAGAAAAACGCGTTTAAAGTTTCAATTTCAGTTTACCCGAAGAAAATATATATTTTTTTTGTAAACTTAAATCTAAAATCTAAATCTGTAATTATCTATTCTAGGCCCATACAGAAATTCTTCCACCGACGATGCCGCTTGCAAAACGTACTGAAACTTCCAGTTTCCGTTTCGCCAGCTTCGGGTTAAAAACACCCTTCCTTTTTTTTGGTAGAGATTTCCGTAAATTATCACTTTTTCTTGTTTCTCGCGAACCTTTTTTTCGATCCATTTTTAAATATAAAATGAATAAAAACTGCGCTTATAATATTGTGAACGACAGAATATACGTCTTATCCAGTCAAACTTTTGAGCTACTCTGACGAGTTTAGACCCTAACAAACAACAAAAATAAGTTTCTACAAATTCCAGTCTATTATATGAACGTTGTGAATGTCAGGTATACGAACCCTTTTTGTCGAACAATGGATTAAAACCGAATAGAAGGTGGAGCGCTCCAAGACTACTGTCTAGCCGGTAATTAACACAACGGATTATTTTATTTCAACGCTCATATCTCAGTTAATTTTGTTCGGATCGACTTGAAATTGTCAGGACATATTTTCAGATACTTATACTTCAAAACAATGCAATAAAAAAAAAAACGATTTTTTTTAAATCACAAGTGGGGGTAACCCCTTAAGCGCATAAAACCTCAGGAAAACCTTAATCAAACTTGGTTTTCATTTTAAGTGATAACAGATGATTAGTGATTTGACTCTTGACAGCTGAAGTTATTATCAGCGGCTAATAAGCAATAATCCTAATACCTTTGTAATTAAGAACACTCAATTGTTTGTGACTTTCAAACTGACGAGGAAAGCAATTTTAAGTTATTCTAATACCACCTGAGTATCACTAGAGGACCTAAAATCACAATTTTAATAAATAGTTACAAATAACTTACATTATTTAAAATATTAAAAGATAAAAAAACGACTTCAATAAAAATATTATTTGATCAAAAAGTAACAAAAATATAACTCGACTTTGAAATCGCGGAACTAATAGTTTTACCGACATTCACTTTGAAACGGTTTTATTTATTTTACTTTTCTATTTTGTTACATTTTTATACATTTTTGTAACAAATATCTATAGGACTACATCTAAGTGTCTTTTACATTATTAAATACGTAAACAGCTTATTGAAGATAAACTTCTTTGTAAATAATTGTCTGATCAAAAACACTTCAAAGAAATCTTCCACTTTGTAATATTAGTGTAGACTTGTTATGTAATTAACGTGAAAATAATTCAAATATAATATTTAAAATATCAAAATCTTGGAAATAATAACTATTCATGTGAAGAACTAATTATATATACTTAATTTTGACTATTATACTACGTTTGTAAAAAAACCGGAACCGATTGGATTGGATTGGATTGAAAGAAAACAACATTGTGGTTAGAAGTGTGTTTTTCCCAATAAGGTGTTTTTTATCATGACAACTGCAAGTATTTTACTATTATCACATGTAAAATTCATATGAGTATGTATTGTTCGAGATAATATTACATAAACTTCAAGTACTAAGTAAATATTAAAAATAATGGTTTGATTAAAGGCTTGATGGTGTGGCGGTCAGTGCAGTTACAAGCAATTTCAAAGGTCGTGGCTTCGATTCCACAGGGTAAAACTTTAATCCATAGATTATGATGGTACTTCAATGAACTTGATGTTCGTTATTAATATAATTTAGGATTTTTATTACTTACTTTATTTCTTGTTTAAAAAAAAAATCACAAGACAGAAACATTTTTTAAAAATTTGACCTTAACAGTTGACCTTGTAGATAGGTATAACCTAACTGAACACACAACAACTCAAAAACATAAGAACATACGAGAAAAATGAGAAAATAAACAACACAACAGAGTAATGACGTAGCGGTCTCATTACTAAAGCGATCTCTTATTGACAACCTTTGTGGGATGAATTGTTACTGAGAACTACGGATAGTGCAATAAGAAGGATAGACACTTATGAATGAATATTGAACAATTGAACATGAATTATTTGTTGATATTTGACTTAACAACATCAACATCAGCATAGAAAGGAAATACAGGTTGCGAGTGTAGAGCAAAAAGAAATATTAAAGCATAAAACAACAAATAAAATATCTTATATAAATATCATAAAGTCATAATATGTTAACAAACGTCGCTGTGAGTATTTTATTTGCTCTCAACATCCAAGAGAAAAGTAATTTAGAAACGTTGATCAAAGTAGCTTACTACTGTCCAATAAAGGTATGATATTAATAAATTATTAACAATTTTAAATACTATAACATTAATTAGTGATTGTTTGTAATATTATAATTTCCATTAAATGGTCACACTGAGCTTGAAGTCAACTTTTAATTTTCTATTTCATTTACTGTAATTACAAATTAAACAAGGCTCGTAATTAATTATAACATGGCGATGACAGTTTATTAATTATTTTTATTTTTTCCAACGTCTTTGTTATTAATAATTTTAAAATATTTAAGTCTTTATATTTACTTGATTAAATTGATTACGGAATTGAAAAATAGAAATATTATATTTAGCTTCATATAAATAAAAACATAAAATATATTTTTTAACTTCAGTTAACTGATGTTAGTATATGTTTTCACATTCACAGCAGGGTCGTCAGTAATATAATTTCAGTTCCCACTGATAATATAATATAAGGAAAATCTTAATTCAAACCACAAATTGTTGTTTATATTACTACAGGTATTATCTGGAAAGGTAAAATATATTTTATTTCTTATATGTGACAGTTTTATGTGATAACAGTTGAAGTAACAGAAATAAATCCCAGGTATTAGATTGTTTTCATACATTGTATACATTGTAAATTTTTTATAAAGTTTTCTAAGATTTTCACATTTATATGCTACTGTTTATATAGATATGGATAAAACTATTAAAACTTGAACGTTATTTAGCATTTAGGGTTGTTTATATTGTTAATAAAAATTTTTTTTTTCTTTCGGATAATTTGACGGTAATAACGGTTAATAAATAAATTATTTTCTGACATGCTACAGCTGTAGAAAGAAATAAATAAATAATACGGTCCTGTCTCGTGTCACAAAACCATTTCTTAATAACTGCTGAGTAATCTTCATCTGATAAAACCGCGGAGTCACTGTGGTGGGATAATCGCTTTTGTGCTGCCTTCAAGCGCTTTCAATTGCTTTATTATCATTTCCAATATCTATGATGTTATCTGTGCTTCAGCCGTTCAATAGTAGGGAGTTTTTCAAGAATTATAAATATAACGATACATAAAGCCTGTGTGGCAATTTCTTCTTTTACAGTATATACTCGTACATTATTAAAAAATAAATTATTAACCTTTCCCATGACAGAGTATAAAATATAAAATAAAATTCACCTCAAGGTTCAAGTTAATTGTCTCCATAAGGCTCTGAAGCTGAAAGGTTAATTGAGTGTCTTACAATAATCACTGCTGCTGCTCTGAAAACAAAGCCGAGAGAAATTTTGCGATACGACACGGCACGGCACGGCACGGCAGGGCACGACACGACACGGCACGGCACGGCACGGCACGGCACGGCACGGCACGACACGACACGGCACGACACGGCACGGCACGACACGGCACGGCACGACACGGCACGGCACGACACGGTACGACACGGCACGGCACGGCACGGCACGGCACGGCACGGCAGGGCACAGCACGGCACGACACGATAAGACAAGACAAGACATGATTGGATACGGTACGGTACCGTACGTTTCGGTGCGATGTGATACCAGAGATTCAAATCCAAGCTTTATACAATATACATTTAAACTTATAGATCAAAATAAAATAACGATATTAAGATTTTATTTAGTTTTGACTTATGGACACACTTTGTTTAAGGTACGTAGATGAGAAATACAGAAGTAGTCCACTGCTCTGTTCAATTTTTGAAAGAGAACTACCCTTTACTATATTTTAGCTCCCAACATCTCACCGCTCATTGATATCTAGCATTATGGTTATTTATTTTCAAAGTAAAGCGCTGATGCTTTCGAATTGATGGAATAAATTAATGCTAAATCGTTATATTTGAAAATATTTAAAATTTATTTAAAATTTATACAAATTTTTATGTTTTGCTTTAAAAAAATATATATTCCGAGTTGGAAAAATATCTAATAAAAAAAAGTATCTAATCTTGATGTGTATTAAATAAACCGTGTCAGTTTATTTTATACACATCAAGATTTTTTAAAAGTATAATGTAAAAAGAGCCTATAGTCCAGTCATCTATATACGAGTATATGCTAACGCCATCTAGTCAATTACAATAAAATTAAATATTATCATATCTCAATTTGTTCCAATATTGTACTGACTTTGTTAAAAGTGATTTTGTCTTTAATTTGTTAAATGTAAATATTTAATTTATCAGATTTGTTTTATTTGACGTACATAAGTGATCAGTGGTTATGATCCAAAGTGGAAAAAAATATAAATTCATAAATTAATTAAAAATAAGTTTACCTAAAAACTACAGTCAAATTTCAATTGGCAGGAATTTCTTTATTGAACTGACACTTTTAAATGTAATTTTGTTTAGAAGAGCGATAAATAAATGAAGGTTACAAAAATATTAAGCTTACTACAGCTATCTCTAAATGTTATTCGACCCAAATAAACAAGACTACATATGTATGTATGTACATACTCGTATATATCTGTGTAGATATTTTCATTGTTTTGTGACAAAGTATTCATAGTATTATCAGTGATTATAATTCAATTACTTGAAATTAAAGTAATTTTATTTCAATAAAATTATATTGTTTTTTTTATTTCTGTAATTACAATTAAATAACATGAAATTAAATTATTTTTTAAATTTATTTATAGAAATATTTATATTTATATTTATTAATAGAAATAAAATTATTTTAATCTGAGTATTTTCCGTTATCAATTTTGAAATGTCGTTTGAAATACATTGTATTATTCATTTTTTTACTATTATTATTAAATATAATAATTGTAATATATCTTTTCCTTATTAATTTATGTTCTTGAAAATTTATTCAAATCAATTTTATGTCGCCACATCACATAAAAACTACTCAGTCGATCTTGTTGACGGGCTTCTATAGAAAATTTTTTTTTTTAATAAAATCTTGATTTGATCAAAAGTTATAAAAACAAATCCCCATAGACTTAAACTTAACTGTCCTCGCACGCGCTTCTTCATAATAAGCTGAGTCCCTTCATCACATGAAAACTAATGGAGCGATTTTAGACAAATTTGGCAGGATTGTAGAACTAATAAATAAGCATCTACAGAAAAAAAGCAGAATGAAAATAGCTTGATTAAATCAAAAGTTATAAAGAAAAAACCAAGAGACTCGTAATTGTCTCGCTCGTAGTCTAACTTTCATGGCGACAAACTATTTCAATTAATTGTTTATTATTGTTATTGAATATTTATTTCCTTTTATTCTTTTCTAATGGATTTTCCTGCGCTCAGCTCAATTCCCGCCACGTACGATGGGCGAATCCGAGTTTATAATCTCTCTATCTGATGAGTACTTTAATTTCTATATATATAGAAATAGAATAGAAATTGAATTTTCATGTGTTTCCGACAAAAAATTGAATCCTGATAAAAGGAAGACTTAAAATTGGGATTCTGACGTCATGATGTTATTACCGACTTTGATTTCATCATTTTCTGGATGAGAATTTCGTTTTCCAATAACCATTTAATCTGTTTATAATATAGGGTTCTCTCCTTAAGGTAAGATTTAAATAGCAAACAGGAAATTTATTTTCTGGGTCTTACTTCACTAGTGCTAAAGCAGATTTTCGGTAAATCATTAACTATATGTTGAGACATACAGAGTAAAATACTTAACAAGTAGAAGTGGTCCATTTGTCTATAATACTAACATTAATCGCCTTTGTACAACGTCACTTTAGACGGGAAACAAAGAAAATACAATATCATTTTAAATGAGTCTTTAAGCTTGTCATATTTTGAATTACTTTACTGTTTTATATATTTAAAAAGCAGTTTCCAATAGTTAAATAGTCCAAATATTTCTGTCAAAAACTTTTAAAGTAATTACTAAGTAATCTCTGATATTAATCACGCGCAGTCCCGATTAATCGCACTTTTATCGCTGCGTCCAGACTAAAGCGCTTTCATTGCTTCAAGCGCTTTTATTTCTTTTGTATAGAATCCAATATCGATTTTATCTATGTCACAGTCATTCAACCAAAAGTTTGTATTTCTAAAATCTTGCAATTTTCATATCAAAAACTACCAAAAATATTATACTAGAAGATAGTTTAAAGGTTAATTATGTCAACAATAAAAATGAAAACTAAGTTTTAATTCTTTTATTGAAATAAAACTTCGATTCAATTTTTTCACAATTATTTTACACTTTCACATTTCTTTTTTTAAATAAAAACAATTATGAGAGAATTATGTAAAGTTTCTCTTTCTTATTTGTACCTTATTTTAGATATCTGTATAATGTCAACACTGTCAAAAACATTGAAGCAAATCGGTTTATTTTTTAAGTTAAATGGTTTTTGAAAGACGGCTTCAATACCTTTCATGATGGTTGCTAATAAATCACTGCAGTTCGTGATGCTGATTTAATAGTGAATTTAGTACAAAATATGTGGAGTCACGTGGTTTAAGAAGCCACATTTCATCAGCGAAGATGTTTCGATGTAAAATCCACTCGTATTCCGAAAGTATAACAACCGTGGTAAGCATGGGGTCATTCGTTGACAAAATAATGACTCATACATATTCTAATTTCAATTCTACTGACATGTTTGTATACGTGTTCGTATTCACAGCGGGACAGGCATAAAAATAATTTCAGTCCCCACTGATAACATAATCTAGATAAAATGTGACCTACATTTCAAATCAGACCACAATTGTTTTTTATATTACTACTGGTATTATTTAAATTTTATATATATCTAGAAATAAGCACAATATATTTAGTTTCTGATTTGTGATAGTTTACTTCAATCAATAAAAAATTATATAACCGAAATAAATCTCGGCAATATATATTTTATGAAACTGTTGCCTCTTTGCATACATTGTAAATTTTCCTATAAAGTTTTCTAATATTTAAATGTGAAAAATATTTAAATTAAACTATTTTACGGTTCTCACTCAAATTTATTGGATAACATTTTTACTTTCACAAGTCGATTCAACTTTTAAGGTTATTCTTCAAGACGTAGACATGATGATTTAAATATTTCGTAAAATTGCCGGTACAACTTTTGTGACATGCTGAAGCTTTGAAAATAAAGTAATAAATATTACACTCGTATCTCCTGTCACAAAACCATTTTCAAATAACTGCCGAGTCAACTTCATTTCATATTACGGAGTCACTGTGGTCGATGAATCACTTTTAATGCTGCTTTCAAGTACTTTCAATTGCTTTATTAATATTTTCAATATCTATGATGTTTTCTGTTCCACCCTTTCAATAACTAGCAAGGTTTTGTAAGGTTATAAATACATAAAACTATGTGGTACCATTATTATATGATACAATAGTTAACCTCTTACATGTAGAGAGTATGAAGTATAATATAAAATTCACCTCAAGGCTCAAGTTAATGGCTGCTATAAGACACTGCAGATGAAAGGTTACGTTTCTGAAAACAAAGCCTTTTCTAGCTTTGCTTCACAGACAAGAACGTAAAACATTTAATTATTTTCTTTTATTTCAATATCTATATGCAGCAATGCCCTTTTTTTGCTTTACTACGTGTTTTTTTAAGTAACTTTATGCGTAAATATTTGGATATACATAATAAATACCTTATACTAACTACATCATCCACTGATACGATAAGGTACGATGCGATGGACACGATACGACACGGCACGGCACGGCGCGGCACGGCGCGGCACGGCGCGGCACGGCGCGGCACGGCGCGGCACGGCGCGGCACGGCGCGGCACGGCGCGGCACGGCGCGGCACGGCGCGGCACGGCGCGGCACGGCGCGGCACGGCGCGGCACGGCGCGGCACGGCGCGGCACGGCGCGGCACGGCGCGGCACGGCGCGGCACGGCGCGGCACGGCACGGCGCGGCACGGCACGGCGCGGCACGGCACCGCACGGCACAACACGATATGATACGATTGATATTAGAAATGGATTTAAGCCATTGGACAACCGTTGTACGACATACAATTATACTTTATAATACAAAAAACAACAACGGCATTAAGGCTTTATTCAGTATTGGATATAGTATACTATTGATTTACAGACACATAATTTTGTTTAAAACAATAGATGAGATGAGACAATGCAGAAGTAATGTAGTCTGCTGCTCTGCTAGCGCGGTCAATACTTATGACAATCAGAATCCTAATACTAACAGCTGACGCTTTGGTAGTGTTAAAAAACATTCATACTCAGTCGTCAATTTTGCCGTGAAACTGATACCTCAAAAAAGTTTTTATGTTGTACATTAAAAATCTTTAAAAAATGAGTTAAAATATATTTTATTAAGTATAATTAAAATTTTAAGTATGATTTATTTTATTTCAGGTCCAAAATGGCGACCATGTCATATTGGGTGATCCATAAATAATATCCCAACAAGCAACACATATCAGTGATGCCAAAGTCGTACTAGACATACCTTGCCGAAACTCTCAGTTACTCTCAGATGACTATGCTCATTATTTATGTCAATTTCTACTATTCCCTTCTATCATACGTCATTTTCATGAAAATCACTTTATATAAGTAAATATTTAGGAAAAAAATATTTTTGACAAGTAAATAATAAAGGAATTATTTTTCCTCCTTATAATCACAAAATTGCAAAAAAACTCAATTGACTGAAATAAGTTACAAAATATAGAATTCAAGCTTATTTAATGCCGATTTTTTAACATTGTTCTGATCTCCTTAATATTTTTCATAGTCACCTCTTTACTATGCTGTTGCAGAAAGGTCACTCGGTAAAAACCTGAATAAACTTTTAAAATTTCCAATTCATCTATCTAAAGTTTTTTCCGTGATTACAATTCAAGTATAACTTGAAATAAGTTGAACCAACAGAGAGGACTAACAGCAGGTTTATTAGTCAGCTTTATTCTTTTGTTTACTTACACTTTTATAATTTCATTAGGAATTTCGCTGTTTATTACGTGTATTTAACGGAATCATTATCAAAGATAAAAATGTTCTTAGACATATTTTTTGCTGTGTTTGTAGAATTATCCTTAAATATTTAAATTATCCAATTCGATTCAAAGATAAAAGTTTCTCATCTTTGTTATTTTGTTTGGAACCTCGCAAGTTTTATCTTTCAGCATTTGGAAGTTGAAGTTTGATAAGATCAATATATGATTAATTATAATAAGACCTTTAACTGGACCTTAATATTTTGGAAGTATTTTGAAATAAGTAATAATATTGAAATTTTCTAATTTTGAAAATTAAAAATAATGTAGGTATTTACGATTTTTAAAGTTCTTTTTTATAAAACCCTATATAAGGAGACCCATTCATTTTTCTTCTATTTTAATTTATTAAGGAGGTATTTTTAAATCTGCTCAACTACGGACTATACGTATGGTCGGTCCATTAGTCCGAACAACTAAGTAATTTAGCAAAGTTAGATAAGACTTGGCAGTAGAGACCAGTGTTCTAATTACATTAGATATCAAAGACATTTGATGACATGTTGCTAATAAATTATAGAAATAATAATAAAAATTAAACTTTCTTCAAGAGTGAACGCTCTTGTTATATATTGTGTTTCAATAACAAGTATATTATCAATAACTTGTGATGAGTTTATTCATTAGTAATAAGTCTAAATCTAAACCACAAGATTAAATGAAATGAAACTCTTATTATTAATATCTTATAGGTTAATAAAAAGTGTTTTATTTCATTTAATCTTCTGGCGTTTGTAAGAAATTTAAGGTATGTCCTTTGAGAATAAGAAAAAAATAATATTTCTGGATACAGAATACAAATATCATTTAAATATGTAAAAAAAGTATCCAAAAGTATCCTCCTCAGATACTTGACACCAATACAGATAAAAACTGACAGACAAAAAAAAATTATATGTAACTACGTTGGTTATTTAATCCACAAGAGGGCTAAATATTCAAAATATTTTTTAAATAATATATTCAGTTACACTTAGTATATTCATATTTTGTAAGGAGGATATCGCGATGAAAGTTGAAACAAAACCTTTATTTTTTTTAAGTAAGAAGAGGCCAATCGAGTCTGGGTCACCGATGACAGGTGTTCACTGCCTATCACGAGCTCTTGGAACATCCGGGGAATCACACGAGTTGCCGGTCTCGGCACATACGGAGGTGGGAGTATATGCTTTTCTTGAATGCACCCATGTCCCGTCGATCCCAAAATATCGTCGATATATTTTAGTAGTATGTGTAAGAACACAGCCGCTCTTCATCGTACGCATTAAAAAGATAGAAACTGATATTGGGGTGATCCAGAGTAGAGATAAGAATAGTACTCCATTTCTGGTCGGACCTGCGCCTTATTTAGCGCAAGTCTTTTGGCCAGGCTTGAAATACTACCTCGCTCTATTGATCACTCCCAATTTAAGCCCACCTTCTGATTTACACGTTATTTAACATATATTTCAGAAGCTCTTCAATTCCTAAATATATTTTACCGTATTAAATATTATGATAATGGAAATTTGTTACCAGAAAACTTACTTAAGGGGTTTCCTTAATATTCATTTAATTCTTTGTACAAAGCTCCTATGAAATTAATAGTCTTATTGACTCTTACTAACGTATTTACTAAGAACCAAAAGATAATATTTAAATTCAATTTTCGAACACCCGGTTCTAAATTTAAATTGGCAATTGTTATTTAAATGGATCTTTTAAGTGTTTATTTAATGGTTGAAGTGAACATCTCTTTCCCGCTCTATTTCCAGTTTAATTAATTGTAATTACAACTCAAGTAAGGCTTGAATACGTTTGAGACAACGAATGCTTTATTTGTTCGTTTGTTTGTTCATTTTATTAATTGTACGTATTGTTCCTTCTTATAAGATCATTGGGAAATTCTATTCTTAAGATATTTTATTATTATAAATATCTATTATGAATTGTTTAACTTCACTGTTATCGTGAATGTTTTCGTATTCACTATATACCTTAATAGAATTTCAATCCCTGAAAATTGGGTCGAAATAAAAGGTAGTCCACATTTAAATTGCAAACAGAGTTTCTAGTTTAGCTGTTATTTGAATATCATTAAATAATTTTGTAATCGATATCTGCTAACTTTAACCAATATTTTTTATTTCCGTCTTTAAAAAGCTAAGAATTCCTTTATGGTCTTGAGTGTACGCATATATATAAAAGTTTTAGAAGATCTCTTACACCTTCCATTTCTTAGTTATATATCTGAAATTAAAAGTGTATTTATTAATAAGTAAATCTCATTACAGCATTGAAGATTTCTTAGTCGAAGTGATTAGTCAGTTAGTGGTTACTTAGTTGCAGGGATGATATCATATTGTTAAATTTATTTTAAAAAGATCCACTGTAAAGTTTCTGGCCAGCTCTTCTCAGCAGAGCAGCATTCTACTGACTGACTAAACTGACTATGTTTCAATCGTAGCGTTGAACTACACTGTACTATGCCGCTTTTTATGTAAATAGTCAATTTATTTTAAATATATACTTTCCAAACGTTATTTTTTATTCTGTATAACTTATAATATCTATCAATAATATAAATCGTATCTCTAACTCCTGTTACAAAACCATTTTCAAATAACTGCCGACTTACCCTCATTCGATGTTAGTAAAGCGGAGTCAGTGTGGTCGATAAATCGCTCTTAATGTTGCTTTCGAGTAGCTTCAATTGTTTTATTATCATTTTCAATAGCTATGATGTTATCTATGTTTCAGTGTTTTCATAAAACGTTATCATATAATAAAATGGTTAACCTTTTACTTGTAGAGAGTAAGAAGTACTCGTATAATATAAAATTCACCTCAAGGCTCGAGTTAATTACTGCTATAAGGAACTGAAGTTGAAAGGATACGTTTCTGAAAACAAAGCCTTTCCTGGCTTGTTTCACAGACAACAGCGTGAGACATTTAATTATTTTCTTGTATTTTAATAGCTAACTATATGCAGCCATGCCTTACATTTTGCTTTATTAGATGTTTTTATTTTTAACTTTTTTGCAGAGATATTTGTATTCGCTCAATGAACACCTTATACTTTTTACATCATCCGCTGATATGACAAGATATGACACGACACGACACGACACGACACGACACGACACGACACGACACGACACGACACGACACGACACGACACGACACGACACGACACAATTTTGTCTAATACACTGATGAGAAATGCAGAAGTAAATGAAGTCTGATAACAATCAGAAACTTATTATTTCTCGGTCTGTGGAAATCTAGTAATAATCGATAGATTTAAGAAAATCAAAATTGTTACAAGTCTTATAATGTAACAGTTATAATCAATTTATCATTAGGTTACGAAATGTTTTCAATGTAAGGGGCTGACTTTGGAAGTGTTAAAAATCATTCATACTCAATCGTCAAATTTATTAAATTATTAAAAACTATCTAATTTATCGACACCTAAAATTTAATCTAATGTAGCTTTTGTATTTTGCCGTGAAAAATATACACCACAACAGTTTTTATATTATACCAATAAAAATGTAAAAAAAAAATTATTAAAATATTTTATGTATGATTTTATTTTAAGTATGATTTATTTTATTTCACGTCCAAAATGATAACCATGTCATAATATTGAATTACAAATAGCAGAACACAAGAAACCCTAAGACTTTACTAACTAAAAAATAAACTGAATAGTCACGAAACTTATCCTTTATAATGCATAACGAACACTGATCTACAAAAAAAATGTTTGTGGGTCAAAAATCATGTAGAACAGTGTAATATACTACAAAAAAATATACATTTTATGAGATCTCATTTTGTTGCAATTTTATTTTGACTATAAATATTGATTTAACCTAATATTCCTACTTCGATTTGTTTAAATTATATATAGATATATATATAATTTCTTGGATTCATGTCATGTTCCTTAAAAATCAAAACAGATTTCAGTAGTTATTTTGTATTATTATTACAGCGATAAATAAAGATAACAAAAAATAAGCATACTACAGCTATCTTTAAATGTTATTCAACCTAAATAAACAAAGTCACATGTAAATAACTGTCTGTGTAGATATTTTTATTCTTCTCAGCGGAAACGAGAAAATAAAATATATTTATTTAGAAGAAAACACAATTACAGTACGAGTATTTACGGTATTGTTCAAGATTACAATACGATCATAAAAAGTGAAATTATTTTATTTATGAAATATAATTATATTACTTAGTATTTTACCGAGATCACGATTCAATAAATGTAATTAAAATATTTTTATTTAGGAGAAATAAAATTATGTTATATTACGTTAAAAGTGACGTTCCAAATACATTGCATTGTTCCGTTTTTTCCTATAATTATTGCATTTATTTTAATTACATCTTCTCATTATTAATTTATCTTCTTTAAAAATTATTTATAATCTATCTGATGTGTGTACTTTAATTTCGTATTCAAAGCGAGTCTATCTGCAATAGAAATTGAGTTCTCACGTGTTTCTGACAAAAAATTGGATCGTGATAAAAGGAAGACTTAAAATTGAGATTCTGATATCATGACGTTGTTTCCAAGTTTGATTACATTATTTTCTGGATAAGAATTTCATTTTCGATAAACATTTAATCTGTCTATAGTATAGAGTTGTCTCTTTAAGAGTAAGATTTGAATATCAACAGGTAAATTTATTTTTAGGGTCTTGGGTTAAGTAGAACTTTTCAATCTTGGATGTTCTAAGGCCCTAGTGTATAATTTCGGCAAAAGCAGTACCAGTGTGACATACAAACAATACATAACTTAATACATAAGTTTAGTATATAAGACAAACATTAATCAGCTGCTCTTTGTACGTCACTTTAGACGGAAATAAATAAATATAATATTATTTAAAATAAGCATCTTTAAGCGTGTATTTAAGCATGTACTCATGCAGACCAGGTATTATTTCATTTATTCAGATACTCTAGTCATAATAACTATTATAAGAGAAGTAAAGTTTAGTTTGTTTTGAACCCTGGAATATTTATTTTTGCTTTGTTGTTCATATATTTTTTTATTTAGATTCTTTATAATATTCCATGAGTCATTGTTACGTTATGAAAGCGTTTGTATTTGTATAGTAATCTGATTGTACATAGTTTCATATTTCATATTCCTATATAACTGTGAGTGTGTGAGTTAGATAGATACACACTTTAAACAAATATTATACACGATTTTCAAGTCTATGTAATAGTCTTCTATGAAAGGTGGTATATGGTACATAATGGTTAAACGTTAGAAGTCTTTGTGTAACAAGTGTGTTGGTTATATTATATTGTACTTAACAAATGCGCTATCAGTACTTCATTATCGATTGATAAGGCTTCGATTTCAATCGTATACCTTTATGCTCGATAACGTTGAAGTAAAGCTGGCTTTGTAAAATTGCTTTGTTAAATTAATGTTAGATAAGACATCTTATTATATATGTATATATACATTATGATATATCAAGGCAAAATCTGTGTATTAACAACATAATTTTTGGTAAAAATAATTGCTACGTTCAGTAATTGCCATAGAACTTAAAAAATATATTTTAAAAAATCTCTACTGGACAGATGTGATGAAATTTATTATGCTTAAGGTAATTGACCCGGTGAATATATAAAATACTTTCTACACTGGAAGCTATAATTTTCACAGATCACAAAAAAATATTTGGTCTATATATATCATAATATAAAAGAATGTAATAATAACTTTATAATTAATATTATTTTCATAATAAGTATTATTAATAAAAGCTTCGTCTTTGGTGGTTCGTAAAATAATCGCTTAAGTAATTGTAAGTTTCCATTAAGGTAATATGTTATACGAAACCCTTCACGTACAAATTACTTAGCATGAATTTAACTAAGTTCAGTATGACCGGTCTTGTGTTCTGTTATGTAACTCATGTTGCTTCCCTCGACTAAAAATGGCTTCGCTGTTAGAGAAAGTGTAACTAACTTTAAACAACTTTACTTACTGTGAACATTTCACACATATGTAAAGTAGACTTTACACTCAGTAATATTATACGATAATAAGCTTTTATGCACAAAACTATTACAGGTTGGATAAAATAGAAAAAACTTCTAAATGTTGTTAATAGAAAGAAAATACTATTTAATGTCAAATCTATAACAGCCACAAGGACTATGAAAGTGGTATAGAATATCGGGTGACCCATAAATAACATTTAGCAAACCACATAATATATCAATAATGTCAAAGTCGTACTAATGTCATAATAGACATACCTTAACAAAAAGCTCAGAGATGATGATCAGATGACGATACAATACAATAATGACCATACTGCATGCTCACTATTTATGTCAATTTCTTCTATTCCCTTCTATCATACGTCACTTTCATGGTGACATGCTTCTCGTCATATTATTTTTCACGCACTCCATTCATATCTTCTCTGGTAGACCTCGTGTCTTACAACAATTCACATCATACTTAAGACAAACAATTACTTCTCATCTTTTCAATCATTGGTGCTATAAAAATATTTCTTATTCATTTCTCACATTATCCATCCTCGTCACTTCTATCCGATGAGGAATCTTAATTATGGACATCCTCAACAGTATTGTTGTTTCACTTCTCTAGACATATCAAAATCATATTTGGGTAATTGTATCAAAGATATCAAAGATACAATTATCTTATACAATTATTATATATATACAAAGATATATATATATATATATATATATATATATATATATATATATATATATACATATAAAATAAATAAAATGTAGTATCTGTGTACTTCCTTCCCATTTTTCCCAATGAACCTTACTTAGACTTTCTTGAAAAGTGGGTACGTCGAAACAACAGATTGACTCACAACAACCGCACCGGATCACAGAACATGGCCTGGGAAACTTTGGAGATTCTAAGGCCCTGGTAACTATAAACAAACCTTTAAACTAAGATATAATATAACCAGGACCCCATCTAGTATGGCCCAAGTCCACTCAAGTCTTTCTTATACAAGTATTACATGGTCCAAGTATCGGAGTATAACGATTTCTTCCAATGTAGCCCACATAAGTAACAACAACAAATTAAAACTACAAAAGACTAGACGGAACGTCTCAAAACATAATAACAGAGAAAAGCACTAAAAACAATTGATTGTATATTAGCAAATGTAGACCAAATAAGTACGGAGTCACTATATGTAAGTAAGTATTTAGAGAAATTTATTTTTGATAAGTAAATAATATAGGAATTATTACATTCCTCTTTTTATTTATAAAATTGCCACAAGAATCAACTTGTTTAATATTTTTTTTAGAATACTTTTTAGAATGTTTTGCTGTCCTTATTATTCACAGTAACCTCTTTACTGTGCTGTAGCAGAAAGGTCACTCGGTAAAAACATGAATAAACTTTTAAAATTTCCATTTCATTTAACTCCATCTAAACGATTTTCCTTGATTACAATTCAAGTATAACTTGAAACACTATGGACCAACAGACAGGACTAACAGCAGGTTTATTAATTGGCTTTAGTCTTTTGTTTATTAAAAGTTTCGTATTTTCATTACGATTTTCGCTATTTATTACGTGTATTTAATGCAGTCGATTAAAAATAAAAATGTTGTTTTTAAAAACTTGTAGTTTAAAATTAGATTTTTTTTTTGTATTTGCATTTTCGTAATAGAATTACATTCCAAAAAAGAAATAAAATCGACTCATGTAACATAGGTTCAAATATTCAATAAAAAATTGTTCACATACAATCCATCCAATACATTTTTAATTATTTTAATTTTTAAATTACTCATTTTTTGTTACTTTCAAATAAAAAAAAATATATTTTTTTATTTCGTAGACCCATTTTTATCCCGTTTGTAGAGTTTGTAAATATTTAAATTATCAAACTCGATTCAATGATAAAAGTTTCTCATCCTTGTTAATTTGTTTGGAAACTTGCAAGTTTTAACGTTCAACATTTTGAAGTTAAAGTTTGATAAGATCAATACATGATTTATTAAAATAAGACCCTTAACTGGACCTTAATATTTTAGGAGTATTTAGAAGTAAGACCATGATATTTGATTTGTTTTTCTTTTATCTAAATTTGTTAAGGTGGTATTTTAAAATCTGCTCAACTACGGACTATAGAAATGGACGGTCCATTAGTCTGAACAACTAAGTAATTCAGCAAAGTTACATAAGACTTGGAAGTAGCGACCGGTGTTCTAACTACATTAGAATTGGAAGACATTTGATGACATGCTACTAATAAATTAAAGTTAAATTTTCTTCAAGAGTTAACGCTCTTGTTATATATTTTATGTTGTATTTTAATATCATGTATTTTATCAATAACTTGCGATGAGTTTATAATTATCTCAGATATTAATAATGACTGTTTAATTTCAACAAATCTTCAGATCCGGAAATACCGCCATACGTTGTTCGTACCACATTTTAGTAGTACTTGACAATCGCACAGTAGAGGATCGCCACGCGTCCATGTGCATTGCAATGGCATTGCAGGTGACGACCTGCTATGCGGTGATGAAATTCGGCGGCAAGTATCAAATCAAATAGCTCTTCGGCACACTCCCTGTTGTAAATACGATAAAAGACGTACGAAGAGGCCACATCTCTACCCAAAGCCAGAGAATCCAGGGGTTCAAAAGTAGAAGCTGATATTGAGTGATCCAGACCAGAGATGATGGAGTACTCCATATGTGGTCGGTCCTGCGCCTTATAGAGCACAAGTCTTTGGCTCAACTTGAAATATTGCCTCGCTCTATTGATCACTTCCAATTTAAACCTACCTTCCGATTTATACGTTATTTATATTTAAGAAACTATGTTAGTTAAGAATAAAATATATAGTGTTTCATTAATATTAATTTATACAAAGCTCCCATAAAATGAATAGTGTAATTGACTCTTACAAACGTATTTACTTAAAACCAAGAAATAATATTTAAATTTAAATTGAAAATACCCAGTTCTAAATTGTTGAAGTTGACTTGAAGTAAACATCTCTTTCCCGCTCTATTTCCAGTTTAATTGATTGTAATTACAGCTCAAGTAAGGCTTCAATACATTTGAGACAACTAATGATTTATTTCTTCGTTTGTTTGTTTATTTTATTAATTGTTCGTATTGTTCCTTCTCATAAGATCATTGGAAAATGCCATTCTTAAGGTATTTTATTATTATAAATATGTATTATGAATTACTTTACTGTTGTCGTGAAAGTTTTTGTATTCACTATATACCTTAATAGAATTTCAATCCCTAAAAATTGGTTCGGGATAAAAGGAAATCCACATTTAAATTGCAAGCAGAATTTCTATTTAGGCGTTATTTGAACAACATTACATAATTTTGTAACAGATATCTGCTAAATTTTACCAATACTTTTTATTTTTATTCGTCCTTATAAAGCTAACAATAACTCACCTCATGGCTAGAGTGTACGCATATACAATAAAGTTCCACAAGATCTCTTCCACCTTCCTTTTATTAGTTTTATATCTAAAATCGTATTATTAAATGAATCTTATTGTTGAGAGATTGAGAGTTCGTAGTTGATCGAAATGTGAGGAACTAAGCTGGAAACCAAGTTGCAGGGTTAATATTATATTTAACAGTTTCTTTCAATTTCTTTTAAAAAATCCATTATTAAGTTTCTGACCGGCTCTTCTTAGCAGAGTAGCTTTCTGAGCCAGTGCTAGCTTACTCACGGACTGAATAAACAGACTATGTTTCAAGCATAACGTTGAAATATATTCCGTTTTTTGCTGTAAATAATCAAACTATTATAAATATATACTTTCCAAACATTAATTTTTATTGTTCATAAGTTATTCATAATATCTTCATATATATTAAGTATACCTGTATTTTCGTTATCTGATATGCGACCATTTAATGGCCGCGGGGCAGTTCCGGGAACTTGTTGAATCACAGAGTAAGCCTTGGAGTGGCCTCGTGATTGCGGAGTTTGGGGGGAGAGATTAGGGTTTGAAGTTTCTTCCTACCGAGTCGCTTTCTAAGGAGCTGTTCAGGGGGGAGTTTCTTTTACCAGCAGAAAATGCACGGGTTAATCTTCATGGAGCGTGATACTACGGTCGTGCTCGGCGATAGTTAATCTCGACTTGGTGGGTTCCCGTCTAATACCTATTTGAAAAAGAATGACTCGTACATATTTTACTTCAATCTACTGAAATTTCTATATAAGACAGTCGTTTAAATAATTTCAATAACCACTGATAATATAATCTAGATAAAATGTCACCTACATTTTAATTCCGACCACAATTCTTTTTCATATTATTACCGGTATTATTTAAATTTATATGTATTTACAAATAAGCAAAAAATATATTTTATTTCTGATATGTGATAGTTTACTACAATCAATAAAAATTTAAATAACTGAAATAAATCTCGGCAATATATATTTTATGTGACTGTTGCGTCTTTGCATAAATTGTAAATTTTCCTATAAAGTCTTCTAATATTTTCTCGTTTAAATAAAACTATTTTATGACTTTCACTCCAATTTATTGAATAACATTTCTGCTTTAACCAGTCGATTCAACTTTGAAGGTTATTCCTCAAGACATGACTATTATTAAGAAAACAATGTGTATAACATTTTTTAAATATTTAGTAAAATTGTCGGTACAACAGTTATATAAATTCTTCTGTAACATGCTGAAGCTGCAAAAATAAAGTAATAAATATTACACTCGTATCTCTTGTCACATAAGCATTTTCAAATAACTGCAGAGCCAACTTCATTTCATATTACGGAGTCACTGTGGTCGATGAATCACTTTTAATGCTGCTTTCAAGAACTTTCAATTGCTTTATTAATATTTTCAATGTCTATGTTATTTTCTGTTCCACCCTTTCAATAACTAGCAAGGTTTTGTAAGGTTATAAATACATAAAACTATGTGGTAGTTAACTTACGGTACAGTATATAACCTTTTACATGTAGAGAGTATGAAGTATAATATAAAATTCACCTCAAGGCTCAAGATAATTACTGATATAAGGAACTGAAGTTGAAAGATTACGTTTCTGAAAACAAAGCCTTTTATAGCTTTGTTTCACAGACAACAGCGTGAAACGTTTAATTATTTTCTTTTATTTCAATATCTATATGCAGCAATGCCCTTTTTTTACTTTACTACGTGTTTTTTTAAGTAACTTTTTTGCGTAAATATTTGCATATACATAATAAATACCTTATACTTTCTACATCATCCACTGATACGATAAGGTACGATGCGATGGACACGACACGACACGGTACGGCGCGGCACGGCACGGCGCGGCGCGGCACGGCGCGGCACAACACGATATGATACGATTGATATTAGAAATGGATGTAAGCCATTGAACAACCGTTGTACGACATACAATTATACTTTATAATTAAAAAAACAACAACGATATTAAGGCTTTATTCAGTATTAGATATGGTATAATATTGATTTACAGACACATAATTTTGTTTAAAACAATAGATGAGATGAGACAATGCAGAAGTAATGAAGTCTGCGGCTCTGCTAGCGCGGTCAATACTTATGACAATCAGAATCCTAATATTAACAGCTGACGCTTTGGTAGTGTTAAAAAACATTCATACTCAAACGTCAATTTTGCCGTGAAACTGATACCTCAAAAAAGTTTTTATGTTGTACATTAAAAATCTTAAAAAAATGAATTAAAATATATTTTATTAAGTATAATTTAAATTTTAAGTATGATTTATTTTATTTCAGGTCCAAAATGGCGACCATGTCATATTGGGTGATCCATAAATAATATCCTAACAAGCAACACATATCAGTGATGCCAAAGTCATACTAGACATACCTTGAGGAAACTCTTAGTTACTCTCAGATGACTGTACAATACCATAACGACCATACTGCATGCTCGTTATTTATGTCAATTTCTAGTATTCCCTTCTATCATACGTCATTTTCATGGAGACATGCTTCTCGCCATATTATTTTTCACGCACTCCATTCATATCTTCTCTGGTCGACCTCGTGTCTTACAACAATTCAATACTTAATTAAATACTTAAGACCAACAATTACTTCTCATCTTTTCTGTCATTGTTGTCACTTTCAAAATATCCCTTACTCATTGCTTACTTAAACTATTCACTCACCACGTCTATACGAAGAGGAATCCTAATTATGGACATCTTCAACTTTTTGTTGTTCTGACCATACCTACCTCTCTAGATATACCAAAGTCATATTTGCGTACTAATTGTGTCAAAGATACAATTTCGCATATTACCTTATACTATGGTATATGCAATATAGTATCTGTGTACTTCCGTCCCATTGTTCCTAATTATCCCTACAATCACTCTTACCTTGAAGATAAGTTGGACTTGAGAGGAAAGTGGATACGCCGATAGAACAGATTGATTCACAAGAAAGTAGATTCCAAGTATGAAAAAACCCATAACTTAAGGTATAACACAACCAGGATCCTATCACGCATGGCCCAAGTCCACTAAAGTCACTCTCTAATAATAGTCCAGGGGTCGGAATATAATGATTTTGCTTCCAATAAAGGATATAAATAACAACAACAAAATAAAACTTTGCAAAATACTAGACGAATCGCCTCGAACTTAATAATAGAGAAAAACACTAAAAACAAACTGACTTATAGTATATTAGTAAATGTAGATAATAAAAGAGGCGACATATTATCCTGAAATAATATTCGGCCCAAATAAACACGAAATCACTTTATATAAATAAATATTTAGGGAAAAAATATATTTGACAAATAAATAATAAAGGAATTATTAAATTCGTCTTTATAATCACAAAATTGCAAAAAAACTCAATTGACTGAAATAAGTTATAAAATATAGAATTCAAGCTTATTTAACGCAGATTTTTTAAGAATGTTCAGATCTCCTTAATATTTTTCATAGTAACCTCTTCATTGTGCTGTAGCAAAAAGGTCACTCGATTAAAACCTGAATAAACTTTAAAAATTTCCAATTCATTTCACTCTATCTAACGTATTTTCCGTGATTACAATTCACGTATGACTTGATACACGATGGACCAACAGACAGGATTAACAGCAGGTTTATTACTCGGCTTTGGTCTTTTGTTTACTTACACTTTTATATTTTCATTACGAATTTCGCTGTTTATTACGTGTATTTAACAGTATCACTATCGAAGATAAAAATGTTCTTAGACATATTTTTTGCTGTATTTGCAGAATTATCCTTAAATATTTAAATTATCCAATTCGATTCAAAGATAAAAGTTTCTCATCCTTGTTATTTTGTTTGGAACCTTGCAAGTTTTATCTTTCAGCATTTGGAAGTTGAAGTTTGATAAGATCAATATATGATTTATTATAATAAGACCCTTAACTGGACCTTAATATTTTGGAAGTATTTTGAAATAAGTAATAATATTGAAATTTTCTAATTTTGAAAATTAAAAATAATATAGCTACTTACGATTTTTAAAGTTCTTTTTTATAAAACCCTATTTAAAGAGACCAATTCATTTTTGTTCTATTTTAATTTATTAAGGAGGTATTTTTAAATCTGCTCAACTACGGACTATACGAATGGTCGGTCCATTAGTCCGAACAACTAAGTAATTTAGCAAAGTTAGATAAGACTTGGCAGTAGAGAGCAGTGTTCTAACTACATTAGATATCAAAGACATTTGATGACATGCTGCTAATAAATTATAGTAATAATTATAAAAATTAAACTTTCTTCAAGAGTGAACGCTCTTGTTATATATTGTGTTTCAATAACAAGTATATTATCAATAACTTGTGATGAGTTTATTCTTAAGTAATAAGTCTAAATCTAAACCACAAGATTAAATGAAATGAAACTCTTATTATTAATATCTTATATGTTAATAAAAAGTGTTTTATTTCATTTGATCTTCTGGCGTTTGTAAGAAATTTAAGGTATGTCCTTTGAGAATAAGAAAAAATTAATATTTCTGGATACAGAATACAAATATCATTTAAATATGTAAAAAAAGTATCCAAAAGTATCCTCCTCAGATACTTGACACCAATACAGATAAAAACTGACAGACAAAAAAAATTTATATATAACTACGTTGGTTATTTAATCCACAAGAGCGCTAAATATTCAAAATATTTTTTAAATAAAATATTTAGTTAGACTTAGTATATTCGTATTTTGTAAGGAGGATATCGCGTTGAAAGTTGAAACAAAACCTTTATTTTTTTTAAGTAAGAAGAGGCCAATCGAGTTTGGGTCACCGATGACAGGAGTTCACTGCCTTCATTGTACGCATTAAAAAGATAGAAACTGATATTGGGGTGATCCAAAGTAGAGATAAGAATAGTACTTCATTTCTGGCCGGACCTGCGCCTAATATAGCGCAAGTCTTTGGCCAGGCTTGAAATACTACCTCGCTCTATTGATCACTCCCAATTTAAGCCCACCTTCTGATTTACACGTTATTTAACATATTTCAGAAGCTCTTCAATTCCTAAATATATTTTACCGTATTAAATATTATGATAATGGAAATTTGTTACCAGAAAACTTACTTAAGGGGTTTCATTAATATTCATTTAATTCTTTGTACAAAGCTCCCATAAAATTAATAGTGTAATTGACTCTCACTAACGTATTTACTTAGAACCAAAAGATAATATTTAAATTCAATTTTCGAACACCCGGTTCTAAATTTAAATTGGCCATTGTTATTTAAATGGATCTTTTAAGTGTTTATTTAATGGTGGAAGTGAACATCTCTTTCCCGCTCTATTTCCAGTTTAATTAATTGTAATTAAAACTCAAGTAAGGCTTGAATACGTTTGAGACAACTTATGCTTTATTTGTTTGTTTATTTTACTAATTGTTCGTATTGTTCCTTCTCATAAGATCATTGGGAAACACCATTCTTAAGACATTGTATTGTTATAAATATGTATTATGTATTGCTTAACTTTACTGTTGTCATGAATGTTTTTATATTCACTATATACCTTAATAGAATTTCAGTCCCTGAAAATTGGGTCGAAATAAAAGGTTATCCACATTTAAATTGCAAACAGAGTTTCTAGTTTAGCTGTTATTTGAATATCATTAAATAAATTTTTGAAATCGATATCTGCTAACTTTAACCAATATTTTTTATTTCCGTCTTTAAAAAGCTAAGAATTCCTTTATGGTCTTGAGTGTACGCATATATATAAAAGTTTTAGAAGATCTCTTACACCTTCCATTTCTTAGTTATATATCTGAAATTAAAAGTGTATTTATTAATAAGTAAATTTCATTACAGCATTGAAGATTTCTTAGTCGAAGTGGTTAGTCAGTTAGTGGTTACTTAGTTGCAGGGATGATATCATATTATTAAATTTATTTTAAAAAGAGCCACTGTAAAGTTTCTGGCCAGCTCTTCACAGCAGAGCAGCATTCTACAGACTGACTAAACTGACTATGTTTCAATCGTAGCGTTGAACTACACTGTACTATGCCGCTTTTTATGTAAATAGTCAATTTATTTTAAATATATACTTTCCAAACTTTAATTTTTATTCTTTATAACTTATAATATCTATCAATAATATAAATCGTATATTTAACTCCTGTCACAAAACCATTTTCAAATAACTGCCGAGTCAATTTCATTCGATATTAGTAGAGCTGAGTCACTGTGGTCGATAAATCGCTGTTAATGCTGTCTTCGAGTAGTTTCAATTGTTTTATTATCATTTTCAATAGCTATGATGTTATCTATTTTTCAGTGTTTTCATAAAACGTTATTATACAATAAAATGGTTAACCTTTTACTTGTAGAGAGTAAGAAGTACTCGTATAATATAAAATTCACCTCAAGGCTGGAGTTAATTACTGCTATAAGGAACTGAAGTGGAAAGGATACGTTTCTGAAAACAAAGCCTTTCCTGGCTTGTTTCACAGACAACAGCGTGAAACATTTAATTATTTTCTTGTATTTTAATAGCCAACTATATGCAGCCATGCCTTACATTTTGCTTTATGTGTTTTTATTTTTAACTTTTTTGCAGAAATATTTGCATTCACTCAATGAATACCTTATACTTTTTATATACCTTATACTGATATGATAAGATATGACACGACACGACACGACATGACACGACACGATACAATTTTGTCTAATACACTGATGAGAAATGCAGAAGTAAATGAAGTCTGATAACAATCAGAAACTTATTATTTCTCGGTCTGTGGAAATCTAGTAATAATCGATAGATTGAAGAAAATGAGAATTGTTACAATTTAAGTCTTATAATGTAACAGTTATAATTAATCTATCCTTAGGTTAGGAAATATTTTCAATGTAAAGGGCTGATGCTTTGGAATTATTAAAAAACAATCATACTCAATCATCAAATTTTTTAAATTATTAAAAACTATCTAATTTATCGATACCTTAAATTTAAACTGATGTAGCTTTTGTGTTTTGCCTTGAAAATTATACACCTACAACAGTTTTTATGTTATACCAATAAAAATGTTAAAAAACTTAATTAAAATATATTATTTTATGTATGATTTTAATTTTAAGTATGATTTATTTTATTTGACGTCCAAAATGAAAACCATGTCATATTATTGAATTACAAATAGCAAAACACACGAAACCCTAAGACTTTATAAACTAAAAAATAAACAGACTAGTCACGAAATTTATCCTTTATACTGCATAAATAACACTGATCTACAAAACAATATTTGTGGGCCAAAATATACTACAAAAAAATATATACATTTTATGAGATCTCATTTTGTTGCAATTTTATTCTGACATTATAAATATTGATTTAACCTAATATTACAAATTTTTTAAATTGTTTCAAATATATCTCTACTTTATTAACTTATGTTCTAAAAACTTATTTATAATCTATCTATCTGATGTGTGTACTTTAATTTCGTATTCAAAGCGAGTCTATCTGCAATAAAAATTGAGTTCTCACTTATTTCCGACAAAAAATTGAATCGTAATAAAAAGAAGGCTTAAAATTGAGATTCTGGCGTCATGGCGTTGTTTCCAAGTTTGATTACATTAATATCTGGATTAGAATTTCATTTTTGATAAACATTTAATCTGTTTATAGTATAGAATTGTCTCTTTAAGAGTAACATTTGAATATCAAAAGGTAAATTTATTTTTAGAGTCTTACGTTAAGTAGAACTTTTCACTCTTGAAGATTCTAAGGCGCTAGTGTATAGTTTCGGTAAATCAGTGCCAGTGTGACCTACAAACTAAAAAACTTAGTGCATAAGTATAGTATATAAGACTAACATCAATCAGTTGCTCTTTGTACGTCACTTTAGATGGAAATAAATACATATAATATCATTTAAAATAAGCGTCTTTAAGCGTTTATTTAAACATGTACACATGCATACGAGGTATTATTTCATATATTCAGATACTCTATTCATAATAGCAATTATGAGATAATTATATAAAGTTTATGTTGTATGAATAACATATTTTTAGATGTCATCTATATTATGTCAATACTGTAATTTAATATTTGTTTTGAACCCTGGGATATACTTGTATATATTTGCTTTGTGTTTTATATATTTTTTTATTTAGATTAATTATAATTTTCCATGAGTTATTCTTACGTTATGAAAGCATATATATTTGTATTGTAATCTGATTGCACATAGTTTCATATTTCATATTCCTTTATAACTGTGAGTGTGTGAGTTAGATACACACTACAAACAAATATTATATACAATTTTCAAGTCTATGTAATAGTCTTCTATGAAAGGTGATATATGGTACATAATGGTAAAACGTTAGAAATCTTTGTGTAACAAGTGTGTTGGTGATATTAAATTGTACTTAACAAATGCGCTATCAGTACTTCAGTATCGATTGATAAGGCTTCGATTTTAATCGTATACCTTTATACTCGATAACGTTGAAGTAAAGCTGGCTTTGTAAAATTACTTTGTTAAAGTAATGTTAGATAAGACATCTTATTATATATGTATATATACATTATGATATATCAAGGCAAAATCTGTGTATTAACAGCATAATTTTTGGTAAAAATAATTGTTACGTTCAGTAATTGACATAGAACTTAAAAAATATATTTAAAAAAATGTCTACTGGACAGATTGTGATGAAATTTATTATGCGTAAAGGTAGTTGACCCGGTGAATATATAAAATACTTTCTACACTGGAAGCTCTGATTTTCACAGATCACAAAAATTATTTGGTCTATATATATCATGATATAAAAGAATGTAATAAATACTGTATAATTAATATTATTTTCATAATTAGTATTATTAATAATAGCTTCGTCTATGATGGTTCGTAAAATAATCACTGAAGTAACTGTAACTTTCCATTAAGGTAATATGTTATACGAAACCCTTCACAAACTACTTAGCAAGAATTTAACTAAGTTCAGTATGACCGGTCTTGTGTTCTGTTATGTAACTCATGTTGCTTCCCTCGACGAAAACTGGGTTCGTCGTTAGAGAAAGTGAAAAGAAAACTAACTGTAAACAATTTTACCTTCTATGAACATTTCACATATATGTAAAGTAGACTTTAGAATGTGTAATATTATTTGATAATAGTCTTTTATTAACAGAACTAGTACAGTTTGGATTAAATGGATGAAACTTACAGGTATTGTTAATGGAAAGGCAATATTATTTAATGTTTAAATTGTAACAGCCATAAGGCCTATGGATGTTGTATATAATATTGAGTGATCCATAAATAACATCTTAACAAGCAACATATACCAAAAATGTCAATGTCATACTGATGTAATACTTTGACAATAATCTTAGTGACTTCCAGATGACTGTACAATACCATAATGACCCTACTTCATGCTCACTATTTTTGTCGATTTCTTCTATTCCCTTGTATCATACGTCATTTTCATAGAGACATACTTCTCGTCATATTATTTTCCACACACTCCAATCATATCTTCTCTGGTCGACCTCTTCTCTTATAACATTTCACATCATACTTAAGACAAACAATTACTTCTCATCTTTTCTATCATCCGTGCCATTTTCAAAGTATCTCTTGCTCATTTCTTACTTTATCTATCCTCGTTACGTCTATACGATGAGGAATCTTAATTATGGAGGTCCTCAACATTTTTGTTGTTCTTACCATACTCACTTCTCTAGATATACCAAAGTCATATTTGCGTCATAATAACGTCAAAGATACAATTTCGCATATTACTGTATATTGTGTGAAATTCTTTAATAAAGTATTGTAGTATTTGTGTACTTCTGTCCCTTTGTTCCTAAAGATCCCTACAATCACTCTTACCTTGAAAATAAGTTGGAATTTTGAGGAAAATGGATTTACCTATAGAACAGATTGATTCTTAAGAGAGAAGATTCCAGGTAACTATGACGAAAGCCATAAACTAAAATATCACATAATCAGAACCCTCTCACACATGGTCCAAGACCACTCAAATCACTTTCTAATACAGTCCAGGGGTCGGATAATGGTTTTTCTTCCTATACTAGGATCTGCCAACCGTGCGTGGCGGGTGTTGAGCTGCGCCCCTCACCTTTCTTCTTTTCTTGATAACTTTTGAATGGCTCAACATTTTTTTCAATCTGTTTTCTCTACAACATCCGCTTTCGGCTCAAACATACATGAGAAAAGTTTTAACTAATTATCTCGTCGCATTCTGGAGACAACTAAACACAAAAAAAGGTCTCCCAAACGGTTAAGAGCTTCGCTTACGCTCAGCTCAATAAGCTATAAATCACAACGACAAAATAAAACTTTGTAAAAGACTAGACGGGACTTCCGAAACACAAAAGAGACAGAAAAACCGCTAAAAACAAACTAACTTATAGTATATTAGTAATTGTAGATAATAAAAGAGGCGAGATATATTCCTGAAATATGATTCACCCGAAATAAATACGGAGTCACTATATGTGAATAAGTATTTAGGAAAAACTACATTTTTTACAAGCAAAAAATACAGGAATTATTATATTTTTCTATATATATTTACCATATTCCAAAAATACTCAAATGATTCAAAAAAGGTGTAATTATATACAATAGATTTTAGGTTTGTTTAAAACTTTTTATTAAAATATTTTTTTAGAATATTCTGCTGTCCTTAATATTAATATACATAGTAACCTCATTACTATGCCGTAACAGAAAGGTCACTCGGTTAAAACCTGAATAAACTTTTAGAATTCCCATTTCATTTTACTCAATCTTAAGTATTTTCCGTGATTACAATTCAAGTGTGACTTGAGATACGATGGACCGACAGACAGGACTAACAGCAGGTTTATAATTTGGCTGTATTCTTTTATTTAGTTACCCTTTTATAATTTCATTACGAATTTTGGTATTTATTACGTGTAATTCACGATACCATTATTAAAGATAAAAATGTTCTTAGACATATTTTTGCAGTGTTTGTAGAATTATCCTTAAATATTGAAAGTTTCTCATCCTTGTTAATTTGTTAGGAACCTTGAAAGTTATATCGTTCAGCATTTGGAAGTTGAAGTTTGATAAGTTTTATTATAATAAGACCCTTAACTGGACCTTAATATTTTGGGAGTATTTTGATGAAAGACAATAATATTTAATTTTTACGATTAAAAAATAAAAAATAGATAGAAGACTAATTTATGTTTCTTTTATCTAAATATGCTAGGGGCGCCAACAGACCCTCAATCTCGACTCGCTGCGCTCGCCAAATCTTGGGTACCGTTTACATATTGAGCGAAGCAAGTCGAACTTTTTCGAGCGCGAATTTTTTTTCCCATTCACTTCAATGGGATATCAGTTTTTGACGATTATTCCTCAACGACATGACGTTTTTCAACAATTTTTAAAACCATCATCTAATGTGTGACAAAGAATGTGAAAAATTCTCCAGTAGAGCGCTCAACTCGCTTCGCTCAATTAAGATGATATTTTTAAATCTGCTCAACTGCGAACTATACACATGGACGGTCCATTAGTCTTAACAACTAAGTAATTTAGCAAAGTTACATAAGACTTGGAAGTGCGACCAGTGTTTTGACTACATTAGATATCAGAGATATTTGAAAACACGCTGCTATAAATTTAGTTTTAAATATTTCTTCTTGAGTGAACGCCCTTGTTATATATTTTGTATTATACTTTAATAACATGTATATTATCAATAACTTGTTATGAGATTATAATTATCTAAGATAGTTATAATAAATGTTTCATTTCAATTAGTCTTGTGACGTTTGTTAAAAAACTAAGATAACTCCTTTGAAAACAAGATAAAGTTAATATTTCTCGATACAGAATACAAATATCATTTAAGAAAAAAATGTATAAGTTGCAATTTAAAAACTTCTAATCATGAAATATATGTTCCTAAATAATTAATTAACAGATAGAAAATACATTTAAAAAGTTTTTAAATATATATGTATTTTTTTAATTATTTAAAACTTAAACTAAAGAAAACAATAAGATAACAACATATATGTCATTATTTATATATTATTTTTTTTATCATCAGATGTTTATCACATACAAAGAACATATAACATATGACATATAAAAACTTACAGATGAAAGGAAAGAGATATAATTGTATATATAACTAACAATTTCCTGCTACTACATCCATGTTGGCTTCAAAAGAGCGCTATACATTCTAATTATATTTTTTTAAATGTATTAAGTTATACTTATTAATATTTTGTGAGAAGGATACCGCACTGAAAGTTTGCTGAAAAATACCCTTTTCATAAAAAACCTTAATTTTTTTCTATTAGAGGAGGACAAACGAGCGTGTGGGTCACCGATGAAAGTTGTTCACCGCCGACAAAGAGCTTTTGCAACATCCGGGGAAGCACAAGATTTGTCGGTCTTGGTATATAAGGAGGTGGGAGTATACGCTTTTCTTGAAGGCATCATGTCATATCGATCAGGCCATGTCGTATCGATCCCGATATATCGCCGATACATTTTAGTAGTATGTAGAAAAAAGGTCCTTGAAAACCGCAAAGTAGACGATCGCCAAGCATCCAGCTGGGACTAATAGTATTGAGGGCGATGACGCGCTTGACGATGATGTAATTCGACTGCAAGCATTAGATCAAATTGCTCTTCGGAACACTCCCCATTGTAAATGCCATAGAAGACGCACAAAGTGGCCACATCTCTACGCATTGCCAGAGAGTCCAGCCGTTCACAAAGCACCGAGTCCCCGTCAATCCGATCGGCTCTCCGTTGTAAGTGATCAAAAGGTAGAAACTGATATTGGGGTAATCCAGACCAGAGATAGATACTCCATGAGAACAGTACTCCATGTCTGGCCGAACTATCGCCTCAATTCTTAAAAATATTTTATAATATTAAATATGATTACGGAAATTTATTACTAAAAAAATACTAAACCTATATTAGTTAAGTACAAAATTTCACAAATATATAGAAATATTTCATTAATATTTATTTAATTTATTTTTTATTCAAAGCTCCAACAAAATTAATAGTGTAATTGACTCTTACTAACGTACTTACTTAGAAACAAGAGATAATATTTAAATTTAAATTTAGAACACCCGGTTCTAAATTTAAATTCGTTATTGTTACTTAAATGGATCTTTTAAGTGTTTATTTAATGGTTGAAGTGAAAATCTCTTTCCCGTTCTATTTCCAGTTTAATTAATTGTAATTACAACTCAAGTAAGGCTTGAATACGTTTGAGACAACTAATGCTTTATTTGTTAGTTTATTTGTTCATTTCATTAATTGTTCGTATTGATCCTTCTTATAGAATCATCGGGAAATTCTATTCTTAAGATATTTTATTATTATAAATATCTATTATGAATGGCTTTACTTTATCGTGAATTGTTAAACGTTATCGTGAATGTTTTGGTATTCACTATATACATTCATTGAATTTCAGTCCCTTAAAATTGGATCGAGATAAAAGGTTATCCACATTTAAATTGCAAACAGAGTTTCTAGTTTAGGTGTTATTTGAATATCATTAAATAATTTTGTAATCGATAACTGCTAACATTAACCAATATTTTTTATTTATATCCGTCTTCAAAAAGCTAAGAAATCCTTCTTAAAGGCTAAAGGGCTAACGCTTTGGAAGTGTTAAAAAAACATTCATACTCAATCGTCAAATTTGATAAATTATTAAAAACTATTATTAAACTAATTAAACTAATTTATCGATACCTTAAATTTAAACTGATGTAGCTTTTGTGTTTTGCCGTGAAAGTTATACACCACAACAGTTTTTTTTTCAGATTCAATTTTTTCACAATTATTTTACACTTTCACGTTTCTTTTTTTAATAAAAACAATTATGAGATAATTATGTAAAGTTTCTCTTTTATTATTTGTACCTTATTTTAGATATCTGTATAATGTCAACACTGTCAAAAACATATAAACCAAAACTTTGGTGCGAATCGGTTTATTTTTTAAGTTAAATAGTTTTTGAAAGACGACTTTAATACCTTTCATGATGTTTGTAAGGATCTTAATCAAGTTCATGGTGCTGATTTAATAGTGAATTTAGAACAAAATATGTGAATTTAGAACAAAATAATAAGTCACGTGGTTTAAGAAGCCACATTTCATCAGCCATGATGTGTCGATGTCCACTCGTATTCCGAAAGTATAACAACCGTGGTAAGCATGGGGTCATTCGTTGGCATAACAATGACTCATACATATTGTAATTTCAATCTACTGACATGTTTGTATACGTGTTCGTATTCACAGCGGGACAGGCATAAAAATAATTTCAGTCCCCACTGATAACATAATCTAGATAAAATGTGACCTACATTTCAATTCAGACCACAATTGTTTTTTTATATTACAACTGGTATTATTTAAATTTATATATGTCTAGAAATAAGCACAATATATTTAATTTCTGATATGTGATAGTTTACTACAATCAATAAAAATTTAAATAACCGAAATAAATCTCGGCAATATATATTTTAAGTGACTGTTGCCTCTTTGCATACATTGTAAATTTTCCCAAAAATTTTACTATTATTTAAATGTGAAAAATATTTAAATAAAACTATTTTACGGCCCCCACTCAAATTTATTGGAAAAAATTTTACTTTCACAAGTCGATTCAACTTTTAAGGTTATTTATTCTTCAAAACGTAGACATGATGATTTTAATATTTCGTAAAATTGCCGGTACAACTTTTGTGACATGCTGAAGCTGTAAAAATAAAGTAATAAATATTACAGTCGTATCTCCTGTCACAAAACCATTTTCAAATAACTGCCGAGTCAACTCCATTTCATATTACGGAGTCACTGTGGTCGATGAATCACTTTTAATGCTGCTTTCAAGTACTTTCAATTGCTTTATTAATATTTTCAATGTCTATGATATTTTCTGTTTCACCCTTTCAATAAGTAACAAGTTTTTGTAAGGTTATAAATACATAAAACTATGTGGTAGTTACAGTATATACATTATTATATAATACAATAGTTAACCTTTTACATGTAGAGAGTATGAAGTATAATATAAAATTCACCTCAAGGCTCAAGATAATTACTGATATAAGGAACTGAAGTTGAAAGATTACGTTTCTGGAAACAAAGCCTTTTATAGCTTTGTTTCACAGACAACAGCGTGAAACGTTTAATTATTTTCTTTTATTTCAATATCTATATGCAGCAATGCCCTTTTTTTACTTTACTACGTGTTTTTATTAATAACTTGCATAAATACTTGCATGTACATAATAAATACCTTATACTTTCTACATCATCCACTGATACGATAAGGTACGATGCGATGGACACGACACGACATGGCACGGCACGGCGCGGCACGGCGCGGCACGGCACGGCACGGCACAACACGATATGAGACGATTGATATTAGAAATGGATCTAAGCCATTCAACAACCGTTGTACGACATACAATTATACTTTATAATTAAAAAAACAACAACGATATTAAGGCTTTATTCAGTATTAGATATAGTATAATATTGATTTACAGACACATAATTTTGTTTAAAACAATAGATGAGATGAGACAATGCAGAAGTAATGAAGTCTGCGGCTCTGCTAGCGCGGTCAATCCTTATGACAATCAGAATCCTAATATTAACAGCTGACGCTTTGGTAGTGTTAAAAAACATTCATACTCAAACGTCAATTTTGCCGTGAAACTGATACCTCAAAAAAGTTTTTATGTTGTACATTAAAAATCTTAAAAAAATGAATTAAAATATATTTTATTAAGTATAATTTAAATTTTAAGTATGATTTATTTTATTTCAGGTCCAAAATGGCGACCATGTCATATTGGGTGATCCATAAATAATATCCTAACAAGCAACACATATCAGTGATGCCAAAGTCATACTAGACATACCTTGAGGAAACTCTTAGTTACTCTCAGATGACTGTACAATACCATAACGACCATACTGCATGCTCATTATTTATGTCAATTTCTACTATTCCCTTCTATCATACCTCATTTTCATGGAGACATGCTTCTCGCCATATTATTTTTCATTCACTCCATTCATATCTTCTCTGGTCGACCTCGTGTCTTACAACAATTCACATCATACTTAAGACCAACAATTACTTCTCATCTTTTCTGTCATTGTTGTCACTTTTAAAATATCCCTTACTCATTGCTTACTTAAACTATTCAATCACCACGTCTATACGAAGAGGAATCCTAATTATGGACATCCTCAACTTTTTGTTGTTCTGACCATACCTACCTCTCTAGATATACTAAAGTCATATTTGCGTCCTAATTATGTCAAAGATACAATTTCGCATATTACCTTATACTATGGTATATGCAATATAGTATCTGTGTACTTCCGTCCCATTGTTCCTAATTATCCCTACAATCACTCTTACCTTGAAGATAAGTTGGACTTGAGAGGAAAGTGGATACGCCGATAGAACAGATTGATTCACAAGAAAGTAGATTCCAAGTATGAAAAAACCCATAACTTAAAGTATAACACAACCAGGATCCTATCACGCATGGCCCAAGTCCACTAAAGTCACTCTCTAATAATAGTCCAGGGGTCGGAATATAATGATTTTGCTTCCAATAAAGGATATAAATAACAACAACAAAATAAAACTTTGCAAAATACTAGACGAATCGCCTCGAACTTAATAATAGAGAAAAACACTAGAAACAAACTGACTTATAGTATATTAGTAAATGTAGATAATAAAAGAGGCGACATATTATCCTGAAATAATATTCGGCCCAAATAAACACGAAATCACTTTATATAAATAAATATTTAGGGAAAAAATATATTTGACAAATAAATAATAAAGGAATTATTATATTCGTCTTTATAATCACAAAATTGCAAAAAAACTCAACTGACTGAAATAAGTTATAAAATATAGAATTCAAGCTTATTTAACGCAGATTTTTTAAGAATGTTCAGATCTCCTTAATATTTTTCATAGTAACCTCAATGAAGAGGTTAGTTAGAGGTTGCTGTAGCAAAAAGGTCACTCGATTAAAACCTGAATAAACTTTAAAAATTTCCAATTCATTTCACTCTATCTAACGTATTTTCCGTGATTACAATTCACGTATGACTTGATACACGATGGACCAACAGACAGGATTAACAGCAGGTTTATTACTCGGCTTTGGTCTTTTGTTTACTTACACTTTTATATTTTCATTACGAATTTCGCTGTTTATTACGTGTATTTAACAGTATCACTATCGAAGATAAAAATGTTCTTAGACATATTTTTTGCTGTATTTGTAGAATTATCCTTAAATATTTAAATTATCCAATTCGATTCAAAGATAAAAGTTTCTCATCCTTGTTATTTTGTTTGGAACCTTGCAAGTTTTATCTTTCAGCATTTGGAAGTTGAAGTTTGATAAGATCAATATATGATTTATTATAATAAGACCCTTAACTGGAACTTAATATTATGGAAGTATTTTGAAATCAGTAATAATATTGAAATTTTCTAATTTTGAAAATTAAAAATAATATAGCTATTTACGATTTTTAAAGTTCTTTTTTATAAAACCCTATATAAGGAGACCCATTCATTTTTCTTCTATTTTAATTTATTAAGGAGGTATTTTTAAATCTGCTCAACTACGGACTATACGTATGGTCGGTCCATTAGTCCGAACAACTAAGTAATTTAGCAAAGTTAGATAAGACTTGGCAGTAGAGACCAGTGTTCTAATTACATTAGATATCAAAGACATTTGATGACATGTTGCTAATAAATTATAGAAATAATAATAAAAATTAAACTTTCTTCAAGAGTGAACGCTCTTGTTATATATTGTGTTTCAATAACAAGTATGTTATCAATAACTTGTGATGAGTTTATTCATTAGTAATAAGTCTAAATCTAAACCACAAGATTAAATGAAATGAAACTCTTATTATTAATATCTTATATGTTAATAAAAAGTGTTTTATTTCATTTGATCTTCTGGCGTTTGTAAGAAATTTAAGGTATGTCCTTTGAGAATAAGAAAAAAATAATATTTCTGGATACAGAATACAAATATCATTTAAATATGTAAAAAAAGTATCCAAAAGTATCCTCCTGAGATACTTGACACCAATACAGATAAAAACTGACAGACAAAAAAAAATTATATATAACTACGTTGGTTATTTAATCCACAAGAGCGCTAAATATTCAAAATATTTTTTAAATGAAATATTTAGTTAGACTTAGTATATTCGTATTTTGTAAGGAGGATATCGCGTTGAAAGTTGAAACAAAACCTTTATTTTTTTTAAGTAAGAAGAGGCCAATCGAGTTTGGGTCACCGATGACAGGAGTTCACTGCCTTCATTGTACGCATTAAAAAGATAGAAACTGATATTGGGGTGATCCAAAGTAGAGATAAGAATAGTACTTCATTTCTGGCCGGACCTGCGCCTAATATAGCGCAAGTCTTTGGCCAGGCTTGAAATACTACCTCGCTCTATTGATCACTCCCAATTTAAGCCCACCTTCTGATTTACACGTTATTTAACATATATTTCAGAAGCTCTTCAATTCCTAAATATATTTTACCGTATTAAATATTATGATAATGGAAATTTGTTACCAGAAAACTTACTTAAGGGGTTTCATTAATATTCATTTAATTCTTTGTACAAAGCTCCCATAAAATTAATAGTGTAATTGACTCTCACTAACGTATTTACTTAGAACCAAAAGATAATATTTAAATTCAATTTTCGAACACCCGGTTCTAAATTTAAATTGGCCATTGTTATTTAAATGGATCTTTTAAGTGTTTATTTAATGGTTGAAGTGAACATCTCTTTCCCGCTCTATTTCCAGTTTAATTAATTGTAATTAAAACTCAAGTAAGGCTTGAATACGTTTGAGACAACTTATGCTTTATTTGTTTGTTTATTTTACTAATTGTTCGTATTGTTCCTTCTCATAAGATCATTGGGAAACACCATTCTTAAGACATTGTATTGTTATAAATATGTATTATGTATTGCTTAACTTTACTGTTATCATGAATGTTTTTATATTCACTATATACCTTAATAGAATTTCAGTCCCTGAAAATTGGGTCGAAATAAAAGGTTATCCACATTTAAATTGCAAACAGAGTTTCTAGTTTAGCTGTTATTTGAATATCATTAAATAATTTTGTAATCGATATCTGCTAACTTTAACCAATATTTTTTATTTCCGTCTTTAAAAAGCTAAGAATTCCTTTATGGTCTTGAGTGTACGCATATATATAAAAGTTTTAGAAGATCTCTTACACCTTCCATTTCTTAGTTATATATCTGAAATTAAAAGTGTATTTATTAATAAGTAAATTTCATTACAGCATTGAAGATTTCTTAGTCGAAGTGGTTAGTCAGTTAGTGGTTACTTAGTTGCAGGGATGATATCATATTATTAAATTTATTTTAAAAAGAGCCACTGTAAAGTTTCTGGCCAGCTCTTCACAGCAGAGCAGCATTCTACAGACTGACTAAACTGACTATGTTTCAATCGTAGCGTTGAACTACACTGTACTATGCCGCTTTTTATGTAAATAGTCAATTTATTTTAAATATATACTTTCCAAACTTTATTTTTTATTCTTTATAACTTATAATATCTATCAATAATATAAATCGTATATTTAACTCCTGTCACAAAACCATTTTCAAATAACTGCCGAGTCAATTTCATTCGATATTAGTAGAGCTGAGTCACAGTGGTCGATAAATCGCTTTTAATGCTGCCTTCGAGTAGTTTCAATTGTTTTATTATCATTTTCAATAGCTATGATGTTATCTATGTTTCAGTGTTTTCATAAAACGTTATCATACAATAAAATGGTTAACCTTTTACTTGTAGAGAGTAAGAAGTACTCTTATAATATAAAATTCACCTCAAGGCTCGAGTTAATTACTGCTATAAGGAACTGAAGTTGAAAGGATACGTTTCCGAAAACAAAGCCTTTCCTGGCTTGTTTCACAGACAACAGCGTGAAAAATTTAATTATTTTCTTGTATTTTAATAGCTAACTATACGCAGCCATGCCTTACATTTTGCTTTATTACATGTTTTTATTTTTAACTTTTTTGCAGAAATATTTGCATTCGCTCAATGAACACCTTATACTTTTTACATCATCCACTGATATGACAAGATATGACACGACACGACACGACACGACACGACACGTCACTAATACACTGATGAGCAATGCAGAAGTAATGAAGTCTGATAACAATCAGAAACTTATTATTTCTCGGTCAGTGGAAATCTAGTAATAATCGATAGATGGAAGAAAATCAAAATTGTTACAATTTAAGTCTTATAATGTAGCAGTTATAATCAATTTATCATTAGGTTACAAAATGTTTTCAATGTAAGGGGCTGACTTTGGAAGTGTTAAAAATCATTCATACTCAATCGTCAAATTTATTAAATTATTAAAAACTATCTAATTTATCGACACCTAAAATTTAATCTAATGTAGCTTTTGTATTTTGCCGTGAAAAATATACACCACAACAGTTTTTATATTATACCAATAAAAATGTAAAAAAAAATTTATTAAAATATTTTATGTATGATTTTATTTTAAGTATGATTTATTTTATTTCACGTCCAAAATGATAACCATGTCATATTATTGAATTACAAATAGCAGAACACAAGAAACCCTAAGACTTTACTAACTAAAAAATAAACTGAATAGTCACGAAACTTATCCTTTATAATGCATAACGAACACTGATCTACAAAAAAAATGTTTGTGGGTCAAAAATCATGTAGAACAGTGTAATATACTACAAAAAAAAAAAAAATTTATGAGATCTCATTTTGTTGCAATTTTATTTTGACTATAAATATTGATTTAACCTAATATTCCTACTTCGATTTGTTTAAATTATATATAGATATATATATAATTTCTTGGATTCATGTCATGTTCCTTAAAAATCAAAACAGATTTCAGTAGTTATTTTGTATTATTATTACAGCGATAAATAAAGATAACAAAAAATAAGCATACTACAGCTATCTTTAAATGTTATTCAACCTAAATAAACAAAGTCACATGAAAATAACTGTCTGTGTAGATATTTTTATTCTTCTCAGCGGAAACGAGAAAATAAAATATATTTATTTAGAAGAAAACACAATTACAGTACGAGTATTTACGGTATTGTTCAAGATTACAATACGATCATAAAAAGTGAAATTATTTTATTTATGAAATATAATTATATTACTTAGTATTTTACCGAGATCACTATTCAATAAATGTAATTAAAATATTTTTATTTAGGAGAAATAAAATTATGTTATATTACGTTAAAAGTGACGTTCCAAATACATTGCATTGTTCCGTTTTTTCCTATAATTATTGCATTTATTTTAATTACATCTTCTCATTATTAATTTATCTTCTTTAAAAATTATTTATAATCTATCTGATGTGTGTACTTTAATTTCGTATTCAAAGCGAGTCTATCTGCAATAGAAATTGAGTTCTCACGTGTTTCTGACAAAAAATTGGATCGTGATAAAAGGAAGACTTAAAATTGAGATTCTGATATCATGACGTTGTTTCCAAGTTTGATTACATTATTTTCTGGATAAGAATTTCATTTTCGATAAACATTTAATCTGTCTATAGTATAGAGTTGTCTCTTTAAGAGTAAGATTTGAATATCAAAAGATAAATTTATTTTTAGGGTCTTACGTTAAGTAGAACTTTTCACTCTTGAAGATTCTAAGGCGCTAGTGTATAATTTCGGTAAATCAGTACCAGTGTACCTACAAACTAAAGAACTTAGTACATAAGTTTAGTATATAAGACTAACATCAATCAGCTGCTCTTTGTACGTCACACTAAATACTCTATTTTTAGATTTTATCTGCATTATATCAATACTGTAATTTAATATTTGTTTTGAACCCTGGGATATATATTTTGGCTTTGTTGTTCATATATTTTTTTATTTAAATTATTTATAATACTCCATGAGTCGTTGTTATGCTATGAAAACGTTTGTATTTGTATAGTCATCTGATTATACATAGTTTCATATTTCATATTCCTTTATAACTGTGAGTGTGTGAGTTAGATACACACTACAAACAAATATTATATACAATTTTCGAGTGTATGTAATAGTCTTCTATGAAAGGTGGTATATGGTACATAATGGTAAAACGTTAGAAATCTTTGTATAACAGTGTGTTGGTACTATATATTGTACTTAACAAATGCGCTATCAGTACTTCGTTATCGATTGACAAGGCTTCGATTTTAATCGTATACCTTTATACTCGATAACGTTGAAGTAAAGCTGGCTTTGTAAAATTACTTTGTTAAATTAATGTTAGATAAGACATCTTATTATATATGTATATATACATTATAATATATCAAGGCATAATCTGTGTATTAAAAATATTGTGTATTAATAATTTTTGGTAAAAATAATTGCTACCTTCAGTAATTGACATAGATCTTTAAAAAAATATAAAACTAAAATCTCTACTGCACAGATTTTGAATAATTTTATAATGGTTAAAGGTTATTGACCCGTTGAATATGTAAACTACTTTCTACAGTGGAAGCTCTAATTTTCACAGATCACAAAAATTTATGTGGTCTATATATATATTATGATAAAATAATGTAATAATAACCTCATAATTAATATTATTTTTATAATAAGTATTATTAATAAAAGTATCGTCTTTCATAGTTCGTAGAATAACCGCTTAAGTAATTGGCAATTCTCATTACGGTAATGTGTAATACGAAGTACTACACGTACAAACTACTTAGCAAGAATTTAACTAAGTTCAGTATGGCCGGTCTTGTGTTCTGTTATGTAACTCATGTTGCTTCCCTCGACTAAAACTGGCTTCTCTGGTAGAGAAAGTGTAACTAACTTTAAAAAACTTTACTTACTGTGAACATTTCACAGATATGTAAAGTAGACTTTACACTGAGTAATATTATATGATAATAAGCTTTTATGCACAAAACTATTACAGGTTGGATAAAATAGAAAAAAATCTAAATGTTGTTAATAGAAAGAAAATACTATTTAATGTAAAATCTGTAACAACCACAAGGGCTATGCAAGTGGTACAGAATATAGGTGAGCCAAAAATAACATCGTAGCAAACAACATAATATATCAATAATGTCAAAGTCGTACTAAAGTCATAATTTACATAAGTTGACAAAACGCTCAGTGCTGATGATCAGATGACGATACAATACAATAATGACCATACTGCACGCTCACTATTTTTGTCAATTTCTTCTATTCCCTTCTATCATACGTCACTGTCATGGAGACATGCTTCTTTTCATATTATTTCTCACGCACTCCATTCGTATCTTCTCTGGCTGACCTCTAGTCTAATAACAGTTCACATCATACTTAAGACAAACAATTACTTCTCTTCTTTTCTGTCATCCGTGCTACTATCAAAGTGTCTCACATTATCCATCCTCGTCACTTCTATCCGATGCGGAATCTCAATTATGGACATCCTCAACAGTATTGTTGTTTCACTTCTCTAGACGTGCCAAAGTCATATTTGGGTCATAATTATATCAAAGATACAATTATATTATACAAACATATATTTATATTAAATAAAGAGTATATTGTAGGATATTTAATAAACGTAGTATATGTGTACTTCCGTCCCATTTTTTCCAATGAGCCTTACTTAGACTTTCTTATGGTCCAATGGTGGGTACGCCGATAGAACAGATTGACTCACAACAACCACACCAGATCACAGAACATGGCCTAGAAAACTTTGGAGATTCTAAGACCCTGGTAACTATGAACTAAGATATAACATAACCTGGACCCAATCTAGTATGGCCCAAGTTCACACAAGTCACTTTCTTATACAAGTATAACACGGTCCAAGTTTCGGAGTATAACGATTTCTTCCAATGTAGGCTATAAGTAACAACAACAGTGCAATTAAAACTAGAAAAGACTAGACGGAACGTCTCGAAACATAATAACAGAGAAAAACACTAAAAACAAATTGACTTATAGTATATTAGAAAATGTCGACAATAAAAGAGGCGAAATAGTCCTGAAATAACATTCGACCCAAATAAATACGGAGTCACTATATGTAAGTAAGTTTTTAGGGAAAAATTATTTGTGATAAGTAAATAATATAGAAATTATTACATTCCTCTTTATATTTATAAAATTGCAACAACAATCAACTTGTTTATTATTATTTTTTTTTCAATAATTTTTAGAATGTTTTGCTGTCCTTATTATTCACAGTAACCTCTTTACTACGCTGTAGCTCCAAGGTAACTTGGTTTAAATATGAATAAACCTTTAAAATTTCCATTTCATTTAACTCTATCTTAAGTATTTTCCGTGATTACAATTCAAGTATAAATTGAAATACGATGGACTAACAGCAGGTTTATTAGTTGGCTTTAGTCTTTTGTTTATTAAAAGTTTCGTATTTTAATTACGATTTTCGCTATTTATTACTTGTATTTAATTCAGTCGATTCAAAATAAAAATGTTGTTTTTAGAAGCTTGTAGTTTGAAATTTGATTTTTTTAAATATTTCTTTTTATATTTGCATTTTTGTAATAGAATTACATTTCAAAATAGAAATAAAATCGACTCATGTAGATGCACGTTCGTACGTAACATAGGTTCAAATATTCAATAAAAAATTGTTCATATACAATCCATCCAATACATTTTTAATTATTTTAATTTTTAAATTACTCATTTTTTGTTACGTTCAAATAAAAAAATATATATTTTTTTATTTCGTAGACCCATTTTTATCCCGTTTGTAGAGTTTGTAAATATTTAAATTATCAAACTCGATTCAATGATAAAAGTTTCTCATCCTTGTTAATTTGTTTGGAAACTTGCAAGTTGTAACGTTCAACATTTTAAAGTTAAAGTTTGATAAGATCAATACATGATTTATTAAAATAAGACCCTTAACTGGACCTTAATATTTTAGGAGTATTTAGAAGTAAGACCATAATATTTGATTTATTTTTCTTTTATCTAAATTTGTTAAGGTGGTATTTTAAAATCTGCTCAACTACGGACTATAGAAATGGACGGTCCATTAGTCTGAACAACTAAGTAATTCAGCAAAGTTACATAAGACTTGGAAGTAGCGACCGGTGTTCTAACTACATTAGAATTGGAAGACATTTGATGACATGCTACTAATAAATTAAAGTTTAATTTTCTTCAAGAGTTAACGCTCTTGTTATATATTTTATGTCGTATTTTAATATCATGTATATTATCAATAACTTGCGATGAGTTTATAATTATCTCAGATATTAATAATTACTGTTTAATTTCAACAAATCTTCAGATCCGGCAATACCGCCATACGTTGTTCGTACCACATTTTAGTAGTACTTGACAATCGCACAGTAGAGGATCGCCACGCGTCCATCTGATGCGAATGGCATTGCAGGTGACGACCTGCGGTGATGAAATTCGGCGGCAAGTATCAAATCAAATAGCTCTTCGGCACACTCCCTGTTGTAAATACGATAAAAGACGTACGAAGAGGCCACATCTCTACCCAAAGCCAGAGAATCCAGGGGTTCAAAAGTAGAATCTGATATTGAGTGATCCAGACCAGAGATGAGATGATGGAGTACTCCATATGTGGTCGGTCCTGCGCCTTATAGAGCACAAGTCTTTGGCTCAACTTGAAATATTGCCTCGCTCTATTGATCACTTCCAATTTAAACCTAACTTCCGATTTATACGTTATTTATATTTAAGAAACTATGTTAGTTAAGAATAAAATATATAGAAGTGTTTCATTAATATTAATTTATACAAAGCTCCCATAAAATGAATAGTGTAATTGACTCTTACAAACGTATTTACTTAGAACCAAGAAATAATATTTAAATTTAAATTGAAAATACCCAGTTCTAAATTGTTGAAGTTGACTTGAAGTAAACATCTCTTTTCCGCTCTATTTCCAGTTTAATTGATTGTAATTACAGCTCAAGTAAGGCTTGAATACATTTGAGACAACTAATGCTTTATTTCTTCGTTTGTTTGTTTATTTTATTAATTGTTCGTATTGTTCCTTCTCATAAGATGATTGGAAAATGCCATTCTTAAGGTATTTTATTATTATAAATATGTATTATGAATTACTTTACTGTTGTCGTGAAAGTTTTTGTATTCATTATATACCTTAATAGAATTTCAATCCCTAAAAATTGGTTCGGGATAAAAGGAAATCCACATTTAAATTGCAAGCAGAATTTCTATTTAGGCGTTATTTGAACAACATTACATAATTTTGTAACAGATATCTGCTAAATTTTACCAATACTTTTTATTTTTATTCGTCCTTATAAAGCTAACAATAACTAACCTCTTGGCTTGGGTGTACGCATATACAATAAAGTTCCACAAGATCTCTTCCACCTTCCTTTTATTAGTTTTATATCTAAAATCGTATTATTAAATGAATCTTATTGTAGCATTGAAGAGTTCTTAGTTGATCGAAATGTGAGGAACTTAGCTGGAAACCCAGTTGCAGGGTTTATATTATATTTAACAATTTCTTTCAATTTCTTTTAAAAAATCCATTATTAAGTTTCTGACCGGCTCTTCTTAGCAGAGTAGCTTTTTGAGGCAGTGGTAGCTTACTCAGGGACTGACTAAACTGACTATGTTTCAAGTATAACGTTAAAATATACAGTATTATTCCATTTTTTGCTGTAAATAATCAAATTATTATAAATATATACTTTCCCAACATTAATTTTTATTGTTCATAATTTATTCATAATATCTTCATGTATATTAGCTATACCTTTATTTTCGTTATCTGATATGCGACTATTTAATGGCCGCGGGGTAGTACCGGGAACAGAGTAAACCTTGGAGTGGCCTCGTCGTTGTGGAGTTTGGGGGGAGAGATTAGGGTTTGGAGTTTCTTCCTATCGAGTCGCTTTCTAAGGAGCTGTTCGGGGTGTTGTTTCTTTTACTAGCAGATATTTCACGGGTTAATCTTCATGGAGTGTGATACTACGGTCGTGCTCGGCGATAGTAATCTCGGCTTGGTGGGTTCCCGCCCACTCGTCATATTGTAACTTCAGTCTACTGACATTTCTGTATAAGTGTTCGTATTCACAGCGGGACAGACAGTCATTAAAATATTTCAGTCCCCACTGATAATATAATCTAGATAAAATGTCACCTACATTTTAATTCCGACCACAATTCTTTTTCATATTATTACCGGTATTATTTAAATTTATATGTATTTACAAATAAGCAAAATATATTTTATTACTGATATGTGATAGTTTACTACAATTAATAAAAATTTAAATAACCGAAATAAATCTCAGCAATATATATTTTATGTGACTGTTGCCTCTTTGCATACATTGTAAATTTTCCTATAAAGTCTTCTAATATTTTCTCGTTTAAATAAATATTTTATGGCTTTTACTCAAATTTATTGGATAACATTTCTGCTTTAACCAGTCGATTCAACTTTGAAGGTTATTCCTCAAGACATGACTATTATTAAGAAAACAATGTGTCTAACATTTTTTAAATATTTCGTAAAATTGTCGGTACAACAGTTATATCAATTCTTTTGTAACATGCTGAAGCTGTAAAAATAAAGTAATAAATATTACACTCGTATCTCTTGTCACATAACCATTTTCAAATAACTGCCGAGCCAACTTCATTTCATATTACGGAGTCACTGTGGTCGATGAATCACTTTTAATGCTGCTTTCAAGTACTTTCAATTGCTTTATTAATATTTTCAATGTCTATGTTATTTTCTGTTCCACCCTTTCAATAACTAGCAAGGTTTTGTAAGGTTATAAATACATAAAACTATGTGGTACCATTATTATATGATACAATAGTTAACCTCTTACATGTAGAGAGTATGAAGTATAATATAAAATTCACCTCAAGGCTCAAGTTAATGACTGCTATAAGGCACTGAAGTTGAAAGCTTACGTTTCTGAAAACAAAGCCTTTTCTAGCTTTGCTTTACAGACAAGAACGTGAAACATTTAATTATTTTCTTTTATTTCAATATCTATATGCAGCAATGTCCTTTTTTTGCTTTACTACGTGTTTTTATTTTAGTAACTTTTTTGCGTAAATATTTGCATATACATAATAAATACCTTATACTTTCTACATCATCCACTGATACGATAAGGCACGGTACGGTAAGACACGGCACGGCACGGCAAAGCACGGCAAGGCACGGCACGACACGGCACAGCATGACACGACACGGCACGGCACGACACGACACGGCACGGCACAGTACGGCACGACACGGCACGGCATGACACGGCATGACGACACACAATTTTGTTCACAATCAGAAACTTATTATTTCTCGGTCTGTGAAAATCCAGTAATAATCGGTAGATTGAAGAAAATTAGAATTGTTACAATTTAAGTCTTATAATGTAACAGTTATAATTCATCTATCCTTAGGTTACGAAATATTTTCAATGTAAAAGACTGATGCTTTGGAAGTGTTAAAAATCATTCATACTCAATCGTCAAATTTGTTAAATTATTAAAAACTATCTAATTTATCGATACCTAAAAATTAAACTGATGTAGCTTTTATGTTTTGCCGTGAAAAATATACACCACAACAGTTTTTATGTTATACCAATAAAAATGTTATAAAAATTAATTAAAATATATTATTTTAATTTGAAGTATGATTTATTTTATTTCACGTCCAAATTGATAACCATGTCATATTATTGAATTACAAATAGCAGAACTCACGAAACCCTAAGACTTTACTAACTAAAAAATAAACAGACTAGTCACGAAACTTATCCTTTATACTGCATAAATAACACTGATCTACAAAAAAAATGCAAATCTACAAAAAAATCATGTAGAACAGTGTAATACTACAAAAAAATATAAATTTTATGAGATCTCACTTTATTGCAATTTTATTCTGACATTATAAATATTGATTTAACCTAATATTCCTACTTCGATTTGATAAAATTATATATAAATATATATATATATAAAATTTCTTGGATTCATGTCATGTTCCTTAAAAATCAAAACAGATTTCAGTAGTTATTTTGTTTATTACAGGATAAATGAAGATATCATAAAAAAATAAGCATACTACAGCTATCTCTAAATGTTATTCCACCCAAATAAACAAAGTCACATGTAAATAACTGTCTGTGTAGATATTTTTATTCTTCTCAGCGGAAACGAGAAAATAATATATATTTATTTAGAAGAAAACACAATTACAGTACGAGTATTTACGGTATTGTTCAAGATTACAATACGATCATAAAAAGTTAAATAATTTTATTTATGAAATATAATTATATTACTTAGTATTTTACCGAGATCACGATTCAAGAAATATAATTAAAATATTTTTATTTAGGAGAAATAAAATTAATTTAATCACAATATTTTCCGTGATTACGTTAAAAGTGTCGTTCGAAATACATTGTATTGTTCCGTTTTTTCCTATAATTATTACATTTATTTTAATAAAATCATCTCATTATTAATTTATCTTCTTTAAAAATTATTTATAATCTATCTATATGATGTGTGTACTTTAATTTCGTATTCAAAGCGAGTCTATCTGCAATAGAAATTGAGTTCTCACGTGTTTCTGACAAAAAATTAGATCGTGATAAAAGGAAGACTCAAAATTGAGATTCTGACGTCATGATGTTGTTTCCAAGTTTGATTACATTATTTTCTGGATAAGAATTTCATTTTCGATAAACATTTAATCCCTTTTTTAGTATAGAATTGTCTCGTTAAGAGTAAGATTTGAATATCAAAAGGTAAATTTATTTTTAGAGTCTTACGTTCAGTAGAACTTTTCACTCTTGAAGATTTTAAGGCGCTAGTGTATAATTTCGGTAAATCAGTGCCAGTGTGACCTACAAACTAAAGAACTTAGTACATAAGTATAGTATATAAGACTAACATTAATCAGCTGCTCTTTGTACGTCACTTTAGACGGAAATAAATAGATATAATATTATTTAAAATAAGCGTCTTTAAGCGTTTATTTAAACATGTACACATGCAGACGAGGTATTATTTCATTTATTCAAATACTCTATTCATAATAGCAATTATGAGAGAAGTATGTAAAGTTTATGTTATATGAATAATATATTTTTAGATGTCATCTGTATTATGTCAATACTGTAATTTAATATTTGTTTTGAACCCTGGGATATACTTGTATATATTTGCTTTGCATTTGTTTTTTTTTATCTAGATTAATTATAATTTTCCATGAGTCATTGTTACGTTATGAAAGCGTATGTATTTGTATTGTAATCTGATTGTACATAGTTTCATATTTCATATTCCTTTATAACTGTGAGTGTGTGAGTTAGATACACACTACAAACAAATATTATATACAATTTTCAAGCCTATTTAATAGTCTTCTATGAAAGGTGATATATGGTACATAATGATATAACATTAGAAATCTTTATATAACAGTGTGTTGGTAATATTATATTGTACTTAACAAATGCGCTATCAGTACTTCAGTATCAATTGATAAGGCTTCGATTTTAATCGTATACCTTTACACTCGATAACGTTGAAGTAAAGCTGGCTTTGTAAAATTACTTTGGTAAAGTAATGTTAGATAAAACATCTTATTGTATATGTATATATACATTATGATATAACAAGGCAAAATCTGTGTATTAAAAACATAATTTTTGGTAAATATAATTGCTACGTTCTGTAATTGACATAGAACTTAAAAAATATATTTTAAAAAATCTCTACTGGACAGATTGTGATGAAATTTCTACACTGATACTTTCTACACTGGAAGCTCTAATTTTCACAGATAAAAAAAATATTTGTTCTATATATATCATGATATAAAATAATGTAATAAATACTTTATAATTAATATTATTTTCATAACTAGTATTATTAATAAAAACTTCGTGTATGATGGTTCGTAGAATAATCGCTTAAGTAATTGTAAATTCTCATTAAGGTAATATGTTATACGAAACCCTTCACGTACAAACTACTTAGCAAGAATTTAACTAAGTTCAGTATGACCGGTCTTGTGTTCTGTAATGAAACTTATGTTGCTTCCCTCGACGAAAACTTGGTTCGTCGTTAGAGAAAGTGTAAAGAAAACTAACTCTAAACAATTTTACCTTCTATGAACATTTCACATATATGTAAAGTAGACTTTAGACTGTGTAATATTATTTGATATGTAATAATCTTTTATTAACAGAACTAGTACAGTTTGGATTAAATGGATGAAACTTACAGGTATTGTCAATGGAAAAGAAATATTATTTAATATTTAAATTGTAAAAGCCATAAGGCCTATGTTGTATATAATACTGGGTGATCCATAAATACAATTTAACAATCAACATATACCAAAAATGTCAGAGTCATACTAATGTAATATCTTGACAATAATTTTGACACTTTTGACAATTTGTAGTATTTGTGTACTTCTGTTCCTTTGTTCCTAAAGATCCCTACAATCACTCTTACCTTGAAAATAAGTTGGAATTTTAAGGAAAAATGGATTAACCGATAGAACAGATTGATTCTTAAGAGAGAAGATTCCAGGTAACTATGAAGAAAGCCATAAACTAAAATATTACATAATGAGCACCCTCTCACACATGGCCCAAGGCCACTCAAATCACTTTCTAATACAGTCCAGAGGCCGGATAATGGTTTTTCTTCCCATACTAGGATCCGCCCACCGTGCGCGGCGGGTGTTGAGCTGAGCCCCTCTCCTTTTTTCTTTTCTTGATAACTTTTGAATAGCTAAACTTATAGCTTTCACTCTGTTTTCGCTATAACATCCGCGTTCGGCTCAAACATACATGATAAAATTTTTAGCTAATTATCTCGTCGCATTCTGGAGACAACTAAACACAAAAAAATCCGTGCCCGCAGGGGGACACGCGTGGGTAGACCTCGTGTGTAACTCGTTTAAAATATAACTCACTACCTAACAATAATACATGATGCCGTTGTTTACATCAAACATTTTCAAGCAAAAAGCGGTTTTATTTTTTTTTCTCAGAAAAGGTATCTTTTTTGGAAATACTTTTGATACATAAATTTAGAGTAAAAAATAACCTTTGTGTTAAAAATATTTGAGACGAGGGAATGTTACCAGAAAAAAGTTGACGTGGTTTTACCTACCTTAAATTTTCAAGCTAAAAGTGGTTTTTATTTTTTTTCTCAGAAACGGTACCTTTTACGGGAAAAACTTCTAATACTTAAATTTAAAGTAAAAAATAACCTTTCTATTAAAAATACTTGTGATGTAAGAATGTTCACAAGAAAAAAGTTATGAATTTTTTTCCAAAAATTTTCGGTTTTTTTACCCCCACCCCTAAGTTATTGAAGTTAGGTTTTCGGTTTATCTACATTAGTTATAGGTATTCATCAAAGACATCATATAATATGAACACAATTGATCTTCTTTGTATAGGGAAAAAGTTATGGTCGAAAAACTAAAATCAGAAAAAGTGAGGCCCTAGCGCCCCCTGTGGTCCGAATTCTCTGGTTAACGAACTTGACCTTCATTTTAGGATGATTGATTTTTGTGCAAAGTTTGAAAGTGAACCGAGTGAAACTGCGGCCGCTATCGTGCTGACAAAAGTCGAATCTGGACGCACGCACGCATATATATATATATATATATATATATATATATATATATATATAAACTTTTTGACTAATGGTCATTTCGGACTCAGCTGGTCATAAGAAGACCTCCTGAGAAGAAATTTTTCCAAAATTCGAAAGTAGGGGACAAATGAATGGGCAGACCGAATTCTTCGAGGTCTACCCAAAAGGTATCCCAAACGTTTAATAAGCTATAAATCACAACAACAAAATAAAACTTTGCAAAAGACTAGACGGAACGTCCCGAAACACAAAAGAGACAGAAAAACAGAGAAAAACACTAAAAACAAACTGACTTATAGTATATTAGTGATTGTAGATAATAAAAGAGGCGAGATATATTCCTGCAATATGATTCAACCCAAATAAATACGGAATCACTATATGTCAATAAGTATTTAGGAAAAAATACATTTTTTACAAGCAAAAAATACAGGAATTATGTATTATATTTTTCTATATATATTTACCACATTCCAAAAATACTCAAATGACTCAGAAAAGGTGTAATTATATACAATAGATTTTAGGTTTGTTTAAAACTTTTTATTAAAATATTTTTTTAGAATATTCTGCTGTCCTTAATATTAATATTCATAGTAACCTCATTATTATGCCGTAGCAGAAAGGTCACTCGGTTGAAACGTGAATAAACTTTTAAAATTCCGTTTCATTTCATTCAATCTTAAGTATTTTCCGTGATTACAATTCATTCAAGTGTGACTTGAAACACGATGGTCCAACAGTCAGGACTAACAGTCAGGTTTATTAGTCGACTTTGGTTTTTTGTTTACTTAATCTTTTATATTTTCAATTTGGCTATTTATTACGTGTATTTAAAGGAACCATTATTAAAAATAAAAATGTTCTTAGACATATTTTTGCAGTATTTCTAGAATTATCCTTAAATATTTAAAGTTTCTCATCTTTGTTAATTTGTTTGGAACCTTGAAAGTTATATCGTTCAGCATTTGAAAGTTGTTTGATAAGATTTATTATAATAAGACCCTTAACTGGACCTTAATATTTTGGGAGTAATTTGAAAAAAGACAATTATATTTAATTTTTATAATACAATCCAATTTTATATAATTTTATATTGTATATAATTATTTAAAATAGATAGAAGACTAATTTATGTTTCTTTTATCTACATATATTATGGAGATATTGTTTAATCTGCTCAACTACGGACTATATGAATAGACGGTCCATTAGTTTGAACAACTAAGTAATTCAGCAAAGTTACATAAGATTTGGAAGTAGCGACCGGTGTTCTAACTACATTAGAAATAGAAGACATTTGATGACATGCTACTATTAAATTAAAGTTCAATTTTCTTCAAGAGTTAACACTCTTGTTATATATTTTATGTTGTATTTTAAATGCATGTATATTATCAATAACTTGGTATGAGTTTGTCTTAGATAATAATAAGTTTCATTTTAATTAATCTTCTGGCATTTATTTATAAAAAAATAAGATTTCTTTTTTGAGAATAAGAATATATTAATATTATTATATTAATATTGTATAAAAAAGATACCGCACAGAAAGATTGCTTAAAATACCCCATTTCACAAAAAACCTTTATGATTTATTAGAAAATAATACTTTTAATACCTAAATTTTAGGCGTCCAGAGCATTAATATGACATTGACCTAGATTCTGATTTACAAGTCATTTATATTTATGAATCTCCTGAATCCTTAAAAAAATGCATATTAAATATTAAGATTACGAAAATTAATTAGGAAAAAAATTTCACAAACATATAGACGTGTTTCATTAATATTGATTTTATTCTTTTTACAAAACTGCCATAAAATGAAAAGTGTAATTGACTCTTTCAAACGTACTTACTTAGAACCAAGAGATGATATTTAAATTTAAATTTAGAACACCCGGTTCTGAATTTAAATTCGCAATTGTTATTTAAATGGATCTTGTAAGTGTTCGTTTAATGGTTGAAGTGAACATCTCTTTCCCGCTCTATTTCCAGTTTAATTAATTGTAATTACAACTCAAGTAAAGCTTGAATACGTTTAAGACAACTAATGCTTTATTTGTTCGTTTGTTTGTTCATTTTATTAATTGTACGTATTGTTCCTTCTTATAAGATCATTGGGAAATTCTATTCTTAAGATATTTTCTTATTATAAATATCTATTATGAATTGCTTAACTTCACTGTTATCGTGAATGTTTTCGTATTCACTATATTCATTCATAGAATTTCAGTCCCTGAAAATTGGGTCGAGATAAAAGGTTATCCACATTTAAATTGCAAACAGAGTTTCTAGTTTAGGTGATTATTTGAATATCATGAAATAATTTTGTAATCGATAACTGCCAACTTTAACCAATATTTTTTATTTATATCCGTCTTCAAAAAGCTAAGAAATCCTTCTTACGCATACATAATAAAGTTCCAGAAGATCTCTTACACCTTCGTTTTCTTAGCTATATATCTAAAATTAAAAGTGTTTTAATAAATAAATCTTATTACAGCATTGAAGAGTTCTTATTCGAAGTGTGTGGAACTTACTTGCAGGGATGTTATATTGTTAAATTTATTTTAAGATATGATATGCGATGCGATGCAACATGACTCGACACGACACAACACAGCACGGCACGGCACAAAACTACAAGGCACGACACAACGACACGACACGGCACGGCACGGCACGGCACGACACGACACGACACGACACGACACGACACGACACGACACGACACGACACGACACGACACGACACGACACGACACGACACGGCACGACACGGCACGGCACGACACGGCACGACACGGCACGACACGGCACGACACGGAACGACACGGCACGGCACGGAACGACACGGCACGGCACGACACGACACGGCACGGCACGGCACGGCATGGCATGATACGGTACAACACACAATTTTGTTTAATATAATAAATAATACACTGATGAGAAATGCAGAAGTAATGAAGTCTGATGACAATAAGAAACTTATTATTTCTCGGTCTGTGGAAATCCAGTAATAATCAATAGATTGAAGAAAATTAGAATTGTTACAATTTAAGTCTTATAATGTAACAGTTATAATTAATCTATCCTTAGGTTAGGAAATATTTTCAATGTAAAGGGCTGATGCTTTGGAAGTATTAAAAAACAATCATACTCAATCATCAAATTTTTTAAATTATTAAAAACTATATAATTTATCGATACCTTAAATTTAATCTAATGTAGCTTTTGTGTTTTGACGTGAAAATTATACACCTACAACAGTTTTTATGTTATACCAATAAAAATGTTTAAAAAACAATTAATTGAAATATATTATTTTATGTATGATTTTAATTTGAAGTATGATTTATTTTATTTCACGTCCAAATTGATAACCATGTCATATTATTGAATTACAAATAGCAGAACACACGAAACCCTAAGACTTTACTAACTAAAAAATAAATAGACTAGTCACGAAACTTATCCTTTATACTGCATAAGTAACACAGATCTACAAAAAAAAAATAATTGTGGGACAAAAGTCATGTAGAACCGTGTAATATACGAGGAAGGTCAGTTGAGGCCATCACATCGGACATCGTCGAAAAAGTCGAGAAAATTGTACTAGAGGATGCCCGTTTGAAGAAAAAACAATTATCTGCATTAGTTGGAGTATCAGATACCACCATTTTGCGAATCTTACATGATCACCTGGGTATGACAAAAGTCAGTGCAAGATGGGTACCGAGAATGCCCACGCCGTTTCAGAAAGAGCAGCGCGTCGTTGCGTCAAAGCATTTTTTGGAGTTGTGTGGAGATTAACCTGCACAGATTTTGGACCGAATTGTTATGGGCGATGAAACATGGGTTCATCACTTTGAGCTTGAGTCCAAACAAGAGTCCATGCAATGGCATAAAAAGGGGACACAACCGCCAAAGAAATTCAAGGTGACTGAGTCGGCTGAAAAGATGATGGCTACTGTTTTTTGGGATTGTGAGGGGATAATCTTGATTAATTACAAAGAAAAGGGAAGGACTATAACCGGAGAATACTACGCAACGATACTAGAAAAATTAAAGGATGCCATCAAGAAAAAGCGGCGAGGAAAATTGACAAAGGGTCTGTTGCTCTTGCAAGACAACGCGCCGGTTCACAAGAGCAGAATTGCAATGGCTGCTCTGCACACGCATGGGTTCGAATCCCTAGTTCACCCACACTACAGTCCAGACCTGGCCCCAAGTGACTTTCTTTTATTCCCCAATTTAAAAAAAGGCTTAAAGGGAAGGAAATTTTCCGACGACAATGAGGTAAGGGAAGCAATTTTGGCTCATTTTGACGGAAAAGATAAACCATATTTTTATAGTGGTTTAGAAAAATTAATTCATAGGTCTAATAAATGTATTAAGCTTAAGGGTGATTATATTGAAAAGGAAAAATAATTTTGTTGTTTTATTTTATTTAGATCCCTTTCATTCCACGAACTTTTGGACCTCCCCTCGTATATATAATACTACAAAAAAAATATAAATTTTATGAGATCTCATTTTGTTGAAATTTTATTCTGACATTATAAATATTGATTTAACCTAATATTCCTACTTTGATTTGTTTAAATTATATACATATAATTTCCTTAAAAATCAAAACATATTTCAATAGTTATTTTGTTTATTACAGCGATAAACGAAGATAACATAACAAATTAAGCATACTACAGCTAACTCTAAATGTTATTCGACCCAAATAAACATAGTCACATGTAAATAAATGTCTGTGTAGATATTTTCATTGTTCTCAGCGGGACAAGAAAAAAATATATATATTTAAGAGAAAACAAAATTATAGTATTAACGGTATCATTCAAATTAAAATACGATTATAAAAAGTAAAATAATTTAATTTATGAAATTTTATCAATTACTTAGTACTTTCCAAGATCACAATTCAATAATATGAAATTAAATAATTTTTTTATTTAGGAGAAATAAAATTATTTTAATCAGAATATTTTCCGTGATTACTTTTCAAGTGTCGATTGAAATACATTGTATTTTTCCGTTTTTCCTTTAATTATTAAAATTATTTCAAATATATGTTTTCCTTATTAATTTATGTTCTTCAAAACTTATTTATAATCTATCTGTCTGACGTGAGAACTTAATTTCGTATTCAAAGCGAGTTTATCTGCAATAGAAATTGAGTTCTCCCGTGTTTCCGACAAAAAATTGGATCGTGATAAAAGGAAGACTTAAAATTGGGATTCCGTCATGATGTTATTTCCGAGTTTGATTACATTATTTTCAAGACATGTATTTCGTTTTTCGGTAAACATTTAATTTGTTTATAATAAAGAGTTGTCTCTTTAAGGTAACATTTAAATAGCAAATAGGAAAATTATTTTCTGTGTCTTAAATTAAGTAGAACTTTTCAATCTTGGATGTTCTAAGGCCCTAGTGTATAATTTCGGCAAAACCAGTACCAGTGTGACATACAAACAATACATAACTTAATACATAAGTTTAGTATATAAGACTAACATTAATCAGTTGCTCTTTGTACGTCACTTTAGACGGAAATAAATAAATATAATATCATTTAAAATAAGCGTCTTTAAGCGTGTATTTAAGCATGTACAAATGCAGACGAGGTGTTATTTCATTTATTCAAATACTCTATTCATAATAGCAATTATGAGAGATGTAAAGTTTCTGTTGTATAAATACCATATTTTTAGATGTTATCTGTATTATGTCAATACTGTAATTTAATATTGGTTTTGAACCCTAGAATATATATATTTGTTTTGATTTTATATATATTTTTTATATTTTGTGTGTGTGTGTGTGTGTGTGTGTTTGTGTGTTTGTGTGTTTGTATCTTCTATGAAAGGTGGTAAACGGTATATAAAGGTAATACGATACAAGTCTTCGTGTGTTGGTGATATTATATTGTACTTAACAAATGCGCTATCAGTACTTCAGTATCGATTGATAAGGCTTCGATTTTAATCGTATACCTTTACACTCGATAACGTTGAAATAAAGTTCGCTTTGTAAAATTACTTTGTTACAGTAATATCAGATAAGACATCTTATTATAAATGTATATATACATTATGATATATCAGGGCAAAATCTGTGTATTAAATACTTAATTTTTGGGAAAAATAATTGCTAAGTTCAGTAATTGATATAGAATTTAAAAAAAATATTAAACGAAAATCTCTACTGCACAGATTTTGAAATATTTTATTATGGTTAAAGGTTGAATATGTAAAATACTTTCAACAGTGAAAGCTCTAATTTTCACAGATCACAAAAATCTATATGGTCTGTATATATATTATGATAAAATCCTTACTATATAATAATGACCTAATTGACTCTGTATGCACGCGCATCACTTATCACCCACAAATCATACAATAATGTGTAATACATCAAAAAAAAGCTATTGAATCAGGCTACAAAATAGGGTAGGTGCCAACCTCATACGTGACCTTTGACCCTTCCTGGCCCGAAGGGCCGGGAAGTTCCCTTGTAATGTAATAATAACCTTATAATTAATATTATTTTTATAATAAGTATTATTAATAAAAGTATCGTCTTTGATAGTTCGTAGAATAATCGCTTAAGTAATTGGAAATTCTCTTGAAGGTAATATATAATACGAAGTACTACAGTACTAAACTACTTAGCAAGAATTTAACTAAGTTCAGTATGACCGGTCTTGTGTTCTGTTATGTAACTCATGTTGCTTCCCTCGACTAAAACTGGCGTCGCTGTTAGAGAAAGTGTAACTAACTTTAAACAATTTTACTTGCTGTGAACATTTCACACATATGTAAAGTAGACTTTAGACTGAGTATTATTATATGATAATAAGCTTTTATGCACAAAACTATTACAGGTTGGATAAAATAGAAAAAACTTCTAAATGTTGTTAATAGAAATGAAATACTATTTAATGTGAAATCTATAACAGCCACAAGGACTATGCAAGTGGTATAGAATATTGGGTGAGCTATAAATAACATCTTAGCAAAAAACATAATATATCAGTAATGTCAAAGTCGTACTAATGTCATAATAGACATACCTTGACAAAAAGCTCAGAGATGATGATCAGATGACGATACAATACAATAATGACCATACTGCATGCTCACTATTTATGTCAATTTCTTCTATTCCCTTCTATCGTCTATACGTCATTTTCATGGAGACATGCTTCGTTTTTTCTTTTCATATTATTTTTCACGCACTCCATTCATGTCTTCTCTGGTCGACCTCTAGTCTAATAACAATTCACATCATACTTAAAACAAACAATTACTTCTCTTCTTTTCTACCATTGGTGCTACTATCAAAGTATCTCTTATTCATTTCTCACATTATCCGTCCTCGTCACTTCTATCCGATGACGAATCTTAATTATGGACATCCTCAACACTATTGTTGTTTCACTTCTCTAGACATACCAAAGTCATATTTGGGTCATAATTGTATCAAAGATACAATTATGTTGTTATATATATATATTATAACATAATTATTGACACACACATTATATATATATATATATATTAAATAAAATGTAGCATCTGCGTACTTCCGTCCCATTTTTCCTAATGAACCTTAATTAGACTTTCTTGAAAAGTGGGTACGCCGATAGAACAGATTGACTCACAACATCCGCACCGGATCACAGAACATGGCCTGGGAAACTTTGGAGATACTAAGGACCTGGTAACTATGAACAAACCTTTAAACTAAGATATAACATAACCAGGACCCAATCTAGTATGGCCCAAGTCCACTCAAGTCACTTTCTTATACAAGTATAACACGGATCAAGTTTCGGAGTGTAACGATTTCTTCCAATGTAGGCTATAAGTAACAACAACAAATTAAAACTAGAAAAGACTAGACGCAACGTCTCGAAACATAATAACAGAGAAAAACACTAAAAACAAATTGACTTATAGTATATTAGAAAATGTCGACAATAAAAGAGGCGAAATAGTCCTGAAATAACATTCGACCCAAATAAATACGGAGTCACTATATGTAAGTAAGTATTTAGTGAAAAAATATTTTTGATAAGTGAATAATATAGGAATTATTACATTTCTCTTTTTATTTATAAAATTGCCACAAGAATCAACTTGTTTAATATTTTTTTTAGAATACTTTTTAGAATGTTTTGCTTTCCTTATTATTCACAGTAACCTCTTTACTGTGCTGTAGCAGAAAGGTCACTCGGTAAAAACATGAATAAACTTTTAAAATTTCCATTTCATTTAACTCCATCTAAACGATTTTCCTTGATTACAATTCAAGTATAACTTGAAACACTATGGACCAACAGACAGGACTAACAGCAGGTTTATTAATTGGCTTTAGTCTTTTGTTTATTAAAAGTTTCGTATTTTCATTACGATTTTCGCTATTTATTACGTGTATTTAATGCAGTCGATTAAAAATAAAAATGTTGTTTTTAAAAACTTGTAGTTTAAAATTAGATTTTTTTTTTTGTATTTGCATTTTCGTAATAGAATTACATTCCAAAAAAGAAATAAAATCGACTCATGTAACATAGGTTCAAATATTCAATAAAAAATTGTTCACATACAATCCATCCAATACATTTTTAATTATTTTTATTTTTAAATTACTCATTTTTTGTTACTTTCAAATAAAAAAATATATATTTTTTTATTTCGTAGACCCATTTTTATCCCGTTTGTAGAGTTTGTAAATATTTAAATTATCAAACTCGATTCAATGATAAAAGTTTCTCATCCTTGTTAATTTGTTTGGAAACTTGCAAGTTTTAACGTTCAACATTTTGAAGTTAAAGTTTGATAAGATCAATACATGATTTATTAAAATAAGACCCTTAACTGGACCTTAATATTTTAGGAGTATTTAGAAGTAAGACCATGATATTTGATTTGTTTTTCTTTTATCTAAATTTGTTAAGGTGGTATTTTAAAATCTGCTCAACTACGGACTATAGAAATGGACGGTCCATTAGTCTGAACAACTAAGTAATTCAGCAAAGTTACATAAGACTTGGAAGTAGCGACCGGTGTTCTAACTACATTAGAATTGGAAGACATTTGATGACATGCTACTAATAAATTAAAGTTAAATTTTCTTCAAGAGTTAACGCTCTTGTTATATATTTTATGTTGTATTTTAATATCATGTATTTTATCAATAACTTGCGATGAGTTTATAATTATCTCAGATATTATTAATGACTGTTTAATTTCAACAAATCTTCAGATCCGGAAATACCGCCATACGTTGTTCGTACCACATTTTAGTAGTACTTGACAATCGCACAGTAGAGGATCGCCACGCGTCCATGTGATGCGAATGGCATTGCAGGTGACGACCTGCTATGCGGTGATGAAATTCGGCGGCAAGTATCAAATCAAATAGCTCTTCGGCACACTCCCTGTTGTAAATACGATAAAAGACGTACGAAGAGGCCACATCTCTACCCAAAGCCAGAGAATCCAGGGGTTCAAAAGTAGAAGCTGATATTGAGTGATCCAGACCAGAGATGATGGAGTACTCCATATGTGGTCGGTCCTGCGCCTTATAGAGCACAAGTCTTTGGCTCAACTTGAAATATTGCCTCGCTCTATTGATCACTTCCAATTTAAACCTACCTTCCGATTTATACGTTATTTATATTTAAGAAACTATGTTAGTTAAGAATAAAATATATAGTGTTTCATTAATATTAATTTATACAAAGCTCCCATAAAATGAATAGTGTAATTGACTCTTACTGAAACTTACTTACTTACGTATTGAAAATACCCAGTTCTAAATTGTTGAAGTTGAGTTGAAGTGTACATCTCTTTCCCGCTCTATTTCCAGTTTAATTGATTGTAATTACAGCTCAAGTAAGGCTTGAATACATTTCAGACAACTAATGCTTTATTTCTTCGTTTGTTTGTTTATTTTATTAATTGTTCGTATTGTTCCTTCTCATAAGATCATTGGAAAATGCCATTCTTAAGGTATTTTATTATTATAAATATGTATTATGAATTACTTTACTGTTGTCGTTAAAGTTTTTGTATTCACTATATACCTTAATAGAATTTCAATCCCCAAAAATTGGTTCGGGATAAAAGGAAATCCACATTTAAATTGCAAGCAGAATTTCTATTTAGGCGTTATTTGAACAACATTACATAATTTTGTAACAGATATCTGCTAAATTTTACCAATACTTTTTATTTTTATTCGTCCTTATAAAGCTAACAATAACTAACCTCATGGCTTGAGTGTGCATATACAATAAAGTTCCACAAGATCTCTTCCACCTTCCTTTTATTAGTTTTATATCTAAAATCGTATTATTAAATGAATCTTATTGTAGCATTGAAGAGTTCTTAGTTGATCGAAATGTGAGGAAATTAGCTGGAAACCCAGTTGCAGGGTTTATATTATATTTAACAGTTTCTTTCAATTTCTTTTAAAAAATCCATTATTAAGTTTCTGACCGGCTCTTCTTAGCAGAGTAGCTTTCTGAGCCAGTGGTAGCTTACCCACGGACTGACTAAACTGACTATGTTTCAAGTATAACGTTGAAATATACTGTATTATTCCATTTTTTACTATAAATAATCAAATTATTATAAATATATACTATCCAAACATTAATTTTTATTGTTCATAATTTATTCATAATATCTTCATGTATATTAGGGGTATTCCATGCCAAATCGACCACTTTTGACCCCGACCCTTTTCGATTTGGCCGAAAGTTTTCCATCCTTTTCTACCCTATAAAAAACGGTTCTCAGAATTTTTTTGAATTTTTTTACCTAACTCCAAAAAAGTTATGAATTTTTCAAAAAAATGGCTTTTTTATTTTCAAATAGCCATAACTTTTTCAAAACTAAACATTTAGGTACCTTTTTTTTTTTTCAAAATTTTTGTTTTTAGATGTACTTTCCGATAAAAAATATTAAAAAATTTTTGTAAGTCAATACATATGGAATTTTTCAGTTTTTTGACAAAAATCAATGATTTTTCGAAGTTCGACATTTTTTTTTTTTAATTTTTTTTTTCTAAAATAAACTTTAATCAATTCCACAGTTATCCCTGTAGAACCCAGATTGGGCCGATTTCTCTTTCTATTTTTTTTATTCAATTTAAAAAAAATTGTTAAAATTTTCAAAAATGGAAAAAAAAATTTTTTTCATAAATTTTATTTATATAATGAGATAAATACAATTCAACGATTTTACGGCATTGCATTCACAATTTAGAGGCTTCATCGATGACTGTAATTAGTAAGATTCAAATTTTAATATATCAATTAGATCGATAAACTAGGGATAACAATTATCGACTTACCTATAGCCAGTAAACTAGCTATAAGCTAGTATGTTTTGATTAAAAGTGCGGCTTTTTCATTTTGAGATCTAAAACATAACCTATAAATCTTTTGTGCAATCTAGTGTTTTATAAAAGATTGTCATTACATTTGTTGTATAAATAAATAATTTCTCTAGTTTATAAGCGCTTTTTTAATTTGTCTTTATGGCGTCAAAAAAGGTATTTGATCGGTGTTGTAATCCTTTTGAGTTGGAATCTCATTTTAAAAAAATTGGTTTACGTCCGGCGACTGATATTATGAAAGTAACGTTAGGATTAGATGATAATTATTTATTATGCAGTTCATGTCGAAAAAAAGCTTCAGAGTTAGTGAAGCAACAAACAAATGCTCGTAATGATCCTAGTGCTGATGTAAGTGACCGTGAAGACAACTATAGTGACAATAATGACAACAATGATCAGGCTGATAATGATAGTAATACAACTGCCACGGATCTCCCATTATCCTTATCATTCCGTAAGTTTTTTTAATTATTTATACGTTACTTGAATACATTTCTAGTAGCTATATGTTTCACTATTATTTTTTAAGGTTCCATGTCATTTGATAGCGAACCCAAAGCATCACAATCAAGCTCAGGATCTCAAGTTAGCGCTGCAACTCAATTACCCGTAATAAACCATGCATTAGAATTGTTAAATCAATCACCGATTCCATCGAAGAAATTGAATGATAATCAATTTTTGAACAATAAAATAAATCGGGTATCCGACAGCTTGAAAAAAGTTTTGCTTTCTTCTTCAGATGAAGAATCGATTGATGACGATGGTGAAAATTTTCGCTCTCTAATTAAAATGTTGTATGATAAATTCAACGATAAAGAAACTGATAAGTCTTTGAAAATACAAATTTTAACATTATTACCTGTAAAATGGAGTGAGAGACGTATTTGTGAAACTATGAATACATCAAGACATTTGTCAAGAGTAGCAAAAAATTTGGTTGAAGAAACGGGTTTACTTTCTACACCTGAATCGAAATTAGGTATGGGTAGCGTAAAATCGATGTTTTAAATACACTTGAAAACTAAATTACTCAACATTTTTGTATAGGGAGGACAATTACTGATCAGCTAAAATTAAAAGTTGAAAATTTTTACAACGATGATGAGTATAGTGCTCAAATGCCCGGTATGAAAGACTTTGTATCAATTCGAAGTGATGATGGTAATCGGATACACGTCCAAAAAAGACTTATCCTGTCTAACTTAAAAGAATTATACCAATGTTTCTGTGAAATAAATCCTGCTGAGAGAATTGGATTTTCAAAATTCGCTTCTTTGCGACCAAAACATTGTGTGTTAGCAGGGGCAAGTGGAACACACACCATCTGCGTGTGTACGATTCATCAAAACGTGAAGTTAATGATGCTTGGTAATTATCAAATTAATTAATAATTATAAATGCGTGAATTTTAAGTTTACTAAATTACTGTTATTTTAGGTGCAAATATTTATTCTTTGACAAGGAACACAGAAAAGCCCATTAAACACTACAGCGATTACTTGAGCATGATTATATGTGAAAATCCATCTTTTCAGTGTTATTTAGGTGGATGTAAAAACTGTCCTGGGGTCGATGAGTTGAGTAAAATTTTACTAAAATGTTTTGAGGACCGGGAAATCGAGAATATTACATATAAATATTGGATATCAAAACCGAGAAGTAGTTTAGAAACTATTATTAAGCCTACAGAAGAATTTGTGGAAAAATTTTGTAGTGAGTTAAAAATTCTTCTACCTCATTCGTTCATTGCTAAGGAGCAAGCCCAATTCTTGAAGACATTGAAAGAAACATTGAAACCAAACGAATACGTTATTATTTGTGATTTTGCAGAAAATTATGCCTTCGTAGTACAAAATGCGGCAGCTGGTTTTCACTGGAATAATAATCAGGCAACAGTTTTTCCAGTCGTTATTTATTATAAAGTAAATAACAAACTTGAACACAAAAGTTTAGTAATTATCTCAGATTCTAACAAACATGATGCCGTTGCTGTTCATGTTTTCATCGAAATAATAACTGATTACGTGAAAAGTTTTCCTGAACGTTGTAACAAAATTTATTATTTTTCTGATGGAGCTCCTCAACAATTTAAAAACTTTAAAAACTTTGTAAATTTATATTACCACGAAGATGATTTTGATATTTCTGCTGAATGGCATTTTTTTGCGACTGCCCATGGGAAAGGTCCGTGTGATGGAATCGGTGGTATTCTCAAACGACTTGCAGCGAGAGCAAGTCTCCAACTCGCGGTAGACAAACAAATAACGACACCAGAAGAACTTTTTGAATGGGCTTCTGCACCGGATAACTTGCCGAATATTATAGTGAAGTTTTCCCCAGAAGAAGATTATGACACAGCAGTAAATGATTTAAATGATCGATTTTTGAAAACGAAACCGATTACAGGAACTCAACAACTACATTGTATAATTCCGGACAAAAATGGTTGTTTACTAGTTAAAAACTTTTCGAATTCGAATGAACACAGAATTTGTAAAATATTTAAACGACAGAGAGAAAAGTAATTAATTCTAGCTGCATCAATTATTGATCTTACTAATTACAGTCATCGATGAAGCCTCTAAATTGTGAATGTAATGCCGTAAAATCGTTGAATTGTATTTATCTCATTATATAAATAAAATTTATGAAAAAAAATTTTTTTTCCATTTTTGAAAATTTTAACAATTTTTTTTCAATTGAATAAAAAAAATAGAAAGAGAAATCGGCCCAATCTGGGTTCTATAGGGATAACTGTGGAATTGATTAAAGTTTATTTTAGAAAAAAAAAATTAAAAAAAAAAAATGTCGAACTTCGAAAAATCATTGATTTTTGTCAAAAAACTGAAAAATTCCATATGTATTGACTTACAAAAATTTTTTAATATTTTTTATCGGAAAGTACATCTAAAAACAAAAATTTTGAAAAAAAAAAAGGTACCTAAATGTTTAGTTTTGAAAAAGTTATGGCTATTTGAAAATAAAAAAGCCATTTTTTTGAAAAATTCATAACTTTTTTGGAGTTAGGTAAAAAAATTCAAAAAAATTCTGAGAACCGTTTTTTATAGGGTAGAAAAGTATGGAAAACTTTCGGCCAAATCGAAAAGGGTCGGGGTCAAAAGTGGTCGATTTGGCATGGAAAACCCCATTAGCTATACCTTTATTTTCGTTATCTGATATGCGACCATTTAATGGCCGCGGGGTAGTTCCGGGAACAGAGTAAACCTTGGAGTGGCCTCGTGGTTGTGGAGTTAGGGGGGAAAGATAGGGTTTGGAGTTTCTTCCTATCGAGTCGCTTTCTAAGGAGCTGTTCGGGGTGGAGTTTCTTTTACTATCAGATATTGCACGGGTTAATCTTCATGGAGCGTGATACTACGGTCGTGCTCGGCGATAGTTAATCTCGGCTTGGTGGGTTCCCGCCCACTCGTACATATTGTAACTTCTGTCTACTGACATTTCTGTATAAGTGTTCGTATTCACAGAGGCACAGACAGTCATTAAAATAATTTCAGTCCCCACTGATAATATAATCTAGATAAAATGTCACCTACATTTTACTTCCGACCACAACTCTTTTTCATATTATTACCGGTATTATTTAAATTTATATGTATTTACAAATAAGCAAAATATATTTTATTTCTGATATGTGATAGTTTACTACAATCAATAAAAATTTAAATAACTGAAATAAATCTCAGCAATATATATTTTAAGTGACTGTTGCCTCTTTGCATACATTGTAAATTTTCCTATAAAGTCTTCTAATATTTTCTCGTTTAAATAAAACTATGTTATGGCTTTCACTTCAATTTATTGGATAACATTTCTGCTTTAACCAGTCGATTCAACTTTGAAGGTTATTCCTCAAGACATGACTATTATTAAGAAAACAATGTGTATAACATTTTTTAAATATTTCGTAAAATTGTCGGTACAACAGTTATATAAATTCTTCTGTAACGTGCTGAAGCTGCAAAAATAAAGTAATAAATATTACACTCGTATCTCTTGTCACATAACCATTTTTAAATAACTGCCGAGTCAACTCCATTTCATATTACGGAGTCACTGTGGTCGATGAATCACTTTTAATGCTGCTTTCAAGTACTTTCAATTGCTTTATTAATATTTTCAATGTCTATGTTATTTTCTGTTCCACCCTTTCAATAACTAGCAAAGTTTTGTAAGGTTATAAATACATAAAACTATGTGGTACCATTATTATATAATACAATAGTTAACCTCTTACATGTAGAGAGTATGAAGAATAATATAAAATTCACCTCAAGTTAATGACTGCTATAAGACACTGCAGTTGAAAGGTTACGTTTCTGAAAACAAAGCCTTTTCTAGCTTTGCTTTACAGACAAGAACGTAAAACATTTAATTATTTTCTTTTATTTCAATATCTATATGCAGCAATGTCCTTTTTTTGCTTTACTACGTGTTTTTTTTAGTAACTTTTTTGCGTAAATATTTGCATATACATAATAAATACCTTATACTTTCTACATCATCCACTGATACGATAAGGCACGGCACGGTAAGACACGGCACGGCACGGCAAGGCACGGCACGACACGGCACAGCACGACACGACACGGCACGGCACGACACGACACGGCACGGCATGGCACAGTACGGCACGACACGGCACGGCATGACACGGCATGACGACACACAATTTTGTTCACAATCAGAAACTTATTATTTCTCGGTCTGTGAAAATCCAGTAATAATCGGTAGATTGAAGAAAATTAGAATTGTTACAATTTAAGTCTTATAATGTAACAGTTATAAATTAATTTATCATTAGGTTACGAAATATTTTCAATGTAAAGGGCTGATGCTTTGGAAATGTTAAAAAACATTCATACTCAATCGTCAAATTTGTTAAATTATTAAAAACTATCTAATTTATCGATACCTAAAAATTAAACTGATGTAGCTTTTATGTTTTGCAATGAAAAATATACACCACAACAGTTTTTATGTTATACCAATAAAAATGTAAAAAAAAATTAATTAAAATATATTATTTTAATTTGAAGTATGATTTATTTTATTTCACGTCCAAATTGATAACCATGTCATATTTTTGAATTACAAATAGCAGAACACACGAAACCCTAAGACTTTACTAACTAAAAAATAAACAGACTAGTTACGAAACTTATCCTTTATACTACATAAATAAGACTGATCTACAAAAAAATGCTTGTGGGCCAAAAGTCATGTAGAATACTACAAAAAAAAATATATGAGATCTCATTTTGTTGCAATTTTATTCTGACATATTGATTAAACCTAATATTCCTACTTCGATTTGCTTAAATTATATATATATATATATATATATATATATATATATATATATATATATATTTATAATTTCTTGGATTATATATATATATAATTTCTTGGATTCATGTCATATTCCTTAAAAATCAAAACAGATTTCAGCAGTTATTTTGTTTATTACAACGATAAATGAAGATAACATAAAAAATAAGCATACTACAGCTATCTCTAAATGTTATTCGACCCAAATAAACAAAGTCACATGTAAATAACTGTCTGTGTAGATATTTTAATTCTTCTCAGCGGAAACGAGAATATAAAATATATTTATTTAGAAGAAAACACAACTACAGTACGAGTATGGTACGAGTACCTAAGGTATTGTTCAAGATTACAATACGATCATAAAAAGATAAATAATTTTATTTATAAAATATAATTATATTACTTGGTATTTTACCGAGATCACGATTCAATAAATGTAATTATAATATTTTTATTTAGGAGATATAAAATTATTTTAATCAGAATATTTTCCGTGATTACGTTAAAAGTGTCGTTCGAAATACATTGTATTGTTCCGTTTTTTCCTATAATTATTACATTTATTTTAATTACATCTTCTCATTATCAATTTATCTTCTTTAAAAATTATTTATAATCTATCTATCTGATGTGTGTACTTTAATTTCGTATTCAAAGCGAGTCTATCTGCAATAGAAATTGAGTTCTCGCGTGTTTCTGACAAAAAATTGGATCGTGATAAAAGGAAGACTCAAAATTGAGATTCTGACGTCATGATGTTGTTTCCAAGTTTGATTACATTATTTTCTGGATAAGAATTTTATTTTCGATAAAAATTTAATCTGTTTATAGTATAGAATTATCTCTTTAAGGGTAAAATTTGAATATCAAAAGGTAAATTTATTTTTAGAGTCTTACGTTAAGTAGAACTTTTCACTCTTGAAGATTCTAAGGCTAGTGTATAATTTCGGTAAATCAGTACCAGTGTGACCTACAAACTAAAGAACTTAGCACATAAGTATAGTATATAAGACTAACATTAATCAGCTGCTCTTTGTACGTCACTTTAGACGGAAATAAATAAATATAATAACATTTAAAATAAGCGTTTATTTAAACATGTACACATGCTGACGAGGTATTATTTCATTTATTCAAATACTCTATTCATAATAGCAATTATGAGAGATGTAAAGTTTCTGTTGTATAAATACCATATTTCAGACAGTTAGATAAGACATCTTATTATATATGTATATATACATTATAATATATCAAGGCATAATCTGTGTATTAAAAATATTGTGTATTAATAATTTTTGGTAAAAATAATTGCTACCTTCAGTAATTGACATAGATCTTTAAAAAAATATTAAACAAAAATCTCTACTGCACAGATTTTGAATAATTTTATAATGGTTAAAGGTTATTGACCCGTTGAATATGTAAACTACTTTCTACAGTGGAAGCTCTAATTTTCACAGATCACAAAAATTTATGTGGTGTATATATATATATTATGATAAAATAATGTAATAATAACCTTATAATTAATATTATTTTTATAACAAGTATTATTAATAAAAGTATCGTCTTTCACAGTTCGTAGAATAACCGCTTAATTAATTGGCAATTCTCATTACGGTAATATGTAATACGAAGTACTACACGTACAAACTACTTAGCAAGAATTTAACTAATTTCAGTATGACCGATCTTGTATTCTGTTATGTAACTCATGTTGCTTCCCTCGACTAAAACTGGCTTCGCTGTTAGAGAAAGTGTAACTAACTTTAAACAACTTTACTTACTGTGAACATTTCACACATATGTAAAGTAGACTTTACACTGAGTAATATTATACGATAATAAGCTTTTGTGCACAAAACTATTACAGGTTGGATAAAATAGAAAACCCTTCTAAATGTTGTTAATAGAATTTCTCACATTATCCATCCTCGTTACTTCTATCCGATGAGGAATCTTAATTATGGACATCCTCAACAGTATTGTTGTTTCACTTCTCTAGACATACCAAAATTATATTTATATATATATATATATATATATATATATATATATATATATATATATATATATATTACTGTGTACTTCCGTCCCATTTTTTCCCAATGAACCTTACTCAAACTTTGTTGAAAAGTGGGTACGCCGATGAAACAGATTGACTCTCAACAACCGCACCAGATGACAGAACATGGCCTAGAAAACTTTGGAGATTCTAAGTCCCTGGTAACTATGAACAAACCTTTAAACTAAGATATAACATAACCTGAACCAAATCTAGTATGGCCCAAGTCCACTCAAGTCATTTTCTTATACAAGTATTACGCGGATCAAGTTTCGGAGTATAACGATTTCTTCCACTGTAGGCTATAAGTAACAACAACAAATTAAAACTACAAAAGACTAGACGGAACCTCTCGAAACATAATAACAGAGAAAAACACTAAAAACAAATTGACTTATAGTATATTAGCAAATATCGACAATAAAAGAGGCAAAATATTCCTGATATAACATCTGACCCAAATAAGTATGGAGTCACTATATGTAAGTAAGTATTTAGTGAAAAATTATTTTTGATAAGTGAATAATATAGGAATTATTACATTCCCCTTTTTATTTATAAAATTGCCACAAGAATCAACTTGTTTAATATTTTTTTTAGAATACTTTTTAGAATGTTTTGCTGTCCTTATTATTCACAGTAACCTCTTTACTGTGCTGTAGCAGAAAGGTCACTCGGTAAACACATGAATAAACTTTTAAAATTTCCATTTCATTTCACTCCATCTAAACTATTTTCCTTGATTACAATTCAACAACGATTACATATAACGATTTAACCTGAAACACTATGGACCAACAGACAGGACTAACAGCAGGTTTATTAATTGACTTTAGTCTTTTGTTTATTAAAAGTTTCGTATTTTCATTATTTTCGCTATTTATTACGTGTATTTAATGCAGTCGATTAAAAATAAAAATGTTGTTTTTAAAAACTTGTAGTTTAAATTTTTTTTTTTTTTTTTTTATTTTTTGTATTTGCATTTTCGTAATAGAATAACATTCCAAAATAGAAATAAAATCGACTCTTGTAGATGCACGTTCGTACGTAACATAGGTTCAAATATTCAATAAAAAATTGTTCATATACAATCCATCCAATACATTTTTAATTATTTGAATTTTTAAATTACTCATTTTTTGTTACTTTCAAATAAAAAGATAAATATTTTTTTATTTCGTAAACCCATTTTTATCCCGTTTGTAGAGTTTGTAAATATTTAAATTATCAAACTCGATTCAAAGATAAAAGTTTCTCATACTTGTTAATTTGTTTGGAAACTTGCAAGTTTTAACGTTCAACATTTTAAAGTTAAAGTTTGATAAGATCAATTCATGATTTATTAAAATAAGACCCTTAACTGGACCTTAATATTTTAGGAGTATTTAGAAGTAAGACCATAATATTTGATTTATTTTTCTTTTATCTAAATTTGTTAAGGTGGTATTTTAAAATCTGCTTAACTACGGACTATACAAAGGGACGGTCCATTAGTCTGAACAACTAATTAATTCACCAAAGTTACATAAGACTTGGAAGTAGCGACCGGTGTTCTAACTACATTAGAATTGGAAGACATTTGATGACATGCTACTAATAAATTAAAGTTCAAATTTCTTCAAGAGTTAATGCTCGTTATATATTTTATGTTGTTTTTTAATATCATGTATATTATCAATAACTTGGGATGAGTTTATAATTATCTCAGATATTTATAATGAGTGTTTCATTTCAACAAATCTTCAGATCCGGAAATACCGCCATAGGTTGTTTGTACCACATTTTAGTAGTACTTGACAATCGCACAGTAGAGGATCGCCACGCGTCCTGCTATGCGGTGATGAAATTCGGCGGCAAGTATCAGATCAAATAGCTCTTCGGCACACTCCCCGTTGTAAATGCGATAGACGTACGAAGAGGCCACATCTCTACCCAAAGCCAGAGAATCCAGGGGTTCAAAAGTAGAAGCTTATATTGAGTGATCCAGACCAGAGATGAGATCATGGAGTACTCCGTGTGTGGTCTGTCCTGCGCCTTATAGAGCACAAGTCTTTGGCTCGACTTGAAATATTCCCTCGCTCTATTGATCACTCCCAATTTAAACCTGCCTTCCGATTTATACGTTATTTATATTTAAGAAACTATGTAAGTTAAGAATAAAATATATAGAAGTGTTTCATTAATATTAATTCAATTCTTGATATAAAGCTCCCATAAAATTAATAGTGTAATTGACTCTTACAAACGTATTTACTTAGAACCAAGAGATAATATTTAAACTTAAATTGAGAACACCCGGTTCTCAATTGTTGAAGTTGAGTTGAAGTGAACATCTCTTTCCCGCTCTATTTCCAGTTTAATTGATTGTAATTACAACTCAAGTAAGCCTTAAATACGATTGAGACAACTAATGCTTTATTTGTGCGTTTGTTTGTTTATTTCATTAATTGTTCGTATTGTTCCTTCTTATAAGATCATTGAGATATTCTATTATTATAAATATGTATTATGAATTGCTTTACTTTACTGTTATATCGTAAATGTCTTCTTATTCACTATATACCTTAATAGAATTTCAGTCCCCGAAAATTGGGTCGAGATAAAAGGTTATCCACATTTAAATTTCAAACAGAGTTTCTAGTTTAGGTGTTATTTAAATAACATTAAATAATTTGTTCTAGATATCTGTTAGATTTTACCAATACTTTTTATTTTTATTCGTAACTTATAAAGATAACAATAACTAACCTCATGGCTTGAGTGTACGCATATATAATAAAGTTCCACAAGATCTTCTACACCTTCCTTTTATTAGTTTTATATCTAAAATCGTATTATTAAATAAATCTTATTATAGCATTAAAGATTTCTTAATTGATCGAAATGTGAGGAACTTAGCTGTAAACCCAGTTGCTGGGTTTATATTATATTTAACAGTTTCTTTCAATTTCTTTTAAAAAATCCATTATTAAGTTTCTGATCGGCTCTTCTTAGCAGAGTAGCTTTCTGAGCCAGTGGTAGCTTACTCACGGACTGACTAAACTGACTATGTTTCAAGTATAACGTTAAAATATACTGTATTATTCCATTTTTTGATGTAAATAATCATATTATTATAAATATATACTATCCAAACATTAATTTTTATTGTTCATAATTTATTCATAATATCTTCATGTATATTAGCTATACCTTTATTTTCGTTATCTGATATGCGGGGTAGTTCCGGGAACAGAGTAAACCTTGGAGTGGCCTCGTGGTTGTGGAGTTTGGGGGGAAAGATTAGGGTTTGGAGTTTCTTCCTATCGAGTCGCTTTCTAAGGAGCTGTTCGGGGTGGAGTTTCTTTTACTAGCACATATTGCACGGGTTAATCTTCATGGAGCGTGATACTACGGTCGTACTCGGCGATAGTTAATCTCGGCTTGGTGGGTTCCCGCCCACTCGTACATATTGTAACTTCAGTCTACTGACATTTTTGTATAAGTATTCGTATTGACAGCGGGACAGACAGTCATTAAAATAATTTCAGTCCCCACTGACAATATAATCTAGATAAAATGTCACCTACATTTTAACTCCGACCACAATTCTTTTTCATATTATTACCGGTATTATTTAAATTTATATGTATTTACAAATAAGCAAAATATATTTTATTTCTGATATGTGATAGTTTACTACAATCAATAATAATTTAAATAACCGAAATAAACCTCAGCAATATATATTTTATGTGACTGTGGCCTCTTTGCATACATTGTAAATGTTCCTATAAAGTCTTCTAATATTTTCTCGTTTAAATAAAACTATGTTATGGCTTTCACTCCAATTTATTGGATAACATTTCTGCTTTAACCAGTCGATTCAACTTTGAAGGGTATTCCTCAAGACATGACTATTATTAAGAAAACAATGTGTATAACATTTTTTAAATATTTCGTAAAATTGTCGGTACAACAGTTATATAAATTCTTTTGTAACATGCTGAAGCTGCAAAAATAAAGTAATAAATATTACACTTATATCTCTTGTCACAAAACCATTTTCAAATAACTGCAGAGCCAACTTCATTTCATATTACGGAGTCACTGTGGTCGATGAATCACTTTTAATGCTGCTTTCAAGTACTTTCAATTGCTTTATTAATATTTTCAATGTCTATGTTATTTTCTGTTCCACCCTTTCAATAACTAGCAAGGTTTTGTAAGGTTATAAATACATAAAACTATGTGGTACCATTATTATATGATACAATAGTTTACCTCTTACATGTAGAGAGTATGAAGTATAATATAAAATTCACCTCAAGGCTCAAGTTAATGACTGCTATAAGACACTGCAGTTGTAACGTTTCTGAAAACAAAGCCTTTTCTAGCTTTGTTTCACAGACAAGAACGTGAAACATTTAATTATTTTCTTTTATTTCAATATCTATATGCAGCAATGCCCTTTTTTTGCTTTACTACGTGTTTTTTTTAGTAACTTTTTTGCGTAAATATTTAGATATACATAATAAATTCCTTATACTTTCTACATCATCCACTGATACGATAAGGTACGATGCGATGGACACGACACGACACGGCACGGCACGGCGCGGCACGGCACGGCCCAACACGATATGATACGATTGATATTAGAAATGGATGTAAGCCATTGAACAACCGTTGTACGACATACAATTATACTTTATAATTCAAAAAACAACAACAATATTAAGGCTTTATTCAGTATTGGATGTAGTATACTATTGATTTACAGACACATAATTTTGTTTAAAACAATAGATGAGATGAGACAATGCAGAAGTAATGAAGTCTGCTGCTCTGCTAGCGCGGTCAATACTTATGACAATCAGAATCCTAATATTAACAGCTGACGCTTTGGTAGTGTTAAAAAACCTTCATACTCAATCGTCAATTTTGCCGTGAACTGATACCTCAAAAAAGTTTTTATGTTGTACATTAAAAATCTTTAAAAAATGAGTTAAAATATATTTAATTAAAATTTTAAGTATGATTTATTATATTTCATGTCCAAAATTGCGACCATGTCATATTGAGTGATCCATAAATAATATCCTAACAAGCAACACATATCAATGATGCCAAAGTCATACTAGACATACCTTGACGAAACTCTCAGTTACTCTCAGATGACTGTACAATACCATAACGACCATACTGCATGCTCATTATTTATGTCAATTTCTACTATTCCCTTCTATCATACGTCATTTTCATGGAGACATGCTTCTCGTCATATTATTTTTCACGCACTCCATTCATATCATCTCTGGTCGACCTCGTGTCTTACAACAATTCACATCATACTTAAGACCAACAATTACTTCTCATCTTTTCTGTTATTGTTGTCACTTTCAAAATTTCCCTTACTCATTGCTTACTTAAACTATTCACTCACCACGTCTATACGAAGAGGAATCCTAATTATGGACATCCTCAACTTTTTGTTGTTCTTACCATACCTGCCTCTCTAGATATACTAAAGTCATATTTGCGTACTAATTATGTCAAAGATACAATTTTGCATATTACCGTATACTATGGTATATGCAATATAGTATCTGTGTACTTCCGTCCCATTGTTCCTAATTATCCCTATAATCACTCTTACCTTGAAGATAAGTTGGACTTGAGAGGAAAGTGGATACGCCGATAGAATAGATTGATTCACAAGAAAGTAGATTCCAAGTATGAAAAAACCCATAACTTAAGGTATAACACAACCAGGATCCCATCACGCATGGCCCAAGTCCACTAAAGTCACTCTCTAATAATAAGTCCAGAGGTCGGAATATAATGGTTTTGCTTCCAATATAGGATATAAATAACAACAACAAAATAAAACTTTGCAAAATACTAGACGAATCGCCTTGGACTTAATAATAGAGAAAAACACTAAAAACAAACTGACTTATAGTATTTTAGTAAATGTAGATAATAAAAGAGGCGACATATTAACCTGAAATAATATTCGACAGAAATAAACACGAAATCACTTTATATAAGTAAATATTTAGGGAAAAAATATTTTTGACAGTAAATATTAAAGGAATTATTATATTCCTCTTTATAATCACAAAATTGCAAAAAACTCAAATGACTGAAATAAGTTATAAAATATAGAATTCAAGCTTATTTAACGCAGATTTTTTAAGAATGTTCAGATCTCCTTAATATTTTTCATAGTAACCTCTTTACTATGCTGTAGCAAAAAGGTCACTCGATTAAAACCTGAATAAACTTTAAAAATTTCATTTTCATTTCACTCTATCTAACTTATTTTTCGTGATAACAATTCAAGCATGACTTGAAACACGATGGACCAATAGTCAGGACTAACAGCAGGTTTATAAGTAGGCTTTGGTCTTTTGGTAACTTAAACTATTATATTTTCATTACGAATTTCGCTGTTTATTACGTGTATTTAACGGAATCACTATCGAAGATAAAAATGTTCTTAGACATATTTTTTGCTGTGTTTGTAGAATTATCCTTAAATATTTAAATTATCCAATTCGATTCAAAGATAAAAGTTTCTCATCCCTGTTATTTTGTTTGGAACGTTGCAAGTTTTATCTTTCAGCATTTGAAAGTTGAAGTTTGATAAGATCAATATATGATTGATTATAATAAGACTCTTAACTGGACCTTAATATTTTGGGAGTATTTTTAAGAAAGACAATTATATTTAATTTTTATAATACAATCCAATTTTATATAATTTTATATAATTATTTAAAATAGATAGAAGACTAATTTAAGTTTCTTTTATCCACATATATTATGAAGGTATTGTTAAATCTGCTCAACTACGGACTATATGAATAGACGGTCCATTAGTCTGAACAACTAAGTAATTCTGCAAAGTTACATAAGATTTGGAAGTAGTGACCGGTGTTCTAATTACATTAGAAATTAAAGACATTTGATGACATGCTACTAATAAATTAAAGTTAAATTTTCTTCAAGAGTTAACGCTCTTGTTATATATTTTGTGTTGTATTTTAATAGCATGTATATTATCGATAACTTGGGATGAGTTTATAATTATTTTAGATATGAATAAGTGTTTCATTTTTATTAATCTTCTGGCATTTATTTTTATAAAAATAAGATTTCTTTTTTGAGAATAAGAATATATTAATATTATTATATTAATATTATATAAAAAATTACCGCAGATTGCAGAAAAATACGCCTTTTCATAAAAAACCTTTATGATTTATTAGAAAATAATACTTTTAATACCTAAATTTTAGGCGTCCAGAGCATTTATATGACATTGACCTACATTCTGATTTACAAAGTTATTTATATTTATGAATCTCCTGAATCCTTAAAAAAATTGCATATTAAATATTAAGATTACGAAAATTTATTAGGAAAATTTTTTCAGAAACATATAGAAGTGTTTCATTCATATTTATTTTATTCTTTTTACAAAAGTGCCATAAAATGAATAGTGTAATTGACTCTTTCAAACGTACTTACTTAGAACCAAGAGATAATATTTAAATTTAAATTTAGAACACCCAGTTCTAAATTTAAGTTCGCTATTGTTATTTAAATGGATCTTTTAAGTATTTATTTAATGGTTGAAGTGAACATCTCTTTCCCGCTCTATTTCCAGTTTAATTAATTGTAATTACAATTCAAGTAAGGCTTGAATACGTTTAAGGCAACGAATGCTTTATTTGTTTGTTTGTTCATTTTATTAATTGTTCTTATTGTTCCTTCTTATAAGATCATTGGGAAATTCTATTCTTAAGATATTTTATTATTATAAATATCTATTATGAATTGCTAAACTTTACTGTTATCCTGAATGTTTTTATATTCACTATATACCTTAATAGAATTTCAGTCCCTGAAAATTGGGTCGAGATAAAAGGTAATCCACATTTAAATTGCAGAGTTTCTAGTTTAGCTGTTACTAGAAATCATTAAATAACTTTGTAATAGATATCTGCTAAATTTAACCAATATTTTTTATTTATATCCGTCTTCAAAAAGCTATGAAAATCTTTATAGGCTTAAGTGTATGCATATATAATAAAGTTCTAGAAGATCTCTTACACCTTCCTTTTCTTAGTTATATTATATATTTAAAATTAAAAGTGTATTAATAAGTAAATCTTATTACAGCATTGAAGATTTCTTAGTCGAAGTGGTTAGTCAGTTAGTGGTTACTCAGTTGCAGGGATGATATCATATAATTAAATTTATTTTAAAAAGAGTCACTGTGAAGTTTCTGACCAGCTCTTCTCAGCAGAGCAGCATTCTACAGACTGACTAAACTGACTATGTTTCAATCGTAGCGTTGAACTACAATGTATTATGCCGTTTTTTATGTAAATAGTCAATATGTTTTAAATATATACTTTCCAAACTTTAATTTTTATTCTTTATAACTTATAATATCTATCAATAATATAAATCGTATATTTAACTCCTGTCACAAAACCATTTTCAAATAACTGCCGAGTCAATTTCATTCGATATTAGTAGAGCTGAGTCACAGTGGTCGATAAATCGCTTTTAATGCTGCCTTCGAGTAGTTTCAATTGTTTTATTATCATTTTCAATAGCTATGATGTTATCTATGTTTCAGTGTTTTCATAAAACGTTATTATACAATAAAATGGTTAACCTTTTACTTGTAGAGAGTATGAAGTATAATATAAAATTCACCTCAAGGCTCCAGTTAATTACTGCTATAAGGAACTGAAGTTGAAAGGATACGTTACTGAAAACAAAGCCTTTCCTGGCTTGTTTCACAGACAACAGCGTGAAACATTTAATTATTTTCTTGTATTTTAATGGCTAACTATATGCAGCCATGCCTTACATTTTGCTTTATTAGATGTTTTTATTTTTAACTTTTTTGCAGAGATATTTGTATTCGCTCAATGAACACCTTATACCTTTTTACATCATCTACTGATATGACAAGATATGACACGACACGACACGACACGACACGACACGACACGACACGACACGACACGACACGACACGACACGGCACGGCACGGCACGGCACGGCACGGCACATCACGGCACGGCACGGCACGGCACGGCACGGCACGACACGACACGACACGACACGACACGACACGACACGACACGACACGACACGACACGACACGACACTAATACACTGATGAGCAATGCATAACTAATGAAGTCTGATGACAATAAGAAACTTATTATTTCTCGGTCTGTGGAAATCTAGTAATAATCAATAGATTGAAGAAAATGTGAATTGTTACAATTTAAGTCTTATAATGTAACAGTTATAATTAATCTATCCTTAGGTTAGGAAATATTTTCAATGTAAAGGGCTGATGCTTTGGAAGTATTAAAAAACAATCATAGTCAATCATCAAATTTTTTAAATTATTAAAAACTATCTAATTTATCGATACCTTAAATTTAAACTGATGTAGCTTTCGTGTTTTGACGTGAAAATTATACACCACAACAGTTTTTATGTTATACCAATAAAAATGTAAAAGAAAATATTAATTGAAATATATTATTTTATGTATGATTTTAATTTGAAGTATGATTTATTTCATTTCACGTCCAAAATGATAACCATGACATATTATTGAATTACAAATAGCAGAACACACGAAACCCTAAGACTTTACTAACTAAAAAGTAAATAGACTAGTCACGAAACTTATCCTTTATAATGCATAAATAACACTGATCTACAAAAATCATGTAGAACAATGCAAATCTACAAAAAAATCATGTAGAACAGTATAATATACTATAAAAAATATAAATTTTATGAGATCTCACTTTGTTGCAATTTTATTCTGACATTATAAATATTGATTTAACCTAATATTCCTACTTCGATTTGTTTAAATTATATATAAATATATATATATATATATATAAATCTTGGATTCATGTCATGTTCCTTAAAAATCAAAACAGATTTCAGTAGTTATTTGTTTATTATTTACAGCGATAAATAAAGATAACATAAAAAATAAGCATACTACAGCTATCTCTAAATGTTATTCGACCCAAATAAACAAAGTCACATGTATATAACTGTCTGTGTAGTTATTTTTATTCTTCTCAGCGGGACGAGAAAATAAAATATATTTATTTAGAAGAAAACACAATTACAGTACGAGTATATACGGTATTATTCAAGATTACAATACGATCATAAAAAGTTAATATAATTTTATTTATGAAATATATTTTACCGAGATCACGATCCAATAAATGTAATTAAAATATTTTTATTTAGGAGAAATAAAATTATGTTATATTACGTTAAAAGTGACGTTCGAAATACATTGTATTGTTCCGTTTTTTCCTATAATTATTGCATTTATTTTAATTACATCTTCTCATTATTAATTTATCTTCTTTAAAAATTATTTATAATCTATCTGATGTGTGTACTTTAATTTCGTATTCAAAGCGAGTCTATCTGCAATAGAAATTGAGTTCTCACATGTTTCTGACAAAAAATTGGATCGTGATAAAAGGAAGACTTAAAATTGAGATTCTGATATCATGACGTTGTTTCCAAGTTTGATTACATTATTTTCTGGATAAGAATTTCATTTTCGATAAACATTTAATCTGTCTATAGTATAGAGTTGTCTCTTTAAGAGTAAGATTTGAATATCAAAAGATAAATTTATTTTTAGGGTCTTACGTTAAGTAGAACTTTTCACTGTTGAAGATTCTAAGGCGCTAGTGTATAATTTCGGTAAATCAGTACCAGTGTGACCTACAAACTAAAGAACTTAGTACATAAGTATAGTATATAAGACTAACATCAATCACCTGCTCTTTGTAAGTCACACTAAATACCCTATTTTTAGATTTTATCTGTATTATGTCAATACTGTAATTTAATATTTGTTTTGAACCCTGGGATATACTCGTATATAATTGCTTTGTATTTTTTTTATTTTTTTATTTAGATTAATTATAATTTTCCATGAGTTATTCTTACGTTATGAAAGCATATATATTTGTATTGTAATCTGATTGCACATAGTTTCATATTTCATATTCCTTTATAACTGTGAGTGTGTGAGTTAGATACACACTACAAACAAATATTATATACAATTTTCAAGTCTATGTAATAATCTCTTATGAATGGTGGTATATGGTACATAGTGGTTAAACGTTAGAAGACTTTGTATAACAAGTGTGTTGGTAATATAAATTGTACTTAACAAATGCGCTATCAGTACTTCAGTATCGATTGATAAGGCTTCGATTTTAATCGTATACCTTTATACTCGATAACGTTGAAGTAAAGCTGGCTTTGTAAAATTACTTTGTTAAAGTAATGTTAGATAAGACATCTTATAATATATGTATACATTATAATATATCAAGGCAAAATCTCTATATTAAAAACATATTGTTTGGTAAAAATAATTGCTACGTTCAGTTATTGACATAGAACTTAAAAAATATATTTTAAAAAATCTCTACTGGACAGATTGTGATGAAATTTATTATGCTTAAAGGTAGTTGACCCGGTGAATATATAAAATACTTTCTACACTGGAAGCTCTGATTTTCACAGATCACAAAAATTATTTGGTCTATATATATCATGATATAAAAGAATGTAATAAATACTGTATAATTAATATTATTTTCATAATTAGTATTATTAATAAAAGCTATGATGGTTCGTAGAACAATCGCTGAAGTAACTGTAAATTTCCATTAAGGTAATATGTTATACGAAACCCTTCACGTACAAACTACTTAGCAAGAATTTAACTAAGTTCAGTATGACCGATCTTGTGTTCTGTTATGAAACTCATGTTGCTTCCCTTGACGAAAACTTGGTTCGCCGTTAGAGAAAGTGTAAAGAAAACTAACTTTAAACAACTTTACCTATTATGAACATTTCACATATATGTAATATAGACTTTAGACCGAGTAATATTATTTGATAATAATCTTTTATTAACAGAACTAGTACAGTTTGGATTAAATGGATGAAACTTACAGGTATTGTTAATGGAGAGGAAATAGTATGTAATGTTTAAATTGTAACAGCCAGGGCTATGTATTTGATAAAGAATATTGGGTAATCCATATATAACATCTTAAAAAACAACATACATCAAGAATGTCAAGATCATACTTATGTCATACTACTCGTACATACTACATACCTTGACAAAACTCTCAGTGACACTCAGATGACTATACAATACCGTAATGACCATACCTACTCACGATGGCTATTTATGTCAATTTCTACTATTCTCTTCTATTAAACGTTATTTTCATGGAGACATGCTTCTCGTCATATTATTTTTAACGCACTCCATTCATTTCTACTCTTGTATTATAACAATTCACATCATACTTAAGATACACAATTACTTCCCATCTTTTCTATAGTCGGTGTCACTTTCAAAGTTTCTCTTATTCGTTTCTTAATTTATCCATCCCTGTCACGTCTATCCGATAAGGAATTTTAATTATAGTCATCCTCAACAGTATTGTTGTTCTTACCATATCCACTTCTCTAAATATACCAAAGTCATATTTGCGTCATAATTATGTCAAAGATACAATTTCGCATATTACTGTATATTGTGTGAAATTCCTTAATAAAATGTAGTATTTGTATACTGCTGTCCCTTTGTTCCTAAAGATCCCTAAAATCACTCTTACCTTGAAAATATGATTAATTTTAAGGAAAATGGATTTACCGATAGAAAAGATAGGTTCACAAGAGAGAAGATTCCAGGTAACTATGAAGAAAGCCATAAACTAAAATATCACATACTCAGAACCCTCTCAACATGGCCCAAGGCCACTCAAATCACTTTCTAAAACAGTCCAGTGGTCGGATAATTGTTTTTCTTCCTATACTAGGATCCGCCAACCGTGCGCGGCGGGTGTTGAACTGAGCCGCTCTCCTTTCTTCTTTTCTTGATAACTTTTGAATGGCCAAACATTTTTTCAATCTGTTTTCGCTATAACATCCGCGTTCAGCTCAAACATACATGAGAAAATTATTAGGTAATTATCTCGTCGTTTTCTGGAGATAACTAAACACAAAAAAGGTCTCCCAAACGGTTAAGAGCTTCGCTTACGCTCAGCTCAATAGGCTAATAAATGACAACAACAAAATAAAACTTTGCAAAAGACTAGACGGAACGTCCCAAAACACAAAAGAGAGAGAAAAACAGAAAAAACTCGATTAAAACCTGAATAAACTTTTAAAAATTCCATTTCATTTTACTCTATCTAAAGTATTTCCGTGATTACAATTCAAGTATGACTTGAGACACGATAGACCAACAGACAGGACTAACAGCAGGTTTATTAGTCGGCTGTGTTCTTTTGTTCACTTACACTTTTACAATTTCATTACGTATTTTGGTAAAGATAAAAATGTTCTTAGACATATTTTTGCAGTGTTTCTAGAATTGTCCTTAAATATTTAAAGTTTCTCATCTTTGTTAATTTGTTTGGAACCTTGAAAGTTATATCGTTCAGCATTTGGAAGTTATTTGATAAGATTTATTATAATAAGACCCTTAACTGGACCTTAATATTTTGGGAGTATTTTGAAGAAAGACAATAATATTTAATTTTTACAATTTAAAAAATTTAAAATAGATAGAAGACTAATTTATGTTTCTTTTATCTAAATATACTAGGGGCGCCAACAGACCCTCAATCTCGACTTACTGCGCTCGCCAAATCTTGTGTGCCGTTTGCATATTGAGCGAAGCGAGTCGAACTTTATCGAGCGCGGATTTTTTTTCCAATTGACTTCAATGGGATATCAGTTTTTGACGATTATTCCTCAACGACATGAAATTTTTCAACAATTTTTAAAGCCATCACCTAATGTGTCTTTTTGATTGCACAATTTTATAATTTTCCGTCAAGTAGGTTTCGAGCCTATTCGTCAAAAAATCTCCAGTAGAGTGCTCAGCTCGCTTCGCTCAATTAAGGTGATATTTTTAAATCTGCTCAGATGCGAACTATACAGATAGACGGTCCATTAGTCTGAACAACTAAGTAATTTAGCAAGGTTACATAAGACTTGAAAGTAGAGACTAGTGTTCTGACTACATAAGATATGGAAGATACTTGATGAAATGCTGCTAATAAATTATATTTAAACTTTCTTCTTGAGTGAACGCTCTTATTATATATTTTGTATTATATTTTAATAACATGTATATTATCAATAACTTGTTATGAGTTTATAATTATCTAAGATAGTAATAATAAGTGTTTCATTTCAATTAGTCTTGTGACGTTTGTTAAAAAACTAAGATAACTCCTTTGAAAACAAGATAAAGTTAATATTTCTCGATACAGAATACAAATACCATTTAAGAAAAAAAAGTATAGGTTTCAATTTAAAAACTTCTAATCATGAAATATATGTTCGTAAATAATTAATTAACTGAAGTAAACTTAAATTTTTAAAAAATGAATATGTATTTTTTAAATTATTTAAAACTTAAACTAAAGAAAACAATAATATAACAAAATATATGTCATTATTTATATATTATTATTTTTTATTATCAGATGTTTATCACATACAAAGAACATATGACATATAAAAACTTACAGATGAAAGGAAAGAGATATAATTGTATATATAACTAACAATTTCCTGCTACTACATCCATGTTGGCTTCAAAAGAGCGCTATACATTCTAAATATATTTTTTTAAATGTATTAAGTTATACCTATTAATATTTTGCAAGAAGGATACCACACTGAAAGTTTGTTGAAAAATACCCTTTTTATAAAAAACCTTTATTTTTTTTTGTAAGAGGAGGGCTAACGAGCGTGTGAGTCACTGATGATAGGGGTACACCGCCGTTCACGATCTTTTGCAACATCCGGGGAATCACAAGAGTTGTCGGTCTTGGTATATACGGAGGTGGGAGTATACGCTTTTCTTGAAGGCACCCATGTCGTATCGATCCTGAAATATCGCCGATACATTTTAGTAGTATGTAGAAGAAAGGTCCTTGAAAGCGCAAAGTAGACGATCGCCGAGCATCCAGGTGGGACTAATAGTATTGAGGGTGATGACGCGCTTGACGTAGCTCTTCGGAACACTCCCCATTGTAAATGCGATAGAAGGCGCCCAAAGTGGCCACGTCTCTACGCAATGCCAGGGAGTCCAGTAGTTCACAAAGCACCGAGTCCCCGACAATCCGAACGGCTCTCCGTTGTAAGTGATCAAAAGATAGAAGCTGGTATTGGGGTGATCCAGACCAGAGGTGAGAACAGTACTCCATGTCTTGCCGGTAAACGCCTCGATTCTTAAAAATATTTTACCGTATTAAATAATTGAATATTATGATTACGAAAATTTATTACTAAAAAAATATTAAACGTATGTTAATTAAGAATAAAATTTCACAAAAATAAAGAGGTGTTTCATAAATATTCTCTTAATTCTTTATACAAAGGTCCCATAAAATTAATAGTGTAATTGACTCTTACTAACGTATTTACTTAGGACCAAGAGATAAATAAAGATATATTTAAATTCAAATTTCGAACACCCGGTTCTAAATTTAAATTGGCCATTGTTATTTAAATGAATCTTTTGAGTGTTTATTTAATGGTTGAAGTGAACATCTCTTTCCCGCGCTATTTCCAGTTTAATTGATTGTAATTACAACTCAAGTAAGGCTTGAATACGTTTGAGACAACTAATACTTTATTTGTGCGATTGTTTGTTCATTTCATTAATTGTTCGTATTGTTCTTTCTTATAAGATCATTGGGAAATGCCATTCTTAGGATATTTTGTTATTAAAGTATTGCTTAATTTTACTGATACTGGTGAAAATTTCGTATTCAGTGTAAAACCGTAATAAAGTTTCAGTCCCAACTCTAAATTGGGTCGAGATAAAAGGTAACCTACATATAAATATTAAATACCTTTTCTAGTTTAGATGTTATTTGTATAAATTTAAATTATTTTGTAATAGATACCTTTGAAATTTTACCAATATTTTTCATTTATATTTGAAGACTCAAAGAGTTCATAAATTCTTCATGGACATATATAATAAAGATCCACAAGATATATAAGACCTTCCGTTTCTTAGTTTTAAATCTAGAATTAAAAATGCCTTATTAAATAAAATTTGTTATAGTATTCAATAGTTTTTTGTTGATTTAAATTTGTAGAGCTTAGTCTGTTGACTCATTTGCAGTTAATATTATATTGTATACATCGAACATTGTTAAGTTACATTTAAAAAGAACAATTGTTGAGTTTCTGGGCGTCTCTTCTCAACGGAACAGCATTCCGAGCCGGTGGTAGCTTACTCACTGACTGACCACACTGACCTTTGTAATATTTGAAGATTTCAAAGTGCCTGTAAATGCCTACTTAATAAAGATATTTTGAATTTGAATTTGAAAAGTTGTATATTTAATAGAGCCTTAGTACTTTTTATTAATATTTTCCTATTTTTTATTTATATTTCCTAAACCATTTATAAAATAATCAATATATCAAGAATTTTCCTAAACCATCCATAAAATATATTTTAAACGACTTAAACATAAACGTTGCTTATCTTAATTAATTTGTTGATAACCTTGAAACTTTTCATGTTAGGCATTTGAATTTGTGAACGTTCACAAGAAGAAGAAAAATCTTTACAAGAATAAGTAGAATATTTTACCCATATTGCCTTTGTTCTTCGACAGTTCTTTTTCTTTCAATTAACTTTTGAAAAGTCGCTCGCTTTTACTCAATATGAAACATCGGAAAAGAAAAAGTAGCTTTTAGTTCTACCTTTTTATCAAAGAGCTTATGAGTTCCTGAAGATTTTTAAAAAATGTTTATTTATAGACTTTCGTGTTATGCACTGTATAACACATTGTATATAGCCGATTACATATATATAATAATTGTATACCTTATATTGTTCTTTATATAATACAATAGTTATATCATATATATTCTAATATAAAACTTTTTTTATTAATAAACGTAATTTGATACAGTCACCTAAAAAAAATATAATTCAACATTACAAAAAATATTACAAGTTTATCGCAATCCACATAATGTGTAATAAACTAACGCTTCTGAATCAAAGATATTAATACTCTTATCCTGTATACACTCTCTATTTTAAGATTTTGTAATTATTAAACACAGTTGTTTCATAAAATATGTTCCGAATTCAGGAACATTTACCTACGCTCCATCTCATTACTATGTTGGAGGTAAACTGCATGATTTATGAAAGAAGGTCCAATCACTTACCGTACCGCCTCCACACTTAACGTTTTCAGCCATCACATGCACTTAATATCATAACAAAACTGTTTTAAATGTTCATTAACGAGCACACACAACTATTAACCAATCCGGTGACAGGATTTAAATAACGAATTCGATATGTTTACACCAATTGTTTACATCGTATTCAAAACGCGACTAGTCCGTCCCGGAGTGTGGAGGTGACTGGGTGCGCGCGCCGTCCCGTTGCCATGACAACATGGGGTTAATTTCGAGGTTATATGTTTCAAATTTATATCCATATTAATAAACTGATAATCCATAATACTGTCTTAATAATTAGGTAACAGCATGAAGTATTAGATCGCTGTGTGTAGAACAAAAATATATAATAATACTACCCAGTTACACGTTAAGTTAGTTAAGCAGTTAGTAAGAACGAAATCACTATTGTATAACAAAAACAATTTAATATGATGAAGTTAGAAATCAAATTTAAAATGTATATAGGATTCAAATTCATGGTTATTGTATATTATATGGAATATTTTTTTCTATTTCATATGTGATAATGTATATAAGGTATTTCTGATTTTTTATTCAAAACCTTATTATAATCTTAGGGAAGCGTGTTTTTACAACACTAATATATGTTATCGATAGTCGATATACAGTTCATGATAGAGTTTAGAACTAGTTGTCGGTATTATTACTACAGACTTAGGATCTACACCCAATCGAAACCAATTTATTCCATTATATAAAATGTCTTCAAAATACTAATCGCTTTGTAAAAATCTACATTATATATCTTTTGTTATCTTTAATGTTCACGCAGTAAAAAGTAACGTAGTTATGTGTATCGTAAAACTATTTATGTGTTATTTAATAATAAAATATTTATACTTACAGTGTCATGAATAGATACTTCATAAAGATATGCCCTTTTTACGTTAGAGGGCTAACGAGCCAGCGGTCACCGGTGGTAAGTGATCACCGCCGCCCACGATCTCTCGTAGCATCCGGGGAATAGAAATAATGTTCCCGGCCTTGGAGGAGGGAGTATACCCCTTTTCTGAGGGTACGACGTATCGATGCTGAAACATTGCTGAAGGAAGTTCATTCCACGTTCCACAACAAAGTGTGGTACGTGGAATTTTTTTTTGAAAACGTGACCACCAAATGGTATGGATAGTATTGCGATGACGTGCTGTCAAATCGGCAGCAAATATCAAATCTAATTTGTATAAATGGAAAATTAGATAATAAAGGAAAGGAGAGAAAAGATAAGAAGAAAAGAAGTAATCTTATACTTATGACATACCTGGTTAGTGTTGAGCCTCATTTTGTTTAATAAATATATGTGTATTACTTGATTTGTTATCGAACTTCGATAGGACTTAAATAGCTCTGTTCTTTTGATCGGTCTCAGCAGTCGTCATAAGGCAGTATATCTATACTACTAAATTACTCTGTTGGTTTTCTGTATAAAAGTTTTTTTTTTAATTTTCATATTATCATTCGCCTGTCCGTCAGTCTACTTGCTTCTTTTTATGATTCAAGAAGTGTATTTTAATGAAAAATAGTATATACCACGAAAATCTGATGGCGTAGTGTTAGGCAATTGAATAGACCATGAAAGTATCTTATAAATAAAATAATATGTTTATTTTTTATAATTATACATGTAACAAAGCTCAAAACAATATATATATTTTTTTATTACTGATGTATGAAAATATTCCAAATTACGAAAAAAAGTTAAAATATAACACAAAAAATATAAAACAGGAAGAATATATAGTATAAACTAAAAAATTAAAAAAGAAAAGAGCATTTTTCACGATGTGGCTGGAACACACAGATATACACATACGCAAACACTCACACGCATTCCAGGACTTTCCTTATTTTGGTTTCTCCCAAATGTTCTTACATGATTCATCCTATAGAGGACATTACTGATTGAAAGTCAAAGTAGCCACTTCATTTTCCCAATAACGAGCTCTTCTTTACTTCTTACATTTATTTCTTGCTCTGATATCATACATACAACGATTAATTTCTTAGACGATCTAAAACTAATATCTTAATTTCTCATTTCCCAATCTGTTTTTGTAAATATCTTTGCAGAACTATTCGCTACGATATGTCATATTGTTATTTACTAACGTAAAACTAAATTACATTCACAAATATAACTTCAATTTGCAAAATATATTTTTGTATAAATAATGACAACATTTGTATAAATAAACATAACATCACAAGTTGAAATGATTCATATTAAATCATACATATCTTAACAGATCGATAAATTGTTAAAACGATTCAATAAACCCATTGATTCATACGGTCGTGTAACTAAATCAAGTTCTCGGAACTCCCTGTCCTCTCACCTTACAGCATCCGCATTGTATTACTCATTATATATTTAACAATGAATAATTTAGCTACAAAAAGTTAAGAAAGACATGTCATAATATGGAATAATATAATATTTTGTACATTTTAGGAAAATAATAAAAAAGTGATCTCAAAGCCTAAAAGATAACTAATATGCAAGACGTAATAATAATATCAAATTTATTTGATTCATACCGTATCGGATAATTCAGAACAAAACCATTGAATTTATTAATATTATAAATAATCAAACATATCCCTGTTTTATACCCTTGGATAGCAGTTACATAGACTTAGATCACAAAAATTAGTTATACTTGAAAATACCATTCCAAAGGTTGTTTTATCTTTCAATGTATTATTGGAAATTAAGTATATTTTGGTTTATTTTCCAGAATACACCCATATTTGATTAAATCTCCGAGTTCCTTAAGAAATATATTTTTCTCAAAAATACCACACGTATTACAGTGGAGTCGCGGATAATTTTACTGAGCAAAATAAATATTATGTTGTAAAAAATTACAGCAAAATATAATATATAATGTTGTTAATGGAGTTACATTCTTGGTAAAAATGATATTTTAAATAGTTCCATGAAAACCAGACCACTACATAAAAAAGGATAATTTAAAAATGTCAAGGCTTTTTGGAAATTCCAGGTATTGAAATAAATATACACCTAACTGACGATGTCTCCTTTCCACTGACCCAGTATATGTTAAAATAGTAACAAGGATAAATAATATTCAAAATAAATAATTTCTATATATTCAGTACATGACAGGCTTCCAAAAAGTTATCAAAAAGTCATTAAATATTAAAAAATGTTACCTATTTGTCTTTTTATTACACCTGTTAAAATTAAGAAGCTAAAGCAGGTACAAACTTCATTAATATATATGGTTCATAATTTGCGTGAGGGAGATCAGGGAACACAAATGAAATTAACATATTTATATAATAAATTGAAAATGAAGTGCCATAAATATTAATGGTAAATGAGAAGATATAGAGAAAAAAATTACAGTAAAACAAGATAAGTTAAATTTGATTTATGTACAAAATAAAAATATATTCTGTCATTGTAAAGTCGCAGCAAATATTATTTGTACGATATTTTTATAGAATTCAGGAAGAGGTCCTGATAAAATTTACCCACATACAAAGAACAGTAAAATATTTTAACAAAAGGTTCGAAGATGAAATAATAATATTTATATATATATATATATATATACAGAATTTAATAAATATGAACTGAAAATGAAAGTAAAAGTAAGTAAGTACTGCGGTACTTATTTGTTAATATCTGTACGTATGTACGTATGTATGTATGTATGTATGTATATAGAACTAAATTTTAATTATTATCATATATGTCTAAGACGAAGTATAGTTAGTGATATTGTGTAATTTAAACTTATTAATAGTATTTTAAAATTTCGTATTTATTTATTTATTTTTACTTATAATTTAGTATTTATTTAATTATTTCGTATTATTTAAATTTAATTTTTAATAAAAAAGAATGACGCAGCTTCAAAGTAAGATACAAATTTTTAAGCAGTATTTTTTCAACGCTAAAGTCTGATTGACGCTTTTACTTAAGACTCTCTTTTCAAGCTTTTTAGATAATTACAGACTGTCGGAGCTTTAAACCTATAAATAAATAAAGTTATTTTCAGTTAAAATGTTTGTATTAAATATTTTATATTTATTTTTAGTATGTGGTATTACAAATTTGAAAGGATTTTGTAGTTTTTTTATAATTCTATATACAGGCAAATATATATAAATAGTATAATAATTAGTATATAATGTGTAATATATAAATATACTAAGGGTCTTTATGAGAATAGGAACCCAAACAATGATTTTTAGAATATCTTTGTGTCATTTTGTTTATCTATGCGTTTGTATGTGGCAATCTCTAGAACGCCTATTTGAATGCTATTGTCACAAGCATTGTTAAAAACTTTACTTAGGATGTAGTTTTTGTCAAAATTGACAAAAAATCTCATTAAGAAACTATTTTATTGAATTGCCTTAAACTTTAGCAATGAAAACAAATTCTAGCGAACAGAATCGTGAGCTAAGCGATATAATAATTCACAAAAGGCCTAAACGCATACCATTCAGGACCATAAGTTTATCTCGCCTCGATGATTAATAGCAAGCCTCATTGCATCGATCAGATTATAAAAACAGCAGTACTATTAAGTTATCAATACTTCCTCTACGCCTTTCGAAGTGAAACCATTAAATTTATTGTGTTGATAAAAACCCGTATTTTTTGTCAAAAACCTTTAAATAACTCAGTGTCATTTTGTGTAATTGTGTCGTCTGCATCACTTGGATTGTTATTATTATGGATTTTAAAATAGTTTTGTGTTTTGTGAGTATTTTATTAATTTATATTATATTGTTCATTTATTTTATATTCAAATATATAATTTTTAATAATCTATCAAAGCAATAGCAGAAAAAAAAATATTAAACTATCCTTTATATTATATTTATATTTATTTATTTCTTATGATATGTAATAATATTAATGAAATATATTATGTATGAAGTATTGTAGTCGGTTTAGTTATTGAATGTAAAACCTTACATATACTTTTGGATTGACTTGCAGAAAATGCTTTTAGGATTGAGTACGCTATTGCATTTTTTTGGGCACTAAAGATGAAATAAATATTATTAAATTTAATAATTAAATTATATAATAATACGTAAGAAATAAGTCATAAATTGATTTTATTGAAAGATAATACGTAGTTTTACCTGTCTTATCTCAGACTAGGGCGTGTTTGAAACCCGGTACCTTAATTTTGAGTTAGAGAATGTCTTTACAGAAGGGCTTATTTCGATACATATGATATCAAAATAGGCCCTCCTGCCGCTCCCATTTGACGTAGATAAGTGAGGTCTGGTAATGATTAAATGTTAAAAAAAACGTATATCATAAATATAATGACATAAAAAATTACCTTTCAGACATTGTTACACTATTCAGTATCAGCATTTCCCAGAAGTGATAAACAAATTGACAATGAACCAGATTTAGAAGATGATGACCAGGATTCTGAATACGAGTATACGTTAAAGGATGAAGAAATCAAGACTAATTCCATCACAAATAAACCTCTACCACAATATGAAGTTACTGAAATAGTAATTGATATACCTGATGACAGAACTAAAGGTCCAATTGTCACTAATTATACAATTTACAGACCTCTAAATACAGCATTAACTACAGATGCAGATAAGGATACTAAAAATGTTAATAAAACTAAATGCCGTGATCATAAAAAAACAACAGTTACATTAAACAAAAGTAGCGAAGGAAAGAACAATTACATCAGTATATTTCATGTCAAAGCTGAGTTTGAAGATAAAACTGAGAAAGTACATCCTCAAATCGATTTTCATGTACCTGGGATAAGAGATTATTTGAATGGCATCAAACGAGGGATAGTTAATGGTTTTAAAAGCATTATCCATAGACATAATCGTGAAGAAGACACGGGTCCCCTGGCGTTTTTGTCAAAATTACACAAGAAAAGCAGTGAAACGACACATAAGTTACACGATGTTGTGTTTGAACACACCATTGATGATATATAGTTAATTATTGTTGAATAGTAAAATAAAATATGAGTACAATAGTTTTTATTAATGTGTTTAATAACCAAGATAATTTAAGTATTAATTTTCGTTCTGTAGATTTTCCAGTTACATATGTTAGAACAATGGAAACAAATAATAGTGACCGTATATAACGTAATATTGCATTTATCAATAAATAAGTAAATTTTTATTTAGTGATTGATCCTTTTGAATAAATACGTAATAAATTGATTATTATCCAATTTATTTAATTAATTACTAGAATTAAGAACAAAATGTTCTATTATTTATACATCTCCAAATAAAGATTTGTACCTAAATTTAATTTGTATAATAAAAAGTTGTGGGTGTGCAAAAATTATTTACAATTCATCGATTTTTTTTCACTTTCACGAATAACAATATTAGGAAACAATTGAGAATTTATTCAACACTTTCACGAACAACACTTTCGTGTGTACGATATCTGAATACTAAATATACGGTGTTGAGTCGTCCCTCACCAACGACACGCTCTTGACTTGGTATTCTGAAAATATTTGAATAATAAATACAATAAATGTATGACAGTAACTTATTTATGATTTTCCTTGGCAATAAATCAATATATATTCAATACACTGAAGTCATGTCTCCTGCTTTAGTATATTTTAAGTTCAAATAACACACAAAATGTACTAAATCCAAACTGTTTATTTCAATTGAAACCTCATAGTAAATAGAAAATATACTTTAATAAATATGGTCTATAAATTTAGTCTCTAGATGGCGTAGTTCAAGAAGATTCATAAATCTATGCAATGAAATATTACCATAGCTTATTAGATTTTCTAATATAACTAGCACAGCAAATTTTAAGAAATGCGTTATTGTTCTTAAATTGTTTATTTCAATTAAACCTCACATTAAATAGAAAATAAGAGGCAACATACTTTAATAAATAAGATCTATAAATTTAGTCTCTAGATGGCGTAGTTCAAGAAGACCTAAATGTATGCAATGAAATATTACCACAGCTTATTAGATTTTTTAATATAACTAACAAAGCAAATAAAAAATGCGTTATTATACTATAACATGTAAAAGGAGAGTAAAATACATTTAATTAATATAATGTTTTTTTTATCTAATTAGTTTTTTTGCTGACCCTCTTTATAGAACTACCCATTCTTTTGGGTCTTGAAATTAGATGTAGAAAGTTAATTTAGTTTTTTTTTTTTAATTTAGAAATATTATTAAAATACAAAGAAATCAAATACATGAATGGTATTAGTCCTGCTGTTAACCCAAATATTTGGGTTGGTTTATTGAAGCATGACAAGTTTTCAGGATCATCATCAACCATCCTTATGAATGAGCTTTGGTGGGATTTACACCACTTTGAAATGGTGTAGGATGGTATTCACATTTTTATCAATAAAGCATCCTAGATATATATCAGATATGTAATATTGCTAATATTAAAGTATATTCTGTTCTTTTGGGTTGACTGGTAGAGATGATATTTAGCTTTAAGCTTATTTTGACAATATGCCTTTTTTGAAAATAAATAAAGTTCTTAAACAAAATTTAAATCAATTTCTTTTGGGTTCGACTTCCAGGTATATTATTCGTTTATTTAATTGTTATTTTATGCAACTTTTTTTAAGAGTCTGCAAAAGTGATAAAATATAACTTTTTTATTTATATCTTTTCGTAAGAATAATAATTGAAAGTAAAAAAACTATACATCCTTCATTCAAATTGAATTACAAATTACTAGTATGTAGAAGTTTACATTCATTTTAAATATGTTCTCTCCTTTTTTTTTAATTTTGTTGTTAATCATTTGGTATTTAGTTTTTTTGATATTTTGATTCCAGAATAGTTAAAGACCTCGTAAAAAGACCTCAAATTGTTTATGTCCTGTGCTATTTTAGTCTGTGCTGTGTGTGTGTGTGCTGTGTGTCCTGTGTTATTTTAGTCTGCTATTCTCTTGATTTCATCATGTCAAAGGTCTTGTACATATTTACAAAAATATTTTAATTAACTACACAATTGTTGAAATATTTTAATAAATAATTTAAAAACGTATTACTCGTATGTTAAAAGTCATGGAGTCAAAACATTTATGTTACTAAAATGAATAATAAATATGTATAATTACATTCTGCTATTTTTCAAACAACTATTGATATTTTTATTTTAAGTTAAATTTATGAGTCAATTCCTAATTTAACGACAATGTCTAATGGTTTCTTAAATTTTAATAATATATCAATGGACTCCTTAACTTAATTTGAATTTGTATCGGATTCTTAACATAAAAAATCATTCAGGTAAAATAACAAAAAATGGTCTAAATAAATAAACAAATATATTAATAGCAATTAATAAAAAAACAAAACATTAAAAGTTGTTTATGTCTCAATACGATCACAATTTATTGTATTTTTGTTACTTTAAGTATTTTACGAGGTTGTTACTAAATTCGGTAAATAACTGGTCACTGAACTGGACTTGACATTGTGGGCTACTAATACCTACGCGGCTAACTGGTTCTTATACTATGGATTAATTCAATTATATTTTATTTGTCCTTTAATTGAATTAAACTTAAAGTGATTAATATTATTCTTATGCCGCAATATGAATTCCAATTATTATTTTTTAAATCAGTATCCTATTACGAGAATAAGAGGCGTTTCTTACTTTGGAATTAATATTTCATGATTGTTTTGAATCACAAAAGATAGATCAAAATATATATCTTTTGTTAGTTGTTATATTGTTATTAATAACAATAACATTAGTGGATCCTAATTAAACATTAAAACTGGTTGGCGGCCGATCTCGTGGGGTCAGTATCCTCGGATGCTGCAGTCCGTCGACGCGCGCGCAACTCTCGCACGCGTTCACTGTTCAGGTGAGTTTATTTATATAATAAATAGAAATACATACCTACATATACATATTTATATATATATATTTATTAATATTTTATTTTTGTTTGTAATTTTTTATATATATTTTTTGTTAATTGTTGTTCAAGTTACCAGTTAATGTTATTACATATTTTGTTATGTTATATAAAATATTATATATAAAACTTTTTTTTTGGTATTTGTATAAACAATACCAAAAATAAAAGTATTTTTGGTATTTGTCTAAGTATTGACTTCGCAACATTGTAGTCGTCACTGGTTTATCCACATTTCTTATTATAAATACAAGTTATATTCTATTACTTGTGTTTCAAAAGAAATTTATTTTTCAAAATATTTTTTCTAATAATCGAAGCTTTTTCAATAAGCAGTGTGATTAAGAGTTTCAAGTATTATAAATATTATAATTTTATCGTCATATATTTATTTATTTTTTTCATTAAAAAAAATGAAAAAGTTTTTTTTTATTTTTCTAACACGAAAGCAAAGATTGTATGCAAATAATTTGAACGGTTAATGAATGAGGTCTATCACCTCTTTATGTATTTATTTATTGGTCACGTTCCATTACTTGTAATTATGTAAAGTGCTGTGTGAGAATTCAACGCATGAACACTATGAACGCTCGCTCTTTGACTATGTGACTTATCTTTTATCTTTTATGTATAACTAAATAGCATTAAAAGTCTGTTTATAAGTTTATTCAAACTAACTCTAGTTGTACATGATACATGTATGTATATTTATAAGAGTTAGCAAATGAAATAATAAAAAATGAATTTGATCTTAAACATCTTTTAAGGTGTTAGGATACTTATTAATCTAGGCATTTTGACTAGACTAGGTTACTATAATACGGTTTTATATGATTATTAGTTAATGTATTCCTTACACTACTTTAATAATAATGTATATATGTATAATATAAATTAAAAGATTATTCTTAAATAAATAAAACAAAACCGCAAACGGAATAACACTTAATGTGATTTCAAATAGGTTGTTTGAATCTCTTTGTATTTTATATATGAATACATTTTAATTTATGTTTCACAATATAATATATTTAATCGTATAATTAAATTAAATAAATGTAACGTTTAAAGCAATTATTCATTAATTTATATCCTTTTATAACTCAATTTGTTGTTAAAGTAAATTTTTAATGACTTAAAGTATGGAATGAGAAATTAATAGTCACAGGACTCGAACTTGTGACCCCTGGTCTTATTATCTTGTGCTACCAAATTTCAAATGTATAATTTTTTATCTCGAAATAAAACCAATTAAGATACCATTACTTGTTAAATAAAATGAAGTGATCTGAATCTAGAGTATTTATTACACACGGAAGAAATTCCAATCTAGTTCTAGTTTAGATAGGCTGAATCTAGATAGGCCGTCCTAGACCGTTAGGCGACCTAGGAATGGGGAGAGCGGTACTTTGTATTGACCCTTAGTCGAATAAACGATTTCCTTTTAGGCTTTTATAAGGACTATAATGTTAGCGAAGAGGTTTTCGTGTTTGAATTTCTTTGCAGAATATATATGAATTTATTTATCGTCATTTGTTTTTTCTAGATTTCATATTAATTTTTATATAAATTTATGGTCTAGTAGAGTATGTCTGTGTGTAGTCAAGTGAATTATATTATTAGTAGATTTTTTGTTTTTATATCAATAACAGTAAAATTTTTTCGCACACTCTATATATTTACCTATTTATTTTACTTTTTAGAACCTTAATTTCTTTAACCTTTGTTTGACCCGATAACACATTGGAGGTTCCTCACTATTTTGAACTGAACAGACAACTTTATTTGATACAAATATTTCACAACACTCTGTAATTTTTTTGTATTTTCCATTAATTTAATTTGTCCCTCTCCGTTTAAACCCTGCCTGTACTTTCTCAAATATTTCAAGAACAAAATTGGCCAAATCAGTCCAGCGATTTTTGATAGCGAGACAAACTAACAAATCTTTTTCATATTAAGTAATTTAGTTTATATTTTTTCATAATATTAGCTATATTAGACGTCCTTAAACTTATATATTAAATATAATGACGCCCAACCAACTTGGTTCACGGATTTTAGGTAATATAAAATATATAAAAACCCCCATCTTTATCGTTCAACAAGTATTTGAAATTCATATTTATTTTGCCTTAAATTTTACGAGGTAAAAAGATTTATGAGTGTACCGGGTGCGGCCATAGTGTAGGCGTTTTAGCAATATCTTTTAGTGAGTAATGTTTTAATACTGATCCAAAAAAGCAACAATTGAATTATGACATTATTTATTAACGATGATAGCCATCTATCATCATTGTATTATTTTGATATAATATAAATCACGGTAATAAGATTTTTGTCTCTTATAGGTAATACCTTATTAACAATTGCTATTTTCGTTATGGATTATGTTTATTATAATTTGACTTTTAAGCTGCTAAATAAGAATTACTGTAATATTTATTATGAATTATATAAATCAATAACATTGTGTTATAATATCTATATAATAAATTACAAACGCTTTCATTACGACCGTACCTTTAGAGTTAAAAGGCGTAACGCAAGGTAAAGAGGGTTTTGGTACCAATTTAACATATCTCCGGGCAATAGACGATTTAAGAACCCTTTAAGATTTTTATGAAACTTCTAATAAGATTAAACCTTTACGACCTTCTACTTCTTATTTAATATGTCTTATTTTTAGTGTATTTCAATAAAGATAAATGTTGTGTGAATTGATGGCGATATAAAATAAGTAACTTTTTATCTTTACATGTAATAAAATAGTAACGAAGCGAAATCTGTTCGTTTTGACGTAAATACATTAGTTTTTATTTCTTTGTCTGTTCTTTATTTGTTCCACGCAAAAGTTACTGGAACGATTTTGATGAAATTTGTTATTTTTATAGACTATTGATGGGACCGTATATAGGATATATTTTATTGTAAAAAATACTTTATAAGCAATATATAATACATATTTATTACAGATCGCCGCCATGTTGCGATACGTGTTTATATTAACAGTTCTACACACACAAAATGTTCTGGTAAGTTTTAATATATCAACATTTTTTTTTTAAGAATTAAATTTAAAAACTGTCAATCTTATCTGTTATTAATCGGCCTGTCACATACAATGCTGGTATTCATTTGTTAATTATCTGTGTCGCGCCAAATTTGTTGAAAGGGGAGCCGCCTAATAAATATTCATTTGTTTTCACTTTTACAAGGTTCTGAAATGAGTTTATGACTTTCCAATATTACATTATATTGCCGTTTAGTTAGTGTTTTAAAACAGATTTGACAGTGTATCCTCTTAGAGTAGAATGGGTATGAAAGTTATAGTTATCTCTTCTCTGGGTGTCTTAGCTTCCTGCATCTCTATCTACCATCTCCATTCCTCAAGGCAGTCTGAAAATCTGTATTTTCCAAATGAGACAACCATATAGTAACAATATTTTTTTTCCATTCACCGAAATTACCATTGTATATACAAAAAATATAAATTTTTCATTGATAATTTAAAATGAAATTTTATATATTTTTATTATAAATTAAATAAATAGCATTAACTTTGATACGGAAAATACTAAATAATTAATTCTACGCCTTTAAACAAAATATTAGATATTTCAAAGAAGTGTTTATTGGATCGTAATGTTCCCTAATATATTTGATCGTTCGAGACCGTGTAAAGTAATTGCAAAGGCAATTAATATTTAATCATTTGGTGAATCAATTTGTATTAACCCAGATTATAAATCACATGTTCGGTTTGTTGATATATCATTACAAATATATATATCATTAAAATAAAGACACAACTTAAAAAATGTGTAAAAAGTATTAGAAAACTTAGGAAGAGAATTAATTTTTATTCTTAAGAAGTTAAAATAATGAGAAAATTCTAAATAAATATTAATAGATTTTAAACCTTGGAGAGTTTATAGTTACGGTGTCTCCAAATAACATTTCCAGGTGCTGTCAGCGAAACAGCGAGTCCAGCTGTCCGACTCCTACCTCCCGGTCGCGATGCAGGTGATCGCTCACCTCACAGATCAAATGGCCTTCGAGGTGAAGGACGATGTACCCAGAAGCACTACAGCCAAACCCTTGTATGTGACGTCAGGTTATTTCTCCAGCTTGCCTAGAGAACAGGGCTGGTGGATGAGATATGGTATAGAGAGGTGATGGTCTTCTGTTTCTTCTTTCTTTCCTATGCTTATAATAAACGCTTATTACTTCTCTAATACTTCAGATCCGTATATTATTTTTATTATATTATACTAATTAAAAGCCTTTACTAATTTATTCGCTATATCATTACAGCTTTCTTAATTCTTTATATTAGCAAAAAAATATCCAAATAATGTAAATAAAGAAGCAAATTCTCATTATTTTTATCAATTATTCTTAAAAGAATACTTCTTTTATCTTTAATATTAACTGTTTAGGCTGAAGGTATTAAACTCCACAATTCCAGGGACATAACCACAGCATTCCACAAGCCTGGTCTCTACGCACCAGCGACTCCTCCCAAACCATCAGAGAGACATCATATCCAAAAGAGCAATAGCTTTCTCCTGCCAGTGGAAGAGAACTCCCAATATACAATCATAGAGCCCCAGGAGAAAAGAACGGAAGAACCATTACTTGCAGCACATAATGAAGAAGTCAGTCCATTATTGGAACCTCCTCCAAATCCTCCCCACAGACTCTTACCTTACAATCCTGATGCTAAGTTTCCTCGGAGTTCAGACGATGAATTTGATGAAGAGAATCTCCAATATCTATCCCCAAATGTAAGGGATATGATCAGGATGGCCAATGATCCTGATGATGATAAACTGGTGGATGTATGGGATGGTCTGAGGGCTAATCCACTAGAAGTTTCGAGTAAAGGGAAGCTGTCTTCCTCTAATCTAAGACTCCTCCTTTTATATGATCTCTTGAGCAGAGACGCGAAATCACAGCGGCTCTCAGACTACAGTGTAAGTATTGCCTTCCTATTTCATGATAAGATACATCAAACAGAAATAACAAAAAAAAATCTTTTATACATACTTGACTTTGACTTTGAGACGCCGGAAACTATTATTTTTTAATACTGTATTAAAGACAAGCTTTTTAAACTCAATAGTATATATTTTTATATGTGAACAGTTATATGTACTGATATAATATTGACTGCTTATTTATATACAGAAGTATTGACTAACTAATTCGTTAATACAAATAAAAATTATATAAAATAATTCTCCAATTTAAATGTAATTATAGTTATTACTAAATTTGAATTAATTTGTAGATACATTTCTCAAATGTATAACAAAAAACTTTTTGGCGTAATAAAACTACGGGCCGTTAGTGTCTGGGGGTTGTTGACCTCAGATGAAATCACTGCCAAAACAAACGAATATTACTGAGAGTTCACTGAATTGGTCATTGGTTATTTGTAGTTAATTTCTTGTTATAGTTTGTTATAACTTATATACACTAATGTTTGTTGACGACTTTTTCTCCTAAAATTCTAAAGTTTCTTAATAAAAATCATTTAATATCGGTTTTGAAATTTAGAGTAACCCGGACAGATAAACGGTAACTTAGAAGTTTATTTTTATGTTGAGAAAAAAAGTAGTCTCTAATGAAAGACAGACACTTTATTATATATATTATTATTATATTCTTTGTTACAAAGTGTGTACAATCAATTATGATTGTTTTTAGTAACACGTATACCGTTAAAAGGTTTTTGTTTGATTATATAAAAACTTTTATAATATTTTACCAAAAATAACACAGCAAAAGCCTCCAAAAAGCCATTCCATAAATAATTCTCGGATATTATAACGAATACTTTTATCCCGGGCTTTTATAACTTCAATAAAAGAGCTTCGTTCCGGAAATATTCCGGTATCTTGTTTACGAGACAACATATCTACGAGTATCTATACTAATAATAAATATGAACTTGTTTTTCTTCATCTAATCTATAATATAAAATTACATTTCTCAAAAAGTGAAGTCATGAAAAAAGTTTGGGTTTTACTACGATGCTTACAAGTAGAAAAAAAAATTGCAAAGAGTTGGAAATTCTTTGTTAAAAAGTTTGGAAAATGCCGATTGGATCAGTTCTGAAAGTTCCATCAGTAGTTTTCAAAGTTCGATCAGTATTTCCGAAAGTCCGATCAGGAGTTTTGAGAGTTCGATCAGTGGTTATAAAAGTTCAAACAGTTGTTAGAACATTGGGATCGGAATATGTAACATAATGTAACTCTAACTTGTATATACATAAAAAGTTTTAAAATGTCAACTGAGTCATTTTATATCTAAATCAATTGAACATCTCTCAAGGTCATTATATTTATGAAGTTGAAGATTCTAGTCGCATTTCCTTTAAAGAATAACATCAAATAATATATTCAGAACAAATTTTATATATTGATTACTTCTAAGTTGATTACAATTTAATACATAATATACTTATATGTAATATAAAGATCTTATCAGTGTTTAATATTTATTAAGTTATGGCTGCAATTAATGTTTTATTAGTGGTCGCTGTTTGTTGTAACTTTTAACGACTTCGGGTAAGGCGAGATGGATTTTCTATACCTAAAGTTTTATAATTTGTAAAGTTACACCGTAATTTATTCTTTACATCGATAAAGTCAATGACCTTAAATCGTAATAAAATTAAATATTCTTACACATTTTACTGATATTGTATGTTTATTCGAAGGTTCACAGCTAAGTTTATTCTTGTAGTTTAGTTAAGATATATATCATCATTCAAGATGGAATATGTCTTATATTCAATACCTAAAATATTTTATCGAACAAAATATCACAATAAATGGCCAGGCAGAATTGAGATAAAAGCTTGTATATCATCAACAATAATTATCATCAAATAAAATTAATGATTTCAAAATACCATAAGTCAAATCACAAAACGAATAAGTTTTTAAACCAGTTTCCATTTTATAATCGACCCCGGATAATGTAAATGCCACATAAATAACATTTATATAAACATTTCAGGGTTTCTCCCCAGACGTGATGAAGACTCTGGTGGAATCATCAGATGGAGGTGCCCGAGCACAGCTCCGCTTGGCGCTATCCAAGATGGTGGAGCGTCACGATTGCGGGCACGAGTATGCCAACAACAGAGCTAAGGAAATGGTGGTCGAGCTCGCGAAAGACGAATCCAAATTGTCCTCTGAGCTGAGATACTTACAGCCTCTCGTTTATAAGTTCTAATTTATATTGATTAATAAAGTATATCGTATTTATTTCGTGGCTTTTTATACAAAATATAATTTTTGATTTCTTACGGGAACCGTATACAGGATACGAGAAATCAAGAAAATATTTAGCCACAATAAGTGCATATGTTATTTTTATAACCTTTCTCATCCCCATTTATTGATTTATCTTTTAAGAAAAGATAAAGAATAAGTTTTTTAATCAGCAGCCCATAAGTTTTCGTAAAGCAATTAAAAAGTACCTTTTTAAAAGAACAAAAGAATGCTGCAAACACGAAACTTGAAATTGTAGGTTATTTATGAGATGGTTTTCACGATAAAAGTTTTCTTTCAGAATAATTGTTATTTTAAACTAAAGGTTAAAGGACTTTTGCATTTATCTATACATATAAATAAAATTGAAGTGTCTGTTTGTATACAAATTAACAGCTTTTCACTGAATGCATATGAAAGTGTATATGGTAAATAAGAAAGACAATTTTTCTGTTTGTCTTTCAGTCTGTTTATTCCGGTTAATCTCTGAAATGGCTGAACCAATTTTAACATGATTTTAACTGGCGAATAGCTAATATTATAAGGAATAAGTTAGCCTATTTTTTATTTTTAAAAACTTTCCGCGCGACGAAAGTCGTGAGCACAGCTAGTATTATATAAATTGAATATCAGTAAAGACAAAAATACAATATATTTGTTATATTAAAACAAAAACAATTTTCATTCTAAAACTTGATAGAACTGACCTTTCCATCTCACAACCAATAAATACAGAATCCAATCAACCTAAAACGTTTGAAGTGATTTTTTTTTGTTTTTTTATCGCAAAACATTTACGAACCAGTACTAAAACAACTTTGTGTAGTTTTTTAAAAATAAATTTGGAATTTTATGTCTGATGATATAAATAAAAATAACCTTTTAAATTATTGCAATTGACCTTAATAACAAATATAACATTTTTTATAAAGTATTAATTATTTATAAAGTCTGATTGTTTAATTAAATCCAAATTGTTTCAATGTACAAAAATATACATATACAAATGTATGCCAAGCTTATATACAGTGGAAGCTCCACGGTCTCCCAGCAGTGGGCATAAGCCCCACTTTAAGGACTCCGTCTAAGTCCATTCTTTGACACTACAAGCCTATCATTTGACTTTTTGTAAGTTCCTTCTTAGACACCGCATACATTTATCCTTTGACTGTGTAATTTTATCCTTTGACTCCGTCTACATTCTTTGATTAACTTTGATTAATTGATCATATCAAGTTCGGAAACTTTTATTAGCTCTCTAATATCATAATATAGAGAGTTATCATTATTTTATATCTTTTGTCTCGTTGGAAAAAAAATAAAGAAACAAAAACATGACAAGTATTTTAATATTATTATACATTTTTGTATATAACATAAATTAATTTTGAAAATAAATGTAATATTCTTATTTTTTTTTGTTTCTTAATTATATATTTGTTTGGCTTAATTGATGTACGGAATTTTCTTTTTCTTGTTGTATCGTTACCAAAGAAATATTTATTTTATTGGGCATCATAAACAAAAAAGTCTTATATTTTCTAACTAATAGTTGTAGAATTCGTGTTGTAGTTGAAGAGTTTGTTTGTTTGAACACAAGAAATATATTTATATATATTTATTTATATCTATATATATCTATATTTATATATATATATATATATATATATATATATATATATATATCTTATCAAATATATTATTGTGTAATGTCTCTGCTGTTACCCCTACTGGCCATAACAGCGTCATCGATGGAGAAGAAAGAGTATGTATTAATCTAGAACCACACCAGCTTTTTAAAGAATGTAATAAAAACGTTGATAATAAGTTTTGATTTCACGTAAAGTCGGTGGAAACAGATAGTATACTTGTTATTTCTTTGAGAAACTCATTTCTCTTCAGTAGTTTTAATGTAATACTTTTACAACCGGATGTCTAAATGGTTGAACGTCTAGACTTATTTGAACTTTTTCTTGTTTCTGAAAAAGGTTTCATTTTCAACATTTGTAATTGAGGTTAAAATAAATGTATTTTAGTTAAAAGAGGGTTGAATAAAAGTTAATTACTTTTTTTAATATTATAAAAGAATTCTGCTTTATATTTCATAAATAATTAAGTATCTTTTCGGTGACCGGAACAGAAAATAACTGGGATGTCTGAAATGAATTTAAAATTAATAAAATATTCATTACCTTTTTATAAGAATACGCATTTTCACTTATAATTATTATATTATTGTAATTAAAACGAATAATAGCAGTATTATTTAAAATATATTTAAAAATGTTAAATATTTTTATGTAATATTAGGATTTTATATACAGTCGTTCTTTCTAATATTAACAATGTTAAAGTATTTTCAACATAACATTACCAATATTAAATAAAGAAATATTACATGTTACATAAAAATTATATTATTTAATTATGAGCAACCATTAAATATATATGTATATACAAGTTGATAGTTATTTCGTACTGCAATGAATCTGTCTGTTCGGAGCTAAGTATCTGTTACTAAAAGCTTGGAATAATGGAACAATACCCTTTTAGTGAATGCAAAATAAGCCAACCGTAAACATTTGATACTATTTGCTGATTGAGTCTCTGTTTTCAATACTTTAAGGATTCTCGATATTATTTACAAATTAATTAAAGGAAATTTCATCTTTAGGGAACGCCTGATGAAATATTATAGCAATATTAATGTAGATTACGGAAAAGGTTTTGCTATCTTTATAAAGCCAGTATTTCTATTAACTATACTTTAATATTTATTTTCAAAGACGGCCAATAATTCGGACAGTAATTAATAATATAATTTAGGTATTTATATGTATTTTATTAAATTTTTACATTCTTTTTACATTCTTTTTTTACATTCTTTGACACGAATAGGCTCGAAAACTACTTGACGAAAAATTTTGCAATTTTGCAATCAAAAAGACACACGTTAGGTGAAAAAAAATTGAAAAATGTCATGTCGTTGAGGAATAATCGTCAAAAAACTGATATCCCATTGAAGTCAATGGGAAACGATGAGTCATTACACTGGGCTCGCTTCGCTCAATATGCAAACGGCACCCGAGATTTCGCGAGCGCAACGGGTCAAAATTGAGGGTTTGTTAACAACCCTAGTATATGCAATAGAAGATAAGTGTAGCTTCAAGTAGCTGGAATTGTTTTAATGACGAATTTGAGTAACGTTTCTTAAGCTTGGAATGTTAAGCGCCTGGTATTTATAAATAGCAATATTATTTTGTAAGAAAATCAAATAAAACAATTAATAATAACATAACGAAATAAAACAAATAAATTTGTTTTTTTTAATAAATATTTATTATATTATTTATTTATTATTTCTCCATAATTAAAAACATGGCACCATATTCATATTCAATTCGTCCACAAAGAAAAATATCTTCCAAAAAATATAACCTTAAAATAAAATTGACTTAAAGGATACTTTATTTCTATCATTAATAAAAAAAATAAGTATTTTTAGCGTTAAATAAATTAACTACAAATAATTTTATTATGAAGGTTGACTTGATGAGAAATACGCTACAATACCACCATATACCAATTGTATGAAGCTGCCTATAACTTCCAAAATGTACACAAACGGTGATGCACTCCGCTTACTTTCCTTCTCATCATCGAAGTCTAAAGGGAAATCATCATCATCATCGCTGATCTCATTTATAGTGTCATTTCGTTCTATATTTTCGCTTGGTGGTAAATAATTCGAATATAGTGTTATTTTTTCGGGTTTTTCTTTCTTTTTTTGTGCTTCCGGTGATAGTTCTTCAATGTCTCTGGTCACTGCGATGTTGTTGTCTATTGTTTTTGATTTCTCCTCACCTTCGTCTAGATTCTCTATTTTATCAAATGGCTTAGGTGTTGTTATTTCTGTTGCGTTTTTGGTTATTCCCAAGAACCTTGAAATGAGACGTATTTTGATTAATTATTCTGTTAATATTACATATTACATGTCATTGTGTGTGTGTGTGTGCGTGCGTGCGAGTGTGTGTGTGTGTGTATGTATATGTGTGTGTGTGTGTGTGTTTTGTTCAAGTACATGATGACGCAAAAATAAAAAAAAATACAATTTAGAGAATTTAATTGTCTTAATCATAATATTATAAACACCTACTTTCTTCACTACTACTACTAAAATAATTTGGTTATTTTTTTGAGAAAAAATATTACTTTACCTTAATATAATATTATTAACTAAATGAACACAAAAAACAATACATTGTACTTAGAAAATATAACATTTTAGTTGACAGTTCCAATAGAGATTGTCGGTTCTTCTCTCTCACTGACTCTTTCTCTCTTTGTCTGAATGTCATTTTGAAATCTCTATCGAGTATTATTTTAAAGAGAGAATTAGCTACCTACCTGTATATAGGGGAGGTGATCCTGTCGGCTATGTTTGTAGCTATCTGGGTGTAGACGTCGGAGTGTGGTTGAGGAGTGTACACACTCACCACTGACTCCTCCGGGAGACTGCGAGGAGAGCATTGCTGGAATACCTGGACGTGGGGTTATAAGTTAATATTTTTTACATTTGACACTGACAGGTGTTGCAAACCGCCATTATTATTGTTTTTTTAATATAACAGTTATGAATAAAGCTTATATTTGTGTGAGCTTTTAAGAATAGTTTTTTTAAATATATTTTATGTATAGCTTTCAATTTTTATGACGATACAATTAATTGTTTTACTTTATTTTAAGATTTTTCGCATATCAAAATTATGTGGTTTAAGTATTAAAATATAGGTTTCAGATTATAAGTATTTTACTGTTTCTCATTACAATAAATAATTGATATTTATTTTTGTCATCCTTACAATCACTGCCGATCCTACGTTAGTTTTGGGGTAGTAAAAAAATATGAAAATCCGATATATTTTTACACTATTGGTCTAATATGCCCAATGCAATATATGTACATATATATACTATATGACTCGTTTCTTTAACATTATAGCATCTAAGGCTGTAGCAGTCCGTTGCATGATAGGACTAACCCTGACGGGTTAGTCCTATCATGCACGGCACGTATGGCACGTTGAGATCATTCTTCCAAGCACTAAGTACCTACTTAATAATTATGAAATAACACTTTTTTTTGTTGTGATCGTTTCTAGTTTCGTATTTTCGTATAATATATATAATAAAATAGTATTGACAGTGGATGATAAGAAAATTTGAGAAATCGAAATATTTTTTTATGTTCGAACATCCACATACTAGAGACGGCATAACGAAGACACGTTGAAACCAACGTATATTTGTGACGTCACATTCAGGTAAAAAGTAATTTGTTATTACCGTGTTTATTAATTAATTTATTTATTTACGAAGTTTTCTATTTTATTTTATTCTACTAGTATTACTACTATACTACAATACAAGATGAAGTCGAAGAGCGTAAAAGTCGAACTAGTCATGTAGAGATCTATAGTATATCTAATCTAATCAGCAGTTATTACTAAAACTATCCTCAAAACTATAGATTATAACAGAATATTACTTATTAAATCTATGGTATGCAAACTTAAATAGTGCATCGTTATAGATGTTGAAGATCCAATTTTGGATACTTTTCACTTCAACACAAGTTCTTATTTTTAAGAAAAGACAAAATTTTTACTACACAATTTAAAAAGTATAGATTTGATAAATTATCAATTACGACAAATTACTATAATTTAAGTCTGAAGGGAGATGAGGGGAAATGAAGTTGGAACAACTATTTGTTTTGAACAACAATTGAAATTTATATTTATTATAAAACACAATATATATATTCCGTTTAAGTAAATAAGGAAGCGTTTATAAGATATTGGAGATTATTATTATAGATGATACAAGAACATGAACAAGTAAAGTCAGTATCAATTTACTAAATCATTAATCCGATCGCTTCCAGTCTAATCACGTCAATACGCCGTCATGCTCCATGGTATAGCCACATAATCTCTAGCATAGAATAAGGATATTATTGGTTTTACTAATAAACTATTATATTATATACTAGCTTTTGCCCGCGACTTCGTCCGCGTTTCCGTCGTTTTTCGAAAAAAAATTAGCAGATGTCCTCCCTCATAGTTTTGACGTAACAGGCAGATTCACTTTCGTATTTTAGAAGGGCAATAGTAATATAATATGCCAATCCACAAAACTGTTGAAAAATATAAGTAACCGCAGAATATTATAATATACCCACGCTATACCCACGACTCGGTCAGCGTGTAACTCCTTGTTTTTTATTAAGATAATATATTGCTAATATTTTTAGATCAAATTAAAATGTTTCAGCGCAAAGCTTCTGGGTAGACTATGTTAAGAGTCGACCCGTCCGGCACGTGAACGTAAAGATTCCTAGAATTGCTAACCCGGGAAAGAGCGACGTATAATTGACCATGCGAGAAACAGCTAACACCGAGATCTACTCCAGCAACACGAAAAGTCTGCCCTTGAGCTTTATTGATAGTCATGGCATAGCACACCGATACTGGGAATTGCGTTCTTTTAAATTGGAATGGAAAATTATTTGGTATTATGGGAATTCTGGGAATAAAGACAGTTTCTCCTGCACCGCAACCTGTTAAAATTTGAGCCTCGATTACATTTTGTTGCAACTGGGTTACTTTTAGCCGAGTTCCATTGCAAAGTTGAGGTGGTCTTAAATTTCGGAGCAGAATTATCGGTATGCCAATTTTTAAACAAATTATATGAGAAGGTAGTCCAGGCATACTTAAAGAATTTAAAAATTCTATCGGGTAATTAGTGGCTTCTTGTTCATCAACCATTCTATTTATTGAACTATAAACTTTGCTTTCTCCCTGTATATTAGACAGTATTTTATTATTAATTTCAGATGCCTGGTCATTGCGAGGAGTCAAAATGGACCTTTCGCAAAGCCAAGAATTGTCCCTATTTAATATAATTGTTATGTCACCGTAAACCGAAGATATAAGATGTTGTTGGGATTGCACTATACAACATAACTCAGGTGTCAGAATAAGTTTTCCTTGGTGTAGTTGTGGATAGGTACCTTCACCAATCTTCAATAATGTATCAGAAAATTCACGATTATCTGCGTTGTCTCCAGTTCTCACTCGCATATTTATAGTCAAATGCACCGATTGTATATCACGCCACAAATAAGAGCTTTTCAGGCAAGCCCTAATCTCATCAGCTCGGGTTCCCCGTGGTATTACCGGTAAGGTTTGTCGGAAATCACCACAAAATAAAACTGTAATACCGCCCATTGGTCGATCATTTTGTCTTATGTCCCTTAGAGTTCTGTCTACTGCTTCTACTCCTTTTCGATGGGCCATCGTACATTCATCCCATACGATTAAATTACACTCACGCAATACCTTAGCTTTGTCGCTATTTCTTGAAATACTACAGGTTGGACTTTCCGTGCGATCTAAATTAATTGGTATTTTAAACATAGTGTGAGCAGTCTTACCTCCTGGTAGCAATGTTGCAGCTATACCTGATGAAGCCACGGCAAGAGCGATTTTACGCTGATTTCGAACATAAGCTAATATTAATTTAGTCAAAAAAGTTTTCCCAGTTCCTCCAGGTGCATCTAAAAACCATATTGTTCCTAAATTATTCTGCACACTCTCGCACACGCGATCATAGACTAAGCGTTGTTCTGCAGTCATCATTGGGACACCGTTTTCTAATGTTACCAGCAGTTCCATTGGGTTGTAACCAATCTCTGCGGAATATTCCCTATTGGTAACCTCTCCGACTGAGGTTGGCGTTGGCAAACCATATTCACAAAGTGATTTACCGCCTACTGCTGTTAAGTCTTCCTGAAGAGCTAATAAGCACTGATTTATAGCCAGATCTCGAAAATTATCATTAGTTGCGCCTTCATTATTGTGAGATAAATTCCGAAGAAAGTCTTCTGCAAATTTTTCTTTATATTTTTCCCATAATTGGACAGGATCAGATAAATTACAAAATGTGAGTAATGTTACAAATAAATGGCGTAACCGTCGTGGATTATCACTAACACAGGATTCTGCTAAAGCGTCATCCCAATGTTGATCATTTTCAAGCAAATGACGCGCTTGGCAAGCTGCATGATAAGTTGGATAAACAACATCGTCTACTTTTCTCAAATCTATAAATGATGTTGGTCCTCGCACTGTATGTAATAATAATCTCAAATAAAAACACTCTGCGTTGTTAGGATGAACAGTATACACTCTACCAAGAACATGTTCTTTGAAAATACCTGTCTCGCCATCTACAGGCCTGCCTCGGCGTCTACGGTTAAAGACACCTCGTTGTTTATCGTAGGTATAAAACGATGGAACTTCTTCATACAAAAGAGACTTTGCGAAATTATCAGTTTGGCAAAGTCGAAAGAATGCCAATAAAGTTGTTTGTCTAGGGTTCTCTAATCGTTCTGTAACATTTTCGGCGTTAAAATATATACGTTGACCGCCTTCCAGATGAACATCCAGATGGGTCACAGGTGGATATCTTTCGTGAATATTAAAACTTAAGATCCGCCACACAGCTTCTGAAGAGCTGATATATCTGCCTGACTGAAATCTAGTAACTTCATCATGTTCATTTCTTAACGCAAACGTAGCTTGGTCACTGCCCTTGTTAATGTACTTACAAATATATTTAATTGACTCTACACTATTACACATTTCTACATTTATGTGAGCTTGAAATGCTCTGGACAATACAGGCGAATACGGAACGACCCACCTATTATCTAAAGTAACCTGTTGTCCAGACATTCGCTTTTCAACAGTAAAACCACCATTGTCTCTTGAACAGCGACGATATAATGGGTATCCATCATGTCCTGTTACAGTTTCATCCACTAATGCTTTTGGATACCTTTTAGTGCAACGACCGTCTTGCATGCAAGGAGCATTTGCGTTAAATGCACCACATGGACCATGTATCATATGAGTTTTAACAATGTCGTATAACAGGGGATCTGCAGTCGGATCTGGAATTTCAGCACTGATTAATCTGTCTACATCATTAGGTCGAACCTTATCTTTTAACCAAAGCAAGATATGTGCGTGAGGTAAGCCGCGTTTTTGCCACTCAACACTATACATATAACACAATACTTCTCCAAAAATGTTATCTTTGGTAAGAAGATCTATCATTGATTTTAATTTTAAATGAAACACTCTTGCAATAATATCATGGCGGTCATGCGGTGCCTGACCCTCAAGAAGCTCCCGAGTGATTTCATCCCACTTGGGATTGGTAGTTACAGTAACAAATAAGTCGGGACGTCCATATTTTCTTACGTAACAAAAAGCGTCTTGAGTACGTTCATGCATGTAGCGTGGACCACCAGTAAAAGAAGAGGGTAAAATAACTAAACGACCCATATTCACAGTATCGTTATCTTGCTGCATGGCATCGCGAAGGTGCACGTATTCTTCAGCGCGCAGCTGCCTTTGATTAGATCGTATATAAACTAATCTTTCGGTTTCAATTTTTGCGTACATGTCAACAATAAACTGATTAAATAAGCCACGAAAACGTTGAAAGTATACCAATCTATTCCGTCTCACTTGCAGGTGGTAACAATAAAATTGAAGGCATGACACCTTTTTATTATAATTAGGTGCGCCTGTGCGCGGATCGGTTTGGTATACAGCGAAATTATAACCATCTTCCCCTCGACAGTATATCATAGGATATTGCAAACTGTCGTAAGCCCTGTGGGTTTCGAAAATACGTTGCAAACGATTGTCTCTGGAACGTATAACGATATCACGCCTATCACATTCCTGGTCGACCAGTACTACAGCAACTTCATTCGTGGATGGAACGTTATGACGCCCAGGGTGTTCCTGAGTTGGACGCTTATCGGCATTTATAACAATTTTATAATTGTTATTACCATCTTGAGAAAGGGCTTCTAATGCCGATTTAAAACTGCATACGTACGAATTAACCTGATGTAACATGTTCTGAAGTTGTGAAATGAGTTCAGTATTTAAATTCGGAAAATATTGATTTCTTATATTCGACTGTTCGTTGTAATCGGATACAAAATATATTTGAAGAAATTTAGGTTGTTCTTCAGGCAAAAGGGACCATCAAAGGGATCAAATGGTAAACCTGACCTTGTACCTTAAAAGTAGGCATGAAAGGGCCTTCTGAGATTTGTTTAGCACCAAAGGATGTCATTTGGAATGCACTATTATAAGTGCGAATATTATCTAAAAACTGTTTGGATTGCAAATGTTCCCCTAAAAGTAGTGATTTTAAAGGTTCCGGTGGGTCTTCGAACGAAGGCAAATTTATTTTACCTCCAGAACAACAGAAACCAGCAGACTCCTTCCTCCACTTCGAAGCATTACAAAAGGAACATACTACGTTCATATCGCCTATTTCAGAAGATGATCTGTAATCAATTGTGAGGTTATAAGCAAACCCACTTTTATATTTATCGGACCACGCCACCGAATTTGTAGATTGATCTACCACGTGTATATCTAAGTCATTAAGACCATGTCGAAATCTATCTGCAGTAAGACGGGCCTCTCGCTGTTCTTCTGTTTCAAGCGACCGAATATTTTCAATTCTTAATCTTTCATTAGATAAAGTAATCAATTGTTCTTGTCTCAAAGAATTGTAATAATCGCGTCCCGACTCTAGTCGTTGTTCATGCTCATGTTCATCTTCAAGAGATCGAATCATGTTATGGTGCGCCCTATCATTTGTCAAACGGTCTTGATATTGAGTAAAAGTTTCAGATTCTCGAGACAAAATATGACGTTCGCGATCAGCTGTAAGCCGTAATTCCCTCTCAGTGAAGGTTTCGGACTCGCGAGATAAAATATGACGTTCGTGGTCAGCTGTAAGCCGTAATTCCCTCTCAGTGAAGGTTTCGGACTCGCGAGATAAAATATGACGTTCGCGGTCAGCTGTAAGCCGTAATTCCCTCTCAGTGAAGGTTTCAGACTCGCGAGATAATGTATGCCGTTCGCGGTCAGCTGTGAGTCGCAATTCTCGTTGTAAAGCAGTTTCAGCTTCTCGGGATAACGCATGTTGTTCCCGGTCAATGGAACGCCTTAGCTCTCGTTGAGAAGAGCTTTGAGAAGCCCGTGTTGTAGCTCGTCTCGCTCTTTCAGCTGCTAATCGCATCTCTCTTTCTGGAGAGCTTTCATTAGCTCGAGATGTTGAGGCACTAACTCTCATAGAGTTTAACCGATGTGCTCTTTCCTCTTCCGATTCTTGAGAACGCGTCATTCTCATTCTCCTAGCTTGACTCGAAGTTCGAGATAAAGATGGTCGTTTTTTAGGTGGCATCGTTTATTTTATTTTTAATCGACGGTAACTTAAATTCTATTTAGTTACCCAACAAAAAACTTACGTCAGAGGTCCTAACTATAGCTAAGTATATAATAAGTAGAATATAAATCTAAGTGCCTATTAAAACTAAAATAATATTCTAATCGAGTTATAAATATGTACGTAGGTACCTACAAATTACAAAAGAATAAAAAATGAAAATAAAGCTATACTTAATGCGTGTGCAATACCATCTACACTTACCTACTTCACTTAAAAATGAATAATAAGAAATACCTACAACTACTGTAATTAATCAAAGTACCTATGCTAATACAAAAAAAACCTTAGATGTTCTAAGTACAGCTGCTATATAATAAAAAAATATAAATCTAAGTGCCTATTTAAACTTAAATACCTAATATTCTAATAGAATTAAACTAAGAAATATGTACCTACCTACCTACAACTTAGGTACAAAAAAAAAGAAATGAAAATAAAGCTAAAATACGTGTGCAGTATAGGTAGATAGTAGGCAATATCTACCTATACCTACTTCACTTAAAAATAAATAAAAAATACCTATGAATACTATAATTAATAAAAGTACCTACCTACGCTTTTATCTACTCAATACAAAAAAAACTAAACATAAAATGCCCAAAACTAACCTATCAGTAACTAAAAATCTAACAATAATCTAATCTACTTAAAAAGAAATAAAATAGGAACTATTAATAGTTAAGAATTTAAACAAAACTAAAACTAATTTAGAAAATAACAACAAAAGAAATTAAAATAAACTATTTAAAGACAAAAAGTCGCGCTGATAAGCACGGTTTATAAAATAACAATTATTGTCTGTCAATAAAGTTCAACACTCTGAACGCATCAACAGCCAAATATTGAATGACGCTTGCGCTCGCCTCCCGCCCCTTTTATACTCTGCCGCCGCGAGCCCCGTCGAGCGCGGCAACCGTTACGCAAAAATAATCCTTATAGCTTGATTCACTATTCACGCGCGATGTCTTGTTGGCGTATTTCATGTAAGTAAGTATAAGTTTGGTGTTTCTATACCGATTTCAATGATTCTTTTTTTATTGAATTGGTGCTAATGTTTATTTTTTTTTTAATTAGGAATGATGGTGAGCATTATTGGTTTTATAAACGTAAAAGTAAACAAATATAATAAGAAATCTCCGAACTGCTAAGCTATCGAGAGTTATGCGTGTTATTGTGAGTTAACTATAAAAGGTAGATATATGCTGTCTTGGAATATTTTTCGTGTATTTTTATGTAGAATATTTCCGTTATACATAGTTTCTATGTAGCTCTAACCATTAAGGCTGCACACGCGACGGAAGCTTAAAAAATCAAGCAACTTCTCCCATTTCTCAACATTTCCTTTCACTGCTCTGCTCCTATTCATTGTAGTGTGATGAAAAGTATACTATTACCTGCCCAGGAGTATAAAGAATAATTGTACTAAGTTTCGTTAAAATCCGTCGAGTAGTTTTTTTTTCTATAAATAACATACAAACAGACAGACAGACAGACAGACAGACAAAAATTTTTTTAACTGCATTTTTGGCATCAGTATCGAACACTAATCACCCCCTGCTACTTATTTTGTAAATATATTTCATGTACAGAATTGACCTCTCTACAGATTTATTATAAGTATAGATATTGTAATGGTAAAAAAGTATTCATTAAAAAATCCTAAGCACCTTGAAACGCCGGTCAATGTATATATATATATTTTTTGTCTTTTTGTATATTTACTCATATGAAAATAAGTTCACCTATTGATGTTTTGTTTTAGTGTTATATGCTCTTCAATCTAGAGCTAGACATAGTATATGTTACATCTAAGCAATACTAATCTAGCATTCGAAAATTTTTAGACTATTAATTACTCTAACACACACGCACACATACACACAGTTTAAATCGACGCACACACACATGCAATAACAATCACAAAGAAAACAAAACAATTATATTAATTATTATATAATAATTAATATAATTGCGTCAGTATATTTATTTAAATATAATATAATTATCATCACCACTCTCTATTTTATAATTACGTGAAACTATCAAATCAATTTTAACCGTACAATTGATTTCTTTTATTGGTATTCGTAATTATTGTTTTTTTTTTATTCTAGACACGAGTAAAGCCGCATGAAAACAATTATATTGTATGTTTAAGATTCTCTAATGTAATACAACCTTGTCTTGTTCGAGAGGAGATTGCTCTAAAATATTGCAAAAGTACCTACATGAGAATATTTTAAATACTATTTTAATAGACGTGGTATTAACACTAAACCTACCAAGTACCGGTCAAATTGACCGTTCTTAAACTTTTGTAAAACTTACACATTTTTAAACGTTATAATATCGTTATCAAACTACATGACAATTCTTAGAATATGCATTTAATATTTACTTCACTCTTTACTTTTAGTTATTTCCATTATTACCTGCGTTATATAATAAAATAACTTTTAATTACCGTTCAATTTGACGGCGTGTAGGAACAGGTATACAAGAATTGTCGGTAGGTTTAGTGTTAAATTAACATAAATAATTATTTTTTATTAATTCCTACACATTAAACTGGTAATTCATTTATAATTAGTTCTACAGAACATCGTAATACTGTTTTAATTCTTTAATAATTCATAGAAAGCCTTCACTTCAATGAGATTAATTAATATTCCCAGATGAAACCGAAATCACAGGACGTGACGCCTTGATCCTTGACGCCAATGTCGCTATCGTGTAGTTGGGACACGTAGTCTTGATACTTTATAACAATGACACATTTGTAGTTTAATGCACTATTATTATTATTATATAGCTTTGATATCTGTTATGAGTTTCAATAAATAATTTGATTATTACAAGTTTTTCCTTCCCTAATATAAAACTGAAAACACTAAAACATAAATAAACGAAAATTGCAAAAAAATACGTTTTGGTGATATGTTGTAACACACAAACACAATAACATACTGGATAATAAAATCATATATTTATCCAGTAATAGTAATATTGAGATTCATTCAGTAATAAGAAGAGCTTAAACTTGAATGTTATTTTGTTATTGTATGTATATACATTTTCTGGAAAAGCCTTATATATATAAAAATGTTCTGTTGGTTTGTCTACATGATATACAACCCGTTTCAGAGTTGTTATCTATCTATCTCATCTTATTTTTCTTATCTATATCTTTTTTTTATATTTGTAATCGCTTTCATTTCCTTCTTAGACGAGGCGTTAAGACGTAATTTAAAAATGGAACGTTTTGTAATGAGGAACAATTTAATTTTGAAATTCGAACGCTTTGAACAATTTCAATTTCGTTTATTGTTTTGGCATTTTAAGAATACGCCTTTATTTATCACCGATTTCAATTAACAGTTATTTTATATTAAATTTGACCATGATTAATTCGAATATCTAATGACTATGCAAATATAATTAATATGGTTCCGAAAATTCAATCTTTGTATATAATTAATTGACTTTCGCGTATTTATTCATACAGTATATCTATAATATAAATTAATGTATCAATAATTCAATGAGAATTGAATAAACGATGCCATTTGAATGATTTAAATGTTTTTTTTTAAAGAAAATAACTGTTCAAAATTGATAAGTGGTTCAATGAACTGTAAAAGGGAAACCTGTTTTTTAATATTTATTATAATTATTATTTTATTAATATATTTCTATTGTCGGGTAGATAACAATGTCAAATTTATGTTATAAGTTTCATTTATCAAGGAACATTTATCATTTATAGATAAGTGTAGAGATTAACGTTCAGACAAATTCTCTCTCTTTCTATATCTTTTTTTTATTAAACACCGATACAAGTGTACAATTTATCAAATGCTAAATCACCTAGCACACTAAAATCGCATAACCAAAAGTTTGTTAGTTAGCTATTTTTGAGGTAATATAGTGCACTTAAAATTGGATAACATCAGCTATTCGCTAGTGAAAGTCCTGTTAAAATCGGTTCAGTTGTTTCTGAGAATAACCTGAACAAACAGAAAGACCGACATTTTTAATACCGTATATATTTTCATATGCATTGAGTTAAAAGCTGTTAATTTGGATACAAACAGACACTACAATTTTATTTATATGTACATTTGTGTTTATATTCAATACATTGACCGGAATCAATTCCCTTGATGGATGACCTTTTAATGGAAACGTGAACACCATTGCCGAAGTTAATCGAGCGATCAGTTGAGACGAGGATTTATCGCACCATGAATTATTTAACCAACGTTATAAATATATATATGTGTGTGTGTATAAACACACACGCACAGAGATATGTATATAAATTTTATACACACACACACACACATACATGTTTATTTTGGTGTACAGTATAGAATACGTTATTCCCTAACGCGTATAATTACTTCGTTATATATAAATATTTCTTTTTAATTTAGCATTTTGAAACTAACATTTTTATTACCAATGTAATAATAGTTTTAAATAATTTTTTACTTCTTCCAGCTTTCAGGTCTTTTAATTACAAGTCTATAACTAAAGGTATTTCTTTAAAATTTCTTAGTTAAATTAAATTATATCTTATCAAACTCGTACCTCTGCTTTTTAAAGTCGGTGAAATGTCAACTTCATTTTTTTTAACAAATATATTATTATTTAGAACTACAGTTTAGTTTTCTCTTGATAGAACTTAACAGAAATTGTACCGTCTAGTATCTAATATTAATGGAGGCATTGATTTTTCTATTTACTGTTTGTCTGACCTTACTTATATTCGAACCTGACATGTACATTATATATTAATAATAACTGGGAATAAATAATATATTTAGTATTTGGTATTATTAACTCCCTATACTATATTTTAACAACGTAATGTTTTCTAAGGATAAATACCACGAAAACCTTTTAGAGGTTTATTTATTCAAATTGCTTTATGTTTAAGCAACTTAAAAAATTATTATTATAGTTACGTGAAAATAGCAAAACTTAAAGTTAAGATTTATATATATTATAGAATAAATATGTTAAAATTAAAAAAAGTCATAGGTTGATACTTAATTACATTAAAAATAAAGTCAAAATAAATAATATCCAAAATTATTATTATTAAAAGCATTACAATAATATAACAATACTAAACTTACCAGAACTCCAAAAAATATTACAGCGATGGTCTTCATAGTTTGAATAATTTACGTATAATTTTAAATCGTTTAGAACGTTTTATCCTCCACAGGCGGTACAGGCGGGCTGCGCGCGCGCACATCGGTCGAGCTATGAGCGAACGATCATTGTTGTCTTTAAGGATGACATGTGTATTGTATTTATTTAATGTTTTAATTAAAAATATTTAGTTTTTCCTCTCTTGTATATAGAATTATATTTAATCTAAGTAATAGTTCATAGGCTTATGTAATTCTAGTTACGTGGTTCATAAGGCAGGTGAAAAGCCAGCAAGAAATGGAATGAAATTTCATATTATGTTGTGTTTAAAGTAACTTACAGTATTGGAATGTCTTGAACAAGACTTGGATCATACCACTAATATCATTTGGCTAAGCTAAGGCATAAGTTAATAACACTTTTTTTTTATTTAGCTATAGTCCAAATTATTATTAGCTTCGTACTCCTTTTAATGTCTATATTGTGATACTATGTTAGAAAAGTTTTCTTTTTTTTATAATAACATATATATTATTTAAATTATATTATATTATATTAGTTTATAAAGAAAACAACGATTAGAAACTTCATAGACAGTATCACTAATGAAATTCTACGTGTTGATGGATTTACTTCTATATATAGAATTTAAATTAATTAGAATATATCTCAATTAATTTAAATAATTTAACTAAGAATAACTTGGTTATAGTGTTTATAAATAATTTATGACATGACAGGTGATAAGTGTATGTCATCTCTTCATAAAATATAATTAAACAAAAAAGTCTTTGGTAAAGTATTTATTTATTTTTATTCGCACCACACATATACCAAACCCAATATTGATCAAACTCAATGGGATAGAGTAGTCCTAAGACTACTACAACTACTACTACTACTGCTATCATTGTGAAGTCACTTGTGTGATAAGATTTAACCTTTTCTCTTGTACAGATTGTTTGGTTGAGGTGTGTGAACTGTTAGTTTTAGCATTCCAAGAAGTTTTATGACAGCGTCTCCATGTAATAAGTATCAGACTCCAAAATGCACAGTTCCCTAGGGTTCATTGAGAATCACCAGTACGAGACTCCATGCATACTCTTTTCCACTATTATTCATTTACAATTTTATAGCATTGCCTATTGAGTCAGTGATAATTAAAATTCAAGTTAATGGTACCAAAATAAGAATAAATAACCACGCAATCCTAGTTTTAATATAGATAATCTCAGCTGTTACCACGACACTAAACCATGGGAACCGATTGAAATCTGTTTTTCATTGTTAGAATCTGGACAAAACTATGTTATATGTTGCATCGAACGAATAATTGAGCGAAGCGAGCGGAGTGCTCTACTGGAGACTTTTTCACATTCTTTGTCACGAATAGGCTTGAAAACTACTTGTCGGAAAATTATAAAATTTTGCAATCAAAAAGATACACATTAGGAGATTGTCTAATAAAAAAAAATGTCATGTCGTTAAGGAATAATCGTCATAAAACTGATATGCGACATTGTCCACAACGATGAGTCATTACACTGGGCTCGCTTCGCTCAATATGCAAACGGCACCCGAGATTTCGCGAGCGCAGCGAGTCGAAATTGAGGATCTGTTGGCGTCCCTACTTAAAAATTATGGTACTCCAATACGAACTGTTACTATTATTCTAATAAATATAAAATGTGGTGTGTCTATGATATTGCTGTTTTCTAGACGGAGTTACTTATTAATACGATAAACTTTTAAATAATTTACCATTAATTAGTTAAATTGATATTGATCGTATAAGAGCTGGGGACTGTTCATTAGAATTGTATTATTTTGTGTTGTCCGAGACGAAAAAGACGCTGCTAGCAATTGTAACATTAAAAGTAACAGAACACTTAAATAAATGACCTGTTGGTCTAGTGGTTAGTGGCGCTATTGCTAAACCAAAGGTGCTGGGTTCGATTCTTATAAGGTTCAATATTCAAATGTTTTTGCGAAATCTACATATTATTGTTTCGAGTATGGTTGTTTCCTATGTCCATTTTATGTTAATAATTGACAAAGATTATATCCTAATACGAGAATTATATTTTATTAAATAAAAATTATCAATTTATTTTAATCATACAGACAACACCGTGTAACCGGTTTTTTAATATGATAATTATGATGAAAAATACTTAATTTAAATGAGTACCAAGGTTTTTAGTACAATAATTGTATGTAATATGTACTACCTAAGTGTAATTACTTGCACTTTATCAATCGAACTCATATTATATATAACATTTCAGGGCTGTGCGAATCATTAACTATTCAAATACTAATACTGAAAATAATTTGATAACTATATGATATGTATATCTTTATATTATAGATATGACATAATAACATCATTATGATGTCAGACTGACATAGATTATTTTTGCTGTTATTAATTCACATGCGACTTTTAAATGACTGGTGTATTTATAACTTTTTAAGTTATATGATGTAATATCATTCGTGACGTACCCTTGACATCAGTATGATATAATATTATATATTGATGTAGTGAAAGATATATTATAGTATATAATTAACGTTTAACATGTATGTATTTAATAACACTCGTACTAAATAATTACATATATTTAAAGTAACTATAACTATTAAATTATATATACAAATTATTTTATTTTTGTTTACTAAAAATGTAACTTTATTATCACGTGATAGAATATTTTGATTTAAAAAACAAGGGGAATTTTTAGGTAGGATTAAAATTTCAAAAAAAGGAAACTTTTGAACTCGAAAAGCGCTTTACGAAAAAAACGAAAACCGCAGCAACAGTTCTTATATTTAAAAGTAAGGCAGTTCTATTTAAATTTATATTCCATTTAAAAAAAATGTTTGCTTTCCAAAAACTTTAAAAACCCATCATCCGTTATTACTGATTACGGAAAATAACACCATTTACGTCAACTTCGAATAGTAGTAATACAAGGCACGAAAAGTAACCTCACAGATTGATTTTTTTTTCCGCCATACTTAAAATTTATTGTATATTTTGGTCAATTTAGATGTGCTTATAAATTCTAACCTACGTTGAAATTCCGATAGATAAGCTACTTGTTAAGCTAGTTAAGCTACTCCCAGGAAATATCATCCAAATCCGTTGAAGAGAGCTTTTGGGAGACCTAATCAACATCCAATCCAAACAGATCCAGACACATGAATGTTCTCGAGTTCCATGCAAAAATCTCATAGAAATATATTTTGTAACTTTTCAATAATTTCCTAATGTGCAGCTTTTTTATTTTCTATAATATGAAATTGTTCGTCGTTGGTTGTGTAGTCTTATTTTATTACATTGTATATAGATTTCGCACATATTCGTAATACATTTTGCGTATGAATATCTTGGTGCTGCCATCTATATTTTACTCATGTCATCAAATTGAAACCTCAATATAATTATAGTATATCCATTCAACGCTAGATGTCTCTCAAGAGATACCAAATATTAATTACAAAATATATTAAGAACAGACAATTTAAAAATAACTAATAAAAATTAATTAATAATTGACTTTTTTAATATTAATTACTGCAAAGAAATAAACATATTAATTTTATAATAAACTATAAATACGAAAGGTATTGACAGTGTTTCCATGACAACCACCTGTTTTAATTTAATTTTCGAGTTAGTATTTAAGTATTCCAGCCATATCGATTTTTATTTGAATTGTTTGTCACAAGGTGTACAAATAATACTTACTAGAAATAAAAATCTGTTTAAATGTCTTGTCAACTTAAAGATAATTCCAAAGTTTGTTGTGATCGTTATAGAAAGCATCTTCGTGCATTCAATCATTCCGACCATAACTATAAAAGAGTTAAAAAAGTCGTTGTATCCAAGAAAAATGTGTGCACATCTTCAAAAGACGAATGTTGCTCCACAGGTGCTCTATACAGTCGAAATAAAACACCAAAAAGAACAACCAAATCTGATATAACTTTCAATCAAAATCCGTTAGAGCATCAAGTATTGGACTGTTGTAAGAAATGTGGCGACATCCCATCAAATACTTGTATGAACAAAGAATCAAGGATCAGTAAGTATAATCATATATACAGCTTACCAGAACTAAACAAGATAAATACAAAACCTAAGATTAATAAAGACAAGAAACACATCCACCAATACTATAGAAATGAAAAATTTCATGAATCATCAGATTCTTTTTACGGAACAGCTCCAAATAGAGGACCATTAAATACAATAATTGAGCATCCAGAAAAGAGTTCAAGTTCGGATTCATATTTCAAGATATGCTCAGATAAATCTGAAAGTGTTGACTTTATAGATCCCAATAACGTTGACAATATTAAAAAGTTAAAGGAATTTAGAAAGAAAAACTATTTTGAGTGTCATTCAGCAAAATCAAGAATAACAACCGACGGTAATGTTACAAGTTTAAATAATCATAAATGTAAGTATAGGTTTTATTTGAACGATAGATTATTTCCCGTCCCAATACATAGTGACTATCAAGATAATATCCGTTGTATTGAATGTCAGTTGCCATTAAAAGTTAACGATAACCAGAATTCTATAAACGGGACCATACAAGCTAAAGTGAAGTTCAATGACAAAGTACAGGACATAATGCTAATGTTGCCAGTGAAGAATTCTCTAATAATACAGGAAAGAAGAAAAGTTATGACAAAAGAAAACGACAGTGTCTATTTTGGTATAATCAAATTGAATTTATATGGAGATTCAATGTTTAATAGAAATCTACCGAGTGATTCATTAGCTTTGAGATACCAGAGGGGTTATGAAGAATTCTCTGGTAATAATAAATATAATTATGAAAGTCTTAAACAAGATGATATTATTATTATTTAATTGTATGAATCATTAAATTAAAATTTTCTCAAAATGTTGATTTTTCAATGTAAAAATATTAAAAAAATTAAGAAGAACTATGTAATTTTTTCTTCTTATAAGAAGAATATATTCCAAATCATTGTAAAGATTAAAAAAATTCTAACTGTAACAAATAAACCAGCAAAAACTTCTTTACTATTTTAAGATATAATTTCAGTCACTGTTACATGATCCATATATGACCTAAATATGACATTGATACTAAAACTTGTCAGTTTGTTAGCAATACATTTAAGATATTACGATATATTTTCAGTCACTGTTACATGACCCGTATGTGACCTAAATATGACATTAATACTAAAACTTGTCAGTTTGTTAGCAATGCAATTCCCACTGAAGTAGTATAATATATAAAGGTAAATAGGAAACTAATATAATATGTATAAAACAAATCACTTTATTATTCAAAGGTCATAAAGATGTAAATATAACACCCTATGTTATGCTATGAATTAATTTAAATCAAATACCTGACTATATTATTATTATTATTATTTATATACTAGCTGTGCACACGGGTTTGTTCGCGCGAAACATATTATAAATTAAAAGTAACCAATTTACTTCTTATAACATCAGCTCTGCCAAAAAAAAATCTTTTAAAATCAGTCCCGTTGTTTCGGAGATTAGCGGGAACAAGCAGACAGATAGAAAAAAATATATATTTTTTTATTTGTAACTACCGTATATATTTTGTATGCATTTAGTGAAATGTTGTTTATTTCGAATTACAAACAGACACTTCAATTTTATTTATATGTGTAGATAATACAATTTACCTGCTAATAAGTAATAACGATCGTCTTCAGCGGAAAGTATTGTTGTATTTATGTATAATGACATGCGCTCTATCCTATATAATAGTATGAATGTGAAGGTTATATTAACAATGACTGCGACCACACATCATTTGTGTAATTTCTAATCCAACGCGTATACGGCTGAAACACAAATGTTGTGTTTAATGAAAATCTATACATGGAGGCGCGGTAACAAACCGCTTGTTTGTTTAATTAGTTTCTATGGGCTTATTAAATTGGGAATATAGTTATGTTTGTTGTGTTAAGGTTGCACTGTGTCTTTTTATCTTACAATCTATATTTTAGCTGTTCTAGGAAACTTTTTTATTATTTTACGTCAAAAACATTATTTTTTAACACTTTTTATGTCCAACTTTGGTATAGACTATTGTACTATATTAAATAATATAAAATTTTGAGAATTTATGATTTAAACACAAAATAACTTATTTTCTTAGTATTTTTATTAGTATATTAAAATTAGTTTAATTCGATCGTAGTAACGAAATGTAACGGGTATTTTCGCTCTAGTAACATTAACTAATAGATACTACCTACTAATACATCTATTAGGACCTGCTGCTGCGCTGCGGAGATTCAGCTGTGCCCCCTCCCCTTTCAAATAAAATATAATATTGTTTTTTTTTTATTCAGTAGTTTTTATGTAATGTTGCTTATAAGCGTATTTCTAGGTTCACGTTTGAAAGCGCGCGGACGTTTTCATAACGTTAAGTCTATGAAGAAAGTTTTTTGACCATAATTTCTGAACGGAATGAGATATTTTAATTCTGTTTTTTTAAAAACATGCCCAAGCTTTACAGTTTTTTTTACAGTTCTGTAATTTTTTTTTTCCAATCGGTTCCCTAGTTTTCATGTGATGTATCTTCAAAAAGAAGGTTAAGAGCTTCGCTTACGCCCAGCTCAATAAATTCATACAAATTTGTTTGTCACACCATAATGTCTCAATCAATATAAATGTAACATTTCAACATTGAAAATATATATTAGATGAGAAATAAAACTCACGTGTATGGAAAAATTCATACGAATTAAAAATGAATCGACCCGAATAGTTACTGTTAGTAAGCTGTTAGCCAGCTTGTGATTGGTAGACTTTGAATTTTATAAAAAAAAATGGTTCTTAAAAAAAGGTAAATAAACAAGGAGGTCCTACACTTTAATAAAACTATACACAACTCGAATACATATTTAATAATTGCAGCTGATCGTTAAGTATTAATGTTGTCATCGGTAAGCGGCCCGACCTTGAACCGCGAAACAACGCAACGCATTTTGCATACCTACGAAATGAATGCTTCTGTAATTGTTATACAAATATCATTAAAAGTTAATAATTATATTATTATGGGAGTAATTATCTTTTATGTATTACATAATTAAAAATTAAATCGATCCCGCACATTGAAAGATATACACTAATAAAAAATCTGTCAAACTGTCATCCTAATTTCCTATTTTTATATAGATTTTCCTAACTTGACCTTGTCCTATTTTATAATAGAATTGTGATTCTAACCTTCACTCGTCTTCAAATATAGAGTGCAATTAGGCAAGAGGGATTGAGTATTCAACGCTCCATAGGATACGCAACTACACTACTTTCTGTAAGGGTGTTGGTACCCCGGTTGAATCAGTTACCAACATACATCTTGTCATCTTTATATGTATTACTTATACTATTGTCAAAGACTATGATTTCAACACGTTTGATTTCAAAATAAATGAGCTCCGCTAGCATATTATGTTGAGACGGATGGGCAGTCTGTTGATGTTTCGAAATGTTGAAAATGCAACGATAATTTTATTTTCTTTCGGGATATTTCCAACATTCACAGTACAGATGGATTTTTACACGATTTTACACAAAGAATAGATTTCTTCTCTTACCTGGTGGTTACTGATGATGTTAAAAAGAGATCCATTTATTTAATACGTTGCATCCATGTGACATATACATTTCAAAAACAAGTTTGCATAGCACGTCCATTCTGTAATGTAACCGCGAAAAATAAATATATATAAGACCATTATTCCCGCGCGATCACAGTTCAAGAAAGACGCTGCGCGCGCACTCTCGCTTACTTTTTTTAAAGTTCGATCACATATCTAAAAACATTGTGCCAGAAAAAAAAAAGTGTAGAAATGTTTTTATTTTGTATATTAACTCAGTTAACGTTAGTGACCGCTCAGTATGTGTTGCGTAAGTATTTTCGTTTTATGAGGTGAAGGTAGTTGTGGTTTTGTAACTCGGATATAAATCTTAATAACAGATACAATATTACAATAACTTTATTAATTTTATATATATGTATATATGTAATTTTTTTATTTGTTTTTTTATTATTTTAAAAGTTAATATGTTTTGTCATTTTTCTAATTCGTTTATTTTATGATAAAATTGCTACAAGCGTTTTAATTTTTGGACGTAATATTTTATATCATACAAAAAACTAAAATATAAATAAATAATAATATTTATAATTATAATATTATTTCATTTGTAACAATTATCTTACATTTAATTTATACAAATTTGGGGGTTTTGATAAAATATAAAATAGACTTAAATAAATTACAAAAACATACTTATATTTTTTTGTTCAAACACAAAAAATATTTTAAATAATAAATATATATTATATAATTATTTTAATAAATTGATATAAGTAGTGATTAGTTACAAGTAGGAAGCGGTAACCGTAACCACGGCGTAACCTCAGGTTACAGATATTTATGTAATAGTTAAAAGGGAAACCCCGGATGTTAGTAGACTATAAAAACGAGTAACTTATACGGTTTATATTTAATATTATTTTAATTCAATTTATACAGATAACATATCTACCAAAATAGAATTATAATAGACTCTTATATACTATATGATAAATAATGGCATAAAGGACAACAACCTTTACTTTATAATTGGAATTTTAAAAAAGACAACTGACACAATAAATTAAAAATATATTTTTTTAATTAAATGTTATCATACTAAAATTTATACATTGAATTATTCATATCTATGCCATTATGGGTTTATATTTACATAATAATTGATACAATGCTATTATTATCAGAAAAACTTTATATTATACCCAATAACGGAAAATTCGAATGCAGCAAATGTCTACAACTACGTGTGTGTGGTTTAATAGAAGTTGAAGACATGATTGAAATACAATATGAGCTTGAAGGGCTATAAAAAGCAGATAAACGTAAAAAATATAATTTAATCATAGATATTTTTTTATTATTACAAATTTTATAATTAATATTGCGTTAAAATTTTTGCACATATTAGATAGAACATGTCAGCCAAAAGAAATCTTTTTTTTATCTGGATATATGATTAAAAAAACGTTAAGTATATGATAATAATAATATAAATAAATTTCATACTTTTAAATGCATTTATAATGAATTAAAGTAAATAATTATTTGTATGTACTATTATTATTATTATTATTATTTTCTAATTGAATAAAAAAATACGAAGGAGCGTGAATAGAATATATCTTGAAAAGAAATATAATACTGTCAAGAAATATAATAGTGTCAAGATTATGTATCTATGATGTACATAATCTTGACACTTAATATTGAAAAATATATTTACTTTATACCAGTTATAAAAAAACAAAATCAGTCACATAAATATTAAGCTTATTTACTTATATTTATTTAAGTACAACTTTCGTTACTGACCTAAACAATCGTTTAGCTTCACGAGTCTAGCGCCCTGAATATAAATTGTGTTTTGTTTATATTTGTATTGTCTTTATCACTATTGTCCCTTAAAAAATCAGCCTTGAGAGGTCGTTGCTTCTTAATCCTTTGTTTTATTTAAAAAATCATTTTTACTGTCAATGTCAAATCATAGTTTATGACAATGCTCTTAAATATTCATTCAACAAATGTTCCTTACTGAAAGTAAATTTATTTGTTTTCCTTTGTATGATTATGAATTTAAAAAAAACTTATTTGCTGTCAAACCAATTGTGAGACTTCTGTCAGATAGTTTTTATCCAATTAGTTTTTTTCTTAAAAAAAAATTGTTTGGTGTCAATGTCAAATATATGACAGTGCTGTCAAATATTTTTATTTTTTGAACTTTATTTGTATATACTGTATTTGACGTTTCGAATTCGATTCTTCTTTTAAATACAATGTATCAAATTAAATAAGTTTTACTGTAATGATTGAAACGTAACTGCATTTATTTTTAAGGCCTACAATGAAATACTAAAATAATAAAAAATTCTGTACTAATATGGACAGTCTTGGTTTCCTCATATCCTATCAAATATTGCCTACCTTGAGAGTTGAAAGTGCCACGTGGTTTCGCTATCTTTCGAAAGCTATCATCTTTATCATTTCATTTTAAATCTTATTGCAATGCCAATAAGAGTTACAATAGTATATATATTATAATGCAATGTCTGTATGTTGTGTTATTTATTTAGTTGTATTGTTTGTGCAAGCGTCGGAAGGTTAAGGTTATTGGAAAAAAACTATTTATTGTGTAACCATTTGAGATTATTTGAGGTTTGTTCTTGTTTTTTTCTTTGTAGGTTTGTATGAGGCATTATATTATATATACAAATAATAGGGGCGCCAACAAACCCTCAATTTCGACTTGCTGCGCTCGCGAAATCTCGGGTGCCGTTTGCATATTGAGCGAAGCGAGCCCAGTGTAATGAGTATCATTTCCCATTGACTTCAATGGGATATCAGCTTTTCGACTATTATCCCTCAACCACATGACATTTTTCAATTGTGTATCTTTTTGATTACAAAATTTCATAATTTTTAGTCAAGTAGTTTTCAAGCCTATTCGTGACAAAGAATGTGAAAAAGTCTCCAATAGAACGCTCTGCTCGCTACGCTCGCTTCGCTCAATTAAACTAGCTGACCCCACGACTACGATCGCGCGAATTAGATATTTATTAAATAAAAGTATCCTAATTTAATCATTATAACATCAGCTATCAGTTAAAGTTGTTAAAATCGGTCCAGTCGTTTCGGAGATAAACAGGAACAAACAAACAGATAGACCAAAATAAAAATATATGTAAATACCGTATATACTTTCATATGCATTTAGTGACAATCTGTTAATTTGGATACACACAGACACTTCAATTTTATTTATATATATATTAAATCTTGGAGAAAGTGACGAAGATTTTATTCTAAGTTAAATAATCCAGAGGAACATAACAATATATATGTTTGTGTGTATGTTCATATAACATTTAGATTTACTTGTAACATTAATATTATTTTTATTTAAATTAATAACTATATTCCTTCATCAAAACAGTAAATGCATTTTAAATCATTAAAATAAAAGGTACATTTAAAAAAAATAAAAGCAAGCAAAGACGAAATTTATACTTAGTTTTTAATATAACCTGCAATATAATAGTAATTAGTTAATAAATGATAATTTGCAATATAATTATAATTGTACTATTTCCTAGTATTTATCAATTATTACAATTATAAAAGTAATTAAATTATAATTACTTATTTAATGTTTATTCAATGAATAAATGTACTAGAGGCGCGAACCGGACCTCGATTCTGTCTCGCTGCACTCGCCAAATCTCGGTAGAGTTCGTCGAATTGGGCGGAGCGAGTAACTCATCTTCAATTCAGCGTTCAAAGTCGAAACCGACAGACAAAAAAATATAGAAAAATCAAATTTGTTTACATTGAAGTCTGCCATTTTTTGGTGATTATTCTTCAACGACATGAGTATTTTTTTTTACTTTTTCCATCGCAATAACCATCGCTATAAATGTCCAAAATTTCATCGGTATAGCCGTTATCATGCCAACCTCGGACATGGGATGCAAAAGTCTCAAATAGAGCACTCCGTTTGCTGCGCTCGCTTCGCGCATTAATAATGTCAATGTAAATAATAACATAACAATACAAAACAATATATATAATCAATAAAAATAAATATAATTTAATTATTTATTAATATAGAAATTGATTAAAAATTTATTACAATTCTCTTTGCTTCAATGTCTTAATAAACATTGAAGCAAAGACGGGTGTTTCTTATATAGATCCAAATCTTAATAGAATGCGCACGCGCATCTGATTACACAATTCACTTTCCATTTTACCGAGATACGTATTGTTAGGATAGGTCGCGGATAGAAAGGCGGATTGATCTGTTACTTATGTTATATGTGTATATTTTGCATATAAATACACATATTGTTTTAATAAAATGAGTATTATTGTTATGTTATCAAGTATTAATTGAAAATGCAATAATGCAATGTATATATTATCTATAACATCTTAAGAAGTTTAAAATTATATAAATGAATATCAAATACAAACAATAAAGAAATAGTTACATGTAATATTTTTTTTAATTTTTTTGAAGTTTTATCGACAAAGGTTAAATAAATAGGTTGACAACAAAAGAGTTTTTAATATAATAATACTTATGACAATCCAATATAAAATCTAAAATACTATTGAATATTAATAAATCAAACATACTTGTGTTACTGTTTCCTTTATATTATAACAGAATTATTTTGCAAATTATTGCAATAAAAATTATCAAAATAAAACAGACTTCATCAAATCCCGTTGACTTCCCCTCGTTAATATGTATTTTCAATTAAATTTTATTCTTGACTTCTAATTTGTATATATTACATTACTAAGAACAGCATTAAAACAAAACAATAACTAGTAAAATATCCATGTAACTGAAACATTGTAATTAAATATGGTCATATCTTCCTACAATATAAATAAAACAATGTATTCAATGGAAGTAATCATACGTTATTATCATACAAAATAACTTATGTCTTTTTAAATGATATATTTAAGTGATATATTAATAATGTTGTTTTCTACACGTGCGTCCTTAACTCTATGGTCATACCACTAATTTATTGTCTGTTATGGTCGGGCAGTTAACCTTTGGCATGAGTGTTAATCTGTCAAACAAAGGATCTGTAAATATAAATGCCATTATGACGGCCAAGCAATCGATTATTCAGCCTTTATTATATCCATGTTAAAATACGATGGTATTTTATATTAATATGATTTTATTAATATTATTCGTTATATTTTGATTAATATATTCCTTTTTAAATATTCTTTACATTATTTATCTAACATTAAGTCGTACTTTATATAGTCTGTGGGAATTAAATATTCATCAGTCTAAGTGATTCGCTCGACCTTGACAGGTTATAGAGGTCAGGCGGTCATTTAAAGACGTGCAGCAACTTGAAATGTATCTATTTACTGTGATATTCTTAGAAAGACCATGGAACAAGAGATAATAAACAAAGATTTACCTTTTAGGAAAATATATAAAGTTTTTGTCAAAACCTATCATTAGTATTGGCCGAATTTACCGCAAACATCATTAAGTAATCTTTCAAATAAATAAAAGTATTTTAAATCACAAGATGTCAGTATATTTACAAATCAAATGGAAAACTACGGAACATGTCATATTCGGAACAAGAAAAATAATCTGATATGCAAGAGTCGTCGAAGGCCACATGTCGCAACCAACCAACCAACGATACGCAAACCTTAGATATATCGCAAATGTTGTGTCAATGGCCTTCCATCCTTGCTGCGGAAGTTTTGATATTTACTTTTACTGTTTATGGCCCAGTTTCACCATTATCTTCACTAAACAATACTTATTTCACAAACCTTAGTTTTGAAATCATTTTTATTTTTTATTTTTTATGCATTTTATAAAAAATTAAAACAACATTTTGTCATTTTTTTTAATACGAAATATTTTTTACAAATGGCGACCATAATTCTAGGAAGACTTTAATAATTTTAAGGTTGAGTAGTATAGTAAAAAAAGTTATAAAAAATGACTAATATACTAAAGAAAAGACTATATGAGCTTAGTTCCTATCGCCTTATCAAGACAAACAGACCCCCAATTTCGACTGCGCTCGCGAAATGTCGGATGCCGTTTGCATATTGAGCGAAGCCAGCCCAGTGTAATGAGTCATTGTTTCACATTGACTTCAAATGGGATATCAGTTTTTTGACATGACATTTTAATATTTTTTTTTTTACTTATTTCAAATTTTTTTAAAGCCATCTCCTAATGTCTGTCTTTTTGACTGCAAATTTTCATAATTTTCCGTCAAGTAACCGAGCCTATTCGTGACAAAGAATGTGTAAAAGTCTCCATTAGAACGCTCCGCTCGCTTCGCTCAATAAGAGAAAACAAATACCGCGTATCAGATTGTACTAATATAACCTATAAATATTAAACTGCCGTATTTACACTAATCTCCTTATTAACAGGATATTTAAGGTATATTTTGTCTTCATCATCATTATATTAGCCCATGTAAATTATAATTATACTATTTATTTCAGCGGACAGTTTTATCAGATGCCACCAGCGAGACGGCAAGCTCAATGAGTGTCTCAAACAAGCTGTTCCAGACGCGCTCAGGAAAATGAGAAACGGTAAGAACATATTATTATATATATAAAAATCCCGTGTCACGATGTTCGTTTGCTAATCTTTGTAACTGAACTGATTTTAAATGAAATTTTGTAGATTTTGGTCCAACTTAAAAAATAGGATAGTTTTTATTTCGATAATCTCCATTTTTTTTATTACGATGTGATGTTTTTTCGTATATAAAAAATTTTATTAACTTTTAAGTTCTTAAAGTTTCCTATAGATGGTGTTATACAGTTTTAATTTAAAATAGTTTATGAAGCAGCAGACGTTGCGTGCAACAGCTAGTATTATTATATATAAATAGTTATAAATAGAACTTTAATTGTTAACCGCGTGGAATTACAATTATGGTGACAAAAGAACATTAAATAATTACCACCATGTCGTAATTACTGATTATCAATGATTACCGTAATTTCTATAATATATGTCACATTAAAGTCACAATAGAGTCAAAGAAATGATCTATATAAAATACAGAGTACTAGTAGATTATGTGTATAAATTAAATTAATATAAAATTATACAACAAAATATACAATACATAAATACTTGTTTGATTAAAATTAATATTAACAGCACTGTGTCATTAAATAAATAATAATAATAATAAATGTACATAATATTTAGTAATAATGTTTCCGTATTATTTATCATTATTTATATAAGTCAGGGTTTCCCAAAGTCATACGAACGTGATTTTGGGGATCGGAAAAGTTTAAAAATCGACCCCTATTTATAAGTTCTTATTTGATATTGTATAAGTTGTGTTACATGTAACTTGGTATAAGAAAAGCTAATATTTAAACATTATAAAAAAACTCATCAAGTCTATAAGCGGACAACGTCGTTCAAGATATTTTTAAAGCAAAATTGGCTATCGGCTCTATTATATTAGTTAGTATCTTGGAAAAAATAGTTTGGGAATCCCTGATCTAAAATACATTTTCGAAAACAAGATGGCGTTAGCGGTAAAATAAATCACGCTATCATTTACATAACACTATTTAGTTCGGGCCTTGGAAGTTGTATAACATGTAGTCTAAGGTCTAAGACCAAAGGTCGAAGGTCTAAGGCCGAAGGTCGGAGGTCGAAGGTCACATATCTGTTCTCACTTCCCTATTTTACTAAGTATAGACATAAAAGTTATAAATATCGTCCCGGATATGATCCTTGACGTATTGATACTTAATAACTTATCTTTAAAAGGTATTTCCGTGATTAAAAGTATTATAGTCGTAAATCTTTAAAACCAGATTACACTGAAGAGTACAGGAAGAGTTTTTATATATTGCATATTGATCCTTTGTACTTGGATTCAGTCAACACGGTACTTTTATAACGTGATTTCTGTCCTAATACGTGTTCTCCCTCATATAACGCGGGTATTTCACACGTGATATTTCTACACTGTGAAATTTATAATTATTTTAAACAGTTCATAATTAATTTCGCTTACCTTTGCACATAGTATAATAAAATTAAATAAAATTAAATAAAAATTTAATTTAATAGAATTCTTTCTTAATATTCCATTTAAGTCTTTAACGAGAAAAGTGAAACGTGAATTATGTATATAACGCGTTATACGGTCATATGAGCGCGTTATACAAGAATATTCCTACAACGCGTTTTCCTATAACGCGGAACGGATGTACATTGTTATAAGGGGGATTACTGTACTTATATTTAGATGTTAACTTTTCGTTACTGTGAAGTGATAAAATATTATTATACCCTATTATCTGATAAATTAAAATAACGACATAAAAATTTAATATTAAAAAAGTTTTGTAAATATTATTTTTATTTAGTTTGTTCAAATACAGTAATAGTAAATAATAATAAAAAATATATAATGTAACAAAGAGGTTTAATATGACCTGGTGCAGGTATCCCCGAGCTGTCGGTGCCGCCGCTGGAGCCGCTGCTGGTGTCCAACATGGACATCGACTCCGGCGCGGGACCCGTCACCATCACGCAGAACTACAGGAACATCAAGCTGCACGGACTCACCTCGTCCTTCATCACCACATACAAGTATACCTCATACACTCTTACCTTCATACACTATTGCCCTCATACACTAATACCTTCATATTCTTTTATCTTCCTACTTTCTTACCCTCATAATCTCGTTAGTTTTCTGGCGTATCGAATATTATTTCAACTTACAGCTATCATAATTGCCTTGACACTAACTTATCATATACTTTGTATGAAAATTTTATTATTTGCACAGTAATCGCTTGCATATTAAATTATTTCAATTTAATTGTTTTTTTGGGTATTCAGCTAATCATTACATTTCTATCGATTATTTATTCAAATATGTACATATTTTTATTAGAAGATATGAATCTATGTTAGAAATATAAACTCTAAGTTTTCATACATTTCTCGTAAAATTTCAGAGCCGATCTCAAGCACTACAGGTTACGTACCGACTCATTGACTCCTAAAATGGAGTTTGTAGCAGACTACGTCATGAAGGGGAGGATACTCGTCCTGCCTATACAAGGAAAAGGAATTGCAAATATCACTATGGGTATGAGCGCTATCTATTATCAAATAAGATAACATGTTGCTGGAATAACGCCATCTGTTGTTTAATTTGGAGAACTCAATTTTGCAAACTTGCACCACCATCTATTTATTTTAGGTTATAACTAGTAACGCCATCTATTAATAAATTAAGAAACGTTAATTTCAGATAAATGACTCCCATTTATCATTTAATTAGAGAAGTCTTACAAGCTATAGTAACGTCATCTAGTATTCAGGTGCAAAACAAATTTAAACGTAGTATTGTAGTTTATTGCTACATTTAATTTGAAAGCGCCATCTCTTATTTAACAGGGGAATTATTGAAAAACAATAAAGAATAAATACTAAAGGTTAGTTATAATAAAACTTAACTACAATTTTGAGTACAATTATTTACCAATATGTTTTAGTAAATCTCGTTGTAAAGCACGACTTGGTCGGCGAACCGATAGTCAGGGACGGAGTCACGTACATGCACATAAAGGATTACAGAGTCAAGTTCATACCAGAGAAGGTGACGCTTTATTTCTCCAATCTCTTCAACGGAGACAAGCGACTCGGTGATCAGATGAATATGTAAGTTATATACAAATGGTAATATCCCGCTATGAGGTATGTATTTTACTTAAAAACTAACATTAACTACTATTTAACTTAAGTTTAAGTTGGGAAAGTCCTGTCTCTAATCTAAGACTTCTGATGATCGAAATGTTTCTCAAAAATAAGTATAAAAATTGTTTATTAAATTTAAAATTGTTTATTAAATTTATTATATTTTAATTTCAGATTCCTGAATGAAAACTCCGAGCTGGTCTTCAATGAGCTAAAGGAGTCCTACGAGAAGAGTCTCAGCTCCGTGTTTAAGGACGTAACTAACAAGATATTCGACAAAGTTCCCATGAACAAAATATTTCTTGAAGATTAATCTGTGATCCAAATTTAATTTTAAGTTTAGTATAATATAATGGAAGACTAAGAATTATTTGTAACGGCGATTCAAATGCAGTAAGAACTGTATTTATTGAAACTGCTTTAATTAATTAATAATGTACATATTAAAATAATATACAAAATACTTTGTTTTTTATTTTGTATGACCAAAATTTGTCTTATTTTGAAATTCAGTACCGTTTTGATGAAATTTCGATAGCGCCATCTAGCGGTGGATAGCTAAATTACGTATGTATTATTATGTTTTTTGTACGTAAAATTCCCCTTTTTGTCATGTTTTAATGTGGACGGCATTCGCTCATTTAACTCAATGTCTGGTATTTCTTGCGAGTCTAAAGCTCTCCGCGCGTTGTTCAAACAGGCAGTCTTGCAGAATGCTTCATTTATTATTAACACTGTGAAATGTATAGTATTTAAACTAGATGTCGCTACTATATTAAATATATCATATGGAAACCATAATAAATGATTACTATATACATAATACATACATATTCCGACGAGAAGGAAATATATAAGCATCCCTAATACCAATCCGTTCCATTCCATTTTGAATCTATAACAATAACATATTTGTGAAATTAATTCATACTTTCACAAGATTATTTCTATTTATTAAACATTAAATGATTATTGGATTCATTGATACGAAATTTCACAAATGTAAACAAACATCGTAATAATATAAATAGTGAATACTCTCAGACCTTAGATATGTACAAGTATTAAGTACCTAGCACGGTATCCTGGAGGTCCTGGTAGCCCGCAGCAGTCCACGAATCGAGAGATACGCAGCGAATATGATCAGAAGGAAAAATGAAGTCTCCCAGAAATGTGCGACCAGCAGCCTTGAGCTCATTTTCCAGGTTGTTAATTTGTTTTATCAGTTTTCAGTCATGTTGCACGCTGTACTTGGTTTGACGCTGTCTTTTTTTCTTCTTTCACATTGTACTGTCAGTTTGGACGTTTGTATAACATTATAAAGTATATTATATTTTAAGTTTTATCTATACACATAAATAAAATTGAAGTGTCTGTTTGTGATTCTAAATGCATATGAAAATATATACGATAATTATTGAGCTGAGCGTAAGCGAATCTCATAACCGTTTGGGAGAACTTTTTTTATGTTTAGTTGTCTCCAGAATGCGACGAGATAATTAGCTAAAAATGTTCTCATGTATGTTTGAGCCAAACGCAGATGTTATAGCGAAAACAGAGTATATCCGAGTATAGTAGATCCGAGTATGAAAATATTTTTTTTAAATTTATGTTTTTTGTTGGTTTCAGAGATAAGCCTCTGAAACGGCTGAAACAATTTTAACAGTACTTTCACAGGCGGATAGCTGATAATAATTAGTTACTTAGTCTACTATTTTCAAAACAAATATATTATAGGCTATAAAATAAAAAGAACAATACTTATTATAATTTTTATTCAGTGAATTATAACGATCTATGGCATAGTCACTGGTAACATACGTAGAAGACTTAAACTAACCCATCATCAATATATAGAAACAAAGTTAATTATAACTTTAACATGATACAGATCAGGCGTCCAATAAACATTTTTAAACAGAGGTGTTTAAATAAATTAATAATTTACCATAATATATAATAATACCTTATTTTATGTTTCAAACTCAAATTACCTCTGAACTATAATCGTAACAAAATAATTCGTCACCAAAGTATTTATTTGGTAATTATTTTACAAGGAACAGAGCGTTATAAGTGCAGTTATATTAAGCAAATAAAATGTATTATAGCTTATACCATATAAAATATATTGAAGTGACACTTTGCAAGAAATATTTTAGTGCATCTATCCTATTTAGTCCACACAAGCCGCTTCGAACAAGAATTTAATGCAATATTAAATTATTTATTTAAAATGAACGAAACGACCCTAAATGGTAATGGACGGTACATTTAATTTGAAAAAATATACTACAAGGTATCAAAATATCATCTATATCTAGTAATAAATCTAATGTCGACTCTATTCCCTTTAATTCTGCATTTATAAGCTCCGCCCACATTATCTTACAGAAATGAGATTACTGAAACGAAAAATTGCCAAAACTCCCGGCTCCATAAATTTTTTAATGATTGAAATTTTCAAAAAATACCGGGATTAAAATAACTCTTAATAAATAACTTAAAATAAATTGTCACGTAAACTAAAACACGATTTAAGCTGAAGATTATTATAGCGTCTAATAAAATAATCGTAAATTAAAAAAAAAATAACCTAACTAAATAACCAAGTATAAAGTAGCACCATCTCGCTTTCTTTGTTAACTTATCTTGTCTTATCTTTCTCTTAATCTTTATGTCATTTATCTTTTAACGTCATAATGATAAACTATAATTGTCATTGTTAGTGTACATCTACTCTAAATAGAATAATAATAATCGTTATTAGAGTAATATTACTATTAATAATGAACTTCTAATTAAAAGGATATGACAGAGATATCATTTATAATATTATTATTTTGGGAGTCACTACTTCAAGGTATTTACCTCCCAGTGAGGTTCTAAGCTTTTGAAACAAAAACCACCTTCTCACTTCACTCACTAACACTTTGATTCGAATAATTCAATTCAGTCTTTTACTTTAAGTTGTTCAGCTCGTCATTGGAACTGCGTGGTGGAGGTGGACCGCCGGCAGCCCAGGGACACGGGGGCGGGTATCCTGGACGACCCGGTCCTAGGATCTTTCCTGGGTGTAGCCAATTGTCTAGTGCTGGTAGATCTTTCCAGTTTCCCGTCCGACATCACCCAAGCCGAGGTGAAGTCAGCGTAATCAGAGTCTTTGGAACTCGTCCGAGATATCGAGTCCTCTCCCTTCGAATAGGTTCTGATTATTTCTTTCATTTTCTCCAAAACTGAAGCATCATCTTTGGCGGACTCAGCAGATCTTAAAATTTGTTCGAGGAGTGGACTCAAAGCCTTTTGATGTGTGGGTGACCTTAGAGTAGCGCTGCTGGCTCTGAGAGGTGAGTTTCTCTTAAAGGCCTCATTTTGTGGAGCTTTGGCCTTTGTTTTTGGTGACTTATTTGGGTTTTCAAATGTATCGGCTCCAATAGTTGGCCTGGACTTTGCTTTAGCTTGATTCGGAGCTGATCTTCCTCCCCATGTATTCCGGCTTGTGGGGGGTAATTTAGGCGCTAATTTGGGTGATGATTGAGGATTGGCAGTGTGCTTGGGACTTGGTGTATTTCCTCTACTGGGTGTCCTATTTCTTACCGGTGAGTGTGGAATCCTACTGGCCGGTCTATTCCTGATAGTTTTGGCTGGTGACTGAGTACTCTCTCGCGTCGGTCTCAGGCTTTTGCTGGGAGAGTTATTGTTTTCATGTACCACAATACACTCTGGGCTGGCTCTGTTGGACTTATCCTCTGAGCTGTTCTTCCTGCTGCCGTAAAATGTGCCGGAGAAGTCAGTCTTGCGCAGGCCGGTGTTGAGGCTGACGTAATCATCAACGCGGTCGGTTTTATCAATGTGACACCCGTCGTCATGGTCGAGACGCTCTGGAAATTAAAATAATATATTTATAATCAATAATATAAAAATCAACCTAACAATCTTTACTGAAACTACAAACACTTCATTATCAAGCTACCAACTAGGAAAGTTATTTGTTTGAGAAAAACTAGTGACAGACACTTAGCAAGCTTGTCTTATCTTCTTTAAACTTATTATTTAATAATTAATCATCAATCATCATCGTGATCATCATCATCATCATCATCATCATGAACTCCTATCATTGTTATTTTATAGTATTTTTGAAAGCGTTATTGTATTTTAAATCTCAAACTTTACAATATATGTATAATAATATATACATATATAGACAAAGACATATCGAGTAGGTATGTATATTATAATACATATCAAATGGTTATATATTATATGTTGTTCCGGGTTCTCCATAACAGTTAATGTTTTGCTATATCTGTATTGGTTCTAGTATCGTGTGCAAAATTCACAACCTTTAGAAATATGGACTTAGTTATTATAAATCACTTATAAGTTATTTATTATTTAATATAAATAAATTCATTTGATTCTTTCGTGTTGTATATACGTTCTATAGCATATTAATTATTTTATATTATTATTATTACATGTTATTATTAGTTATTTATTTTATTTTTAGTTATTTTATTATTGTCGCCATTTCTATTTGTTTTTGTTGTATTTTTATTTGTATTACAATGAGAAAATGTGTTATATTAGTATTATTTGTTATTTATTTTATTTTTGGTTGTTATTATTGAAGCCACTTTTATTTGTTTTCATTCTTACTGTGATTTAATTAAGTAAGTGACTTAATTAAGTAATCATTTATATTGTTATTAAATAAAATAAGGCTATTCTTATATCACTTCAGCCCTTTTGGTGTCGAGGTCCGGTCGACTTCTCGTAAAAGGAAACGAAGTACCTCCTACACTGATTGAAATGTTCATTCCATTGTCAATAATAGTGATCAAGCTCTCGTTTGTGCCAAATTTTGAGGTCATTCACCAAGGTAATGGTTAAGGACTCTTATCATCAGGTATCATCCTGGTATTTATTCAAATCAATAATACTACTAGCATTCCAGGTTTCGGGAACTTAGTCTATGAAAATTTTATAATACAATTTTTTTGTGAAAATACGTAAAATAAATTTGATTTTAATTTAAAACAAATAATGTATAAATAATGACAAATGAATTATATTAAATATATTTCAAATATACATACATAGATGTTAATAGGTTGCACGGTCCCACAGGATAGAAATATTGTTAAGAACCGGCAAGAAATGTAATCTTTTAGCTTATTGTTATATTATATTAGTATTAAATGTATAAAAACTATATGAAACTTGTTTTAAATCAAATTCAGTTTAAATTCAGGGAAGATATATGTAATCCCAAAATTCCTAAAAGTCCGAACCGTTTCTTCTAATATGAATAAGCATGTTTCTTTGAAATGAGATTTTAAAATAACTTTGAATGACATACCCTCACGTCTGAACGATAAAATGTATATGCGATTTTGAATCTTATTTCCATATGAATAGAGGTGTTATTTTTATTATTGTGTCGACCAAAATGGCAAACCATTGTCCCAATCAAGGATCTAAGACTTTTGGTTACCTTTCACTTGCTATTGATTTCAATTTCGAAAACATTTTTTATATCAGCTCTTGTCAGCGACTTCGTCTTTAAATAATATTTTTTTATAACACCGCCATCTATTGGAATTTTATAGAACTTATAAGTGAATTAATATGTATAAAAATTGAAATTATCAATAAAAAATTTAAGATTATTAATCGTGATTAAAACTACCTTTTAAGTTGTACGTACGATCTACAAAGTTCTATTAAAATCGGTTCAGTAGTTTCAAAAATTAGCAAACGAACATTTTGACACGGGAGATATATATATATATATATGTACTTTCTTTAAACATTTTAATAAAATAAAGATTTGTTGAACCATTTTTTGTTAGAAAAAAAAATAAAGTGTGTGTGTGTGTGTGTGTTTGTGTGTGTGTGTGTGTGTGTGTGTGTTTGTGTGTATGTGTGTGTGTTTGTGTGTGTGCGTGTGTGTGGTGAAAATGAATTAATTATATTATATCATTGTTATGAATTATCTTCATGACTTTATACGATCTAAATGATTCATTGTTTATATTTGTTAGATCCAATCCTGTCTATCTGTTTGCATGTAAGGAGCTGGATCTGTGAGAGCTACGTTTGTAGCACGTGTTGATTGTGTTTATATTATTACTACAATCATACTTATATCACTATAGTAAAAATTAAAAGAAGTGTCTGTTTGTATTTCCAAATTAACAGCTTTTCATTAATGCATATGAAAGTATATACGTAACGTATATAATTTATTTTTCTCTATCTGTTTGTTTCGGATAATCTCCGAAACGGCTGAATCGTTTTTAACAAGACTGTTACCGTCCAACAGCTGATGTTATAAGAACTTGGGCTACTTTTATTAAAAAAACAGCGCGAACGAACTCATGGTCAGCTAGTATCAATAAAATAACTACAAAACCAAAATATGTACAATTTTATAAAAATATGTATTTGCTGTCGACAGATTAGTTATTGTAAATACACAAAACATTACTTATTAACCGTACAACCAAGCCGAAATAAGGCTATTTTTTTACTGTGACCGCAATATTCAGATAGAACAATAGTTTCGCTTTTCGTCAGCCTGGTGTTTTTATACAGCCCATACATTGCCAGTATAAAGTATTGTTTAATATTACCTAAAGTACTAATTTTAGTGTAATTTTTATAATGAAATATGTAGTAACAAGTAAATTACTAATGTTAACAGTGCAATTTTTATGAAATCGCCAATTTGAGGCATTTCACAAGAACGTCTAATTTGTAACAAAATTGTGGGAACAAAACGGATGTATGAAATAGTCTTAATAGGCCTCAGCAGTTAATTTGTAAAGTTCTTGTAGTTCGTAAAATGCTTACTAATAATTGATGAAACAGTGATCACAATAAAGAAATACCAGCTGAGTTTGTGTGGTTCTTGAGAGCAAGACGTTTGGAACCCTCGCAGCCTTATTTTAAGTTGGAGTTATACATAAGGGCTTATTTCGATGAGTGTGATATCAAAATAGGCCCTTCTGTTACTTCCATTTCATACACAAGTGATAACTGCTATTGATTGAAGGTGGAAAAGATGTAAATAAAGTCCATAACTCACCACTAAAATCAGCGTCGTCCATGGAGTTCTGACTGTGAAGTGAATATCGATTCGTTGTTTTCGTTGAGGGTGATCCCTGGGTGGAGCCAGCCACCACACCCAGACTCCTGTACCCTTCATCGGATACCTCTGAACCGTTATCTGAAGCGCTTTCAGCTGCTGGTGCGGGAGACACCGGCCGTGGACTCTTATTCCTCACCCCATGAGGTGCTGGTACCAAGTGATTTGATACCACGATTTTAGTCCTGCGATCTGGTGAAGAGGAATGCCTTCCGGGACTGCTGTTTCTTTGAAGTATCTTTCTATTTGGGGAAGAAGCCCGGTCCATGTCTCCCAGATATGGTAAACTGGTAGGAGCGTCAATTTTGTTGCTGGATTGGTAGTGACCAGCTCTGTGGTCATCGTTGTATAATTTCGATGAATATTGGAGTGACATTGGTTCATAGTTCTTGGCTTCCTTATAATCTTTATATGGAAGGGATGTCGGGCCGGGGTCTGGTCGCTCGTATGTGACGGTGGCTCCAGCGAGATCCTGCTTGGGGCGAGCCAGGCGAGCTGAGAGGGAGGTTCTGTGCTGGGCGCGACAGCGGCAAGGATCGTGCTTGTCCAGGTAGTGGGCCAGAGTGTCCCAGCCCCCTCCAACGCGAACCATAACATGGGAGCGTAGGATCTGAAAGGGAGAAACATATGAGCTTTGTTGTATTGTACATATATGTAAATGCAAACAGTTTTCTTCGTTTAGAATGATATACCAATATTTACTATCTGAGATATATAAGGTCTACTCATACAAAATTTATTGTATTGTCTTTGAACTTCTGAACTTTCTCATCTATAATTTGATAATATAGATATAGATTAGGGTCAATTATTACATAAATAAGCGCTACCCAGCACGTGGTTCTCATACTTGGGTCGGTCCATGTTAGACGCATCTAAATCAGACTAAACCATTTTAAACGATGATTCATCGCAGTTGAATCCATGTTTGGTAAAAATATCGATTTAGTGCTAGTGGATTTGACCTTTATATAATGCGGTGGAATTTGATAGTATTTGTTTTAATAGGCTATATATAATAATTCGAGTCACTTAAATAATTAGTATAATAAAAAGAAACTGATACAAAATTTTGGTTAGGCCTTATAAATTAAAACCAGTCCAAATGGTCTTTCAAATTAAGACTGTTTTTCTGATATAGGGATCATATTATGATAGTTCTCCTTAATCACTCCATATTCTCAAGGTTCTGGTCTAAACATGGATAAAATCCAGTGCTTTTCATATCTGATAAGGTTGATGTTGATGTGTGTGTTTGTCTGCGAGTGTGTGTGTATGTGTGTGTGTGTGTGTTTATGACTCATTACTTGTATATTTTCCCACGATATTATTGATATCAGATTTTGCAGATTGATCTTTATATTTACTTAAATAAGTAAAATTTAACATTTAAAAATTAGTGAAACAAACGGACATACAAAATATTCAAAATCTATATTCTACGTTAATAAAACTATAGGTATATAAGAAAAATAAATAATTGTAGAACAACATTTTTATGGAACTATATTATTCTAACTTAGATTAATTTTTTTATAACTTCACACCACAAGTCTTAGTAGTATTAGAAATTTGTTGTCTATCTAAATCTATGGATAATTCTGTTTGTTCGTATTTGTTCAAACCTAACAGTTAACCTTTCTCATCCGCAGAGTAGCGGTAAACAGCTAGTATGTAAGAAACAATGAAAATTGTCTTGAACATCATCAATATGTATACATATTACGATATTGTATGTATGTATGTATGTATGTATGTATTTACGTAATTAAATTAAATTGTATGAATTACATCTGTATTCTAGAATCTAGAATAACTGGTTAAGTAAATAAAGTAATCCATCAATGTCACTTGTCTTCCTGTTCACCTCACGCCTTTATATCCATAATATTTGTAAACATTTGTATGGTAAAAATAATTGTTTTAATTATTATTATTGTGTGTTTAAAATGCTTACCCTGACGAATATCAGGAGCCTCGTGTCCCCGATCCTGTATTTCCCCTCCGACACCCTCACCATGGGGAACTGGGTTGGACACGAGCACCTCTCCACCAAGTCTCTGACCCTCTCATCCAGACTCCTCAAGTCGTTTGTCACTAATTGCGGCTGAGGCGCCGATGGCACTAAGCCCAGAGCGGAATCATCAGGTCTCAACTCCTCTCCCGCTAACTCTCTTTCTATTTGCTTCTCCATTTGGACGAGCAGTGGAGCTGGCATTCCCAGGACAGCTCCTTTTCTAGCCACTTCCAAGAGACATAGTACAACGTGTTTCTCGTTCTTACGGAGACATAGATCGTCAGTTTCGAATAGCAGACATTCTAAAATTCCAAGTGCTCTGCGGCACCAGTCGATAAAATTGGATAAGTTATCCCTCGCGAAGAAAGTTCCAGCTTTGGCAGCGGGGAGCATGTTAACTGGAGGTCTGGAGCGAAGTGCCTTCGCCAGGGTGAGAGCGTCGTCAGATTCCGGAGCTGGAGCGTCAAGGATCAACCGAGCTGATTCGCGGACTGCATTTGCGTGCTGAAACAATTAGAAAAGAATTGTTATTTATTTTGTTATTCAGTTTCGTCCATATTATTAGATATGCAACCTTGAGATACAGTGGAAAAATAGTAATCAATTCTCGAATTATGGCGTCCCAAGGCCCATTTACCGCCATATTGGATACCGGTAATGACACGCCAAATTTGGCGGTACTTTAACGAAGTTTTTTAGATCTTATTTCATTTAACATCCGAATGTCAGTCAACATCCGAATCAGGAGTATTGCAGCCACTAATAATATATAATTCTAAACTGATAGAAAAGTTATTAATGAGTATTGGTAGAAGAAATATTTGTTACCTACTGTTGAAAGTTTTATAAATGGTTATTTATACAAATAGATTTATACATATACAGGCTTATACATATACAAATTAGACATTCAGTCTCAAATAAGTAATACTTGCTAATTTAGTCTTTTCAGACTAAAACGAATTGTGAAGATTGCTTGATATTGTAATGTTGTGTTCTTACATGTGAATGACAAAAGTCTTTTGAAAATAGTTTCTTGAACCGTTCCTCTAAAGCCTTCCTGGTTTATTTATCTATACAAATGTTATACATTCACTCGTTCATATCATTCATACATTAACTCATATGGATGTGGTATCAAAATTACATATTATCAAGTATGAAATTATAAAACATTAACATTTATGATGTATATGTAATTGTACTGACATCAACCAACATACATTTATTATTAAATGTTAAACTGAATTATTGCTTCAATTGACTACTGTTCATGATATTTGTGAAATTATAAAATAGCGAAGTAGGGACACCATTAATTTTTATATTCATAATTATTTTTTATTATTAAAATTGTGTTAATTATTATTTTATATGTATTCATTTTAATAAAACAACTACCGCATTGCAAAGCCATCCTAGTGTTAAAGGAGGGGAGGGGGAGGGGGGGGGGGGGTTACACACAAATACACCTAGACTCAAACAGCAGTCAGTGCGTACTGACAGACTGACAGATAGCTGTTATAAGGAGTAACTTACACTACTTATTTTAAAAAACATTCTGCACGAAGTCGCGGGCAGTTAGTAATATCATAATAGTAATAACTCAAAATACGTAAATTAATATTAAATATTCTCAAGTATATAGTTTAATATTCAGAAGTGATTAATATTACGTAGATAATATTGTAATGATAGCAGGTCTATCTACTTACTATATATGGTAGATACATTAGTGGAATGGTTGTTAATTGTAGATTAGTTATGAATATATTACTAATCTAGTAAGGAGAAATCACTAGATTTAAATAAGAATATTAGTTGGGATATTTTTAGTGATTTTAATATGAACATTAGTTTGGAAGTTTTAGTGCGTGCGTGCGTGCGTGCGTGCGTGTGTATGTGTGTGTTTGTGTGTGTGTGTCTGTGTGTATATATGTATATTTTATCTTAAGGTCATCTTTCGTTAGGTAACCTGTATGCTAAGGGTTGAATATATATATATATATATATAACACAAATCTTCAAAGATATGTAACAAAAACAACACAGATGATTCATTCACGTTCAATAGTGTATCAGAATATGATAAACTAACTTGAGATCTATTTAATTTTAATAAAGTCTAAATTACATTGTCAGTATTTATTATTGTGGTCTTTAATTTTGTTATAACCTTTCACCTGTCAGTCAAATGATTCTGGACTTTATTATATGGTAATTGGGTTGTATTTTGATTGTATGTAACAACACGTGGGTTTACAGTTCATTCATAGACAAAATTTAATTATAAATAACTCTATTTTTGTACAAACGACTCCAAAGAAACATAAAGTACAATAAACAAAATGGATGCTATTGATTGAGTAAAAATAATTGATGTGATAGATTAGAATCAAAATCACAGGTAAAGACAGGTTAAGTAACTAGTTAACACTGCGGTTGACTTACGCCACACTCCGGCGCCTGTAACGAACGATTATTATAATTATATACCGGGTATTTTATATTAAACTCTTTAATACATAATAATTTCAATAGCTTGAGGAAAACTATGAATACCTTCCCCCCCCCTCCCACTACATACTCCCGTATATTTTGGACCCACAGCACCTTTTTTAACTTATTTTTAGGTATTATCTAAATAAATTCTGCTTCGTTATTGGTCATTATTTTCGAACCCCCCCCCCTTTTGTGACTAATGGAAGATAAATTTTAGATGTATGTATATATTACCAGTGACAATCCACTAAGAAACCACAGGAACCGTCAAATTGAAGGTTATAATAACTACAATTACCGAAACGATATTATAATCAATTATTCACGGACAAGCAGCGTTTAGTATTCGATAGACTAAGGCATTTTATTTAGCGAGTTATTATACCAAAAACTATATTCATACAAATAACGGTTCACTGACGGAGGGATAGATCAAATAATCGATCTGTAATCCAAGAATTCAATCCAGATTCCATAATTGGAAGAGCTGTTTAATAATAGGATCAAGATTGATTATTAATTTCGGTTTACTCCATGGTGGTGTCTCTTTTTTTCATCTCTAGCGAATACCTACTGGTTTAAAGGTTTTTATAAAAATACCAAATACCAAAACACTTATAATAGCTGTAATTCATCTAAAGCCTGAATAGCACAATATTTTTATTAAAACCATACAAAAAGATAAAGAAAGATAAAAATATAATTAATAAAACCAGTAGCGAAGTAAAGAAATCAGGAAGCTATAAAGTGACGTATGTAATAAATTAATTTGGCGAATGAGACAAGTGATAACCGGCGACTGTCCTCACCTCAGCACAAACTACATTGCAAGGTATCGAGGCGCGTTTACATTGTATGCGAACGATCGAATTAATATAAAATATATTAATAAATACAGAATATATCTGTTCTATACATCTTTAATGAGGATGTGAAATGTTGTACGAGACTAACATAATTAAAGTCTTTTATAGACTATTACAATATATTCTACTAAGTTACAACAATTTTATGACAAATTAACAGACAATGAAAATTTTACCAGAGAAAAAAAGTAGAATGTAAGATATTCCATTCCATTTCTTAAAAAAAGCTTCTTCTCATCATAAATATCTGATCGTCGCCATGTTAATGATGTTCCTACGATATGCGAATGCTTAACAGTTCAACGACCTCACCACAAAAACCTGATAAAGTGAGTTCAAGGGCGATTATTGCCAATTTTGTATGAAATAACATTTTATGTTTATCCGATGAAAGCACGTACTTTTTATTGACAGGGAATTATAAATACACGTTTTTTTCACATTCAACGTTAAAAATTGTTAATAAAGATATCAATAAAATAAAAACAACTAATAAATTATCAAAATGTTTGGGTTTTTATCCTCTTTACATCAATTTATCACATTTTATCTCAAAATCAATAAACTACTGCATTATATATTAAGACAAATTACGCGTACATTCAGGTTTGAGATTGTCCATTGATACTATTGTTTTATTATTTGACATTGAATTGATTCAGCATCATTCATTTATTATAGGTTATCGATCTAATTGGCGTCAAGTTCCTTAAAGTCTATCTTAGCTTAAAGATACTTAGGACAATTTGTGAGAATTAACTGCGAACTGATCTGATGAAGAGTTTACAATTAGTAGGAAATACTGACAGTAAGAAAGCTTTAAGATCTAATTAAGAGTAATTAAAACCAAGACGAAGATTAACACAAGTATCGGCAAAACCTTTGAAGTTAATCAGGAAGTTGTCATGTTCAATTATTTCCAAGTAGAAATAGGCGTAGCGTACACGGAATGGACAAACATGGCGGCCATAATCGACTAATGGTCGTAATGATTAAGATTCCTTCTCAATGCCATTACGACCCTAAAAGGAGACTGCGGTCCGAGGTTGTTTAGACTCGCCAAAGACATCAGGTTAAAGCATAAAAGCCATAATTGCCAAATTTGCTAAAATTTATGTTGTTTACATGTCCCCTTGTTATTACATTGTAATGTTCTGAATCAGCGGAGATTTTGTGACTTGTTTCTTGGGTCAATGATAATAGTAATTCTATTTTCGCTATGGTCATGAGGCTTCCGTGAAAATTCACGGTCACATCTGACACGATGTTAGATGATTTATTATGGAACTAAAAAACGTTAACTACATCCGTTTTCACATCCGAAGTCTTTATTAGGCTCCGGCTTTATATAAACATCATGACTTTTGAACATAGGTCACTGTTGCCAAATATAAATTCGAAATAAATACAAGAATTCTTTCAATACATTACTTAAAGACAATACCAAAAATGGTTAAATAAATTCAGATAATCCGATCCGCGTTAATATGTTTCATTCATCACCATACACGTCTTCCGCGTGGACAGGTTAATCAAAAACGTAAATCTTTTGATAGTGTGAATTTTTATGAGTCAGTCACCCCTGTTTACTTTTGTACGAGGAAGGCGCGACCTTCCGCGTCGAGAGATCGACCTCGACTGGCACGGGGCGGCGCGGACCAGCCCTTATAAGGCAGATCTCGCGCATGCGCTGATGGTTTCCAGGTACTTTAATTGCATCTAAATTTTCGCATTTATAGTGTCGAGAAGGAAATTGTTTACGTGCCGAGTACGCCCTTGTGACTAAAGGTTTGATAATGGCGACCCTGTTGCTTGACAATTACATGCACAATTAGTTGACGCCGCTGACATTTCATCTCTTTTTGGGCTGGCCTTTATCCTGGTGAAGAACGGAACTTTTATAATTGATTCGTCACGATCCGCCATTATTTATTTATGCCATATGTTATGAATAGGTATTTGATACTTTAATAATTTATTTATCAGTTCAGAGGATCAAGACTAGTTGATCTTTTAAATAGCTACTGGGTTTGAATACATGAATGTAAAGTCTTAGTTACTGGAAATAATACTTTTAACTAAAATGAAACAGGTTATCGAGTGAAAGATATAAAGTAAAAGCGAGCGAAGGTGAACTATTTATTATAACATGTCAAACGTTATCAAACGAAACCAGTTTCAGCAAGGCTCTACCGGATACGGAAGACCTTGTTCAGGTATTGATGGCTTAGCTGAAGGATTCTTAATGGGTTTAGTATATATTTGAACACCTAAAAATGTATAATAAATATTTTACTTGAAAAGGAAAATAAAATGCATAGATTATACAACTATGTATTAAAAGAAAAAAAAAACATAAATGGTAAAAGAAAAAATAAAAAATATCAAAAAGTGTGCGATGGCCGGGAATCGAACCCGGATCAACTGCTTGGAAGGCAACTATGCTGACCATTACACCACCATCGCAACTGGCAGTTGAAACGAAATATTTCGACCGTATCTAAATATTCCAATAATCATTACTGTGTTATTGACCTTTCGTTATCTAACTTTTTATACTATTATATTTGATAGTATTTTTTTCAATATAACACGATTTTGTAGTACTAGCTCTTCAATAGTCTTATCATCGTGTTTAGAAAAAAATATTCTAACATATTAAGATATTACAGTATTTTGAAGAAATGTAATTTCCTGATTTTGCTTGCACTCGTCCATTTTAATTAACATAAAATAAAAAAATGTATAAAAATATAACAAATAATAATCAAATTTAGTTTCCTAACGTATGACGTATATGGTAAACACGTCTGCCCCGCGCGGCGTCTGAAGACACAATGCACCAAATCGCGGATAGCTGCGCGCGCGCATCCATTACTTTGTAGATCGCCGCCGGTGGATCGTGATTGTACATTATCAGTAACCATATCTTGTTGGATTTATTATTTATTATTGTAGCCTTATAGAATTTTGTACATTCTATTTGTTTTATTTATGTTGTAAGTACACTAGACCATTTTCTATATTCTTAAGTCATTTTTATGTCATTTTTATGATTTCGTTGACTTGTTTTTTATAATTTTTAACGTAATTATAACTAGAAAAATCACAAACACTAATTTGGACACCAATTCACAAATTAAGATAAAAAATTTTGTATTCTCCCAGTAACACATACAAATAGGGGTGTTATAGTTTCCTAACTATATATAGTACAAAAATTCGTGGGTCCCTAAAATCATGGCCACATTGCAGATAAACTTGTGACCCTTGACCTTGTGGGTAATTGGCCGGGATTCCCACGGCGGTTTGACCTCAGGCCCAAGGGGCCTCGCGACTTACTTGACAATCTATTGTGGATTAGATTTTTTATAATATTTATATGATTTAAATTTTTATTGACCTATATCTAATACAAATATTCAAAAAATAAATAATTTTATTTGCAATGATTATAGATTGAAATTTATCTTAAAAATTTAGATTAAATAGCTTGTTTGATATGCAGTTACTATTTTTAATTCAATTAATATTATATTTCAATACTACCAGTGCCCATGAGTTCGTTCGAGCAAAATATTTTTAAAATAACAGTAACTAAGTTATTTATAACATCAGCTATCAGTGAAAGTCATATTAAAATCGGTTCAGCTATTTCAAATATTATCCGGAAACCGACAGATTTTTTTTTTTTATGTAACTACCGTATACACTTATGTATTAGCTAAAAGTAAATTTGGATATATATATATATATATATATATACTTAATATTTATAATTGAACGAATGACAGCTGATTAAATAATCTGATATTATTAATTTATATGTCTTGAAACTAACATAGCGTGGTTTGATATTTAATAATTATTTTGACTACACTCTTGTAATATATTATTAAATGTATAACACAGATCGTATTAAAGTCTAAACTCGTATGTAAAGTGAAATCGTAAGTTTACCTAAAAAGTAAAAATAGTGTCAAATCTAATACCTACCTTGCTTTCGTTCTCTCACTTAGAAAATTGTGTGAAATTTCTAAAAATATTACGTAATTATATTATATATTATTATATTACTTATATTACATAAAAAACGTAAATAAATCAAAATAATAGATAAATTTACGTATTTCCGTAGCCGTAAAACGTAAATTCCTTATTTTTACACCATTAGTTATATTATTAACAAAACAGTACTTTAATATTATGTATTATTTTAATTTAACAGTATCTAAGAAAAGACTTTATATATACATAAAAAAAAGGATATATCAACTATCAAAAAAACCAAACGATAGCGTGATTCAGATTTCACCAACATTATAACACCGCCATCTATCGACGTGTAAAGAAAACTACATTCACACTATGTAACTATACTAATACCCAAAAAGTCTTTTTGTTTTCTTTAATATACATGATACTACACACTGCGACTTTTAAAGAACTAGAAAATATAATTATCATCTGCAAAATGTTACACGCGATCTATAGAGGGAGTCACGGGCGACAGTTAGTACGATATTAAGACTAATATGCATAACCTGACATTTCTCACGCACTAAACAATTGCGACATATTTAAGTATACTAATAACATTATCAAATATATTATGTGAAATAATCACAAACTCAACCTCCAGATACATATACACATAAATAACAATTTATTTATTTGTATATACATATATGAAAAGGAGTATTGGTCAATACAATATTGATTAGTATGGAGATCCTTTAACGTTGGATTTACGAGTCCGACTCTCGATTTGCAGTCACAAAATAAATAGGAATAAATGTATCAAATTTTGTTATATGTATAAAAATTAAAAAATATATTACATAATCTCTTAAATATATAAAATAAAGTAAAAAAAATAGTTATATAAAATAATTTCACGCCATTTTAGACGCTCCCATGACCGGACATAGCCTAGTTAGTGACAGAGACAATCAGAGGAAACAATAAAGTGCTTACGACACTTAGCGCAAGGTATTGCTTAAGACGCTTCCACAAAAGAGGCCATCCTTGAATAACATATCTATCTATATCATTCATTGGTCTGTGTAACCTCAAAACTCATATTAGACTACTACAAAATGGCAAAATTTAGCGTCTACAATATTTCTTTTCTTATTGAATTAACAAAAGACAATGAAAACTATTGATTGTCAAATCGTAGGTGTCGTAACTGTAATATAAGGGACAGTAGGCGTACATTGTTATAAAATACATTGTAAAATCAACCCTATTTTTATATAAATAAAGATTATTATAAATCAATTATAAATTAAAAATATTTGTTACTGAGTCATTGTAATTTATATTTAGATATATATACGAATGTATAATTGGTGTAAAGTGTATAATTACCGAATACAGATAATAGAAATATATAATATAACCAAACAATTACACACAAATCGAACAAAAAATGGCGCGCTGTCAGGAAACGTCACAGAAACGAGACAATCTGACATCATAGTATGTGGTCATACCGTTTTTTGGTTTATTTAAACAAAATTACAACACACGGGCGTATAAAATACAAATATTTTATTATTTATTATAAAAAGCTTTTAAAACTATTATTTACATTTAAAAACCGGTAAAATATAGACATTATCTATTAAGTGTTTATTACGATTATTTTTTACGATTTTACCGGTTTTCAGTATAAAATACTCGCAAATAATTTGCATAGGAGATTACATTCACTGTCTTCTGTCATTATGACATTATTTACATTCATTATTTTTGTGTTTTTTAATTAACATATAATTTGATTATAAATCTGAGAGGAGGATAGTGGAACTTTTTAACCCTAAACCTAAGTAACGTAATGGTAAATTATCTTTACCTTTACCTTCGAGATTTGTTTCGAGGTTTTTTAATATTTTACTGGTTTTCATACAACAACAACAATATAATAAATATTAAGCAACATAAGAACAGGTGAACCACATAAGATAAAAAAACACAAAAGATAAACATCAGAAAAGGAACATTATGAAAGAGATACTTTTGAAAGCTTTTATTGCATTTTTATTGTTTAAAAGGATGTTTTAAAACATCTATTAAATGGCAATTATTTAGACCCACCCAAGAGGTTATAGGGAACTTTGAAGGGAGCCCTATGGCAGAAATGGTACTTAAGAAGCACTGGAAGGATTATCAGAACTAAGCTTACCAAGATCTATTGTTCTTCTTAATCTTACCAAGGAGGTTAGTTAAATTAACTAAATCAATTAAATTAAGCTCGTGTGGATTCTTATGTCAGTGGTTCTCAAACGTTTTGGTGTCGTGATTAAACCAAAAAGTATGTTAATAATATATTAAACCTATTATATTGATATTATTGTCAGATTTTCTCAAACATTTTAGTGTTGTGAAAAAAAATCTGAATTAATAAAAGAAAATAATCAAATAGTACACGGAGGGTGTTTTAAACAAATCATATTATATATGATCAACATATTTCTAAACGGCCTTCTATATCGAAAAGCTGTCCGGCGAGGCCGACCACGTGCTGTGTGGGCGCTGTGCCTCATGATCTATATATTAAACTAAGCTAATACGATTATAATATATTAGTAATATAAATTAAACATAAAATATCGAAACTTTTTGAAATTCACAAAAAAAAATGTAAACCTTAGTTCGTTTAAAAATAAAAAAAAAACTTTATATTCTATGACTAATACAAGTTTTAGATCCGTCTGAATACTTGTTGACTAGGATCATAAAAATCTAAACAATTAAAATGCCATAAATCAATGACATATGTCCATTAATGCCTTTGATTGCAAATGTTTTCTATTATTAGAGAAATATATATTTTTATTACTCATAAACCTATAATTTATAATTTATATTATGTACATAAAATAAAACATGAATATTTCTAAACTATTCATTAAATTACGATAAATATTTTATGAATTGATTTCCGAACGTTTTTTGAAATAATCTTATATAAATAAGGCATAATTATAAGGATTTAAAGTAGTATTTATAATAATGAACATGTTCATTTTATTTGATTAGTTTTCTGATTATATTACTTTTACTAAAGACATAAAATTGAATCACCACAGAGGTATAACGTGAATGACAAGGCAGTATGGGTTTAGTTCCTTTGCCTTTTAATGATACGGAAGAACAAGTAAAAATGACAATTGACATTAGACATATTGTTTCTAAAGATGTCTTCTATTATCGTAATTATTGTCAAACTGAAAACGCTTGTTTAGTAAAGGGCAAAACAATTTGAAGAGTGTTAGGTTCATGTATTGTGAGATTACAAACAAGATTCCGAGGTAAGTCGTGAGTCTGCAATTTGCTTGAACGCTGCTCGGGTCATACAGTTGACCTCCATTTTGTCAACCTCCCCGGGCTCTCGCACGATCGCTAAAACTTGGCATCTTTGCAATTTGATGCAATTTTCATTATTCAATATAATGAATATTAATATGTACCATCGTTCATAAACATTACTTGTGCAAAATAATTACAAGATGCCTGGATATTCAAAACTATATTTTACATTGTAACTCGTTAGATTTGTAAAGAGAAAATCATACGGAAATTATAATTAATAATTACATCATAACTAATAAATAACTTTTTCTTATTACTTTCTAAGTTAATCGTTAAATTTTGAGCCCGAAGCGATATTTTGTAATCAGATTCGTTTTATTGGTAATGCTTGCACTATCATTATATATATCGATATGTTTGTGTGTACGTACGTACTTACAAGTAGATTTCTATTAAGATATTACCAGAGGCTACATTTATCACGTGAAGTTGAGATATGGTTTATGTTTAAGATATTTTATTTATAAACTCTGGTATAACTACCTTATCGTAATTTTTTATCTATCTTTAAAATTATTTTTTTTATATATGTATATCATTTTAATCCATATATTTTTTTAATAAACAAATATTTGGGTTTTAAATTAAAATTTGTTTTATTTTTTTTTACTATAATGTTCCTTAATTGTTACTATTAATATCACTGAAATGTTACTAAACTAAATGAGTTTATTCCACTTATATTTAAAAAAAATATTATATTTAATTTCACTTTCATTTCTATAAATCATTAAATGCGAATAAAAACTCACGTTAACATAATCACGTAAAGATTTAATCTCATCTTGAAAGTGCGCCGGCGGCCATCTTATTTAAGTATAAACAAAATAAAAGACGTATTCACATGTCATACAGAGCCTCGGGTGTATTAAAGTTTAATATAAAAAGGACATTAAAATGCATCCGCTGGAGGCGCCACTAGCGCATAAGATCGAGATTAATTTATATAAATAAACATTAACTCTTTATAGCATTTACATCATCATTACGATATCTGAATAGATAAGTTAAATCGACATAAAAACAAATAATATCCGCATTATAGTAATCATTTATTATTTATACGCTTGTGGTGACACCTGTTTTAGACACGATTTGCACATTAATTACTGTAAATGTTTTTTTTTTTTTAATATTGAATAAAATTACACACCAAAGACTCGAACATGGAGCTTTTGGATTAAAATAAACAAATAGTAAACTAACATATTTGTTTGCAATTTTAATACATTTATTAGTATTTTTTTATATATATTAATGTAACAATAATTGCTAGCGGTCGCCAAGTGAGGCGTAATTCAAAAGTTAGATTATTTATGGAGATTTGAAAAAAGGTTTATTCTGTTACGTCATGCGACAATCTACTCTGCGTCAAATTGTATATTTGACATTGACAGTGTCATCACATCAGGAACAATAATTAATTTATAAATTTATTTGTGTGTGTGTGTGCGCATGTGTGTGTGATGTACTTACTGTGTGATCACAAACTTAGTCTTTCCACCATGCGATATTAGTATGCTATTTGATCTATCGCTGCAGGTTAGATAATGAAATGGATGCATAAATAAATGTATTTTTAATGCATTTATAGTTATAGCCTTTTATTCTCCTGTATTTAAACGTAAGTGTTGTAATATTGAATAAAAACTTTTTGGTGTATTGATATAATTGTAATATATTTATCGACTCGTAGTGATTTCATCTGGTATCAAGGATACCTTTGGACTGACCGTTCCTTATTGATTCCTTAATGATTAATGCTTTAATGTACAGTCTGCAAAAAAAATTATATATACTATTAAAAAAAAAATCTTAATAAAAATCCTATACGATTGAAATGATACTGAATTCATTTTAATACTGCATCAGAGTTGTCACTAGTAAAAATTTCGTTATCCAAGTTATGGATTTACAAAATAGCACTCAAATTGCAATCCTTTTTTCTAATCAGTCCCAATAACCGATCTGTGTATTGAGTATAGGAAGTTATCCAAACTGACGTTTGACAAAATCATATACATCTTATATATATATTAAGTAAATATTTTAAGTAAAACTTTTATTTCTGACCGTACACTATAATCCGACAACTTGATGTTATTATTAAGATGATATCGCAATTCCGATTATTATTTCATCAAGCAATAATTACACGTGCAGAAAACATTTAGCGATTGTATGTGACTATGTCTCTTATTTAATATATATTATAATGTAATCAGGTAATACAGTACTATAGTATATAACGAAGTGTTGTATGAATGTGTGTATAAGAATGCATGTATGTGTGTGTAAAATGATATTAAAAAAGTCTCTGAGACGACGTGTGATAGAAGAGTTAGGAAGTGACACGCGTCCTAGTAACTTATGCGCTCCTGGTACATGAAAAACATTCATACAATATATTTATTAAAAATATGGAAAAAAACTCTTAAATACGTAATTTAAAATAATATATCTTAATTATGTTGATTTTTACTTATTATTAAATTATGTAGCGTCCATCCCAAATTATAGGGATAAGGGCAGGTATACACGTAAAATAAATAAGTAACTACATTATATATAATCTATGTTAAGAATCATCAAAAACTTTTGTAAACATATAATTAAGTAAACTTAACCATAATTATGTGAGTAAACATAAAATTATTAAAGCTGTTTACGTAAAATCAATATTGGTTTATAAACAATAATTATGATATTGTATTTCTTCTATAATAAGGTATCGGTCGGCCATTTATTTGTCCTCGAGGCTTTCGTAAGTATTAATAATATGTCTATAAAGATTTTATAACATTTTAAGAGGTACTATAACTCGACATATTGTGACATGTTATATAGAAAATATTTAATATATAACAATATTAAGTTTATAAGCACACTATATGATTTAAATAGAGAATAAAATGTCCACAAACTACAAACTCGCTAACTGCGCACTATTTTGGTACGCTAGCTGACCTAGCGCGCTGTAGATAAGATAATGAAATTGTATCAGATTTTAAATTACAAACAAATTTATAATTCACTTTGACATTTCTGACACTGACATTTTATTTTTTTTAATTATAAGAGATAGGTTAGGCCTCAAATTCAATTTATTCGTACAAAGCAAAAAGTATTTTATGAGAAAAAAAACAGACAACAATAAATTTATTATTCATATAATAACCTGTTATTATATGCGTAATTGATAACTTTCTATATAAACGCAATTACCTAATTAGCTATGTAACGTATTGTAGCGTTCCCTTGCGCCCGCACGCGGAAGGTGTGATGCGAATAATAACTTCCTTCCTTGTTTTTGAAAGCTCAATTAATATTAATAATGTAACTTTTGTTCTCACGTCAATATATATTTAAAAATACTATTTAATATATACTGTTATTATGTTTTGTGAGAATGTATTTTATTGCAAATTTTAGTTATATTTTTCATTGAATATTTTATGGATCTGGTAATCTTATTTGACATCCGGGGTAAGAGACGATCTCTTAGAGTGCTCGTCATAGAGAATACCAGGATATCCACTAATACCAAGGGTTACCCTCGTCGCCTTAGTCAGCCACAGGATCTTCACATCCTATGTGACACCAATTATATACTACGCTAGAATTAGATACGGATTTATTTTACTCTTCCTTTTACGAAGTAAGGATTTACTAAGGTAAAATTTTATTCATATCAACCCTTTATGATTATATAAATAGTATTAAGATCCATTCAATAGATTTCGATAAAATATTCTTAATTCCTATTCTTTGCAATAGGAATGTACATTAAAACGCAATAACAATAAAAAATAAAAACGAAAAAAAAAATCCTTTGAGGTGTGTGCCTTTGCCTTTTGGAAATAGTTATAAATAAAAAATCTGTTCTGTCAATTGTATTACTTTGGCGGCACCTGATTCCCACAGTATAATATATTTAACAATATAAATGTAATCACGTTATTTACTTACGTAATAATTTACATAACGAGATGATCACTAACAATGGTATTAAAAAACTAAGTTCATTAACTTACAAGCTGTTATTACAAAAAGCCTAATTTCTGTAAAAAGAAAAGAATTGTGGGAAACGTTCAGCACAATGGGAATTGTGTTTTAGAGATCCGCAGATAAAGGTATGAAACTATAATCAAAGAGGTTTTAATAAATTACTAATAATAAGTAGTTTTATGTAGATTCTTCCTGGGGTCAGTGAATGTTTTATTTTTAATGGCGGTGAACAGACAACAAATACAAGCAACTAACATATATTGAAAAATATATATAAAAATTATATGAAAATATTTGTTATATAAAAATAATAATAATTATCCGACTCCAACTTGACCATAATCACGAAGTGTGACGCGATATTACATTATGTATTTGATAGATTTGATCTCGTACTTTCCTTGAGAAACAAACCGCGCCTCGTCATTAGTTTTATTGAATTTCGTAATTATTTCACAACTAATCATTTAACATGTTATGGCCTAGTTAAGTAATTAATTTGTTGGGAAATTTCAATTACGTTACTATTGGGTGGTACCACCGTTCACACAGTTATACACTCCCAGATTTGGTTAATTTGAATTTATTAAAAAAAGTATATAAAACCTATTTTTAAAATATCTATGTATTATTTGATACTGGCTTTCTAGTTGGAATTAAGTGTCTATTAAAAAAAAAAAAGAAATTCAAAAAGAATACAACTAGTTAGGATGTGACAAACAAAACCAGTGGCTACTTGTCATTTCATAACAGCGATTTTGTCTATACTACTATGATTATGACAATGCATTTTGAACTCTATTCCTATATAGTTAAGGTCTCATTGAGGTAACTTGTACCTAGTTCCGCTTAAGGCAGGTTCCTTATTGGGGAGATATTTTAAAAACAATTGAAGAGATCATTGTCTTGCTTTCTAGAACTTTCTAGAACAACGAACTAGATGGTGGGAAATTATTTTAAACTAAGATGTCACTCACAATTTTCGAACCGTAGATATAACTAAAAAATAGAATACAGATAAAAAATATATATAAAATTTATTTTATCTACAAAACCATATATAATTATCTAGCACGAGCATAAAAAAATATCTTAACAACAGTTATCCGCTAACATTTCCAAAGATAATCAATCTTATCAATAATATAATCAACAACGTCACTCTATTGAAATACAAAAATGTACTGATGACGATACACACACACACGCACACACACACACACACACATACATATATGAACACATTAAAAATCATTATTTTCTTTTCTATTTATTTGTTATTTACATTAATAAAACAAAGTCAATATTATTAAAGAATTCTAAACTCAATTATAATATATTTACTATTACTATCCGTCAAATATTTTTACGTAATATTATCTTTTGTGGTTCAAAGTATTAAGTTTAGTATTTTATTTATGTTAGAGATTATCCAATACATACAAACAAACAATAAAACATTTTTCTCTTAATATTAGTGTAAAAGTATAGAGAAACATGTATATATATAATATATAACATTGTATAAGGTATAGGACACAATGGTTACGCGACCCCATTCCCAATGGAAATAATAAATAACTAATCCCCTGTATTCAAGCTGCGTGCGCGCACGTCCTGTTGGCGCGGCCCCAGTGCGCGCGGATCAAGTACGAATTATACATTTCATGGTCTTTAAGTAATTAGCAATTAATTATTTTATTATATTATTGGTATGTAATTTTAAATTTTAAATATTTTTAGTTTATTTTGATATAAAATAAACATGTTAAATATATTCAAAATCTCTAACACTCGGACCGCGCCCTTACAATCAAATATGGCTCCGAAACTGGACATCCGATTAGGGATTCGCAATTCTAACAGCGATAATAAAAATAACTTAAAATCAACCGTAATATAATAGAATAAGACTCAAAATTATATATCAATAGTTGCGATAAATTGACAAGATTAGGACGCCATATTTGTAGTGTGGAATCTGTTAAGGGATAATAGACTTTATTCCTATACAAGTATGGTTTAAATTATGATTAAAAAAACCAAACGTATAAAGTACATATGATAATAAGATTAAAAAAAAGTATATTCTTTATGTGTTTATTTTAGTGACTATTATGTTTGAATATTTTGAATATTTCTGGACTTTTCAGATTATTTTAAACTATTAAGTGCGCGTAGTTTTGCTTACAGGGAATTTTAATACACTAATTATATTTAAAGAATTTTATATAAAATAAGGAAGTCCCTTATTACCATCATTATAAAAGTTACGAATTATTATTTTATTCTCAATACAAATCAATCATTAAATTACATTCGGCTAGAACAATGAATCGTAAATATGTTTTTTAATGAAATTTTTCATCTGATTTATATGGAGCCTTGTGACACGCAATTATAGACTTTAATAATCACGTTATAAGGTATAATTGGCCATAATAGTTATTAAGAATTGATGAAATTATAACCAAAACAAAGAATTAAGAAGGGTCGATGCATTGTTGTGAAGTGAGAAATTTAGGGTTCCGTGTGAAACAAGCTATTGAAGGTAAAAAACTATTTAGACGATTTAAGCAGTCATTTCATTATCTAATTTACCAAACGCTAAAACAGCTAGCACACTAAAATCGCGCACTAAAAAGACTGAGCTGTAAACAGCTCTATTTTTGGATGCAAATAGTGCACTAAAAATTGGATAATGTAATGGGCCTATATACTCACAGACCCAGGAACTGACACCAAAGAGTTCTTTTATATGATTTTAAACTTACCTGTAACAAAAAATTATGAAAATATTTTAAACAATGATTATACGGAACACTATAATAATATTATTTTAAATTCTTATCCATCTTTAATTTAACATCATTAAATAAGTCACTTGAGGTTGTTAAATAAAAATATATGAACACACAGACAATGGAGTGTATTACAGGTATTTGTGATTGCATTTTATTATTAAGAAATGGCGGGCATGTATGAAGAGGTTGATGTCTGTGGACGAGGCGAAAGAGGTATGCAGGGACCGTAGCGTTTGGCGCTCCGTCTCTGGCTACCCCGCAAGGGATATGGCGTGAATATAAGTAAGTAAGTAAGTATTAAGAATTCATTTTTTCTAATTCAAATATAATAAAATTCTGATGCTGGTTACCGCAAACTTGTATCGTCAAGGGGATAAAAAGTATAAAATTTGTTTGCGGCAACCGGGTATAGAATTTGAAATGACGTGAATTCACGTCAGCGTCAACCAGGAACAGAATTTGAAATGACGTGAATTCACGTCAGCGGTCTCGAATGTGTTAATGTTAAACTAAGTATAGGAGATTATTGATCTATTTTCGACATTCATTAAGACATGACGAAATTAGAACAGTTAAAATAGGTTTTTTCAACTAAACTAATATACACAATTGAACCTGGGACTCATCATTCCACATGAAGCCAACACCAACTATATAAATTTAATTTAAACATGTAAGTATCGCTTAACCGCTTCAAGGATTTTACGTAAATTTATTTTAAAATTATTCACGAAAAATAATTATAAACATTGTAACTCTTCCGCGAAATTGATTGATTCTTGATCGACGACAAATTGACCGTAAATTACTTTCAACATATAATTAACATATTACATGATATTCTGAGGAAATATCATATTAAATGGACGGAGTAAGGCTATTTGTATAGTTTAATTTGGGGGTTAAATAAGTTATTTAACCTGTGGTCTTTACCACAGAGTAAATATATATTTTATAACATATTATTGATAGACAGTATCTAAACACCGAAAAATATGATGTACGTATGTCACATGTCATCGTGATCGTGAATGGGTAGCTGTCAATACAGTATTTGACAACAGCGTGTGTCATGTAGACAGTTGAGATCGGAGTTTGACAGCTGACAGCTGCGTCACTCCCAAAACTTAAGATCCGTGACAATGAAAAATTATACATGTATTTGTATTGTTAATAACAATACCTTATAAAACTCTAACACTAACTGACTACATTATTATTATTTTTTAATTTCAGCCCTAAAGAAATGAAATTTTGATAGGTTTTTGTTTAAAAATGTTGCCTATCTGAAAATCCATAAACAAATAGGTCATTTTCTTACATTTAATCATTATAGGTTTATTCGTATAGGTTTTAGTATGAGTATAGCCTTAACTTATAGGTATTTTTTTAAAGATCATAATATGGTTAACGAAGGTAAAGTTAACGTTAGGATGTAGGAAAAATGTCCAAGGAGTTTGAACTACAAGTTAAATTACTAATCACAGATTAAAATTTATTGACAGCTTTTTTTGTCACTTTAAAAAACTCTCCCTTTTATTAAATACAATGTAAAGATACTTTGTGTTATCATTGATATAAGATCGTAAAGTTCAAAGGCAGCCTCCGCACCATTACTCATTGTGACAGATATTAACTCAATAATTTCCGAGTTTTTGGAGATACGCACGAAATGTCAATTAACAAGTGATCTCTTCATTGTAAGTTCACGGTTTTCGTTCAGTAATTGGTTTATTTTTAACGCTTTTATTAGTTTAATTATATTGGGTTCCGTATGCCCTTGTGAAGGTGAGAGTGGAAGATAATTATAATAAACCAAATTATTTATTTATAATTACTATAATAAGTCCTTATTTCAGTAATATGAGATAAGTAAAAATGATTATATCCGCCTCGTTTATATATGCTAGCTTATTCCCTCCCGTTTCGCTAGGCAGACTATTAATTTGGATGTGAACTTAGGTTGCTATGGTAACCGTTGTCATCGTAACCGTTGCTATGGTAACCGCGTTAAGTGTATAGCTCCTACAGGTTTAAAACTTGGCAAAGTTCAAAAAGTTGAAATCCGTTGGGATAGGAATTCCATAAAATCCGTTCTTAATGAACGTTTACGTCACAAAAGAAGTAACTATGTAAAATATTAAGTTAATCGGACAGATAGTTTCGTAGATTTCGTGATGAGTCAGTGAGTGATAAATCGCTATAGATATATACATTTTCTTTCATTTGATGACAATTATCAATTGTTTTTTTAATTTATTTTCACATATTAATGACGATTCAATAGTCAATACTATACAAAAAATCATAATACTACTAAAAAAAGTAAAATCTCTAAGTTTATTGTCAGTTCTTCTCTATGAAACCGTGCAACTAGTGACGTTTCATAAATGCAATGTATCCTGAATTAAAATAACTAATCGGTAGTTATAATTCTACCATTGTTTATTGAAATGTCAGAATTATCTTAGAATTATCATTAAATTTTATTTATAGCAATACAAGATCATGGCGGCTAATTCCCACGAACTTAGATCTAACTCCTGTCAGACATAAATAAACATTTAAATTGTTTATTTACACAATAATTCACGTTTATTTGTATTGTAATAGATAATTCAAATTTCAGAACGAAGTATTCGAGTAATAAATAAATAATTTCAAACGACCCAAATTCTAATTAAATTAACCAAATCAATGCGTTAACTGTCGTCGCATTCCAGACGTAAATCTGTGTTGCGTGCTGCTACCCGGTATTTAGAATTCCAGGTATATTTAGGTAACTGAGTGTTAGAACTATTTTAAGAAGAAACAGGATAACATTTTGAAATAACAAGAAACTAATGAATAATGAATATGAGTATTCAAATAAAAAAATATAAAAATTCTAAAATTATATGTCAATGTCAAATAATCTGTCAGTTATGAAAAGAGGTTTTTATCTATTCACAGATTTATCGAAAAATTAAAAATAAAACATTTTATCATGATTATATTGATAGGTTGTCTTAATATATCAAAATTCTATAATTTATGTTTTATTTAATATATATAAAGGTTGGTAAATAAACCATTGGATACAATTGATATTCGCACCTGTGGACAAGGTTGGAATAACAAATGAGTTCGCTAAACCCATCGAATTCAGAGGAATGTTAAGACACTAAATGAATAGATAATGCGTTTCGAATAAATCGATTAAATTAATTATGTTATCAGATCTTATGTTACAACAATATATAATGGTATAAGTATGTCATCTTTGTAAAAAAAAGATCGTTAGATGTAGTGGAAAGGTGTATGTAATCTTTGTAAAAAAAAAGATCGTCAGATGTAGTGTAAAGGTGTATCTCATCTTTGTAAAAGAAAAATAATAATTGTCTTATGTAGTGTAAAGGTGTATGTCATCTTTGAAAAAAATAACGGACGAATTCGCAGATGTAGTGAAAATGTGTGCGTCATCTTTGAAAAAAAAATAACAAATTGTCAGATGTAATGTAAATGTATGTCACTTTAATTTATCAATACCAATATGACAAATGGGCGTTTTTTATGTTGGTAGCAATAAACACGTGTAAGTGCTTAGAGTTGTGCCATATAAATATGGGAGTTATAATGTTCTAAAAGGGTCGATAAATAGGCCAGGGTGAGGGTGGTATTACCCAGTATAGCCAGCCTGTATGCGTAACCTTAAAGTCTAATAGTAATAGTTGATCTTCCTACGCGTATTTGCTGTGTCACATGGTAATTACTAAATTCACTATTTATTACGGCGATAAACTTAAACGGAGCACGTGTCCTTGTACGGTGGGCGACTGTCGGATGCTATATTGTTTATACTCGACTTTATTTGTATAGAAATAAAGGCCATTTTGTTTGATTGTACAGCTTGGGCGGAGGCGCCGGCGCAGGTTTAGTGTTGAATGCGATGTTTTATTCGGTATTTATGCATTAAATTTATATTCTAACCTGTTATTAATGATATTAAATTTTATCTGTCCTTAAATAGGCCTTTTAAAATTATCTATTTATTTTAATATCTTAAAAATATTATTTTATTATTAACTAATCGAATTGATTGCGATGGTTCTAATTCTTCATACATTATCCATTAAATATTGACGTTTGTGAAACAGTGATCACAATAAAAAAAAAATACCCGGCTGAGTGTATGGTTCTTCTCACAGAAGGGCATGTTTGGAACCCTCGTAGCTTTATGTTAAGTTGGAAAGTGTATACAGAAGGGCTTATTTCATAAGTATGGTATCAAAATAAGCCCCCCTGTCACTCCCATTTGACACACACATGTTTCAAAATGGTAAAGCTATAAATAGATAAAATAAATATTTTATTAATTTTAACCAAAAATATGTTGAAATAAAGTATATTCTCAATTGCGTTCAAACTTCTTCATATAAAGGTGAGAACACAAAACAAACAAATCAGTTACGTGCTAAATAAAGACAAAATCACGCAATATTTGAATATTGCAAAAATAATAACACAATATCACTGCGTAAGTTTGTTTATAATATTAACAAATCAAGAATAGGATTTGTTTTAATGATTACTAAACGAGATAGTATATTATCATAAAATTGATTTTATCAATATAATGTTTATAATTATTATGTCTAATTACAATTATCAATCAAATTAGTTTTTAATCGTAATTAGTTCATATTTATTTATTTATTTATTTATCTTCACGCCACATCCCTTGCAGGGTAGCCAGAGAAGGAGCGCCAAACGCTACGGTCTCTGCATACCTCTTTCGCCTCAAATAATTAGTAATTAGTTCATATTGTGATGAATTGTTTCACTAAAAGTTGTACTATGTAAAACAAGTTTAAACGTTGGACTACTTAACACTGGTTACTGCACTACCCTCAAAATGTGGATTTTATTTTATTTACCTATCCTATCTCAATTTTTTATGGTCAATATGTCACTTCCTAACTTCTATAACACGACGTCTCAGATACTTCCTTAACATCATTTTACACACACATACATGTCTTTACCTATGTCTTCTTTTATAACAACACACATACACACAACTCTTCGTGTTATAAGCTTTTTATACCGTTTAAAAGAACTACATTACGACAAAGGAAAGTCTCTTATTTGCTTATATGCGCTATATTCAAACTAACTTATATTCTTACTAATTTCTTAATAAATTTAAATTGGATAAACATCCAATCTCATCAAACTCCAAAAAGGTTAACAAACAATGATATTTAAATAATAAACGAGCAGAACCGGGATATTATAACTATATGGGATATATCTGACTAGTATCTACTTATTGGGCCCATTTCATTATTCAATTTTAGAACACTGTTTGACACCAAAACTAGTGAGTTAAAGATCCACCAATCACAAGCTCAACAGCGTAAAGTAGTATAAAAATCCACCAATCACAACCTCAACAGCGTATAGTAGTATAAAAATCCACCAATCACAAGCTCAACAGCGTATAGTAGTATAAAAATCCACCAATCACAAGCTCAACAGCGTATAGTAGTATAAAAATCCACCAATCACAAGCTCAACAGCGTATAGTAGTATAAAAATCCACCAATCACAAGCTCAACAGCGTATAGTAGTATAAAAATCCACCAATCACAAGCTCAACAGCGTATAGTAGTATAAAAATCCACCAATCACAAGCTCAACAGCGTATAGTAGTATAAAAATCCACCAATCACAAGCTCAACAGCCTAGTATAAAATAGTGCGCTAATTGACTTAGCGCTCTGTAGATTGTATAATAAAATATCTGCAAGTCCTTGATGTAGCATTGATACAGTATTGTTCCGATATTTGTTTTAACAGCTGATTGTTTTATAATTTCATATAAATTGTTAACATTAATAAGTTACTATCAGACGGACTCATTATGATTCATTGTTTTTCAGTATTTGACTCACGCGCCCACTATAGTGCTGTATCTTGAGGGGAAATGAGTAGTACACTTTGGATTTTTATATTACTATCTGACTAATAACTATTTGTATCGGGGAATAGTTTCGAATACGTTTAACACTAAATCTACCAATTTCACCATTTCCATTATTACCTGCGTTATATAATAAAATAACTTTTAATTACCGGTCAATTTGACGGCGTGCGGTAGGAACAGGTATACAAGAATTGTCGGTAGGTTTAGTGTTAATACGAATATTTTAAAGTATTCTTTTCGTAATATATATATATAGTTGTTTGAATATTAAACAATGAACATTCAGTTTTGTTATCGGGGAATTGTTTATTGGAATTCTATATGACAATTACCACAAGGATATATTAAACGAATATCCTCTTAATGAGTAATGAAAGTGTTTACATATTAAAATAATAATTATTTACAGATATTTATTACGCTCAAATAAAAAAAAAATACTCTAGTCTGATTAGATTGACCAATATACTTAATTAAACATTTCTTATCATTATAGACTCCAGACTCTGACCTCACATTATCACTTGACTTACGCAAGCGATAAACGAATAGTTATGCGTTTGGGCAATTTGAGTTTACGAACTTAATCCGACATGACATGGCGTTGCAACATTTTAATACAATGTCCTTAATCTCATCTATTAGTATTCAACAAACAAGAAAATCACGTTTTAATTGAGTTATTTGAAGTGGTAGTGTTGGTACTACCGACCAGGGTAAAGTAGCAAGTGGTAAGTCACATTCTCTCTCTTTCCTATTCTCTTCCATCACTCCATTCCTCGAAGGTTGGCACGACTTGCAACTATCTATACTAACCACCGTCATATACCACGCAACAAGCAAACCAAGGCGTCTCCTAGTTAAAAAAATAATATTTTGTGTATTACAAATAAGTAAAAAATAATGTTCACATAGCTTCTTATCTTATCTTTCTTGGTTATAAATAAAATCAAATCAATTGTAACTCATGCATTGTAGGGTGGAACATTTAACTTTATGCCATAAATAATATATCGTATATATAATATATTAATAAATAGTTGTACAAATATATATATATATATATATATATATACGATTTACCAATCACTGACTAATCACGAAATCTCCGAAACTATCTATCCGATTAACTTACAATTTCACATAGTTACTTATTTTGTGACGTAAACGTTCACTAAGAACGGATTTCTCGGCATTCCTATCCCAACGGAATTAAACTTTTTGTATTTCGCCAATTTTTAAACCTGTAGGAGCTATACACTTAACGCTGTTACCATAGCAACGGTTACGATGACGACGGATACTATGATAACGGTTACCATAGCAACCTAATTTCACATCCAAATTAATAGTGTGCCCAGCGAAGCGGGCGGGAATCAGATAGTATAATATATAAGAGAAGGCAAACAGACATGTATGTGTGTGTAAAATGATATTAAAGAAGCAAGTCTCTGAGACGACGTGTGATAGAAGAGTTAGTTAGTGACATAGTACGTCCTAGTAACTTATGCGCTCCTGGTACTTGAAAAACATTCATACAACATTTATTTAACACTAAACCTACCGACAATTCTTGTACATCTGTTCCTACTGCACGCCGTCAAATTGACCGGTAATTAAAAGTTATTTTATTATATGACGCAGGTAATAATGGAAGTAACTAAAAGTAAAGAGTGTAGAAAATATTATATGCATATTCTAAGAATTGTCATGTAGTTTGATAACGACATTATAACGTTTAAAAATGTGTAAGTTTTACAAAAGTTTAAGAACGGTCAATGTGACCGGTACTTGGTAGGTTTAGTGTTAATATTAAAAATAGCAATAAATGTATGTAATCTATTTGAATAAACGTAAGCACGACACAAGCGTATTTCCTAACACAGTTCATAGATACACACACACACACACGTACAACATGAAATATGAATTAATTACAACATTGAAGGAAATAGATTCCGCCCGTACTTGACATTATTTCAAAATAATTAGTAATTCATTGATTAAAAAATTCTCGGAAGAATTCCACTATCATTATTTTTATGTTATATTAAAATGTGATAGTGTTATCTGTGAAAGGGTTTTTTAATATTCAATAATGTTAATTGCCTTTTTATATACATTATAGGAATATATTTCTACTTCCTATTAATGTGTTTGACGATAAATAATTTATGTTTTATTTAAAATTAATTCGTCAACAAATTATACAAACAGAGATTGAAATCAATCTGAGATATACAAATCAAACAGATCGATTAATGACACTCAAGAGACAATATAAGCGATTTACCACTCACTGACTCATCACGAAATCTCCGAAACTATCTGTATGATTAACTTAACATACATAGTTACTCCTGTTGTGACGTAGATTTTACAGTATTCCTATCCCAACGGATTTCAACTTTTTTTGCATTTCGCCAAGTTTTAAACCTGTAGGAGATATACACTTAACGCGGGGGTAAGAGTTACTATAGCAACGGTTACGATGACAACGTATAATATAATAAAGGTTACCATAGCAACCTAAGTTCATATCCAAATTAATAGTGTACCCAGCGAAGCGGGAGGGAATAAGCTAGTTAATTAATATACATAATCCAAATTTAATAACAATGTCCGTCTGGATTATTATTTAAATAATTTATATACGGTTAACCAAAATAAATGACGTCAGAGATGAGCGTCATGGCGGCGAATTAGTAAAATCATTGTTACGAGAACGTGATATTAATTGCAATTAAATAATACATTATTAGTATGGAGGATTTAATTTGCGTCAAAGAAATACATGTTTACGCATTTGTATTTAAAGCTTGCAAAAATTTACCGATAAGTTATCCTTAAACCAAACAAAATATTTCCTGACAAATGTGTCACTTGTATTTGACAAGAGCTGGGTGGTTTTACCGCCGTTTTGCAGATAAGATATTTGACATGAGTGTTGCGAGTTCTAACTAAAGAACTACAACATAAAAGTAAAAAAATAAACCAAAGAACGTCGTATTTAAATTAATTATTTGAACAATACAGAACTAATTAGGTAGATACTATATGTCATAAGAACTCACCCTGCACAAAGCCACTCCCGTATCCAATCTATCCAGGAAGTTATCAGCGGTGATCCTGAGCTCTGGATACAGCACCGTGAGCCACTCGGCCAGGTCCTCCTTCATCGCGTACAAATACTCCTCCGAGGACTTGAAGGGCCTGAAGGGCCTGGCCTCAAGCAGCACAGCACCAGCGCTTGCCATTGTTATATTTTTATTACAGCCTTCTGGACATTACTGGTTCTGAAACAAATAAGAAGAATTGTCTTTTAATTACTAGCTGTGCAACACTTTATTCAAATATGTTTTAAGTTACTCCTTATAACATCATCTATCCGACCGTGAAAGTCCCATTAAAATAGGTCCAGCCGTTTCAGGGATTAGCCGGAATACACATATAGATAAAAATTTTAAACATATGAAGTATTGTACATACTTTTGTGCAAGTGAATTTATTTAGCTGTTAATTTGGAATGACAAACAGACACTTCAATTTTATTAATATATATAGATGATGATGTCTTGTCACTTGTCCCGAGTCAATTGAACACAACTAGCTTGTTACAAAATAATCACACGTAATTCAATATCATCGCAATCTGTAAATAAATCTTTTATTTAGGGTTGTCTCGATTATATTTAATTACTTTTTATATAAAACTCATTAAGCCCATAATAAAGATACATTAGGTAATTATTTAAATTCAAACTTATTAGTTGACGAGTTTCTGGAACGACAACCCTAATAAGAAACTAATTTCGGAGAATTAATCAACCTTAATGTCTAGACAGACGGACAGATACTAATTAATTGTTTTTTTTATATTATACGTATAAATTTATTCCTTTCAATCCAGAATTTGTTGCGCTGTTAAGAGATAGATTATATATAATATATAAATTTCGCAAAACAAACTGACTAACACACCATGACCGCCATAACGCGTGGGGTCATCGCCCTTTTGACGTCTAAATTCTAACTTCGCTAACGACCCGCTAAAGAGCTGGAATTTATTTACAGGTGTTGAGCACTGAAGGGAACAAACTCATTAATTTTATCTATAACTAAGAATTTACGTTAAATACGTTATCTTTATAGAAACTATTATTGTAATATAGTAATAAATACCGTAGATTAATAGATGTATTAACAGTGAATTACTTTTCATCTAATCTCATCTAATGTCTAGATTTCTTCGCTAATTGCTAATCTAATTCCCGTGCCGCGGCCGGCAGCGCGTGAGATATTCATACATTATTGATGAGGCGAATACTCAGAAGACATTAATTAAACAATCAAAAGATGACGATAATATTTTATTATTACATTGTCTTATTTTTAGTTAAGACAAAATGAAACTGTTACCTCTGGTAAATGTTATCGTCATTATAATAACTGAGCTATAGCCTCGTTGCTCTGATGCATTAATATTAAACTGGGAAATAAATAACTAGGATATTTGTCTGTTTGTGTTTCCAAATTAACAGCTTTTCACTAAATACCTATAAGAATATACGCAAAATTAGAAAAAAAATATTTTTAAAACTTTTGTATGTTTGTTCCTAATCTCTGAAATAGCTAAACCAATTTTAACAAGATTTTCACTGGGCGCTTATTTTATTATGAAAAACATTCCGTGACAACAAACAACATATGTATATATAACATTGTGAGTGTGTTGGTGTCTATGTCCTTTTAAGTTCATAATAAAGGACTCTTACATCAAATCTATATTTAGTATATTTTTCCTCAATATTAATGTTATATTTTGTGGAATTCAATTCATTGCGACCTCCAATCCTTCGTGACGTCATGGTTTTAAGAAATTTAGCTGATCCAAGACCTGGTGTGCTTACGACACAATAAACCAACCAATAAATATAAACTAGCTCTAGTTTGTGACTTCGTTCGCTTAGTTAATGTAGAAAAAAATCTTTTTTATAAGGATATACATGTAAAAAACTACTATTTAGTGACTACGAACAGACAATCTCATCTATATATTATATATATATATATATATATATATATATATATATATATGTAGGAGACATGATAGATATATAGTAATTAATATTAATATATTGAGAAAATAATGTCTTATCTAAAGGACAAATTAATATGAATGTCAAGTGATCCTTATTTTAAACTACCGTCATATGAAGTGGTGACCTTGACCCGGATATATAAAGTGATTCACAAATCACTTAACCATCAAACGACATAATTGTAATATATTACTTTATTATTAATTTTATATATTAATATCATGAATAATTGAGCTAAGTGGAAGCGAAGCTCTTAACCGTTTGGAAAACTTCTTTTTGAAGCAACATCACATAAAAACTATTGAACCGATTTTAATATAAATCGCCAGAGCTATAGAGCTTGGGAATGAGCATGTTTTTAAAAAAACAATTTAAATATCTCATTCCTTTCAGAAAAGATGGTCAAAAAACTGTTTCTCCATAGACTTAACTTAAAGCAACATAACATAAAAACTACTAAATAATAAAAAATATATATATTATATTTTATTTAAAAGGGGGGGGGGGGGAACTCCCGTAACGTTTTAGTACTGTTTCTATTATTATAACATTATTAAATCTAATTTCGATATATTTTATATAAGTTTTCTTTATTGGAATTATTTTTTACTTACAAGTGTAAAATTATGATCAAAAAGTATAAGTGTTTTATTTTCGTATATATATATTATATATATCTATATGTGTGTGTGTGTGTGTGTGTGTGTGTGTGTATTGATGATTGGTAGCTCGTATCGTAAGACAAAGCGTGTTTTGCGCAACTCACGGGCTGGTGACTTCCGTTGTCATGTGTACCGACAGCAACATGATATTATTATTTATTATTGAGTTATAATAACATGTTTAATATAAAGTATATGTAGTGTGTACCTATTTCTGTCCTTTTAATTCAACTTTGTAACTCACATCATCAGTTACTCAGCTCAACTCAGAGATCTCTATGAAGATAAGCTCTTCCAATGTTTTTAATGTTTTTGAATATTTTGTTACTACTAAATCCGGTACCATGAACAAATAAATATATTATTATCTATATTTATAAAAATTTATTACTTCTTTTTTAAATATTTTTGTCTTTTCCACATTCAATCAATACCAGTGATCAGTTGTGTATCAAATGGAAGTGTCAGGACTATAACAAAATCGAAATAAGTCGTTCTGTAAAGACCCTCAACTTAAAATTAAGTTAAATTATTAATATATAATATATATTGTTTTGCTATCACTACATTTAGTGGGCCAATAACCATTAGTGTGTCCAGCGACGTAAATACATCAACCAGTTCCACCATTGTTTGGTGATAGACAGACTCACATCTAGATTTTTAATAAACCAAAACCACAAAAAATAGCAAAATAATAATATTCGTTTACATGTTCATCAAAATCGGTACAGCGGTTTTTAAATTGTATGGAAGGAGACAAAAATTATAAATTTGCAAGTAAAGACAGAATCTTATATTGATATATATATAATTAAATTATCATATAAAAATATTGATTATGAACAAAAAGTGTATATATATATATATAGTCCATAGTTTTTACTACGACCTTTAAACACAAACAGCAGTGACAAATAAACATACAAGCAACTTGTGTATACATACAATATAACTACACGGAAATATTACGTAACTACAGACGGACATTGAACATTATATATACATATATAATCGATTTTATATTTTATACCGCTATTTGTTCAATATATATGTATATATGTACTTTATTAGTTTGACCGTACAAATAATTAAAATTGTAATGTCAAAATAACTATAAAAAACATATGAAAGTATATTTAGTACTTATATTTTGTATGTCTTTTTGTTTAAGATATTCTTCAAAACGCTGGACTGATTTTGATAGAACTTTCACTATTAGATAGATTCTTTATAAGGAAAGACGTGGCTTATTTTATTGTTAATATGTAACTAATTAATAATATATTTTTATTATATATTATTTAAAAGTTCTCAATAATCGTAAGCAGATAAGGCGTTGATATCTTATCAGCGCCATGTTGGATTGATAATATCAAAGACGCCAATGTGTCTCGTTTTTTATTATTTTGACACAAAAAAAATTGTTTCTAAAATAATTTTACAAAAGAAATATATCAATACGGTATTTTGCAGCCATTATTAAAACGTAATTTTTTTTAACTCAATTCAAGTAAATTTAAATTTTATATTTATATCTTATTGAGCTGAGCGTAAGCGAAGCTCTTAACCGTTTGGGAGAGCTTTTTAGTGTTTAGTTGTCTCCAGAATGAGACGAGATAATTAGCTAAAAATTTTCATATGTATGTTTGAGCTGAACGCGGATGTTATAGCGAAAACAGAAAGAATGTTTTTCCATTCCAAGGTATCAAGAAAAGAAGAAAGGAGAGGGGCTCAGCTCAACACCCGCCGCGCACAGTTGGCGGATACTAGTAAATATATTGGAATATCTTCACAAGTAAACTTAATATATGTTAAATTATTTTTTTTTATTAAAGATAAAATAATATAACACTAAAGGGCGATTTAAAAAGGTTTAAGCGTGAGTCATACTTCAAATTCATAGCTGTATGATAAAATTTAACATTATTGAATAAATATATTAATATTTTTATTATTAGATAATTTGTATCAAATACTGACATTTACATACATACATATAAGTTATCACTGTTAAAGTGGAATATATATATATATATAACTTTAATATATTATATATTTTATTTAATATACGTATATGTATAAATTTAAAATAACTTTGTTTCGTTTCCTCGTTTTTAAGACTTTTAAATGTTAATTTATGTAATTTTTTTATTATTTGTTATTTCATTTTATGTTTAAAAGATTTTTTTTTAAAGTACAAAAAATGAAAAGCAGTAGCAGTCTTACATAGTTGCACTAAAATTAATAAATATATTAATTAAAAGAAAAATTAATATAAATAAAATTAAGAACACGTTTAATAAATACAAGTTATTTGTTATTAGAAAAAAAAACTTTATTTGAAAATAGTCAACATATTAAGAAAGTAAGCTAACAAAAATAAACTTTATCAAAATCGGTTCAGCATTTTATTTTACTATCATTGTAATGTACTATCTATATAATTAATATTTTTCTTGAGAAAATTATTAATTAATATATTCGGATACAAATATACTCTATTTTGAGTCGTAAAATAATAAACACAATTTTTTTGCAAAAAAAATAATTACGTACAAACAGATTATTACTATTACAGTTCTATATATATATATATATATATAGAACTGTATATATATATATATATATATATATATAGAACTGTATGAACCACAAAGGACAGAAACAGTCTATTTCTGTCCTGGATGACTCTGGGGGAGAATTTTTATAGAAAAATATATTATATTATTATAACTATATAATAATACTCTTATTATATATAAGAAAAAACTTAAAATTCAAATAATATATTAGTTATAATTAAAGTTTAACACGTAACTTAATTCAGTAATATTTTCAGTACTAAGATATTTACTTCCTACCTCCTGATTTAATGGAAACGTCATTTTGATGTCATTTGTGTCATTTTAATGTCACATTAATATTTATATTATATATTTTTTTGATTTAATATTTGTATGTATGTATGAGTTATTGTTTTAGTATTTTTTTATCTGAAGATTGATAAATTATATGATTTTTATCGATAAAATATTAAGATTATTAAATATTTTATTTATAACTTATCTGATAATAGAATATAAAAAAAATACTAAATTTTGATGAAATTCTTAATTAAAAAATATATTAATTATAATTCATAATTACCTTCAAGAATAAAGAAACCCGTGGGTCCTGTACACTATTAAAATCCTTTTTCAATAGAAAATGGAATAAAGCACAACACTGAATTATATAGCACAATCGCAACGTACTCACCCGACGAGCGCCGAGCGGAGACTGACTTCACAAACTAAGTTGTACCGTGATGCACGCACAGGTGGCCTTGTGCGATATCGAGATTTAACTGAATTGTGTTCCTTTTTTAAAAAATCAAAACAAGTTTAGAATTTTATTTTCCTACCTGAAGCTGACTGATCCTTTTTTAAAAAAATATTTTATTATTTGTTACCTAATATATTTATTATATAAGTTTATTGTGATTTATTTCCTCTGATGTTGGTTATTTTAATGTTATAAAGTTAAGGAAAATTGCGATTTATTAATGACGACTAATAAATAATGTAATACGTATTATAATGTGACAGACATTGTTTAAATTGAAAGCTGTCAATTTTATTTAAATTTAAACTCATTTTATATATTTCGGAATTTGAAAAAAAAATAGATAATAATAAAGGAAACTGAAATAGAAAATAGAATAAAATGATGATATTTATTATATTACGATTTGTATTCTCTTGGTATATAATGTTAAAACGTTAAATAAGTTAAACTTAAGTTTAGAGTAAGAAATATTCTCTCTCTTTGTGTGTCTCTCTTTCTCTTTCTTTTTCTCTCTCTAGCTCTTGGGTAATAGTTTCATTGTATTTGAAAAATTTCAATATTGCCCCGGGACGTATTTTTCTCTTGGTGCAATATAGAATTGGTTTTAAATATTTATATTTTTATACTTATATATACTTATGCTCTGCCCACGACTTCGTTCACGTATTTGTTGATAAAATAAAAGTAACCAAGTTACTCGTTATAACGTCATATATCCGGTGAAAGTCCTATCAAAATTGATCCAGCTGTTTCAGACATTACCAGGAACAAAGAGACAAACAAACAATTTTTTTTATGTATGCACCGTATCTATTTGCATTTAGTAAAAAGCTATTATTTACAAACATACGGACACTGATCTTATTTTTATATATAGTTTTGATCTGTATTATTATTAAATGTATTATTTCATGTTGTTATTTACACTAGGATCCGCCAACCGTGCGCGGCGGGTGTTGAGCTGAACCCCTCTCCTTTCTTCTTTTCTTGATAACTTTTGAAAGGCTAAACATTTTTTCTGTTTTCGCTATAACATCCGCGTTCGGCTCAAACATACATGAGAAAATGTAGTAATTATCTCGTCGCATTCTGGAGACAACTAAACAGAAAATGAAGTCCCAAATAGTTAAGAGCTTCGCTCAGCTCAATAATAATGATTAAATTAAACCGTACTATGACTTAACATACATTTGATGTGTCTTTTAAATAAATAAAAAAAAGATTTTCATATCTGTATTAATTCTGTACAGAACATTAAATAAAATTAATTTACTTAAATATTTGGATTAATTAAATTATTTTTAACAGTAATTGTATTAAAATTTGTATTTTCATGGTTAAGTAAGTAACTTAAGTTTAGAGTAACTAAGTTGGAGTAAGAAAGTCTCTTTCTCTCTTTATCTCTGTCTCTTTCTCTCTCTTTAGGGTAATAGTTTCAATGTTTGAAAAATCTTAGTAATGCATCGGGATTTACTCTTATCTTGGTGTAATATAAAATTTATATTATAAATATATGCAGAACCATTATCCCATTAACCGCTCGCACTTACCTTGTTTATTAACTTTTACCATTGTTGATTAGAAATCATGATTCACGTGAGAATTATAAAAAAAACTTATTGTTTTATTACGTCTCGCGCTCTTTGAGGGCACTTTCATTTAAACTTTATTATCCAATTTACAGTGCTCTAAGTCACTTAGCACGCTAACATCGTATACTAGTGGAGTTGTGAGTGACTTGGGCGTTATTTTTGGGGTCAAATAGTGCGCTAAAAGTTGTATAATGAGTGATTAATTTTTAATTAAGCTGTTACTCATATGTATGCCATGTATAATAGTGAGAGAAACTTTAATATAATATTTAACCAACATATTAATATGTTTGTTTATTGGTATAAATTTAATTACTTAAAATGTTATATTTGTTAATTTTAAGTTATATATATATATTGAGGGCATAGTTTTAATCCAAAATGTTTTAAATGAACTGACAAAAAAATTATATATAGGTATATATATGAAACCATCGTTAATCGTCCCTCATATATAAATTAAGTTGATGGAGACAATTCATTTTGATTCTCATTTTAAGGTCGAAAGGTCAATGAGGTGTCAATGACCTTTTTTGACCTCCCGAATCCGTAATGTATTACTTTTTATAGTATCCACTTATTTATATATATTTATTTATAGTTGTACGTGATTTTGTACCTTGTTCCGGAAATCGAAAATGGTGGTAACGTTTTGAAAAAATATATTATTTGAGCTGAACGTACGCGAAGCTCTTAACCGTTTTGCAAATGTGTAAATGAAGCAACCTCACATAAAAACTACTAAACTGATTTGAATGATAATTGCCAGAGCTATAGAGCTTGGGAATGGGCATGTTTTAAAAAAAACTGAATTAAAATATCTCATTCCGTTCACAAATGATGGTCAAAAAACTGTTTCTTCATAGACCAACCTAGAAATATATATAAGCAATATCACATAAAAACTACTACATATATAAATTAAAAAATATATATATTATATTTAAAAGGGGAGGGGGCTCAGCTCAATTCCCGCAGCCCACAGCGACGGATCCTAGTCTATTATAATTGTTATTAACTTATTTATGAATCGCATTAATCTTGTTAGAACCAGTTTAAACTAGTTATAACTGGATTAAATTACTGTGGTTTGTTTGAGTTTGAATGATTTCATATCATTGAGTAAACTACCAAAATAAATTTCATTTTTATTATATTTAGGCTAGAATTTAAAATAATTATAAATTATTAAATAAGTTTGTTATTTGAGAGTAAATCAGTATTTCGTTATGCTTCGTAAATCATATGTATTTATCGAGCAAAGCCAAGGGAAATAATAATATTGAGGAAGTACGCACCGTATGTGTAAATGTCGAACGGTGTGTTTTCAAAGTGATCGTTTCCGTACCGAGCTTTCATGAGTTACTTGGCGCCGAGAACTACCATTGTTACAGTTATAGTGACTTTTTTGTGAGATGTAAGTGACTTGGAATTGAGTATTTTTGTCATTTAGATATATTTGTAATACAAATTTTCTATTAGTTTAAGAAAAGTGTGTAATTTTTTTTTTTCATTGAAATTATTATACTTAAAACTTAATATTATTGAGTCATTCCCAATTAGGAATAACTAACTCTCTTTGTGTTAGAATGGTACCAAAAGTCGAATGAAGTCAGTAGTTATGAAAACTCATAGTAAGGATGTCTGAATATTTCCATGTCACCGCCCAACCTGTATTGGTTCAGGCGCTCGCGTTTGACACGAGAGATTATTTATTACGATAATATTTAATTTCCCAGAAGAATATCACGAAACATTATAATGTGGAATCGAGTTTTTGTAGTAATTTTGTTTTTCCAACAACTTTATTGTGACGAATTTGTTTTCATTGATTGGTAGGTTCGGCCTTGTATCATTATATACAAAGATTAAAAGAAGAAGGATGAAAAAAAGGAGTATTTACTGTTCTATATTATATGTGAAGTCAATAATCGATCTTAATCCAATTTTATGGAAAGAAATAAGAATTATTATTTTAATTTTAAGTAAGTGATTCAAGTAAACACACACACACACACACACACACACACACACACACACACACACACACAAACGTTATTTCGAGACGTGTCTAAGGAATTTCCGCACAAACTGCAATACATCATTTCACAATTAGCAAAACCTAAGTTGGCGGATCTCCAGTCTCAGTGCGCGGGCGCCGGCGCCTCTAACAATGATGCCTTCATATCATTACCAACTAATACATTATACTATTTTAAGTGCACTATTTCATCCTAAAATGGCGGGTTAGCGTCCACCAATCACAAGCGATAACACTATGTGATGTTAGTGTGCGAGAATTCTAGTATAAAATCTTCTCATCTTTTATATCTTCAAATAAGCCTAATCATAAACAAACTCTTTAACAAGACATAAATAAATGGTTTTAATTTAAAATATTGATGTAACTATTAACACTTGGTGTTTATCCAGAAATAGGAACTTTCACTTATCAATAAAATTCACGTTTTTAAACAAAATTCTAAATAATAACGGGGTTAAACAAATAGCTAAATGAAATTAACAAATAGTGACATTCCTGAAGTAAAATGCAAGATGGCGGCTTTTAGCAACACGTCGCTAATATTTTAGAGATAGATTAAAACAATGCTCAAAATACATTTAATTTTTATATTAAAATAATTATTACCTGTATATTGTGTGTGTTTACAATATTTTGGTAATTTATTACCGTCCTAGACCTGATTATATAGCGTGGGATATTTAGTTCATTGTCAAGTGTAGTCGTTAAAAATGTGTAGCGGTGGACGAATTTCTCCAAAAAAAAAAAATTAAAAAAAAAACAAAAATCAAATAAAAAAAAAACAAATTAAAAAAAAATATATATTTTTTTTTGTCTGTCTGCATTTCTTTATAAAAAATAAAAAAAAACAAAAAACAAATTATTTTTTTTTGTTATAATATAAAAACACAAAAAAAAAAAAAAAAAAAAAAAAAAACAAATTTAAAAAAAATAAATACTTTTTTTCTGTTATTTTGTTGTCAATGTCAACTTTAAAACAACCTAAAGTCATATCAATATTTTGTTATGTTGAATGTTGTTTTTTTGATAAAGTTGTTCAATTTGTTGATCGCAGTCATCATGTCCGTGACACACAGACATCTATAGATAAATAGATATATAGATAAAACGTCGATATACGCTCTGACATCATTTTCACGTTTTTTGTTATAAAAATTACGTCAATAACATAACATCTTATGTTTAGTTTTTATAAAAAAAAACACGACAGGAATTAATTGTTTTTTGTCGATAAGTTTTATTACGAAATTTATATTCAATAATTTATACTCAAATATATAAAAAAACATTTAAGTCCCGTTTTTTTAGAATCATTTTCGTATATATATAAATTTAAGTGTTTGTTAACAAATTCTCTGTCTGTTTGTTACAGCTAATCTCTGAAATAGTAAAATCGAACAGAACATCTGGAGAATAGCTGATAAGGCGAAATTTAATCTACTTTTATTAAAAAAAACATATCCCAAGCGAAGTCGCGAGAATAGCTAGTATACTGTAACATTTCCAATTAAATTGAAACATAACCCAATAATGTCAAACACAAAACAGACCTCAAAGTTGATGATCCCTGACCTCAATAAGTTACAAAGATGTAGTCTGATAAAAAGATAGTCCATCCTGTCTCTCCCGGGATCCTGTTACATGACTCAGACCTCATCCAATGACGCTTTGTACCATATTGGGATTACATTTGGGATAGACACATTAGTTTATAAATATTATTAAATAGAAGTTATGAACTATCAAACTAATTTAAATTAATTACAAAATTCAGAAACAGTCTATCTGAACTACAAAATAATATTACTTACATATATTTATATATTATATTATCACAGAAACAAAAGATGTTTTAAGATAAATGTACAAAAAAGATAAAATAATATCTAATTGGCTGTCTGTTTTCATGTAACTTTTTTTTATTATTTATTTAAAATAACAACAGCTTGGTACGATCAAACGTAAAGATCACTAAGTATATATATATATATTTATATATATTTGATCACTTCTATATATATTTGATCATTCATATCCCGTCTGTTTGTCCCTTACATTATCTACAATAGAACTGGGACGAGGCTTATCAAGAGATAAGAGGTCAATGAACCTTGAGAGCATATATCTCTAACACATTGGATTATATTATATTTTTAATATAATTTACCTAATGAGTCCAAGGTTCAATCCCGGGATGAACTTCTTATAAGACATGAGGATTTTTTTTTATTATATATAAGTGGATTGGTTTAAGATTATTGACCCTTAAACCCACCAGTGGGAAAATGTTAATAAATACATATAAAAAAGTTTGGTTTGCCTCGTCTTATGTATGTGGTTTTTAAATTTAACTGAGAATTATTTCAGTATTAAATGTTTGTTATAAAACTGGTATTTATATACTAGCTCTTGCTAGCGACTTCTTCTGTTATTTTATAAACTATTTTACATCAATATTTTTTATTAACACTTATCTATTGGAAACTTATAGAACTTAAAACTGAATTAAACCCTTATTAAAAACTTATTGATAAAAAAATTAATATTAATCGAGGTAAAAACCATCATATCTTTTAAGTTACACCAAAATCTACAAAATTTCATTAAAATCGGTTCAGTTACAGATTAACAAACGATCATCGTGACACTGGATTTATATATATATATATATATATATATATATATATATATATATATATATATATATATACTTTTTTGAATTAAATTTGTTACAAAATATTATATTATAAGCATAATATAGCATAGTATAAGAAGCTAAATTCTCTGCCGTGATCCCGTGGTATGCGGGTTCAAATCCGATAACAAAGTTATCTTCTATAGTGTTACATAATACATAATAAAGTAATTAATACTGATTGTGTGTTTAAAATAAAATGTACTTTTAGGGACATTTGTTTTTTTGTTTTTTGCAAAGAGTGTTATAATAATGACATGTCAGAAATGTAATTTTTTTTTTTTTTATATACTCATTTTTGCAAAAAAAAAGTATCAAAATACTAAAATTTATTAGTAGTATTTGTTATATTAATTTATTTTATAATTAATTTTATAGTAATAAGGGTAAGAGATGAAATTAACAAATTTGAGATCTATAAATACATATTCATTCAATATACGTCTTTATGTCTATAAACATAAAGTTCATAATATAATGTACGAAACAAAACACGTGTTAACCCTCTGAGTCACTAATTCCGTCCGTCTGCGCCGCTCGTTAAAGTTAACTTTAATTTGGTGATATGACTTTATTTTCACTGTTTTTAACGTAATCAGTTAACAGTTTCATGTTTTTACGTTATAAGAGTATGTAATTGTCATATTTTATGTATATATATATATATATATATATAAATATCTGTGTATTCGTATCTTTGTCAAAATAAGAAATTTCATATTTGTATTCAGAAAAATTATGACAACTACAAAAAAAAACAAATATTCTGACATTCTAAGATAGTTGTATTTCTTCTAATGAATATTAATTTATTCCATATATATATAAATTTAATAAAACTCGCGTCAAATTTATACAATTATAATAAATTGTTAAAATCAAATTCGATTTATAAATATCCCACGAGCACAGGAAGCACCACACCATGGTGGTAGTTCGGAGTATGCTGCGGGTGGCTCCGGGAACTTAACGACAACGGGATGTCGTTTATTATCCCTGTTGATACAGATGGGATGGGACAATGTACATATGGGACTCCATTGTTATTACTTACTGGGGCAATTTGATTCGTTCAAGAGACTTGAACTTGATCTAATATTAGTGTAGCTTTGTGTGTGTGTGAGAGAGAAAGTATGTGTGAGAGAGAGGGAGAATGTTGAGAAATAATTTATTAGATATTTAAATTAAAATCACTCAAAGTACATTATTACTATAAGGTCATTGACATCATCAATGCATATTTATGTACTAAAGCCCAAATATATCGACAAATATCTTTTACCACCCACGAAGCTGTTAGCAACTTGTGGGGTGAAGTGTACACAGCGGCTTTGTTAATATTATCAATGCTATAAATATCTTTATCTTAGTCTCATCATATCCAATTTTAAGCGCACTATTTCCAAATAGTGTACACCAATCACAGGCTAACTCACAAGTTTACTATACGATATAGCGCTCTAGGCTACTTAGCGTCGCTAGATTGGATATGTAATGAATGCATAATAAAATATCTCAACCAGGCGCCGGTTGTCACAAAGCTTAGTATTATTCTATGAATGCGGAATTTAATCTCAAGGATAGTACACACAGACAAACAATTATATATGTATTTTATTATAGTGAAGTATTTTATACAAATGAATACTTTTACTTCATAAATATTCTTACTTACTAATAATTTTACATTGAATTAATCATAATTGGTGTGTTGGAACAAGAATTAAAATAGGACAGATTTTTTTTTTTTTTTTTTTGTATGTCTCTGCTGTTAGCCCTACTGGCCATGACAGCGTCACCGGTGGAATGGACGGGTGCAGAGACCCGCCCTTGAAAAAGGGGGGCCTGAAGGGCCCCAGGGGAACGCGCGTCCTGAGGGCGCCTCTTGTGAGGCTCGGACCACGGCTCAGGACGCCGTTAGGTGGGAAGCGAGGGTTGGATGTGGGTTAGTTAGGATTTGACACTAACGTCCTCCGACGGCAGAACGCCGGAGCAACGTGCTTGGATGGGGGGGACAGAACAGAAGTGAACAGCATAGAATAGAATATTTCACAAACTGTTAAAGAAACTTTGTTTTAAAGCAGTCAAAGTTTCATTCACGAAATAAAGTTATTTTAAAATTTCGTCTATCCCCACTTATGCTCATTAATCTGCAAATAAAATAAACTAATCAATAAAAAAATATAATAAAATAAATAATAAATTATACATAATTAAGTTATTTTTTATATTCCATATTTTCTTTTCCATATTCTTAATAAATTAAAATATTATAAATGCTGGTCATGTACCAGGAGCGCATAAGTTACTAGGACGCATGTCACTTCCTAACTCTTCTACCACACGTCGTCTCAGAGACTTCTTTAACATCATTTTACACACACATACATGCCTTCTCTTATACACACATTCATACAACTCTTCTTACATACTTTCATAAATCTGTATCATCTTAATATAAATTAAAGTATTATATAAAAAAAATGTATTAGTTAGGTAGTCATTTAGTTTTCAGACAAGTCTTCAAAGTATTAGACAGGATAGAAATACTTGTTTTAATGGCTTAATAATCAATGAAAAGTTTCTTGCCGGTTCTTCTCCATGGACATACAATTTGGAACCGTGTAACCAGATTCTGACTTTCCATAAATTCAGTACGTTTCAATAAAATAAAGAACTTTGACTTTAATACAATCTTTTAATATATGTATGTATGGATGTGTTGTGTGTATGTATGTGTGTGTGTGCATGTATGTAAATAAAATTATGTTTACAATAATAATATTAACAAATTCACCTTCAGATCTAAATACCTAGGTCACCTAGTTAGATCCTAGACCTTATAACCCGTAATTGACCTCAAGCACGTACCGCCATACTGCAAAACATTCCGCTATAATTATGTACTTATTATTTCATAATAACATTATATAATTGCTTTTAATATCTCTACCTTTACAGCAGTAACATTAAATTAAAAATTTAATACAAAGATAAACATGAGTACCTCCTTTTTAAGGTCGGTTAAAGTTAGTCTACAGAAAACATGCATGTTAAAGTTAGATTAAAAAAATGGTCAAGTGCGAGTCGCACTCGCAAAAGGATAAAGAAAAGTTTAGGAATATATAATAGGAATTCATTTTAATAAGTTCTCTTAAAATATCAGACAGACACAGAGCAAGCTTCAGTAACAGGCCCCAATGTCCTGTTACTGAAGCTTGCTTGCTACGGAAGTCTAAAAATGGATGAAACAATAACAACACCCTTAACACTAAACCTACCGACAATTCTTGTGTACCTGTTCCTACCGCACGCCGTCAAATTGAAAGGTAATTAAAAGTTATTTTATTATATAACGCAGGTAATAATGGAAATAACTAAAAGTAAAGAGTGTAGAAAATATGATAACGATATTATAACGTTTAAAAATGTGTAAGTTTTACAAAAGTTTAAGAACGGTCAATTTGACCGCTATTTGGTAGGTTTAGTGTTAAATAACACGAAAACAAGTATATATATACATATATATATATATATATATATATATATATATATACATACATATATATATATATATATATATATATATAAGCTATAATATTAAAATATATAACTTATATATAAGTATATTGTATATGATTTTAATATTAATAAAATTATTAATATTATTATTTTTATCTCATTAAGTATCTACTATGTGCGTTGCTTCATAATACATATATTAAAATATATATAAAAAATTTAAAAATATACAGACAAAACTACCCTTACCATATATAATCAAAATTATACAATTAAAGTACATCCAAACTGTATGTGTGTGTGTGTGTGTGTGTGTGTGTGTGTGTATGTATGTATGTATGTGTGTATGTAAATACACACAAATAAGATGTCAGATAGCTTTACACACACACACCTAGCTCCATCTTGGTCCATTACTCAAATAATTTCACAATAAATTATTATTTTTTGGCAAGACGTATCTAAAAATCTATTTCTTAATATTAGGTGCGGTGTGCTTGACTCATACACGTACTAGTGTCTAACTGTGGCTTATCTCGTATTTATTTATATATTTTATATCTATAGCAATTAATTATTTATAAATAATAGAGTATTATTAATAATAAAAAAATATAAATTAAAAAATAATAATAAATTCATTAACACGACCCCGAACCTGAGACCTTCAAGTTATGTCCACGTCAATCTACGAACTGAACTATAGTGTCAGTCACCTTTCAAACATACTCAATATATTTAATTATAATATTAAAAACAAATATATATATATATATATATATACACTATCCACCTTCACAAAATATTTTAACAAAATTAAGTAACTCGTGTGTGGGACTTGAGAATGGATTAAAAACAATAAAATTATCTGACCCTTACCTTTGACCTCCAATAAAGATAATGTTAAAAGATGATAATACGTGAAAAGGAGGACGATTAGAATGAGATGGATATAATATAGTTGATTTGTTTAAAATATATTAATATATTGTTACAAATTAACTATTAGTTTGTAGAAAAAAATCAATAGAATGAAATAATTTTAAACTAACTCTGCACTCTGTAAAAGCGGAAAGAGTCGCGGGGAAGGGCTAGTGTTATATAATTTTGCTTGAAAGAAAATACATATATAATTTAGAAAATTCAAAACAACCGGGAATCGAACCCGTGAATAACAAAATACGTAATAATCAAAATACCTTCAGTACTCCTAGGCTAAGGCTGAGCCACTTCATGGATTGCAAAACGAGTAAGAATGCTGAATCGCCCACCACTCCAAACTGTGGCCGAGCGGTGGGCGGACCCTACCTGACGACTGTTACAAGTGTTTACATTATATTGGAGTTCCGTTAAATAAAAATACAAAAAATATACTTATATTATTCCGTGAAAAAAAAATAAAAAATTATGTCAAAGTAAACTTAATGTTTTATATTTACATATTCAAAATTTTTATCTTTTCTCAAACCAAAAACAAATTATTTATAACATGTCATATTTAGGTCATTTATAGATCATACATATAAAAAAATTCTAATATAATACAAACATGAACTATATAAATCATGTCATATTTAGGTCATTTATAGATCATACATATAAAAACTAATATAATACGGAACCCATCACCCTAATTGCGTTTGTCATAGTAGTGACCATGTTAGCGAAATTGCGAAATTAAACGTGAAACGTCCTCTGTTTGAGCGGACCTTATTAGGACAGCGGGCCTTAATACATCATAGCATTATACATTGTTTAGATTTTATCTATACTATTATAAAAAGGTTAAACTGTATGTATGAATGTCAAAAGCAACAACTATCAGTACTAAACTCCAAAAATATTATATACGTAAAAATAACCGACCGAAGTGGGGATATTAGCTAGTTATATATATACGTTTGATATATATTGCATATGTGTGTGTGAATTAAGTAAATACAGAAATGAGTATGTATGTGTTAGTTTGAAAGTAGTGATAGATAGAGAAGTTTTCCTTTGTGTATATAACGAAGAGTTGTATGAATGTGTGTATAAGAGAAGGCATGTATGTGTGTGTAAAATGATGTTAAAGAAGTCTCTGAGACGACGTGTGATAGAAGAGTTAGGAAGTGACATGCGTCCTAGTAACTTATGCGCTCCTGGTACATGACCAGCATTTATACAATATATTTATTGAAAATTAATTAATTAACTAATTAATTAATTAATTGATTATGATTATTATGATTATTAATTGATTAATTAATTAATTAATTAATTAAATTATTAAAAATGAATTTTTAAAAATAATTTTTATTTATTACTAGAATTTCTTACCAAATATTACAATTACCAAACGAAACGTTGAAATTAAATCCTCCATTTTGAATCTAGTTTTAAAAACAAATATTACTTTTCTATAACATTTTGAAGAAACAAACAAATATTTAAACTATGGGCGCCAACAAACCCTCAATTTCGACTCGCTGTGCTCGCGAAATCTCGGGTGCCGTTTGCATATTGAGCGAAGCGAGTCCAGTATACTGATATTAGTTTTTTGAAAATATTAAAAAAAAATTAAAAATCAACACCTAATGTATGTCTTTTTGATTGCAAAGTTTCATAATTTTCCGTCAAGTAGTTTTCGAGCCAATTCGTGACAAAGAATGTAAAAAGTCTCTAGTAAAACGCTCCGCTCACTTCGTTCGCTTCGCTCAATATTTAATATATACAAACAAAAACACCAATACAATTATAACACAATAAAATTCCCCCCCATCTGGTATAATAACGTAATACCACACCATATATGAGTATATAATTAATATAATTGGCGACTTAGCGACGGACATAACTCATTGTAATAACTAGTGTATGTTTGTCTCGGCGCGTGGGTGTCTGTTTTTATCTCGGAAACTGTTTTATATGGTGTCTGAGACGCAAAAACAGTTCATGTATCTTTCCTTTGGACTTTAACTTCTATGGACTGAGTGTATAGCTATTTATCTAATATAATAGATAGATAGAAAGAGAGAGACAGACAGACAGAGAGAGAGAGAGAGAAAGAGACACAGAGAGACAGAGAGACTTCCTATCTGTATCATTTTTATCCATAATCTGATAAAATTTGTTGATTTTTGCTTTATAGAAAAAACTCCGTTTCGTCACATTAAGGTCAAAATGTCACAAATGAGACCAAAATTTAAACAAAAATTAAAAGAAATTTCTACGTTTAGAAAGAACACTAACAAACTTATACTATTATATAAAATAATTGGAGCAAAAGTATATTTTTCAGTTGTTTTTAACCATTAAAGGACTGTAGGTAAATAATTCTCCTCGCTATAAGCACAAATTATTTCAATAATACGATATGAAATATTAGATATGGCGACCTCACACCCCGTCACAATAAATTACAATTGTAATGCACTGAATGAAATAAATTAACAATATATATGTCATAAAGATGTCATTTTAACGTCAATTGGAGGTAAGGTTAGGATACGTGTATATTATAAAATAACACTGTAAAATAATATTAATAAATATAGAAAAAATAATAGACTAGGATCCGCCGCCGAGTTGAGCTGAGCCTTCCCTTTGAAATAAAATATAATATTATTTTTTTATTTATTTAGTAGTTTTATGTGATGTTGCTTATAAGCGTATTTCTAGGTTGATCGTCAAGCGCGGACGTTCTAAGAACGTTGTCTATGGGAGAAACAGTTTTTATCCATCATTTCTAAACGGAATGAGATATTTTAATTCTGTTTTTTTTAAATATGCTCATTCCCAAGTTCTACAGCTCTGCCAAGTTCCATTCAAATCGGTTCAGTAGTTTTTATGTAATGTTGCGTCAAAAAAGTTTTCCAAACGGTTAAGAGCTTCTTACGCTCAGCTCAATTAATTATATTTTTAATATTAAAATAGTTTGAATAAACATAAAAATTAAATAATAATCAACAAAAAGTTGTAAGTCATATAAAAGTCAATTGGACGTCATTCCCGTGTCATGCGCGCATCATAAATTGTAATTAATTTATATTTGTTGGAGCACTTAATTAAAAGCAAGTCATTGATTCGTATCGTCAAACGCGAGACGTACGAAACAATGGGTTCCGTCCTATATTTTATATGCAATTTAGTTAGTTACTAGTTTGCTCGTAATATAAACAGACAGACGAGTTTTATGGATATTATTAATAAATAAACCCCTAAATATATTCGTCTTCTCGTAAACAGAATTGTTCAGCATTCGAATTATTATTAATAATTAAAAATTATATGTACTGAAATTTAAAATACCTCCCTCCCGACCTCTACACAGACATTTGACTGACTCCGTGTTATATAACGATACCCTTTATATTATATTTAAAATCTAAATTAAATTTGTGAATTTTTTATTTACTATTATCCAGTTTTAAACAGAATATGGAATATTATATTTATAATAAATTATCATTAAACAGTTGATTTGTTGACATAAGATCTTGTAAAGAAAAAAATTGAAGAAGTTACAAAAAAAGTTTAAATAATTTTTTATATTTATATTTATAGAAATTTAATAAATTATCTAAAAATATCCAAATATGGAGTATGTGGAACAAGAAAAGAAAGTTAATCGTACTTATCAAATAAGTTGGATTTACTAAAAAGTCATTAATTTAAAATAAAATTATAAAAAATCTTTATAAATTAAATGTCAGAGGAAATGCAAAGATAAAGCCACAGTACTCCATTCACATTGACTGGATGACTGGTGCATTCCAGTGAATGTGAATGAGGCATTGAATGAAATGCACCAATCATACAACGATATCAATTACCTACAATGGACATTGCAATATTTCTGAATTAATCCCATTCATTAAGATAAATATGAACTAGTTAAAGATTATGGCGACAGAATTTTAACCTACATCACGGAACAATCTAGAACATTTATCGATTTAAAAAACGCTATTTACGTATACTAAAACACTTTAAAAAAAAAAAATATAACCAAAAAGGTTGTCTATAATGCCGCCATAACTAACTATTAATTATGACATGACATTCCATGTCATTGCACCCGGATTATTAAATCATAACCAAAAATGGATTCATTACTTACTGGACGTACGAGTATGTTATTAAGACTTCAAACGCAATATTAATAGTTTTTATTACTTATACTATATTGTCTACCCACGGCTGAATTAAATCAATCATGTTTAAAAAAACGTATACCTCTTTGCTCGGTAATTGTATCATATTATGATTAATAATATAAGAGTGGCAGCACTGTCTTGTAACATGTTGAAATATAAAGGTTGGCATTATTGTTAGTGCAGGTGTGTGAATTTAAGTCTTTGAAATTAAAATATTCTATTTTATTTTTACAAAATAATTGCTATAGTAAAAACTCTTTCTTTATTATTTTACAAGAATATTATTTAACTTCTGAAACACAGATAAAATATTTAAAATATTTTCATTATATCTAATGAGTAATCAAGAAACTAAAACAACGCATAAATATGCTATTAAAGACATAATAATGATATTTTCCTATATAAAATAACAAAAACACCCGCATTGCTCTCGGGATTGCTCCAAATATACCACATGCGCTCCATATCTGTAGTAACTCAACACCAATATGGCGGCGGCAGTTTTTACTTTTTTATGTATATTTCTAACACAATCCATCTGAATTTTATTATATTGGTGTATAATAAATGTTTAAATATTTTATTTATATATTATTATAATATTGAATAGATTTGTATTATTTAATACTAATTAAATAAATTATAACTTACTGTACATTGTACATCTGTTATCTTCAGTAAGAAGTTTATGTTGTTTGAAATATGTTTGAGTTTAGCACAAAAGAGTTTTTATTTGTTTTAACTTTTAATATTTGTGAGAGAGAGATGTTAGCAAAATCTCAGTAATATAATCTATTATTGAAATAAAATACTTATTAACTGTAACTAACAGAATGTATTTTAAAAGATTGACGTCTGGACACTGCTTTTAGTAACATCCGCCATTACGAAATTCTCATTGAATTTATTCTTGGCGCCATTCTAATACCATAGATGGTTTAAGAGTTACGAAGAATGAAACTTGTTTTTTATCTATTATATGTTTACTATATACAAACAATAATGTAACAAATTATTTTTAAAATATTGTGCCAGCTCTTACCCGTGACTTCGCCTGCGTTTTTTATAATTGTTTTTATTCTGTACCGTTTTTTTTAATACTTTGGTTTCATTCCCGTAAATCCCGTTTTATAAAATAATAGCTTTCTAAGAAATGTAATTTAAATAATCGTAAAAGTTAAAAAAGCAATAAGGATACAGTGCGCGTTACTGACAACATGTAGACACATGTTGCAACTCTGGAGCGGTAGTTAAAACGTATTTGGTCTTAAAACTAAAATAGATTAATAGTATTTTTAATGGTCACCTCTCCCCCCCATTCATGGTTTATTTTGGACCGTACTAGATGTTATATAATAATTTGTAATGGTTTTTAATTTACTTTTTCTATACAACGTTCTTTTTTAAATGTCAGATCTAATAATTTATGGAGCGAAATCTACTAAAGTTCGTTCAATACTATATATATATATATATATATATATATATATATATATATATATATATATATATATATATATATATATATATATATATATATATATATATATATATATATATATATATATATATATATATATATATATATATATATATATATATTTATATAATAGTCTACACACTACGGCATTACTATTCTGTAGGATTTTTATTTTACAAACAGACATAAAATCATAATTGTTTGTTTTCGCTGTTTTGCGGAAGCCATTTTGAAAATGTTTGAGATCAACCATTTTGCCAAACTGACACATTTGACAGGATGATAATTAGTTTAAATTCACTCATTCAAACAGACAGTATATTAATATAATATATATATAGATAACATTACTCAGATAATCTGAATAAAAACAAACAAACCCTCTGTTTACTTTGAGCTTATAAAGATATATGCAGAATGCGTCCGACGCGTCGACGCGACGCCATTACATGTTTATAGGGATGGGAAAGTATTTATCGATAATTGAGTTATTTTTTATGTGGGTAACATTGATAAAATATAACTTTGTCTTTGTTTTGTTGACATATCGATAAAATAGAGGTTTTATTTTAATGTCAGTTTTCGTTTTTTTTTATATTTATAACATATTTTGCGAATATAATCTAGTTAATATAAAATGTTGTAAATATATTACATATTAATATTAAACACTTCAAGACAATTAAAATATATAAGGGTTAATTATTTTATTCCTACTTTTTTTATACAATAAAATTTCAATATTTTGTATTTTTTTGTTAGTATCGTGTTTTTGGACAAAAACAGTAAAACAAAAACCAAAAAAAGTATTAAAAGAAACGAGTAATCAATAAATAAACATATTAAACCGATTTTAAAATGAAAGCTGTTTCTTGTATGTAAATAATATTTATAAATTAAAATTCATATATATATATATATATATATATATATATCTATATTAAAAGTTACTGTAAGTCTATCCATAGGTCAGATAAGATATACTAAACAACATACACACCAAATAAAGTCCAGAACACTGTATATATATATATATATATATATATATATATATATAAGATACGTTGTTATTTTTGTCTGTTTGTATAACAAATATGTATTGTCAAAATCTTGACAGCTGTCAGTGTCAATTCAATCATATTGATAATTACGTGTATAACAAGTTTTATGTTGGTTTGATGGATCGTATTTGTCTAAAGGTCGATGATACAAGAACATCACACACGCACACACACATATATATATATATATATATATATATATATATAGATTTAACGTAATTACTTAGATACCATATATTTCTAGGCCTGTTGCTTGTGTATTTCCGCGTTTACGATTGTTACTGTCTTTATATTGCAATGATAAAAGTTGTATGTAGAAAGAGAGAGACAGAAAAAGGCAGAGGGAGACGCAGAATCCTTCAATAACTAGACTCTACCCGTAGAGATAGAAAAGCTTTTAGTGGAGACTAAATGTAGAGTGTAACGAGAAAACGGTCGAAGGTACGCGATATTTCTATAATCCACGCGGACGGAGTCACGGGTAATAGCGAGTCGAGAATAAAGATGAAAGAGTTGTAACATCCACATCTGCAAGATGTCCGGTTTTATGGAAACTGACAAACTAAATATAACAGCGGTCATGTTACCATTCTATACCGGATTCATTTAAATACTTAAAATTTTACATACTTAGAACGAATTTTACGGAATTGCTATCAGAACGGATATCAACTTTTTGCATTACGCCAAGTTTTAAACCTGTAGGAGCTATAACGTAACATAGCAACGGTTACTATGACAACGGATAACATGACAAAGGTTACCATAGCAACCTAAGTTCACATACAAATTAAAAGTGTCCAGCGAAGCGGGAGGGAATAAGCTAGTTTATATATAAAATACTAATAATAGTTTATTATTAATATATGATTTTAAAAACGTGTATGTATGTGTGTGTGTAATGTTATTGAAGGCTTTCATAAGCACAAAGAAATCAATGTTTCTATTTGTCTATCGATTCTCTGTCTTTGCAATATATACCTTATTAAAATAGAAATAAGAGTTGAATTAATCTAAATCGCAAAGCATTCGCACCACTCGTAATGTCAAGAGCTTTACACGTGTAAACAGACAGACTCAGACACACTCCATCTTAGTTTTCTTTTATATATATAAGGAATAATAACATCTAACTTTTATTTACTTACAAAACCTATACTATATATATTAATATTAGTGTTGTATTCATTACATATCATAAAATAGTGATGTAATTATCAATATTTTCTGACAGTGACGTAACGCGTATAAAAGTCAAAGTCAACAAAAACCGATAGTATTACGGTTTTCAGTATTATTTAGTAAATAATATTAATCGGTAAATAGTATTATATATTCATTATATATGTAAATATACTCAATGGCAGTTCTTTAATAGTCACAGTTAACATTCTCACGGTTACAAACAACATGGGTTTTCCATTTAGTTTTAACTAGCTGTTTATAACATGACCTTTACCATTATAGTTTAATTTACTTAAGGCTTATTATGAAACTTAGGTATAATGAGTTTATATTAAAACTAGGGACGCCAACAGACCCTCAACTTCGACTCGCTGCGCTCGCGAAATCTCGGGTACCGTTTGCATATTGAGCGAAGCGAGCCTAATGTAATGTTGTCATTGTTGTAAACAATGTCGGTAATGTAGAATTTCAGATAAAAAAAAATCTTCACTCACTTTCTATTGTAAAGCAAATTTTTTTCCCATTGACTTCAATAGGATATCAGTTTTTTGACGATTATTCCTCAACGACATAACATTTTTCAATTTTTTTTAAATCATCACCAAATGTGTGTCTGTTTGATTATCAAATTTGATAATTTTCCGTCAAGTAGTTTTCGAGCCTATTCGTGAATAGGCTCAAAAAAATGGACTCTACTGGAGACTTTTTCACATTCTTCGTCACGACAAACAATGTGAAAAAGTCTGCAGTAGAGCGCTCCGCTCGCTTCGCTCAATCAGTGCTAATACTTGGATCGAAAAGCCAATATCTATCAGGAATAAGATCTTAATAAAACCTTCCATTTTAAACGTATATTTATATAAGGTTAAAACTAAACATTTTACCAAACAAAGGACAAAGGATAAAACCAAATGTTATTTTACAAAATGAACACAATTTCTTTAAAATGGAATAAAAAGCCATACGTCTCGACAGGGTTCATAATTAACGTTTAATTCGTGGGATATTACTTAATCCCGGGATTTCTTCCTAATCCCACTACAGGATAACAATATAAAATTATTGTATGAAATATCATGTATTTATAATGTTACATGACATTACTTTTTTTAATAACAATTATTCATACAAATGTTTAATGTTTTAATTATTTTTAATGAATATACATTCACTTATTTCTATAACAAAGAATTTCTCAAACACTTCCTTTGTACTCGACTCGACTCTACAAGTGGATCAATTCAGTGTTCACAAGTGAAGACGGCACTCGAATAAACATTTACACAAAAGACAATTAAAAACCTTTTATTTTAAGTACAAAGAAACATTCATCGACACACTCCCACGCACATCACTAGTATATCGATAATAACATTTTCATCTGTAAAATACATTATCACTAATACAATTACAAATATACGTAAATAGTTTATTACTTTTTTTATATAAATATATAACTTAAAATATTATGGTATAATAATTATTTTATCGTATCGATATAATATACGTACATCCCTAGTGCGTAATAAAGCGGTAATGAACTTGCTTGTTTCAAAATAGACGCGATGCACGAGCTGTTACATTCCTATTTATAATATCAAATGAAATTAATTATTATTAAATATATATAAATAAATTCAGTCCTCTTACTTTACTTTTTTTATAATACTCGTCATAATAAAGTTACTCGATTGTTTTATTTAACCGATTTAGTAAAAGGAAGTAATGGTTATACTTTTAATATATTTTATAAATGTCTGTCTATATTATCAGAATAATGCTTTCAAATATTCACTGTTAATTTGATTATAAAAATGAAATATTTAAAAATACAAGACCTCTCCAAGAAGTCACAGGTTCAAGTCCGGGTCGTTCGTGCTAATAAATTTTTTACTGCATTTTTTTTTTATTAAAAATAAATATGGTCTGGTAATTATTTTTATTTAAGATTCAAAATAATATCTATACAGTAATACCCCGCTTTACGCGACCCAGTTATACGCGGTTTCACTAAAACGCGGATGCAAATTTCGCGCTCAAATGCCTCGAATTACGCGAAAGAGTGTGTATAAATATAATGTGGTCATCAACAATAGATGTATTTTTCCGTAAAAAATAAGAGTATGTATTGCATAAAGTGTTCCTAGAATTAAAGTGATTGATTAAAATGATTTGTATTTTTTTGTAATAATTTCTGACTATGTTTAATCATAAACCTCGTTATACGCGAATTTCAGTTAACGCGATTTTTTTTGGAACGTATCCCTCGCGTAAAGCGGGGTATTACTGTATATTAGAAAAAAATCTAATTATAAAAAATAAACTATGAAGGTTAATATCAAAGGGATCGCGGAAGAATTGACTGTAATGGCGACACTAGTGTTGTAAATATAAATGTCATAACAACCAAGAAGTGTAACCGGTTATACTTTATACCTTTTAAAATTACTTTTGAGTTAATAATAATGGATTTTTTGATACATAATGAAGAACTTCGTAGTTATATTGTATGTTATTTTTGTCGTCAATCTCGATATTGTAAATTAAACTCAAATTCAAAATATCTTTATTCAAGTAGGCATTTACACGCACTTTTGAATAGTCAATTATTACAATACAAAAAAAGGTCAGTGTAGTCAGTCCGTAAGTAAACTACCACCGGCTCGGAATGCTGCTGTTGAGAAGAGCCGGCCAGAAACTCAACAGTTGCTCTTTTCAAAAGAAATATAACAATCTTAGGTGATGTACATTATAATATAAATCCTGCAAATTAAATTTAAAAATAAAAATGTCGTATTTCTGTCTCGATAGTGTTAAATTGTTTTGGCACAACATTGACGAGATGAACCTCTCATATAATAGGTAGTTACAGTTATAGGAGATTAAACTCCGATTTTCTCAGTTTACAATATTGAAGTAATAACGTTAATAAAATTAATGTATTTATAAGTTTAAACTCAATTTTCAGTTTACATTTTTTTTCACAAATCTGAAAAAATGTAATCCATATTGTTCAATGTTTAGAAATAAAATGTCCGTAAAACAATTCTACCAACCTAACCCAACTAAGAAGTTTCAGTATTAATATTAACAATTATATGAGTTTCTTTGTCATTTGTCACACAAGTAACATTATGTACGTTTATAGAAACTCAAATACTAAACTAAAATAGAATGTAATAAAATAATAATAAAAAATAATGTCAAAGTATTATTAATATAATTATAATTTATTAAAACCTCATCCCTGACAGCGCCATCTTTTATCATTTTGCAAAATCATTTTTTAATTACAACCAAGCAACATGTATGTGATCGAAGGCACGTACTCCATCGGAACATAAAAATAATTTAACCGATAAGGGAAATCGTAAAAAATATCCAATACGACTTAAAATTCTTGATTTGATAACTAATCAACTGATAATATGTAGGTAAATTACGTACTAGTCAGCTTGAGGAAGTAATGCGCAAAACGTCACAGAACCGTTATGGCGGGAAAATATACGCCAAAACTTACAATTTAATTTATGCTGTATGGCTTTGAACCTTTATCTGTCTTTTGGTGAACTTTATGAAGAATATCAAAAATGACATTTATTCTTTTTACCAAGAAGGTAAGGTTATGTATGATGTTCGTAAATGTACATTTCATTTTATTTAAGTTTCAAAAAGATTTAAAACGACTCGTGTTGAACTTTATATTAAATGTTTATTTTTTTTATTAGTTTCTATATTATTACGTTTTAGGTAAACATCTTTACAATGGCTGATTAACAAAAAAACAAACATCTTAAATACGACTTAGAATCTTTTATAATTAATATCACGTTAAGCCATGTATCCATGGCAACGGAGTACAAACAAAATTCCCGCCAAGAATAAGTACTGTCATTACAACTACATATTTTATAGGAGAATTCCCGCCAAGAATAGTTAGTAGGTACTATTAATACAAGTACATATTTTGTTTTGCATAAATTCTCCTTTTTTATTACCTAATAGTGATATTTTCATAAAGTATTCATTGCGTATATATTTTTTAATCATTCATAAATAAATTGAATAAAATTATTTTCTTAATCGACGCACAATATTTCAACTCAAATCAAAAGCCCTCAATCCTCAACTACGTACTTCAATTCTTAACATTTTGAACAACAAATCCATTATAACAATGACATCACACAATTATGCTCCTAATTACGTTATGATAAAGCTCATATTTGCGGAATACGTTTTTTAAATAAAACGTTCCAAAAGTAGTTTATACAAATCGTTAGAATCTATATAAATATTGTATTAAGGAATAACGGTCTTTATATTATTGGAAATAAAGGTTATATTCCTTTGGATGAATATGTAATAAGGGCTACAAGTAGTCAATATCCCATTTAGACAATAAAGTGTAGTGCACTCTATCTGACCCAGAGCAATGAAGTCAATCGCGCATTTCCGATAGAGATGTGTTATGTCAGATGTCGATAAATTTAAAATTATCGATTTTGTTGTTTTTTTTTAATTTATAAGAATATTTTTGATTCGATGGATATATCAAATAGTAACATAAAACCACCACAATATAAGGGTGATTTTTTTGTTTATCCGTTTATTCATCACTCTTATATCTGGAACTACAAACCTTATTCAATGAAAACTTTCACATGACACATCTCTATTCTATCAAGGTTATAGGATATAACATAAGATTACTTTTAGAATGGCTTCTTTACTTGTAAGAGTTTATCATTGACTACCTTTGGAAATAGTTTTATAAAATGGTTTCTATAACAAAAATAACAAGAACACGGATAATGTTATTTGTTCCCGAGATTCAATTAACATTACGGAACCAGTGAGTTTTGTTTTACGCAGACAGAGTCGCGGGATCCACCTAGCTTGTATTAAACAACAATATAGTGAATACAGACAGTTTTTAATTTTATACTATCATAATAAGGCTTTTTATATACAACTTATTATATATCAACATAGTAGGCAATAGATATAAAGTACTATATACATATACATATACATGTCCTTGTGTTAGTAACACACACACACACATACATACACACTCAATAATCTCTGTGACGTCACTCGGTCAAACACATGATAAAATGATTGACTAACTCATTGACTACTAATATAATAACACACTACTGACTGTACTTATTACACTTAAACAATAAACAAATTAAAGAAATATAGTATTTTAACTTTTATTTATAGACGAGTCAAAAAGGCGTGGTGAAACAACGAATGACACCTCAACATCTTATCAATGCAATTATTATAATATTCGTAATTTGATAAGTCGTGTAAGTACAGAGTACAATCTAATTAGTTCAACCTTGAACGCCTTAATTATATACTCAGTTGTAGCTTACGTTACTTGCTTTTAACACTAAACCTACCAGTACCGGTCAAATTGACCGTTCTTAAACTTTTGTAAAACTTACACAATTTTAAACGTTATAATATCGTTATCAAACTACATGACAATTCTTAGAATATGCATATAATATTTTCTACACTCTTTACTTTTAGTTACATATTTCCATTATTACCTGCGTTATATAATAAAATAACTTTTAATTACCGTTCAATTTGACGGCGTGCGGTAGGAACAGGCACACAAGAATTGTCGGTAGGTTCAGTGTTAAATATAATTGTAATTTACTTGTTATATGGACTTACTTAAATTTTATTCTAAAACTAACAAAATAACTCCCTACCAGATAAATAGTAAATAAATAATAATCTATATTTTTAATAGTGTTGTCCGAAACCAGATATGGTATTCGATATATAAAGGATCAAGGTAGGATTAATCGCTAAAATAGTATTCATATACCATGTTAGTGACAAATTTATAATAATACACAATAAATATAAAATAATATTTCTATCGATAACTAGCAGGCACATCACTATCAGTGGGTGCGGCGGAAGTGCGTATGAGTGTGTCGCCAGCCGGATGTGAATTAAATCTTAAGTTGTAAGGGTCAATAGATTGATCTGTTGGTTACTTGAACGGAATTGAAAACAAAATGGACGCCATTATCTTGTTTGTTGACTCGTCAAATACATTATTACATATTTGAAATAAAATCAGACAAATACGAGTTTAAATTCTTGATAGAAACAAAAATACAAAATACCACTCTTAGCATGTGTAATTTCTGGCGATAATTTTTTTTTTTTGACCATCGAAATAAAAAATATGACATCCAGCTGTATTTATTTAATTAAAAAAAAATATTTATTGCATTATTTTCTTTTTAATAAATGCAAAGCAACAATCCTTCGTATAGAGAAATTAGCAATCCCAGAATTGGCAAAAAGTTGTCAAAAGTCATATAATATTATCGTATAATAACTTTATAATGTTACATAAAACAAATGAAACAAAAAACGAAAATGTTTTAATACTATTATATATTACGTTCTTATCGAAATATCTTTCAATAAATAAAATAAAAAATATACATTCGCCCGCAATTATCAAAACGCGACGCGATAAAAAACTCAATAAAATGTCGGCAAACTGACGCTATAAAGGACCTTTCTATTTAAAATATGGTAAAATGTGGTTAGTATTCGCAACTTCTACATAATTACAGTGCGTCATAGAAAATGGATGGTAAAATCGTTATAGCCAGACGTCGCGTGTCGCCCTCGTCTCGCCCTTTGATATTATTTGTTTCTAGAAATCGTAATTACAATTTTAAAATAGTTTTTTTTCATTCCCATATTCAAACATGATATTCATTTTTATATTAGATTCCGTGACTTATCGTTTTCATTCTCTATTAATAAATATTTAAATTATTTAATAATAAATATTTAATATTAAAAGATTATACACATTGAATTCAAAATCAATACACCAAAATAATGTTACATGTTTAAAAATAGAACTCTTATGATATTGGTGATACGTTTATAGAACGTCTTATAATTTTGCCACATATTCCATCGGCCCTGTGGCGCAACGGATAACGCGTCTGACTACGGATCAGAAGATTCCAGGTTCGAATCCTGGCAGGGTCGCAATTAATTTTTACTTTTTTATATTTTATTTGTTTATACTATTATATTTATATATTAAATTATTTAATTTATATCATTTTTTAATTTTCATTACTTTGCACCCCAAAAGTTAATCTTGAATAATAAGTATAGCGGCAACTAGCCCCAATGATACAGTCATGGTATTTTCCACATTCCCCTCCAAAGGGTTTAACGGAAAATCCGCAAATTATCCACAACACTGCATAGGCAATTAAAGCTACGAAATGGCCGCCTACAAATCATTTTGACGTTTTAATTAGAAAAAAATATTAACAGTTATTTTTAAAATATATTTTTAAATTTAATTTTATTATCTATTATAACCGCATTTATAAGTTTTTAATTTTTGTGCTTGACTGAATGTGACATAAAAACATTCTTTGAGATCAAGGAAACGTTTAAAACATTTCATTCCTTTTCATTCCATCCATTCATTCAGTGACGCTAACACTAGTCGTATACTCGGATATAATTAATTCTTTTCACTCATTCAAAAGATTTTTATAAAGCTCATTACTGTAAATGAACTTGGTTTTTAATTAAAACTTCTTTAGAAATGTATGCGAGTGTTTTTATAAAAAACTACGTTTTTTTTAGTTCGATTTTAACTATTTATTTTCCTAATATGAAATTAGTATAAAAAAATAAATACGATTCAGTAGTTTACGTATATTTTAATATGGATTGTAATAAAAAATATATTTCTTCCAAAAGGATGAAACCATGGACATTAAAACCATTAAGATGAGGGTCCTTTGCCTGATTACTTAATGATAGATGGGGTTTAGATTTTTTTAATTTACCTGCTCGGGTGAAGGTAAACGACGATTTTCATTATAAACACATAAAAAACAGTTTTAAAACGGATATTTCTTGTATGTTATATTAGTTTCTTATCCAATTTTTACATGGAATTTCTTTTTTTTTTTATTTTAATTTGAACGAATCTCGGGATATTTTATAATCATTGTTGGCACTGGAATCGTGTTTTCGCTTACTTTTTTGAAAATATTTTTATTTTGCGACTTTTTTGTCGTAAGTCGCAACCAGATGGCGCAATATATCGTTTTACGTACAATTATATATATTTATAATAGTTACATATTTAACTAAATTTTCTTCAATGCATTTTTTTAAAAGAACAAAGTATTGGATGCTGCTGGGCTGATTTGGTGATTTTTTTGCGTATGAATGGGTTCCTATATAACATTGAATGTATGGATTTTTTATTTATATCGTCATATTACAGGATTTTTTTAATATATTCAGTCAGTCAAGTCATTATCCATATATTTTGATAAGCATTTCAAAACCTACATTTAATTGTCGCTTCAGTTCATTTTAAGATAACTAACGCCATCTAGTACAAGATTTGAAAAATTAATTTCTTGTCAATTTGTAATCGATAAGAAGAATAGTGTATTTAATAATTTATTTATCTATTTTAATAATCGTCAATTGTATCATTATTATTTATTTATTTTCAATATTTTAATATAAAAGTGAGGTTTAAAATATGTATTTATCGGAATAAAATATAGACTAACCTTTATCCTTCGAAGTCTCACTCCTTGTCGAAAACTACACTAATAAATAAACATAAATTCTAATAGATACAGGATATGCAATCACAACGCCGTATAGAAAATCAAAACCGAGAAGAACACAACACTATTTTATGCTAACAATCCAACCATTCACTTCAACACCACACACTCGATAAGATAAATATTTATTGTAAAACCTCTTTGGTTTTTAATCTGTCAAATCACAATGCCGACGCGAGACCACCCTCGGCGTTTGACAGCTGACTGCCGCAAAAAAAATGCAGAGGTTCCCGCGCATGCGCCCTGCAATAGAATGAGCAGATAATCAGATGGGGTAAGATGTATGATTTTAGAGATTCTTTTCATTAGGTTCAGATAAGTTTTATTTGTGAGTTTTATTAATATTCGTATGAATATTGTGTAACATGTGAATATTTAAGTAAAAAAATAAAGTATTGTAATTGTATTATATCAGGTCTGTATATGTTAAAGGTTCATAAAAATATCTAAAAATATTATTGTAGTTATTTAATACATTATTGTACTTTTTAATCATAATACACATAAAAGTTAAAGTTTTATTGATATTTTTTATCACAAGATATTAGTCTTAGCGTTTTTTATATCAAATGATTGAATAATTCTCACCTTCCTATCAATGTACACGTGTATTTACCACGGTTTACTTTCGACAGCAGCTATTATTAATTCCAAATTATTAACAAATGACAACTTTAAGACGTAACAAGTTCGTAATATGAATTGATAAAACCACAGAAATTAATAATTCGATATTTTAATGTTACACAAGTTTGCATAAAAAGGTGACACCTACATTTTTTTTAATTCAGCCTGCACTAAACAAGGCAAACGCATATACACATCGTGACTTCACGACTCAATTGTTCCTTAAACTAATTAAAGTACATCACACACGCCCTTAACGACAATCATGTTGCACTTCAAACGACTCCCACTACCGGAAATAAAGATTAGCATACAATAACTATTTTATTGAGCGAAGCGAACGAAGTGAGCGGAGCGTTTTACTGGAGACTTTTTGCATTCTTTGTCACGAATTGGCTCAAAAACTACTTGACGGAAAATTATGAAACTTTGTAAACAAAAAGACACACAGTCAGTGATGGTTCTTAAAAAAAAATTTTTGAAAAATGTCAAAAAAAATAATTTTTTTTTATATCATGTCAAAAAGTGATATCCCATTGAAGTCAATGGGAAACGATGAGTGAATACAATTGGCTCGCTTCGCTCAATATGCAAACGTCAACCCAGATTTCGCGAGCGCAGCGAGTCGAAATTAAGGGGTTTGTTGGCGCCCCTAGTATTAATAATAAGGGTGATATTACCATAGCAGGTCATAGTTCGTGATATGTCATAGACAATATACGACAGGTAGAGTGCAGTGCGACAAGCTATTGTCTTTGATTGTTTAGTTTCAGTTGAAATGAGGTTACATTAATATTGAATTGTGTTTTAGTAGGTGGTAACAAAGATTTATTACTACTTAGTGAAATTATTTCATATTCACTAAACTTAGAGTAGTTTTGTATTTAGAATAAGATCTACAGATTAATTTGAGCATCTGCAAGTCATTATTAACTAACATATCTTAATTAAAAGGAGTATTCGTTAGATTGAAAAATGTTTATTAAGACTACAGACACTGGCCGATAAGAATACTGTTTATTTGTATAGAAAAAAAAGGAAATATACAAGGTGTCAAAAACGCGTAAGATGTCAAATTGATGTTATTAATAAATGATGATAGTTGAATACCATTGAAAGTGAATTCGAATGTTATTTTGTAATTTCAACATGTAAATAATATATACATTTTAAACGAGTCGAACAATTCAACTAATTCGGTCTGTTAAAAAACGTATCTTACATAACCCTGAAGTCACGTTTAATTAAAAATAACGACTGCTAATGAACGATTGTCGACGATTCTTTAAAAATGCCGCCTTATCTTCACCATCTCATGATTACATCTGTGTATATAGGTTTGTTAATTTCCACGCCTCTGTCGTGGTTTTTGCTCGTTAAATTTCATTGGTTCATTGTTTAATTACTTATATTATTTGAATTATCGCGAGGCGACAAAAAATTATATAGGTACATTAAAATGGCGAACGTGTTTCGTGAAAGCTATCTGTTATGAAGTTGGTAAGATTTGACTTCTGTGGTTCCGGTAAAGAAGTTTGAAATTAATATTATATTATACATATTTAAATTTTATTATATATTACCTTCATAAATAAATATATTTTATAATAGTTTGTGTTTTAAATAAAGTGAAACTTTTATATGTTTTATATGTTTTTGTTACCACCCGGCCCAGGGGAAATCTAAGAGGGTTATGGAACTTGGCGTGACTTCGCTAGTATACCCGAAGATAACTAATGGGAGTCGACGCCATATATCGATTCATCCACGTTTTTCTATTAAACCACCTCAAAATTTTATACTTTCTTTTTTTTCACACAGACCATCCCAGTCTTCGGTCGTCTTCTTTTTAAAAGTCTATTTATACTTAAAACTTTTCTTGGTATGTGCTATCCAACCCAGTCACGTGATCATACCGCGATAAAATATTAGTTATATTACTAGTGCTACTTTAAAATGTAATAAAAAAAGAAATTACTATGCAAAAGCTATTTCTTCTCATCATCCTACACTTACATCTCAGCGTTTCAGTCACATGCACTTGACTTTCATGTATTCTTTTTTTTTTTGATAACGTAAAATTCTGATCCAACATGGCCGGCTGTTTGACTATTTTATTAAAATTCCCCTCCACTCCAAGGGCCAAATGGAAATTCTGTCTACCGCCATCACATCCACGCTGCGTGACTTATTTCTCTATCGATCCTTGAATGAGCGAGCCCAAGTTCCTTAAAGTCGGAATACACTTTCAATCGCATAACATGTACATATTAAATTTTTCTTCTACTGATATCACAACACGTATCCCTATAAAAATCTCTCGTAAGTCCGCTATCAAAAGACTGCACAGATTAACTTACTTAATAGAAGACCTTTCTCTCTCAGCTCCTACCACAAAATCAATAGGGTTAGTGCTAGGTGCTACCACAGACTTAATTATTACTGATACAGTTAGTTTACTGTAGATAAAATCCATTATGATGAGTGAAAGAGACGACATTATATTTCATTTGAGTTCTCATCTCTACCCTTCCCACCATTCCCAGAGCTGCTGCATGCAGCTCACGCAGACCCCAAGTTTGCCCGAAACTAGTCTGATAAAATGTAATATAATTCATGAGTACCCATGTCAGCAAGGCACAGCCAAAGGTTTTGGGAAGAGTCATTAAAAAACCGCTCCCCCCTCCCTAATATCAAAAAGAGTATTTTTTGTAGATACAGTTGTATAATTTATATAATAATATTACATTTTCGTATTTACAGGGTTTGCCAATTTGACGTTTACAATTTTGGGGGCTGTGACCCCAGGACCCTTTGTACATGTAATCAAAGTATTGGTTAAGTTGTTTTAGTGTTGGTAAAAAGTAAATGAAACACTTTTTATATGTATATAAATATATATATATTCTTAATAACTAATGAAACATACTAACAATCATATAATCTTTGTATTGTGCTCGTTATTATACAAAAATTATTGAATTAAAAACTTTGTAGTAAATTTTGCATTAATATTGATTTTTTTTTTATAATTTTGGCAATTCTTTTAATTTGAATATAATTTGTTAATAAATATTTCATTTGATCAAATTACAATAACATTTATTTTTTCTTGAAAGTAAAAAAAAAATATTGATCATTTTTCACTTAAATATTAGTTTCAGTATTTGAAACAATGATTTTATTTTACATATTTGATGTGATATTTTCAAGTCAGTGCTTCATGTGCACGTAAGTGTCCTTATCATTCCACCAATACCTGGAACAAACAGAATTAATTTATTATTAGCGAACGAAGAATTTCGTTATTTTGATAAGCAAGAATAATATATAGGAATTAATGTAATCCAAGATTAGAAACAACCTTAGATAGCCTACTAATTCAATCCACAGGATGGATGCCGACACTGAATTGTCGAAAAAAAGATCGTAATATCAAACTTAAGTAACATATATTAGATCAAGATTGATTATTGATTTCAAATGAAATAAATGAATAAATAATTTTAATGAAAGAAATGTAATATTTTCGTAAGGTCCGCTAGATGGCACTGATAACAAATAACTTGCATTGCTTCCGTTGTTTAACAAATGGCGTTGTCTATAAACTCGACTTCTCAATAATAGATGGCGTTGTTACAAACCTATCGAAACAATGAAGCAACTCAAAGCACACTTCAGCCATTATGAGCGCTATCACCATCCACTCGAGGCGCACGTGATGTCGGTCGGCCGCCCAGCTCGATAACAACTCCAGGAGCTCCACGCAATGGGAGAGCCGCTCGTTCAAAACCTAAGGAATATTGAAGTAATTTTACTGTTTATATATCAATGAAAAATATAAGATTTACAGTACAGTGAAATACATATAAAACATCCTATACAATTTTTTTTTTAATCCTATAAATATTTATTTTTATTAATGTTATTTGCTTGCTATTATTTTTTTTAAATAAACACTTAAAGACAATGTACTAATTAATTACTTATTAGTACCGATGTTTATATTGGTTAGTATTTAGAAGTCTATTATTGACATATCTTCCTCACCCGTGTTCGTCTTGGTATAGTGAAGTAGCTCACGGTGTGTGAGTAGAGCCGTTCAAGGCCTTCCTCCTCCCAATAGAAGTCAGGTGTATCCAATAGATCTGACTCCACATTGAGCTGGTGACGGAGAGAGAACAACTCACCCAGCTTTCTTACTAACTGTAAAGGGATTAATAATTCATTCATGGGTTAGTAAGAAACAGTCTTAAAATTATGAATTAATCCCTAATATTTTTCTTTAGTCTAATTTTCTTCACCTAACATTTAATACAATATTAAAGACGGCTCCATGACTTCATCGTTTTACATAACATGTAACATTGTAATGTACACACCACTTGTTTGTCGGCGTGTGCGACTCCGTCCCGCTCCATGGTGAGGGAGTGAGCTCGCACGTCCGCGGCGAGCGCGCCCAGCCGGGACTCCCACGCTCCCAGCCGCGCCGACTGCGCCATGGCGTGGCTGCAAGTTTAATCAACACTAAAGATTTCATTCAATATTTATAATTGTTATAACTTATTTGTGTTTAAATAACATCTCATATTAATCTTGGATATATTGGGTTGTGATGTGTTAAAGGGTCTTACTTTTTGTTAATATCTAGAAATGTCTACTATTTTAACACTAAACCTACCAAGTACCGGTCAAATTGACCGTTCTTAAACTTTTGTAAAACTTACACTTTTTTAAATGTTATAATATCGTTATCAAACTACATGACAATTCTTAGAATATGCATATAATATTTTCTACACTCTTTACTTTTAGTTATATCCATTATTACCTGCCATATATAATAAAATAACTTTTAATTACCGGTCAATTTGACAGCATGCGGTAGGAACAGGTATACAAGAATTGTCGGTAGGTTTAGTGTTAAATAAGATCATTTTTATAAGATTTATTTGAAATATAAATTCATACCTGAAAGTGTATCTCTCTAATGAATTATCAGACTTTGGCACTAGAACAAAGCAAGAGTCTTGCAGTGAACACTTCTTCCTGTAAACAAATAAGATAATTATAATTCACTTTAGAGAGATCATTGCAGCTTTTGATGAAGAGCAAGTTATTTTAAAAAATATATAAACATTTAAATATAAATTTTTCTTACGCATTTGTTTGATAGTGGTATGTCATAACTTCACTTTCCTTTTTGACCACATCATTCGGATAACTGTCCACTTCAAATCTATTGACAAAAATAATTAATTTAACAACATCTTTTATAAAGTTTATTATTCATTTCTGTTGCTTACAAGCAATATTATCAATTGACATTGTAATCATACTTTAGGCTGTAGCATCCAGTCAGACTGGTTGTTAAAGCCTAAAGTGAATTAAATGTAAGGTGGCTAGGACTGTTTAAAGTTAATATATTTAGAGTTAATGATACACTCAACTTACGGCTTAATAAAATCTAACACATTGTTCGCTTCAAGCTCTGTGCAATTCCAAAACACTACAGCTCCTTCTTGAAAGAATATTATCTCCCGAGGTTCATCTCCTATACAATATACTGCCCGGGCGACCACCACATCACCTAAATCATGAGCATTTAATCTGTGAACATTGAATACAACATACTCTTATACTTTTCCTCAGTGTAAATCAATCTTTAACTGCAAGAAGACTCTATTATGATGAAAAAATCTAAATGTAGTATTTTAAATTTCTAGGGTACCTATTTATTTACTTTCATTTACTGCTTATTAACTTTTATCGGTTAATTTATAGACGTATTAAACAACATTTCGTCATAATTATTACAATTATATTTCAACTTTATATCTTACGTTCCCGGTTCATACAACTTCTGATGCACTAGTCCTTGTCTCAAGGCCTTCAAGTCATATGAGTTTGCTGTGGCATAAGCCATAGTCAAATAATGACCTTCTTTATGCGAAACATCCTCAAGTAATGTTTTCTTATGAACAGTTTTCTTTTTCAACGGCAAACTCGTATTATCCAATGCCATAGACGTGGGTAATATTGTGTCGGTAGTGTAATTTCGAAAAAACTGTTGTCGAATGCGAAACGTATCATTTTTATTAAATTGAAATTTTGTTTTCGCGGACGAAAAATCGCTTAAGGAATTACAAAAAACTTTTTTTACAGATATATTACGTAAAGACGCTGTAACCAATCTTGATATAAACACACTCATACCGAAATGAAGCAACGTTTCATTTATAAATTATGTTTTTATATAATTTGCAAAACACTTGCTTAATGCTTAGCCTAAAGTTTTTTCTTTAGAGCTTATCTGTCAGTGTCTTAGGTCAAAAGTCAATATTTTTATTTTGAAATTACGTTCATAAAATTATAAAAAAAATGGGCAAAGATTCTAAGCCATGCAGCTTATACAAGTACAAAGTGAATGCTATTCTGTCTACGTATATATTTAAGTCCTTTTATTTCTTTTTAACTACTATTTTATTCGGTATCATAGAAATAATTAATGCCGGAAATTATTAATAAATATTACTGATGGGGGTTATTGTTGCTAATAACATGGAAATATTTCAAGAATAGTGAACTGATTAACTTATTCAAAATATTTATATTATAATATAAATATTAAAAAAGGTTTATCAGGATGGAGGGTAGATCCCTGGTACTCTTTGGTTATTATCCCGCAGACTTATTTCTTAATTTAAATAAAATAAGATGAACGTTTATATTTAAAAATTAGATTAAGGAGAAATAAATAAAAATCAGCAGAAGGAACATCACTACCCAATCTGAAATATAGTCTCAGCGATGGTGGGTGGTTGAAGATGCAAGTTTAAATATTAAAATATTTTACTATTGAAGATTCCAATTCAGTTTATAATGGCCGTTGTAAACGTTATTACTATTTGTGCACAAATCGACATAAAATCACTGTAGCTAAAAAGCATAATAATTTATTGCATATAAAATAATATTTAATAGTCAGTTGGTACAGTGCGACCGTAAATCTTAAAGAAACTTTTTAGTTCAAAGATATGTTACCTACTAGACCAAATTAACACAAAACTACTGCGACTTCATAGTATATAACAATATTTTATAATTTATTTTTATCTATTATAGACAAAATTTAAGAAATATATTACAAAAAATAAAACACGAGAAGGAATAAATATTAGTTTATTATAATATATCGAGTATTGGTGTCCTACATGACTACAGTGCTGCCATCTTCTTCCGTGAAGAGTATCTTTAGCTTTCGGGCCAGCTGAAACCCGACGCGTCTGGCGCGTGTCTTGGGGCCCCAGGAGCGACAGACATCCACCTCCGATACACTCTCCGCTCCCGTGGGGGTCATCAGACACTGGTCAATACATTCATATACATATTGGCGTTTTTGTTGATTTTATTATTATTTATTATTTTTATTATATAATTTGAAACTTGAGTATTTGTAAAATTGAGAGTGCTAACTGTATATATACCCATTTAAAAACATTAAAAAATAATTATTAATTAAATCAAGTAATAAAATAGTGGTCGTTAAATTACGTAAGACATTTTGGAGAGGGGGGGGGGGGTTTATACTATTAATTCTTACTACACTAAGGGGAATGGATTATCTGGTCTTACATAAAATTTTTACAATATCGGATACACCATTTATATTTATTTATTTACTTTGCTTCACGCCATATCCCTTGCGGGGTAGCCAGAGACGACGGAGCGCCAAACGCTACGGTCCCTGCATACCTCTTTCGCCTCGGCCACAGACATCAACCTCTTCATACATGCCCTCCGGGGGGTCCTCATGCTTTTTACGTGACCTTCCTAGAGTATCATACATACTGTGTTTTCGAAGGTCACTTGAGGCCTCCCCGTCTCTTTTACCGCTCACTTTTCCTATATAAATCTTTTTTACCATTCTTTTATCACTCATCCGTTCAACGTGCCCAAACCACCTGAGCACGTTCTTCTTTATCCTCACCGTGACATCTTCGCTAGTACCTGCCATTCTGTGGATTTCTTCATTGCGAATTCGACCCGCAAAACCGACTCCGCATATTCTGCGAAGAGATCGCATCTCCACAGCATTCATCTTTCTTACATTCTTCTTCTGTGTTACCTACGTTTGGCTGCCGTATAACAAAGTCGGTAGCAAAACTGCATTGTGTACAGCCAAACGTGCAACTATGCTGACGTTTCGCCGTCTCAACAATGCAGCCAAAGCACCGTTAACTCCGTTACCGGCAGCAATACGCCTTTCCACATCCATTTTGTATCTTCCCTCTCTGCTAAACATACTTCCCAAATATACCGCTTCATTCACTTGTTCTATTATCTTACCATTCACGGTGATCTTACATTCTGTTCTTTCTTCATTTCTTTCAAATATCAGAACCTTCGTCTTATCTACATGCAGATTTAGACCATTAATTTTACACCCATCTTTCAGAGTGGTGACCAATGCCTGCAAATTGCATTCTGATGATGCAATGAGCACTGCATCATCTGCATATAGCAAGCAACTGACCTTAAGGTCACCTACTTTCACTCCCATTTCACTGTCTGTCTTTCACGCCTTGGAGACAACTATCCAAATACAAATTGAACAACCCAGCTGACATAGCGCAACCTTGCTTAACACCCGATTAGATGTCAAACCAGGGCGACATGTCAGCTCCTAGTCGCACACAGGTTGAGTGATCTCGGTAAAGAGACTTAACAGCCCGTAGCAAGGGTCCGTTCACATTGTATCGGGGCAGTATGCACACACACACACACACACACACAATTCACACACACACACACTAGATACACTAGACTGAGTCTAAACCGTGATGAATTAATGCGATTAATATTATTATAATATTATATAGCAAGTTAATAAGGTTTATAATAGTAATAACAATACTTTATTGATAATTTTTTTTAATGAAGTTTATGTTATATATTATAGATTTCATATAAAACATCTCATTACGGGGAGGGGAGATATTATAATCTTATGAAATCTCACAATGGGGGGAGGGGATCAAATTAGGCTCTAAAACCTGACTTAAGTAATGTAGAAGTGTAAGTGTTATAGCGAGTTGTTTGATGTCGGTACCTCGTAGAGGGCGCGCGGGGAGCGGTACTCGGCGCAGAGCGCGCGAGCCGTCTCCAGGCTGAACTTGGGCAGGATGGAAAGCATCTTCTGCCACATAAGAGCCAGACCCGCACCTGTTCACATCATCACATCATCATCAATCACAATAGTGAACTGTAAGAATCCGCGCATATTTCGTAAAGTTCATTTTTTTTTTTTTTAAACTATGGATACGTTGAAAGCACTCCTGCTTATACGTTATGCTTATATAAAAAACTTTTTAAAAGATCAGACTTTTTGCTGTATATAGGTAGGTATATGTATGTAAAGGTCATATATCTATAATTTTTTTTTAATTATGTATATACTTATGACCACTTTTGTAATATATATTGAAACAAAAAGCGGCTTTCTCTTTTCTCCCTGTCTCTTTCTATCATGTAACCTCAACACACCATACCTTTGCAGACACGTGGAAATTTTGTGAAGACGCATTTTTTATTTGTGTTTTTGTATTAGATGATAAGTGAATATTATTTTATTATTGGAATTAAGTTTTGAAAAATTTAAACTGCAGCAAATGTGTGTAATATACACATTTAGAAAATTATTGTATAACTTGATACAAGTATTTACTGTTAAATATACGTTATTTGAGTGTTTACTATTTATTTTACTATTTAAAATATAGTGACAATAGTGAAATCATATGTTCAGAGTTCCAAAGTGTATGGAAAGCACAAATGTCAGAGTGCAAAATGAAACCGAAAACTAATGATCAGTGCCTAAAAAAAAAAAGAATGGGTTCAATGACCGGATAACTATTTTAACACAAACCTCATTTCTGAATACATACAATTAGCTTCTAGCGAATATTTGTTTTTCCTACAAACTATTATTCTCTAAAAAATTACCAGTAATAAACTAAATCCGTACCATCTTTACCGACCCCGACACACTTCTTACTGAAGGCCTTCATGTAGAAATCTGCTTCATCCTGTTCGATGGAAGTTTCTCTCCTGAAAATATATTATTATTAAATATTTTTGGTATATTTAATTCGGAGTCATAATTATCAAAGTGATCAAAGTTCAAACACGTTGATGACAAATTAAATGTATGAAAACTGAAATTGTGTGGTATTATTATGAAAATTTTTATTGTTATTATAAATTATGATTAATTCAATTTTTTTGTATTTTTTTTTTATTCTGTAACTTTATACGTAGTTTTTGATTCTTTAAATTGCAACATCTTTTTCATATTTGAAAGAAATGAAGAAAGAACAGAATGTAAGATCAACGTGAATGGTAAGATAATAGAACAAGTAATGAAGTGGTATATTTGGGAAGTATGTTTAGCAGAGACGGAAGATACGAAATGGATGTGGAAAGGCGTATTGCTGCCGGTAACAGAGTCAATGGTGCTTTGACTGCATTGTTGAGACGACGAAACGTCAGCATAGCTGCACGTTTGGCTGTACACAATGCAGTATTGCTAATGACGCTGTTATACGGCATCCAAACGTGGGTAATACAGAAGAAGAATGTAAGAAAGATGAATGCTGTGAAGATACGATCTCTTTGCAGAATATGCGGAGTCAGTCTAGCTGACCGAATCCGCAATGAAGAGATCCACAGAATGGCAGGTACTAGCGAAGATGTCACGGTGAGAATGAAGAAGAACGTGCTCAGGTGGTTTGCGCAGGTCGAACGAATGAATGATGAAAGAATGGTAAAAAAAGATTTATATAGGAAAAGTGAGCGGTAAGAGAGACAGGGGGAGGCCTCGAGTGACCTTCGAAAACACAGTATCTATGATACTCGAGGAAGGTCACGTAAAAAGCACGAGGACCCCCCGGAGGGCATGCATGAAGAGGTTGATGTCTGGGGCCGAGGCGAAAGAGGTATGCAGGGACCGTAGCGTTTGGCGCTCCGTCGTCTCTGGCTACCCCGCAAGGGATATGGCGTGAAGCTAAATAATAATAATAATAATAATAATCTTTTTAGAAAAAAGGCGGACACGATAATTTTTAACTGTAGACCGGGACTGGGCGACCGGGGCTGGTTGACCAATTTTCAGTTTAAAAGTTAATATTTTTATTGCTTTAATGATTATTTTTGTGAAAAGCAATTCCATTGATAGTGACACTATTCAGCTCTAGAAAGAAATTACAATAAGCTCGATACCTATTAAAACATAGTATATAGGCTTCATTTTATAGAACGGGAAAAACGAGTCAACCTACCCCGTGCCTGGGGCAGGTTGACTTGTCACAAGGGGTAAGTTGACCTAAGAAGTAATGAGTACCAAACTACGAAGGAACAAGATTTAAATACTAAAGTAAATGCAATCATCATTTTTAAGAACATCTTCAGCAACATTAAACACCGTTAAGAACCTATTGGTCCACCTCCAGTCTAAAATATCTATCAAAGAGATAGTCCTTTAGTCTAAAATAGTCAAAATAGTATTTACAGTGAACACGTGGGAAAACGAAGAACGGAAGGACCATATTGCCGAGGCCGAGATAGCAACTGCGACTCTCACCAGCGAAACCTCGGTCAGCAGACGTCATTTTTCCCAATTTTTTGGTGCCAAGATGAGCTATTACTCTATCAGGAATGTGAACCGTTGTCAGTCCTGTTTCATCTACGTTCTAAATATACCCAGGGCTTACATTTAAACGTAGGTAAATGGTTCTTAGGTAATCAAAGAACAACTGCACGTTGTTTTTGTTGAAAGAAGTGGCTCGAAATAGTAGCTTGAGGAGATCGAATAGAGAGAATAGGATGACGTTTAAGCAAACTCCCTACCCAATCTTCATCAGCAATCTGTTTTTTATCCCATGATTAAGGAATAGATTTTTTTTTTTTTTTGCAAATTCATATGCAAATTTTCGGGACTTGTAAGGCGTTAATCCATAATAAACATCATCAGCTCCCTTATGGGCAATTTTCTGATGCATGCTCTTCCCCGTCACTGAACATTTGACTGTTTTTTATGTAGCCAACGCTTTCCAATGTCAATTGAGATCTAGACAGTCCGGGATTGCATTCTTTTTTTTTTCATATTTACTACATGGCGATATTTTATATGGTATAGCAAATTCTTTTGCTGGAATTGATACTTCAGCGAAAATAACTTGTCGACATACTCTCTCCAGTATGTCTTTACGTCGATTTGACTTTCGTTTATAGATTCGCATCGTTCTAAACTGGAAATGTTAGGTTAAGAACAATAATTTTTATACCAATTTATATCTAGTATATCTAAAATTGTATGGGTCAGGTTGACTAGATAGTCAACCAACCCCTTTATAAATGAGTCAACCAGTCCCAAACGACCTAGTAATTTTTAACTACGTGCCTAAACCTTAAAATGGTGTCGTAATTAAAAATAATAAGGAAGCATACAAAGTATTAAGCAGTTTGACAAGCACTCAAAACAAAATGAAAAGAGTTATAACAAATAGAATTAAGTGTCTTATTTTTGAACAATAGGCTCTAGCTGACCAACGGTTTGGGTCTGCTCCGCGGTTTTTCTGATGATTGTGCGCGGGGGAATAATGGATACGCTCACCTAGTCGATCTTTGCAAAAAGTTTGCCTAACTCGCGTTTTTGACAATTAGTCTACCTGCCCCTACAGTCAACCAGCCCCGGTCTCCTCTAATGTTGGCTTCAGATAAAAAAGATACAAAAGACTATAATTACAAAAAGGTTTTATTGCATTAAAGCAATTCAAGCAAAAATTTCAGATACTGCACGGATAATTTAAGAAGGTACTGTAAATATACATATGAGAAGCTGAATAGGAAAATTGAAACTGGAAGGATAATATTAAGCTCGACCCTTAGTGTTGACTTACTTGTATAATGATTTGAATCCTTTATGGAACTGCATCACAGTCGAGATGAGTTCGCTCGGTTCATCTACCTTGATCGCGTCACAATTGATGCTGACCATTAAATCTGTAAATATAAATGTAAAAAAAATTCTTGAAAGACTGAATTTATTTGACATATGAAGTGGCTGTATAATCTAAAGGTCTTTGCCTCTCCCCTTGGGAAGAATTTAAAAACAACAACTCCATTTGTTTTTCAATTCAATCGATAAAGGCCGCTTTAAGCGCTGAAAATATACATTGTCGTACTGCGCTCGACCAGACTGAACTGTGACACTGATTCGTGTGAATCGGTTTTAAATAACTCAAGATGGTATCCAGAGTCAGTGACGTTTCTAGCGTTCAATATGGCGACTGCGATTTGTCTGCTTTTTTTTTTTTTTTTTTTTTTTGTAAATTTAACAAAACACTCGACAATCCGAATTTTGCAGAAATCAACATTAAAGTAAAATATATGGTATTACAATTATTCTATTTACCTACAATGGCCGTTTCAATATCAAACTCTGTTACTACTTGGTAATTCTTGCAAGCTGTCCTGTAATGTGAGGTATATCAATATTAAATAAATTTCTTCCGGTATTATATTATTTTATTTTTTTACTAACTGTTGCCAGCGACTTCGTCTGCTGCTTCAAGTTACATCAAATAAAATTTTGTCAATAACACCACCTATTGGAAAGTTATAGAACTTGGAAGCGAGTTAAGTTCTTTATACGTAAAAACCTAAAATTCGATTATGTGAGACAAAAACTATCTTTTAAGTTGTACAAACAATAGTTATCTACAAAATTTAATTGAAATCAGTTCAGTGGTTTCAAATATATGCACAGACGAACATCGTGACACGGTATTTTTATATACAGGGTGTTTTGTAGAGGGTCCGACAAACGAAGTGAGCGTGTTTAGGTACCTATTTAGAGAATACAAGTTGGCCAAAAAAAATCCCTGACCTCCTATTTTTTTGTAAATTTTTCGTTTTTCACCAAAATTGTTGTTGTTGTTGTTGTTTTCTACAAAAACTACTACAATCATAAATTAAACTCCGTTATGTCTTCACAGAAAGAATCCACAAAGCAACAGCAACAACAGTAAAAGTAAACAACGGATGACAGTCAACAACGGTAACAGTTCAACAAATCAACGGAAAAACAGAACAGAAAAACAAATAAGTATTACGAATCGTACACGCGTCAAACAGTAATAGCAGTCAAAGCTCGACTAAATACTTACACATTTTATTGTTTAGATAGTCGGTAACCTTGGCGTTACCACGACGCCTCTGTATTCTTTGAGAGACAGAGAAAAAAGAACTTATAACAATAGTTTTATACCTGCTCGTCGTATTTGGTCCCTGACTTTACGTAGATGATACATACCTTGAATCTTAATTTTACTCAACAAGCCGAGAATGAAGAACTTTTTTAATGCATACTACCTCCAGAATCGCTAGTGTTTTTTTTTAAAAATCATTGTGAAAGTTTAACTTAGATGTCAAGTTTAAACTTATTTTTTCACTTTATGAGCTCTACATCAGTTGGGTAGTTCAGATTGTACCTAATTTTGCTTTTCGTAGCTTAAGCATGCATTTGAGACTAAAATTACATGAAAACATCCAGTCTAAAATGGATTTTAGAAATGTTATTTAAGTGATTAGATACAATTTCGGTGAAAAACGAAAAAATTACAAAAAAAATCTTAAAAAATAAATAGGAGGTAGGGATTTTTTTTTGGCCAACTTGTATTCTTTAAATAGGTACCTAAACACGCTCACTTCGTTTGTCGGACCCTCTACAAAACACCCTGTATATAACGACACATATTTTATTAAGTTTCATTGTTAACCTAAAGTACTCCTTATATCCAAACAACACAACACTTAGTTTGCAGCAGGCGATGGCTTCCATTATATTCACGTGCTCTACTAGCGTCCCCCCCCTGATGCGATTCGTCGCATCGTCCATCTCGCACACGAACAGGCCTTTGGGACAACGCACCTCGGGGGGAGACACCTCCAGCTGGGGGAGGAGGGGGGGGAGGGCTCAATATGATATTAAAGAATAAACATAAATTTTCAATCTTTTGATGGAATATCAACTAATGTGAATTTTATAAACTATTACTAATTTCCACTAAAAAAATGGCGGATTTAACGAATGTACTTAAAAGGTGTTAATAAAAAGGGTCATTCTTCATGAATATCTAAACACTTTTTTAAGTATATATTAGTACAGATTTATGAATAGCACCTGCAGACAGCTAAATATTTTTAAGAGGCACTATAGATAACCTTAATTTTTTTTTTTAAATCTATCCAGTAGTTCCTGAGATGTGTGTACAAAAACAAATAAACAAACAATGTCATCGAGTGTAAGATAAGGCTGGTGTGTACGGTGCCGTGCTCGCTGGTGAAATGGCCGCCGCCGGCATTGACCCACAGCAGCAGGCCGGTCCCGAGCAGCTTGGTGTCGCGCCGCATGCGCAGACTCGGTCCGGCCTCCTCCATCAACCCAGACATGTACCACTTGTCCTGGAGCTCGGGGTCTATGTCTATTGACAGCTGAAAACATAAACATATATTTAGCTTTTTATATTTGTCCCTCTCTGTCCCATTGGTATTTATTAGCAATGTTCAACCCTACTCAATGATGATCCACTTGTCCTGGAGCTTGGTGTCTATGTCTATAGACAGCTGGAAAATATTGAGTTTATTATTATATTTGTCCCTTTCTGTACTATTGGTCCATTAATCAAATAATTTTTTGAGCAACTTTAAAACTTCATGAAGATATATTTTTAATTTGTAGGTGCCTCTACAAAAAATATTTTTTTATATAAATTATATATATGGGAGTAGTAGAGCCTCGCTGGTAACAGTGTAAATGGGGACTCGACCGGGGAAGTAGCTCCCTCTCAAAGAAAATCGGCGTCAAGTAGCAGTATTGATACTGCTGCGTTTCGTTCGGTGATTGAAGAGTTCCGGACGCCCAATAGATGCAAGGATGGCATCGGCTGCAGTAAATGTGGGACCAGTAGATTATCCGTGGAATCATTATGTGAGTGGTGTGAGTTGACCCGGCGGACCGGAAGACGTGAAGAAACTGTGGTGCCGCTGGCTGCCTGGGGCATAGTACAACACAATGACAACTATATACGTGTCTCTAGCGATCCTACACCGGAGATTTTGACACAACTCAACTCTTCGACCACCTGAATCAGGTTGCAGACAAAGCGCAGGAGCGATTTCCGAACGCCAAATTGGTATGTCTAGAAAACTTTAATGCCAATGACCATGCAGGACGAATGTCCATGCATTCGCTCTCACGCACGACCTGAGAGAAATTGGTACTCTAGCCCACCAGAATATCCAACGTGTTAGGTGAAGCGCCCTCTTTTCTAAACCTACTGCTGACGAGTCAGCCAGCCCAGTATAGTGTATCGGTGCCTGCCCCTCTGGGTACCTCTGATCACTGTTTGGTGTATGTTTCAGTGCCTTGTGTCGCCCCTCCACGACCCATAGCGATAAAGCGACGACTCTGGCACTATTCATCAGCAGACTGGGATGTTATGCGAGACTATTTCGTATTCGTCCCATGGGCCCCTCGCTGCTTTGAAAACAGGGATCTGTCGGAGTCGGAATGTGTCTGCCATGGTTGGAGAAATCAGTTTGGGTATGGAGTATTACATTCCGTACATCGAGGTCACCAACCCAAGCACAGCTCGTCCCTGGTTCAATTGTGAATGCGCTGATGTAGTTGAAAAAAAAAACAGTTAGCGTACAGCGCTTGGATCAAAGCACGGTTACCCAGACATTGTTCTCCTAATAGGTGCCGGAGGCTTGGAGGGGCGAATATTCAACCGATCCCCACCCAAAAGGGGATCGGTCTGATCCAGCAAATTATCGTCCAATAGCCATCACTTCAGTTCTCTCGAAGGTGCTCGAGTGGATCATCAATAAACATCTGATCCAATACTTAGAAGATCACTCTCTAATAAAAGATCGTCAATACGGCCTTGAACCAAATCGATCCACGGGTGATCTAACGCATCTCTGGAGTGAGGCTATGGATCGCCTTGGCCAATCTCTGGCGATTAGCGTTGATATCTCGAAAGTCTTCGATAGAGTCAGGCATCGTTTGCTTCTGTTCTAGCTTCCTGCTTTCGCTCTGTCTCCCCGTTTGTGCAATTGGGTCGCCGCTTTTCTGCATGAGCGTCAAATCCGAGTTCTTTGTGACGGCTCGGCCTCCAGTATTGGGCAGGTAAATGCGGGTGTGCCTCAGGGTTGCTTCCTATTGCCCACTGTCTCTTCTGCATATCAATGATATGTTGAACCATAGCAACATTCATTGCAATGCGGACGATTCCACGGTACACGGAAGATATTTCGGTCACCCTGCGGCAAAGCAGACTGACATTGAGGAGAAACGATAGGATCTTGTTGTTGAGCTGAACCGGGTCGTCAACCTTGTCTCACGATTGGGTCACGAGAGATGAGGCGTAGACCTTAGCCAGAACCTCAACCAAAAGGCTTACATAGACATTAAAACAGCCTCACGCAAGCTCGGAGTGTTGAACTAGGTGCGACGGTTCTTAACGCCGGAGCAACAGTGTTTCTTATATAGGACGTAGGTTGGGATGGCTGAGATCAGTACTTGCTTGACACTTTCGACCCGTTGCAGTAACGAACGGTTCGTATTATTAGAAGCAAAGAGGCCGCGGAGTTCCTGGATCCTTTACAATTAGTAGACGTTGCCACTATAGCAGTCTTATATCATGTACATCACGGCGAGTGATCCGACGAACTCTTTCCACTTATCCCGTCCTCTCCTTTCCAATCCAGAACATCGCGTGCAGGAAAAAAGTGCCATCCCTCGACGGTGGAATCTGTGTCATCACGAATCAAACAGTTCAGCACTTCATATTTATGACGGTCCATCAAATTGTAGAATTCATTACCACAGCACGTGTTTCCTTCCCACTAAGATCCTGCGTCTTTTAAGCGGGGCGTGAAAAGGCATCTTTTCTTTCTATTTTGCTTGAATGAGAATGGTGGTCACCATTTTTGGAACTCGGTGACTGCTTAACAATAGGCAGAGTGGAGTCACTTTGGTAGGCAAATATATAAAAAAAAAGTTTGGAGATTGTGTCTTACTGGCATAAAAATATAGATTAAAACACATTTGTAAAAAAAATATATTTTATATCTCACAGTACACCACCCTTGTGACATGTCCTGACTTCTTTAACCCCGCCTTTCCCTCCCCCCCTATTACTCTCACGTGTTTCATGGCCAACATATGTTGTTCTAGGATAATATGAAATGATATGTTTTTTTCCATGGACTTGGACAGATATAGGTATCACTCATGGTAGTAAAAACACTTAATATTGTATAGATCAGTCCCTGTTTAAGCAGCAGTGGGAAATTTATGAGTTATATTAGTATATAAGAAATGAATTCAATATTATCTCTTACCTGCACTGGACTCTTGATGTGTTTAATTCTGGTAGTAACTCTCACATCTTCTAAGATCTTTATCGCCTGCGGGGAAAAATATAAATTTATATATACTTTGCAATTTTAACATATATCTTAGGCGTTCTAAATAAGCACAGGACAGTAAAAGAAAACAACAAATATATTTACTCATAATAGTAGTAAGGTCTATGATTTGTTTGTTTACGGCGATGAACTTTAATTATTATTATTTATTTGGTATAAAAATGACAGTCAATCTAGAATATGTATTAACTTCTACAGATGTATGCTTAAAATACATTACTGAGAATAATAAATATATAAGATTGATACAAACATCCAATCAAACGCTCATATCTTACTGTGATTCTATGGCATACCTTTGAAGGAGGCACTTTAGGTTTAGGTTTAGGTTTAACGGTGGTAGTGACAACTTCCTTTTCAATCTTTTCAGGCTCCTGTAAGAAATTACAATATACACATAGGTTTTTCAAATATAATTATTAGAAACACTTTGTAATTAGTAATATGTATATTAGTTTTTTTTATATATTTTTTTATAAATACTGTTTTCTATTTATATTTTTTTCACTTTGATTCAATATCAGTGACTAGTTGTGTAGGTCAAATGAGTTTTAGGAGGATCTATTTTGATACACTACTAAAGAAAATAAGCCCTTCTGTAAGACACTCAATCAGTTGGACTGAGAAGAACCACACCGATGTGTGCATACTACTCGGTCACATATTTCTTTATTGTGATCACTGTTTTACAACTCGGGCAGATGTATAATTACAATATATTACTGAGAATAATAAATATATAAGATTGATACAAACATTCAATCAAACACTCTTATTTTACTGCGATGCTATGGCATACCTTTGAAGGAGGCACTTTAGGTTTAGGTTTGGATTTAACGGTGGTAGTGACAATTTCCTTTTCAATCTTTTCAGGCTCCTGTAATAAATTATAATATAAAAATAGATTTTTCAAATATAATTATTAGAAACACTCTGTAATTAGTCATATGTATCATAGTTTTTAGGTAGATTCCATAGATGAATCTAACTATTGCAATCGATGCGATGACGGGACCCAGACCCCAGAGTAGGGGCGCTACGCCGTTTATGAACTGGAGATTGAGAATCCGTCGAAAAAAAATAATTATATATCCCTCTCTATATATATATGTATATATGATCCATCAGTCCAAATTCATCGTAGACCAAATCTGACTTCACAGGTCGATGGGATAAATTAGTAGGACAAACGTAGCATCTCGTTTTTTTGGAAAAAGTGAAAGGGGGGGCTGGGAGGGGGGCGTGAAAGTGCAAACCCTTGGGACACACTACAGGTCGCAAATATTGACGGAGGATTTTCAAACTTAGTTTACACATTCTTAAGGACAAAATAAAGGTTAAGTTCTTGAACGGGGGAAATCGGTCAGGGGGTTGAAAGTTAAAAACCGAAAAAAATCACAGAAGAAGGCAAAATTTTGCCGTCGGAAAAATCTTAGAAAATTAACAAATTAAAAGAGGAAACTTTTTGTCCGAAACGTTTTTTGATGCGACCCCCCGTTTAGGAAATAGGGGTGGGGGGTGGTTCCCCGCTCACCCAATATATGCAGAGTGACCCGTCATGACCAGTAGAATACTGCTGGCTAGTTTTTCTTTGTCGATCCGACCGACGGGTATCTACCTAACACGATCGACCCTGTCGAATGAGGTATTTTTATATATTGTTTTTTAAATACTGTTTTCTATTTATATTTTTTCCACTTTGATTCAATATCAGTGACTAATTGTGTAGGTCAAATGAGTTTTAAGAGGATCTATTTTGATACACTACTAAAGAAAATAACCCCTTCTGTAAAGACACTCAATCAGCTGGACTGAGAAGAACCACACCGATGTGTGCATACTACTCGGCCATTTATTTCTTTATTGTGATCACTGTTTTACAACTTGGGCAGATGTATAATTACAATATATTACTGAGAATAATAAATATATAAGATTGATACAAACATCCAATCAAACGCTCTTATTTTACTGCGATTCTATGGCATACCTTTGAAGGAGGCGGTTTAGGTTTAACGGTGTTAGTGACAATTTCCTTTTCAATCTTTTCAGGCTCCTGTAATAAATTATAATATAAACATAGATTTTTCATATATAATTATTAGAAACACTCTGTAATTAGTCATATGTATCATAGTTTTTTTTATATATTGTTTTATAAATACTTTTTTCTATTTATATTTTTTCCACTTATATTATATTTTTTCTTCTTCGAGAGCACTCCTCTTAATGCCTCGCCAAGTATCAGAACACTGGGTCTCGACATTTCGAGCGATTGTCAGTTTTGTGGTCATCTGGAGAGCAAGGCCAAGTTGGCCTCGAAGAAATTGGGAGTGATTAATAGAGCGAAGCAGTATTTCAAACCTGGCCAAAGACTTGCGCTCTATAAGGCGCAGGTCCGGCCACACATGGAGTACTGTTCTCATCTCTGGTCCGGATCACCCCAATATCAGCTTCTACCAATTGACCGCGTACAACGGAGAGCCGTTCGGATTGTCGGGGACCCGGTGCTCTGCGAACGGCTGGACTCTTTGGCATTGCGTAGAGATGTGGCTTCTTTGTGAGTCTTCTACCGCATTTACAACGGGGAGTGTTCCGAAGAACTATTCGATCTGATGCCTGCCGCCGAATTTCATCACCGCACAGCGCGCCATCGACTTGTTTACCATCCCTACCATCTGGATGCGTGGCGATCCTCCACTGTGCGGTTCTCAAGGACCTTTTTTCCACGTTCCACTCGCTTGTGGAACGAACTCCCTTCGGCGGTATTTCCAGATCGGTACGACATAGCTACCTTCAAAAAAGGCGTCTACTCCTACCTATAAGGCCGGCAACACTCTTGTAAATCCTTGGATGTTGCAAGAGTTCATGGGCGGCGGTGCTCACGTCCATCCGTGACCCGCCAGCTCGTTTGCCCTCCTCTTACATAAAAATCAATATCAGTGACTAATTGTGTAAGTCAAATGAGTTTTAGGAGGATCTATTTTGATACACTACTAAAGAAAATAAGCCCTTCTGTAAGACACTCAATCAGTTGGACTGAGAAGAACCACACCAATGTGTACATACTACTCCGCCACATATTTCTTTATTGTGATCACCGTTTTACAACTTGGGCAGTTGTATAATTACAATATATTACTGAGAATAATAAATATATAAGATTGATACAAACATCCAATCAAACGCTCTTATTTTACTGCGATTCTATGGCATACCTTTGAAGGAGGCACTTCAGGTTTAGGTTTAATGGTGTTAGTGACAATTCCCTTTTCAATCTTTTCAGGCTCCTGTAATAAATTATAATATAAAAATAGATTTTTCAAATATAATTATTAGAAACACTCTGTAATTAGTCATATGTATCTTAGTTTTTTTATATATTTTTTTATAAATACTGTTTTCTATTTATATTTTTTCCACTTTGATTCAATATCAGCGACTAATTGTGTATGTCAAATGAATTTTAGGAGGATCTATTTTGATACACTACTAGAGAAAATAAGCCCTTCTGTAAAGACATTCAATCAGTTGGACTGAGAAGAACCACACCAATGTGTACATACTACTCGGCAACATATTTCTTTATTGTGATCTGTTTTACAAACACCAATATTTTGTGGGCAACTTTTTAACAACTAGAGTCATCGTAATCAATCCAACAACCCTGCCTATGATATAGTCAGTTAAATTAGAAATTAATTCAGTCCCAATTGACTATTATTAAATATTATTTTCAACTTGCTTTAACTGTTTCAACAGGAATCTCTGGTTGTTCTTCAGCAGGTTTTTCCTTCTTTGACTTTTTCAATTTCTCATAATATTTCTTTTTTAGAAGTTCTGTAAAATATAAAATATATCAATTTGCTTTTTAAGCAATGTCTGCCAGATATATATTATTTCCTTCTTTTACTATGAGGGAAAAATACTTTATTTTAATATTATAATATAATATTTGCAAGAATGTTCGTGCATTATAAAACTTACCACGTTTGAATGGTTTAGAGCTTGAGCGTAGAATTCGACCCGTAGAGACGCTGCTTGCAACTGGCGGTGGCTCTAAATAAATAATTTAAATTTAATTCTTCAACTAATATGTTGTCAATTTAGCTAATGTTCAATTTACCTTTTTTTTTACGTTTAGATGTCTTTTTAGCTTTTTTAGGTGGAGAACAAATATTTGCTAATGGTATATTCGAAATGCTTTCGTCTGAAGATACATGATCAATATCCATGTTTCAAATGCAATATGTAATGAGAGTTTTAATCAAATTAACTTAATTTATATATTTGTTTTCGTTTCACCGGTAGAAAAACAAGTAAACAGTTTTTTGCAGTTCTACTTTGTTTGTACTTTCTAAATGAATATTGACTTTGACAAATAGAAATTACGTTCTAAAATAATAATTTTGGATTTCACACTTTAAAAAGCAAATAATAAATTATAGTTTTCCCCCTATTAATATAGGGATTTTTTATTCATTTACAGACTATTATGAATAACAAACAACATAAAAGTTATTATTAGTTATAAAAAATATATAAAAGTAACCTATGATATCTTTACACTATTTAACTATCCTGTAAATAATACAAAGATTTCTAGATCATGCTAGTGAAAAAAATATAATTTTAAGTATTTGAAGAGTCAACAGTATAATTAGTAATATAAAACTAATCATCCATTGACTATCTTTTCTATACTTGTTATAGCGTATTTATAAATAGTTCATATTATGCACTATTTATTACCGAACGTTATTTTACATGTGTTTTAAAAACAGCTTAAATGATTTATCTTTATAAAGCTCTACAAAAATGCCACAATATTCAGAAGTTGATAAATATACATCAAAGAAACAAAAAAAAAGAATAAAAACCAAAGAAACTCGCTAAAATAAGTGAATAATGCATAGAACGCTAATTATTTTAATATAGTGTACAGATGTCAGTGCGGTCGTGGAGCCGGTATTGATTTCACATAAATCCCTCATATAAATCATGTTGAGTCGCAGACAACAGCGTTAAATGCTGTGAATGACCTTGCTTATTTTTAGTTGTGAATAGAATATATAATTTACAAATAAGTTTTCAAGTAATATTTACCAGTGATTATTTAAATTTAATTAAAATATGGTATAAAATATAGTATAGCTGTAAAATTGTTTTTTTTTTAATAGGTTAAAATTTTAAATGTTTAAGATTCGTTTTATTTGTATTTTGCTGTATCTGAGACTATTTTATGGTTATCATATATATTAGGTAAAGGTATATATACCTTTGTTGCCTTATTAGTCCGAATTGAAAAATATACACTTATAATAACAGCAACAATTTAAAATGGAACCAAGTTTGGTACGAAGCGCATTTGGTATGTTTAAATACTTTACATAATATTCATTGTAGTTAAAAAAATAATATCTATACCAAAATAAAATACTTATATTTTTATGATGATAAAAATATATATACATTAGTCAAAATTTTGTGCTCCTTCAGTTAGGGGAAGCGTCAGTAGCAGTTATTACCACCCTTTGCATCAGCGCCTAATGAAATAATACATTAAATTTAATAAGCAAATAAAATCGATTAAATAGTTTCCAAATTTCGGAATGTAAACGACTTTTTTTTTTGGGCATAACTTTTAATGTGTTATTACTTACATGATGTGCCTATTTATATATGTTTAAAAACACAAGGTAATTAACATTTGTGGATATAGATAAACTATTTTCGTAAATATCTAACTATCTATTTATATTATTATCCTTAAAAGATAGATAAGACATTGCTCTACTAGCTAAGAAAAAAAAAATATTTTGACGTAACTTTTGAATAAGCCGCAGTAAATTAAAAAGGACAAAGATCAACGGCCATCTTGATTAAAACATCAATTGTTCTCAAAATTTCACGTGTTTTACTATTAAAAAATATTTATTATATAAACTTTACCTCTTCAGTACTTTATTATATAAAATAAACATATTAAATGCACCTTCAATATTTTTTTTCAATAACCGCAAAGAATAGTTAAAATAATAAACAGACAACATTTACGTACACTGTAATTCATATTATAATATAGTTTAGGGGTCGCTGTAGGCTATGCTCGCAACTTTGTTACCCAGTATTTAGAATATGTTCTTGAAAACACCGACGGCAAAAGGAATTTGAAGTCATGCAAGTAAGATCTCTTCGTTACTCTGGAATCTGGAAATCGTCAGTCGACCTACGTGGGAGGTCGCGCCATTGAGTTTGTGTACGTGAGGACCAACTAAAAAACTTTTGCGGATCGAATTTTCAAAATCGTCTTAATACATTCCATAAAAAGTTTCTTTAAGAAGTCTGGATAAAATGTCACTTTGATTACATTTTTAATAATACATTCTAAGGAGAAGGTATCTGCCTTTTCCGCCTATTTAATAGCTTAAAAAAGGTCGCTCTTCAGATATAATTTATATTCTCATCTTGGTACTCATTGACCTCGATCAACCTTTTAAAAAATAGAGTAATAATTATATATTTTTAATCATAAAACGAAAGGTATAGTGTTGCCTGTCACGAAAATGTGAATTAATAATTATTTTTATTAATAAACAAAAGTATATATATAATTATTATTTAATAATGGTCTATATTTAAACGCTTATACACAAACATTTACAAATAAAGAGTACCGAATGTATAAATATACCATACAAATCACAAAACTGAATAGTTAACCTGAACGCCCTTGCTTTGCCCGCCCGCAGATTGTTTCAAACCTGGATGAATTAATTCAAGCCTTTTGCTATATGTGAGATATATGAAAGACGGTCAAAGAAAAAAAAACAGATGATGCATTATATTTGTACCTATCTGACATTTATGGAGTTTTATGGAGTATATTGTTACCATTTTTAAATAAAATAGAATGAAAAATATATCAACACGGACAGTCCTGTCCGTTGGCAGAATAGCCCTATTCAAGAGATTACGTTTGTTCTGCCAAAAAACCTACAGTACTATCGACCCTGACGAATTAAGCATGAAAATATATATTGTAAATTATACTCGCTGATAATCGTAATGGTCTCCGTTAGTTATGGACAAATTAGGGGAGAAATAAAAAAGTAGAGGGAGGGAGGTGTTTGAGTTGCCAGTTATCATTGGGAATTTCGTATACTTCAGGCCGATTTATTTTGATACGTAGAACTATAGAGCCACGAAATACAGTAGAGAATTAGAGACAGTCAAGTTGACTGTTGCTGTTAAATATATATTTATTTTATGCGTATTTTATTAAACAAATAATTTTATATCCTTAAAATACCCATGTAGATTACTTATTTCTTACATACCATATTAACTTAATTAAAAATAATAAAAAATAAATTACAGACATAATATAAAATATAATTGTAAGTTACAGGATACTCTGTGTATAGTCGTTGCTCTTTGTCGGAGGGTTCCCTCATTTTCCCTCCACCTCCAGTCCGTCTTTGTTTACGAGGGCGTTCGGCCGTTGCTCCGCGTGCCTCTGCTAGCGAGCTTATAATTTAAAAATAAAACTTATTCGGCGTGCACGGAATATCCTGCTACACCGGAGCTAATAAAAACTATGATTCATATATTTGAGTAACAGCCGGTTTTATTACTCGTGTCTTAATGCAATAACCAAAAATAAATTGTAAACCAGGACGCGTGGCGCAAAATAAACAATCCGTTGCCAAAAATGTAAAGGATGATAAAAAAAAAAAACATGGATTGGCGCGAAAAACTTTTCGGCCGTGTTCTTGTTAAGTGCGATTCGCCGGGCACTCAAAATGGAAAATTTGAAACTCTTCAAACTTTGGAGGCGTTATCCGACTGTGTTGAAGATGGGGAGGGTGCTGTGTGTGGTATTTATTTCTCCTTTGCAAACATAAGTGACAAGAGTGATGATTTCGGAGTGCGTTTGGAAGATGTGTACAAGAAGGTTCATCCAAGACTTAAGGTGGTAGAGGTGGTGCTGTGGGCACACGTCGGGACTCCCGAGGGTCCGGTGGAGAGGGAAGCTGGATTTCGGAGGAGCCTGACTGGAAAACCCTGGTTCGCTGTGCCATTTCACGATGTGGACATTAAGGTTTGATATTTTATTATTGTATATGCATTTTTCTTTTATATAAGATAATATACATATTTTATTAGTTGAAATTATTAAAGATTAAGACAACTATCTATTTAATATTAACAAATACGGTATAAATAGGTGTATAATACTTTTATTAAACAAATTGTATTTAATAGAATCAAATCAACAAAGATATAACTCCTTGTGATTTATAATAATGTCTTATATTGCCTTAATAATTTACGGTTCCCCCTTTATAAGCTCAAAATAATGGCTACCATAGCACGCTTAGAACGTAATAATAAAAAATATAATTTTATCAAATCGTAAAAAATTGTATTTTCATGTTTATTCGTTTATTTCACACCTATACGTGTTATTCTCATGAATAATGTTTTAGGTATGACTTTGTTATGATATTACGTCATACACACATATAGTTTGGAGATAAAAATGTATATAAAAATTGATTTGTCAGTGTTTGAATTTGAATTAATTAATATTAATCTAATACAGATTCAAATGAAATATATGTTTTACATACAATACTGGTTATAATCGCCTATCTCGGGTAAGGCGATAATTTCTGTAGGTACATATTTTAATATGAAAACGGACATAGTACATAAAAAAATTTGCAATAAAAAATGTGTGTGTGTGTGTGTGTGTGTGTGTGTGTGTGTGTGTGTGTGTGTGTGTGTGTGTGTGTGTGTGTGTGTGTGTGTGTGTGTGTGTGTGTGTGTGTGTGTGTGTGTGTGTGTGTGTGTGTGTGTGTGTGTGTGTGTGTGTGTGTGTGTGTGTGTGTGTGTGTGTGTGTGTGTGTGTGTGTGTGTGTGTGTGTGTGTGTGTGTGTGTGTGTGTGTGTGTGTGTGTGTGTGTGTGTGTGTGTGTGTGTGTGTGTGTGTGTGTGTGTGTGTGTGTGTGTGTGTGTGTATAATAAAATTTTCATAGTTATTTTAATACGTCAGGAAAATATATGGTCAGCGTGTTTACAACATAATTCTAATTACATGTTACTAGCTGTTGCCAGCGAGTTTGTATGTTGCTTCATAAACTATTATATCATTATTATCAACGACTCCGTTTATTGGAAAATTATAGAACTTAGAAGTTAATTAAATTCTATATAAAAAAACCTCAAGTTCTTAATAAAAAGAATTGAAGATTATTAATCGAGATAAAAACTATTTTAACCAAGTTTTGCCAAACAGAAATCTACAAAATTTCATTGAAATCGATTCAGTGGTTTCGGAGATTGCCGAAAAAACATCGCGACACGAGATTTATATATATATATAAAGAAAACTACATATTATTCACACTCCCTCCATTATGAACGAACCCTTACAATTCACGCTGAATTATAAAAACGTTTTAAATTTTTTGCACATACCCTTCATTATAAACAAACCCCAACCACGCTGAAGTATTAAATTAAAAAAATTAAAACACAAACTGCATTCAAGTTATGATATCCTAGTACCTAAAGTAAACGGTCTTTTACCCCATAACGCCGATAAGGGTGGTACACGTAAATTACTTCCCCCCCCCACCCCCTGGGTATGGAGTGCAGCCGTAAAATTGTCACAAGCCTACCATTTCCTATAACGGTCATGCGATGACTTTATAATTAATGTTATAATACAATAATATAATATAAATTTTAACGTATGTATATAAAATAATACCATAAATATATAATTCATTATTTTAGAGAAAGAAGGTTACATAATTCGTTATTTATTGTCTATGGTTATTATTACTTATGAGCGTGCACAGTTATTGATAACTCATTATTAAAATCTAAAATTGTCTATGGATTGTTATTTACAGATAATCCGTGAAACTATTTTAAAAACTCGAAATCTAAAATTGTCTATGGTTTTTGTTAGGCCATATATAGTTGACACTCCTTATTTAAAAATATAATTGTCTATGGTTTTTGTTACTTAAAAAGCAGTGTAGAGATGTTGAACCTCGTTGTTATAATCCAAAATTGTCTATGGTTTCGTTAATAAGATTAAGCTTGGTACACATGATATCTTATTAGATTACCATTGTTCAAATAATTCAATAATTCGTTGTAAACGCAACATGTAAGTGGAAGTCAGCTAACAAGCAAACTTGATTTCATTCAATACTCCAAACAGAACTGCTGGAAACTAAAAAATACTCGCATAAAGCAATAAACATTTGGTATATTTGTGAAGTTGGAAATTTTTCATTTCTTTTTTTTATTCGACTTTTTGATTATTAACTGCCAGTTATTAAAGTTACAACATAAAGTCTTTATATACTAGAATTATTATTCATTCGTGTGCCTTACCTTACCTCCATTATGTAAAAAAAAAGATATATTTTTTTATTAAAGAGTATGTTTGCTGAAATTCTAGCGAAAAAGTAGAGTTTTAAAACCAGCTACCGTAAATAAATAATTTAAAATATATATTAGTTTCATATGGTATAAAGAACGCAATCCCAACAAGTTTGTGTGTTTAATTTAATATATATATTTTAAATAGTAATAAAAAACCAAATAATATTCAAGCAAACCCAGGCTGTGGCACTAGTAGCGCGGACTCCCGCATAGTGCGCCAATAACGATTAAAATTTTATGAACCGATAGACCGGGCGTCTGGCTCGCGCCTACATGTGCAAAATACTCTGAAATATAAACTATAATAAAAAAGAGACTACACATGTGGACACTGGGAATGAATATATGTATATATATATATATATATATATATATATGTATATATATATATATATATATATATATATATATATATATATACATATATTCATTCCCATATACATATATATATATATATATATATATATATATATATATATATATATATATATATATACACATATATTCATATGTATATATACATAGGAAATTGGCGATATGTCCGTTAATTGCTATTCTTAAGACACTTAATATGCTATATAAACTATTAACGAAAAATTGACAAATCCGACTGGTATTTCCATAAATTAAGGCATTACAATACACAAAGTATTCAGATTTATATTTATAAATAATATCTAGATATTTAGTATTGTAATGTTACATAACAAGCCAAGCACAAAGATATTTTTTCTTATATATATATATATATATATATATATATATATGATTTATTTTAGTATTTACTAAATCTAAACACGTTTCTATATATATATATATATATATATATATATATATATTTGGATATATGTCAAGATAAGCTTAAACCCACAGACATTCTTTACTAGGTAACCATCAAACGAATAGGATAAAAATAAAAAAAAAACTATCTATGAATAATAAAAAAATACAGAATAATATTTATTATTATTTATTTTTAATATAATTAAAAACAAATAACGGAATATCGAACGAAAAGAATGGATTCAAATTCAAAATGAAGTGAGCGTAAGCCAATCAGACCGCTGTGTAAACAATGGCGGCTACCTCTCGTTTTATTATCGAAGTTGTTTTTATTGTACATCCAATAATACAGCCGTCATATATACAACCTCCTCGAAAATAACCTATTTTATAATCTAGGTCATTTTTATTATTACACAATTGTAAAAAAAAAAGAAAAATATATTTGTCGTTGTTATTTTATTTAAATAAAGAACAAAGGTTTTATTAAGTTAATTTTTTAAACTCTCATGAAAAAAAGGTTGTATATAATCTCCAAACCTCTTTACTGATATAAATCGAGTAACTGGACGCTATATGTATATTAAATAGAAAATAAGTATTAAGTTCAAAATTATTACATATATTATTATTATATATATGTTAAAATATCTATCTGTAGGGACTGTAATTTTTAAAATAGTTAACATTAAGGATCTTTCATCAGGTAGAGTTAAAACAAACAAGAGACCACATTTAAATGTTTTAGTTATTCTGTAACTGTTTATCGTAACTCACTAACAGGCGGTTAAATATTGATTGCTTGTTCAAAACATTCCTTCGAACATAATTAACTGTCTGTTAGTACAAACTTTTACATACATACAAATTTATCTACACTTAAATATATATAAATGTTTGTCTGTAAGTAGATAATCTACCAAGTTATTCCATTTAAAAAATTCCTAACCAACATTTTTTCTCCAATAAAATGGAGCACTGCCTGGAGACAAAATTTTGTAAGCTCGACGGAAAAACGAGTTATAGCATTTATATAACGAACGACTGCTGCAGTCAGCACAATACTTTGAATCTATTTAAAAATATAATAAAATTATCAAAATGGAAGATTAAAAGGCAAAGAATATAAATATAAATATTCCATGCAAAATATAATATGTATATAATAAAATAAAAACGTCATTACTTTTTTGTATATGGTATTTTTTCAACATTTTTTGAGCGAAGCGTTTTACTGGAGACTTTTTGCATTCTTTGTCACGAATTGGCTCAAAAACTACTTGACGGAAAATTATGAAACTTTGCAAACAAAAAGACACACATTAGGTAATGGTTTTTACAAAAAAAAAAAATTAAAAAATGACCAAAAAAAAAATTTTTTTTATATCATGTCAAAAAACTGATATCTCATTGACGTCAATGGGGAACGATGAGTGAATACACTGGGCTCGCTTCGCTCAATATGCAAACGGCACCCGAGATTTCGCGAGAGCAGCGAGTCGAAATTGAGGGTTTGTTGGCGCCCCTAGTTATTTAATATATAAAATATAGAGAAATAATGAAAAAATATTCAATACAATATTTTTAATAGGAAATCAATAAAATATGAAAATATTAATTTATTTTTATAAAATAAACCCTATAACCAGCACTTATCTGTTTCAAAGCAGTGCACTAAGTTATCAACAAATAGAATACTATAATGGATCTGGAATCAGCTTATAACCAAGCAAATCCGCGGTTTATGGATAGTATATATATAGATATATAAATTTAAAACAGTTAAGTTTTAATATATATATATATTACACTCGATACTGCATACTAGCATATTATCTCGATACCTGCTATATAATGCATAGAATTGTGAATGAGACCGCATAGAACAAATAGGAAAATAAAGCGCTAAACACATTATGCAATATAGTGTCACTGTTTTAGTGTTAGCGACACTATTTTAGTGTAAGTGTTGGGTTCAAAGTTTATGTATTTTTTTATTTCATTCATTAGTTATTGGGTTCGACTCCGTTAAAATTTATTTTTTAATTGGTCTAGACGAAGTCTTTATTTTAACGAGATAATATATATCCTGTAGAACCTTTTCTCCGATACCGATTTCATTCCCGTATATCCCGATATCTGGAAATATCGGGATAAAACAGCTAGATGTAATAATTGTTAAAATCCGTTAAGTCTTATTACCAACACATACAAACACACAAGCGTTTTCTCTTTATAATATTAACTAAAACTATTTATGAATCGCCAGACATTATATTATTATTAATTTACATTTTTATGGTATATGGAAAAATATTAAAATAACCAACTACCCCACTAATAGTTCACTGATTCTTTATTACTAGGAGTAAAAATATAACTTGAAACATTAAAATAGTAATCATATAAGATCTTATTGCTCTTAACCGTTTGGGAGACATTTTTTTGTGTTTAGTTGTCTCCAGAATGCGAGGAGATGATTAGCTAAAAATTTCCATATGTATGTTTGAACCGAACGGATGTTATAGCGAAAACAGATTGAAAAAATGTTTAGCCATTCAAAAGTTATCAAGAAAAGAAGAAAGCAGAGGGGCTCAGCTCAACACCAGCCGCGCACGGTTGGCGGATCCTAGTTTAATAAGAATATCATAGATATTACAATGGGGGTTACAAGAAGAAGAAACCGTTGCTAGAATAAAGATTTATTCAAGAATAAATTATAATATTAAGAAAGTGTGTGTTATACTAAATTTTGAGAATATAACCCACCACTCGATTCTAGTGCTGGTTGGTGGGTAATACTCTGGAATATAAAATTAATTTGTAATTAAAAAGATTAAAAATCTCTTCTTATATATATAACGTAACTGTACATCCTAGTATGTAAAGTTGCGTCTAATGGCGACCATTCACATAAAACCTCTCCCACCACTCACATATAATGTAAATAGGTATCAACGTTTTCTAGTTTATCTTTGTATGCTATCAACTCTTAGCATCCAGTATACTTGACTTTACAGTATGAGACAGGTTAATGCACTGAAAAGATTTTAACTTTAATATATTATATTTCTGCAAGTTTTATTTATTATAAGTATATAATAATATTTTATTGTATTGTTTCATTATTGGGTTCTAACAAGTATGGTAGTAGAAATTAAAGTGAATGTTTCGGTTCCGGGCTTAATATGAACATTGGTGTAAATTCCTTAATTACGGGCCCATTTCATTCCAATTTTAAGCGCTCTATTTGACATAAAAATCGAGTTAAAAGTAACAAAAGTAGAACTAAGTCTTCTATACAATGTTAGTGTGCTAATTGATCTAGCACGCTGTTGATTGGATAGTGAAATGATCATTGGACGATTTTTGAAATAAGCCTAATAGATGTCATTTCCAAGATGGTCAAATAAGTCACGCGTTCTGTTTTCAAAGGTCGAATGTTCGATTCCTGTGCATGTCAATAAAATTTTCTAACTATATTTGCCTATAAACAGTATATCAAAACTATTAATACGTATTTTAATATAAAAATGGCTTTTCAAGATGGCGTCTTACAAATCCGTACATCTCCTTGTCAATAACCCGACAAGTAATGGGAAGCTCGAGTTTCTTTTCCAAGCTATATTTGTCATGGTGGGCCTTTCATGGAAACTATTGTTGCATTCTACCATTGTCATTGTCTATGTAATCAATATCAAGAATTACCGCTTCAAGCTTATAATTTCTCTATAACTGTCTCTTAGATATTACATATACTTAATTCTGTCTAATTGTTATATAATATACATCTTTATATATATTTTGTATAATAATATAATCACAATGATCGAATAAAAACAAACACATTGGATTTCTAGTTTGTCTACAAGAATGATTATTTTATATATAGAAAAATTTGTATATTTTTAAATTTTTGTTTAGCATTTCTTTTCCAGATTACTATCACGACCGGCTGCGTCTGTCTGAAGTGTCTGGAGCATTATAATAAACAGGACGCCATTTTTAGCCGTCACTTACACAATAATATAAACCATAACTTTTTTAATCTGTCTGTAACATCACAAATAATTATTTATATATAAATATTACGAAAATCGAAGACTGAATACACGTATATTGAATAAACTCATCAAACTACACCCAAAATACGCATTGTCCGTCACTCAATAGAGCGCACTCACTGGAACAATAACTTCCTGTGCACCAGACATGAACCGATGGCGATGCATTTTTGACTACCCTCCATCGAAAATATATTCAAAAATCAATTCTATGCTATAGTATAATGGGTCATAATAGCTTATCTGTTTATGTTTGGAGCTAGGACTTTATTTTTGTTAAATATACCCCGCCAATTGATATGGGTCCGTGGGAAGCGAAGCAGAGTATAAATTATATGTAAATAATTATTTAAATTATATCTTACAGGTGGTTTTATTCTAATTCTAAAAAAAAATCGTATTTAATCACGTTATATGAGGCGTGAGGAAATAATATAGCCCACTGGCAGACAGTTCATTACTATCTAAGCGCATTCATTACAGCCTAGGTCTTTGGGTTTCAAAGCTGAACTGTCACTTTGACGTTGAAAAAAAAATGGAGTTTAATTGAGCGCGGGAATCACGGACATCTAAAGTACGGTTTAAAAGTGTTTGTTACACTAAATTATGTCTGAACTTTTGTGATCTAGGAAAGTACTTTTCAAAGTCCATACATTTACTGACGTACATAGTTGCAATGCGACTCAGCTCTTTGAAAAAGATTAAAAAAAAAAAAAAAAGAAAAAGTCCATACATTTACTAACGTACATACATTTACTAAATATATTAAAGGAGTAAAATTCTAAATTGTAATGTTACTTATTTTACTTTTATTATGAAACCAACCACATATATTCTATATTTAACATATGAAAATTAAACTAAAGAACATAAGTAAGTAAACTGGTTTAACTTAACAGTACTTAGTTAACTTAAATGCAGATAAAGCTGAAAATAACATATATAAAAAAATATAGTGTTTCATGTATAGTAATTATATAGTATATACATCTCGTGTTCTCCGTGTGGTTGAGTACATTGTATATATACGAGTACAGGTAAAGTCACTGAGCAGAACAGACGTGTAGCTAAAACACACCGTGTGTTGTCGACAGTATATATACATAACACAATGTGGTACAGACAGATTATTATAATAATATCGATAAAATCTTTATAAAACTGTTTTACCAACAGAATTAAATTTTAAAATTCACCTGAATTGATCTCTTACAACAATAAAGATAGATAGTAAGAATTATGCAAAAAGACTGATATTCAGATAACCTGTTTAAAAAAAATGGTTGAAAATATTGTACAATATAGACATTGTCTGATCTAAATGAACCAACAATTAGTCTGTAGTTTATTGTGGAGGGTTCATTGAGCCATATATCAATGGAGGCGCAATTACCCATTACCGGTCAAATTAAGTGGATATTACGTTATGAATAGACAAAAACAACGAATCCCTCTCATATAGATAATAAAAAAATTAAATAGAAAACTAAATTATTAAAAAAAGATGCAATCAATTTGTTGCTATGATATGTTATATTAAAAATATATACCAGTCTGAAATATGTTGATAAAGACATTTATTTTTATATTGAAAGAAGATATCATATTATAAGATAAACATTTTTTATTTCTTTAATAAAAGCGATTTATGTTTCTACAAAAAATAATAAATCTAAAGACCAAAAAATTGAGTTAAAAAAGTAATTTATTTTCTTTAACAGTATCATAAGACATTTGGAGCATAACAAATATAAAATTCGAGATGGCCTCATCAAATTACGTTTGTCTCAGCTTGAGTCAGCTCCACATGGGGAGATTGTTATTTTCATCTTATTACGATTCAGCAAAACTGCTTTTTGATGGAGCAATAACTGGAAGTAACTTTATAATATCAAATAAAGAATTTGATTTACGTATATATTATTATAATAACTTCATTTGGAATAAGTTATAATTAAAATGACTTAAACTAGGATCCGCCCATCGTGCGTGGCGGGAATTAAGCTGAGCGCAGGAAAATCCATTAGAAAAGAATAAAAGGAAATAAATATTTAATAACAATAATAAACAATTAATTGAAATAATTTGTCGCCATGAAAGTTAGACTACCAGCGAGACAATCACGAGTCTCTTGGTTTTTTCTTTATAACTTTTGATTTAATCAAGCTATTTTCATTCTGTTTTTTTCAGTAGATGCTTATTTATTAGTTCTATATTCGTGCCAAATTTGACTAAAATCGCTCCAGTAGTTTTCATGTAATGAAGCGATTCAGCTCATTTTGAGGAAGACGATCGTCAAGCGCGCGCGAGAACAGTTAAGCTTAAGTCTATGGGGATTCAGTTTCTCGACCATAACTTTTGATCAAATCAAGATTTTATTAATCAGTTTTTTCTGTTGAAGTCCGTCAACAAGAGCGACAGCAATGCCAATTTTGATGAAGATCGACTGAGTAGTTTTTATATGATGTGGCGACATAAAATGGATTCCCAAACGGTTAAGAGCTTCGCTTACGCTCCGCTCAATAAATGTTGTGATTTAAAAATCTATAAATATCTGTGAAGTGGAATATTTAAAATGTAAGTTGAGAGTACAAAGGAGTGACGTTACGGATGAGGTGCGGACGATGCGGAATGCGGACCTGAATACAGCCTGCGGGAACACTGAGATACTGTATTGTGAGAGGTATCTTGATTTTAATTCTCAAGTTTGGACATTAAATCGATTACCAACACGAAGTGCTTTGTGCGTCTCAAACTTTACAAATCAGTAACAATTTTAAGTGATTTAATATCAAAGCAAAATGAAATATGATTTTAGAACTTTAACGTATAATTTATTATTATTATTATTAAAAGAATATTTATTATTTTTTAACTGTATTCTAAAGAGAAGGTAGTTTTTAATATTTTTTTTTATAATTGTAACTGTTTAGATAATTATCTGATATTTAATAAAATTATATAGGTATTTTGTTAAAAAATGTTATAGATACTGTTAGTGTATTGTGCTTCCATGAATACTCGAAAACTAAGAAACCGTTTAATTAAAAAAAACAAATTTACTGCGAAAATTAACTAATTTCCGTAAACACGCGAGTCAATGACGTAAAATAGTTAATAAAACTACATTACTACTAATGTGTACTAAGTCTTAACACTAAACCTACCGACAACCTTGTGTACCTGTTCCTACCGCACGCCGTCAAATTGATCGGTAATTAAAAGTTATTTTATTATATAACGCAGGTAATAATGGAAATAACTAAAAGTAAAGAGTGAAGAAAATATTATATGCATATTCTAAGAATTGTCATGTAGTTTGATAACGATATTATATATAACGTTTAACAATGTGTAAGTTTTACAAAAGTTTAAGAACGGTAAATTTGACCGGTACTTGGTAGGTTTAGTGTTAAAAGACAATATTTTACATCTTTACAGAGTGTACTGTTAGTATTTTTGTAGCTGTTTGTCACATGATACAGCTCTGACTGATCTCGAGACATGTATGCACCTCAGATTGCAATGGGAGAATGTATAATGTATGAGTATCCATCGAAATCGTTACCCGAGCTGTAATTAAACTGCAGCATCCAGCGAATTGATTGATTCTCCCAATACAATGTTTAGAAATCCTAGTGTCTGTCTGTAATATGATCTAAAAAGTTATTAGAAATATTTTAGGTATAATATTAAAGTGACGTCATTTGTCCTTAGTGTATCTTAGAAGACTATTCATAAATTTTGAAGACCCAAAAGTCATCATCTTCCTGCCCTTATCCCATTTTGGGGTCCGCACAGTATGTTTTTCCTTCCGTACTCTCCTGTTACTCGTCATCTCTGTACACACTCCCTTCTTCTCCATATCGTCTTTCACGCAGTCCATCCATCTTTTCTTCGGCCGTCCTCTACCTGTCCATCCCTCCACTACCATACCTAGCACTCTTTTGGTCATGTGCCTTTCATATCTCATGCCCATACCATGACAGACGGCTGATGAAGATACAAGAGATGAAGACACAAAAGTAAAAGTACTAATAACCTAAACAATATATTCAAAATGTTTTGATTTTTTTTTTTAGATTTCTAATACAAAATATTTCATACTATTCGATTCATTATATTCCTATTATAACTACAATGATTGCTGGAAAATGATTAAAACTTCTAGTATTCAACCATTTATTTGATCTTCTAAAACATGTGACTCAAATACTTATATAGTACTTAGAGGTCTGGTAGATTAATCATAGTCAACAGTCAGCTGTTTCTTGCTGTTTAAATGGACTGAATATTTGGTAAATATATTATTTAACATGACAACATTTGCGTACAAAGTAATATTCTTTAAAGGTACTTCGATTTTTTTCTCCCTTACAAGGGTAATAAGGGGATATTCATTGAATTATTCTTTTATGGAACCATATTAAATTATATCCTGTAATGAATGTTATAAAAACAATCATATCTTATATACATCATTATATAGTAATACTAGAATTCGCCAACCGTGCGCGGCTGGTGTTGAGCTGAACCCCTCTCCTTTCTTCTTTTCTTGATAACTTTTGAATGGCTAAACATTTTTTTAATCTATTTTCGCTATAATATCCGCGTTCGGCTCAAACATATATGAGAAAATTTTTAGCTAATTATCTCGTCGCATTCTGGAGACAAATAAACACAAAAAAGGTCTCCCAATCGGTTAAGAGCTTCGCTTACGCTCAGCTCAATTAAAGTAAGTTTTTAACATAAAGATACTTTATAACATATGACCGCATGTTAGAGCATTTTTTAAAAGCTATTGTATTCATAATTAAATTACTGAAGCTGGTCCCACATACCGTTTATTCGAATTTAATTAAATTGATAAGCAATCAGAGATAAATCCTCAAATCCATACATATAATTAAAATTGAAGTGTCTGTTTTTAATTACAAACTAACAGCTTTTCACTACACACATATGAAAGTATATACGGTATTTATATAAAAAAAAACAATTTTTGTCTGTCTCTTTTTTATAAAAAATAACTTAGGCTACCTTTATTTAATAAAAGCAAAACGGCCGAAGTCGCGAGTACAGCTAGTCTTAACATAATATTTCACTCTTAAAAAACATGTAAAATAACAAACACTAACAAGATAATATTTACTTTGTATGAAAAATATGTTTCGTAAGCCCCTTATTGGAGTCAATCAGATGTAGGGGGAGGGGAAGTGTCGATAATTGATTATCGACAAAATTTATATCGATGTTTATAAAACATAATGTTTTGTAGTGTTTATTATGTTGTATGTGTATCTTGTACGAAATTCTGAAAAAAAGTAATAACAAATGTAACAAATATCATTATTTTTATAAATAAGTTATTAAAAATTCACCGACAGAAGCAGGACTCGAACCTACGATCTCTGTTCACCGTTCAGTCACTCTGCCAACTAAACTACCGTGTCCTATTATCTATTGATATTTTTTATTACATTAAGTTTATTGAACATCGATAGTTATGTCGGTCTTCTGTTTGCATTTCTTCGACCCTTAAAAAATAAGTCCATCGCATAACAACGGTTCAATGAACCGTGGAATACTGAGACGCGAAGGCACTTAGGAAAGTTCATATTTCTTTGAAAAACTCTACTGTGTCGTAACATAACTAAGACATTTTTTAATGTACTTATTTAATATATTAGTATTTGGTTATTGAAATAGAAAAATATATGAAAATAATTTTAATATCGCATTTTACTAACAAATGTACGCCGCTATCATTATAATTAAAATAAAATCCGATAATCTTAAAATGTAGCTGCGATATAAAATAAAACCATTTCCATCACACCCTTCATCAAGAACATGCATTTTCATTTTCCCCGATGTTTTATGCAAAAATACTTAAAACCTGCTAGGTTGTCGTCTCCACGAGGACCCTTCAGAGCGACCTCTTCAAGCAGCTCGTTTACACCGCTTTCAGCTGCTAAATATGCTTTTTATGCCATATAATTATACCTCCGATGAAATCTAAATGAGTTGAGTACATAGTTTATGTAAAACCAACCTTAAGGTATAATATCAGGCTATTCGTATTCTGAGAATTCGTGAATAGCCTCCAAGAAGTCTTTTTTAAACATATAACTTCCATGTTACACGTGTTATATTATATTCTTTAACAAAATCCAGAGAATACAATTATGACTTGGTACAATAATCCAGGGTAGGTAGGGTTGATAATTGAGGGGTGCTCACAGCGGAACGGGGACAATAAAGGGGTCTGTCCTATCGCAGCGACTCTTAATCTTGAAGATACCATCCAAGTACCTCGGGTAGATGTTACGAATGTTTTGTAATAAATATATAAAAAAAAAAAGAAAAAGTATGGTTATCTTTCGACTAATACAACCCGACAGAAAGCAATTTCACGGCTTCGTGACTTTACTTGTACATATCAACTCGACAGCGCATTACAGAAATGTACGCTACATATCAAGTTTAATATGTATGATAATTATCTTTTAAAGAAATATGCTATGAAATATTATTTACGGACAGGATAAGATGCGATCTCTGGGATAATGTCTCTTATATATTCCAGTATATTTTTTCATTCTCTATATATTTACAATTCAAATTAGGAAGTGATTATATCGTTTCACTATATAGGTATAAACATTTCCTTGTACACATTGTAACATACAATTAATGTCTTTAAATTTCACCGTCTTAAAATTTTTGAAGCGATTTTTTACATTAACCCCTAAAGGGCGTCACCCTTTATATGTTAGCCGTCTGGCGCCGATCTTGCAGTCTGGCTATAGGTAGTAAAAAAGAAAGATTTTAAAAAAATCTAGACTTTGTCAGTCTGGAGAGAGAGAAATTAAACTCTTAATATTTCACATCAATTATCTTTGGGAAATGAAACAGCCACAAAGATGAAATATTAAAAAAGAAAAGTTAATCTTTTATTATTCAAACAATAAAAGACCTGACCTCATTTCTTCGGAAACGCAGCAAAAAGTCTATTTAGCATCTTGCAAAAAAAAAAATCTTTTCAAAATGAGCATAGTTGCCATCCACCCTCATCACTCAGAAACGGAACTACAATGCCTCTAGTAATCAGCTAAAAGCCTGGGATTACGGGAAAATTATATTTTATGTGAGTTTTTTTAGTTTTTAATCTTGCATCGAATACAATATTATAATTTTATACTTTTATATACATCTATATATAAAATTGAAGTGTCTGTTTGTTCCAAATCAACAGTTTTACACTAAATACATATGAAAGAAAGTATATACGATAGTTATATAAAAAAATATATATCTTTTGTTTACTGGCTGTTGTCTGTTTGTTCCGGCTGTTTTCTAAAACGGCTGGACCTATCTTAATAGTACTTTCCCTAGCATAGCTGATATTTTAAGTAACTTAGACTACTTTTACTTTAAATAACATATTCCGTAAATAAAGGCGTGAGCACAGCTAGTATTCAAATAAATTACAAGAGACTTAACACTAAACCTACCGACAATTCTTGTATACCTGTTCCTACCGCACGCCGTCAAATTGATCGGTAATTAAAAGTTATTTTATTATATAACGCAGGTAATAATGGAAATAACTAAAAGTAAAGAGTGTAGAAAATATTAGGCATTCTAAGAATTGTCATGTAGTTTGATAACGATATTATAATGTTTAAAAATGTGTTAGTTTTACAAAAGTTTAAGAACGGTCAATTTGACCGGTAGGTATTTGGTAGCTTTAGCTAGCTTGGTAGGTTTAGTGTTAATATAATATAATTATATTGTAATAGGTCAGTAACTGAACTCTGTTCAACATCAAACGCGTGTTTCCGGAGGCGTTCGTATTTATAGATAATTGCTTACAACTACCGGTGGTTAGTGTTTATTTTTTGCTGACTCATTTTAAATATATATATTTTTAGTTAGATTTAATTTTAATAATAGATTAATTGATGAATGGAAATTAAATTATTTTATGCATTTAATTCGGTTAGATTTAAATTTTAATTTGACGTTTTAATGTTCTAGGTAAGAAGAGTATTGAGACAAAAGTGCTTAAGAAAGTTTTATTTTCGTTTAAACTATATGTTCGACCTCAGACATATAACGAATTATAACGTTTGAAATAAATATGGAATAAAAAATCTTCATTATACATTCTTGGGAAATGTCCCGTATCCAAGAAGTATTCCAGAGATCTCAGATTCGGCGTTAGTGAACTAATAATTCATTTTTTTTTTAATCCACGCATGTTTATAGACAACTTCAAACATTATAAAAAACATTTTAATATGATTATCTGTTATTTTGAGTATAATATATGTAATTATTAATAAATTAATTGACTCTTGACCAACTCCTAGTGTCATTAGGCCAGCCTTTTAGGATATTAAAAGAAAGAGACAAACTATTCTCTTTTACAATCGCATCTATAAAATAAGAAAAATGTTAAGATTGTAAAGTATTAATTATACTTATATTGTTATCTACATTATTTCTAAAACACCCACAAAATAGAAAAAATAAAAGCAAAAATTCACATCGTAGTTTTGGACTATAGTACTAATTAGTGATTAATAAAAACAACACAAATAAGGCTCTAAACATATATATATATGTTATATATTGGATAGCAGTGATTACAATAATACTGTGTTCGGATTTTGCAGTTGACGTGTACGAATAGTGTAATCAATATCATTACATCATTTGTCTGTATCCCACTTCAGTGTAAGGATCTGATTATTTCATGTCAGTTAAAATGACTGCTGGATAAAGTAGGTATAATATATACATTGGAAATGAAGTCCAATTATTAAAATCATGTATAAAAATCACGAAATTCTAAGAAATATTGTATTAAAAATTTAAATTTAAAGCAATTAAAATGACTTGAGAATTCTTGTGTTAAATTATGGTTATATTGTTTACTGTTTTTTTTACCAAATCCTTTCTTTCCAGCGCCGTCTCACCCAAAAATACAGTATTGCGGTTGGCGTCCCCACCCTCGTGATCAGGGGTCGCGCTGTCAGGGATGCTCTATTGTCAGATCCAAACGGTGACAGGTTTCCTTGGCCAGCGCCGCCCTTGGATGAAGTGCTTAATGGAGTACTTCTTGAAGGTGCGGAGAAAAAGCTATACGAGGAGCTGCCTATTGATGCTGTCAGGGTGTTCTATTTTGCTGCACATTGGGTGAGTTAACTTGTGAATAATTAGGATTTAATACTTTTTGTTATAGCTAAGCAGATGGTGAACCAAATTTGAATACCGTGTTTATAAAATATGTAAACATTACTTCATGTATCGACCTATATTATTATCCAAATTTTAGGGCAGTATTTGATCCCGAAAATATCAAGTTAAAGGTCCACTGATCTAAAACTAACAGCTCACTAATAGTTAGTGTTAATATGTTAAAGACCTAGCTATAGATTGTTTACTAGAATGGCCTCATAAATTTTAGTTTAACTACTTCACTTAAGGCAGTTCTGCACACAGAAAATATATGTCTATTCTCTATAGGTCCTTCATACATCCGGTTTAAGTACTAAGTTAAAGTTACTTAAGTACCTTAATTACCTGAAACCTCAATATATTTGTGTTGTTCCAGTGTCCTCCCTGCAGGTCGTTCGCTCCAAGCCTGTGCGCTGCAATATCCGCAGTCCGGAAGAGACGATCCAAGTTCGCCAACACGCAGCTTATACTCGTCTCCAGCGATCGGTGAGTTATTTATACGATATTAATAATCGAACTGCAATCTCAGATTGAAAAAATGTAGCCTAAATTGAAATTGAAAACGATACCGAAACTAGTGCATATTCTCATCTTTACCGAAACTTGGCTCACATCGGAACAAGACGCCCGCCTATATCATATACCAAATTACACGCATATATACAACTACAGAAGTAACAGTAAAGGTGGTGGTGTAAGTATATACATTCATAACAGTATTAAATATGACGTCACGGAAGACGTTACAGAGAACGGGAATCACTATTTGTGGGTATATCTACCCAAGTTTGCAGTAAATGTAGGAGGAATTTACAAACCAGGTGAGTCTAATGTAAAAAATTTTTTAGAAACATATTCCAATCAATTAGAAAAACGCAACAGAACCATAACTTTGGGTGATTTCAATATGGATCTCTTAACTTCGAATAATAATACTATTAACTATTTGAGAACAATAGAGCAAGCTGGATATGACATATTAAATAAAATTGATAACAGATATTGTACGCGTGAAACAAACACAACCCAAACTATTTTAGATCATGTATCTACTAATATAAATAAGAATACGTTCACCCTCTCAATTATTGAGTCATCTCTGTCTGACCACAAACAAATTTACGTGGAACTATTAAAATGTAAAACTCACACGCTACAACGAGTTCAGTACAGTGCTATTGATTATGAAGGACTGCTAAAAAGTGTCACAGAAACTATGCCTCTAAATACTACTTGTGACTATTATTACTTCGAAAACCTTATAGCTGAACAAGTTTCGCAGAATAAAATATTAAAGTTTAAAATACTAAACTTGCCAAGGCAAGATTGGATTAATAAAAAGATTATAGATGGGATTGACAGGCGCAATATTATCTGGCAAAGCTTAAAAAAGGATAATGAAAATGAAAAAATATTATTAAGATATAATTTGGAAAAGAAAAATATTAATGAAATGATAAAGAATTCGAGAGAAACCTACTATACCAATGAATTTAGTAAGTGTAAAAATAAACCTAGAAAGATGTGGGACCTTATAAATACTTTAGCCTTAAATAAAATTAAAAATTGCTGTATTCTACCAACACTCACAATATCTAGTATTAATATTACGGATGGATATAAGATTTGTCAATCTTTCAATGACTTTTTCTTAACGATAGGTACAGAATTAGCAAACAAAATACACTCAAAATACCACACGAGTTCAATGCATACTCTTATGTTTAGTGATAATCATCAGTCTGACCTAATTTTAAGCGAATTTAAGCCTTGTGATATCAAAGAAGTATCGACAATTATTGAAAATTTAAATATTAATACAAGCACCGGTATTGATGGTCTTAGTCCAAAGGCCCTGAAATGTATTAAAAATGTAATTGTCGCAGATCTAACAAATTGCATTAATCAATGTTTAGTGCAGGGTGTATTTCCCGATACCCTGAAAATTGCAAAAGTAAGCCCAATTTATAAATCTGGCTCGAAATCAGACCCGAGTAATTACAGACCAATATCCGTGCTCCCAGTTATTTCAAAAATTTTTGAAAAAGTAATTTATAATAGACTAAATGACTATTTAAACTCCAAAAGTTTTATCATCGAACAACAATATGGTTTTAGATCAAAATCAAACACACTCTCGGCAGCAATTGACATAGTTACCAAAATAAAGACAAATATCGACCGGAAAAATATTTGTTTAGGTATATTCATCGATCTAAAAAAAGCTTTTGACACAGTAAGTCATTCAAAGCTATTGCAAAAGCTAAGTAACATCGGAATCGCAGGATCGGCATTAGATATGTTTACCTCTTATATTACTAACCGTAAACAGATTGTCCAAATTGCTCATTATAAAAGTGATTCACAGCTAGTAAAATGTGGTATCCCACAAGGATCAATCCTAGGACCATTACTTTTCTTAATATATATAAATAATATAGTTAATCTAAATCTATCAGGTCAATTAACTCTGTATGCGGACGACACTTGCCTCTTCTATTTTGCAAATTCGATTCACGAAGCTATAACACAAGCTCAAAAGGACCTTGATACAATAAATGAATGGTTCCTATACAATCTTCTCACAATTAATACAGCAAAAACTTCATATATGATTTTTAAGCCAAAGAATAAAAAAATACCTGATTACACACCACTCAATATTAATAAAATTATTTTAAAGAAGGTAACGAAAGAAAAATATTTAGGTCTAATTTTAGATGAAAAACTTACATGGGATCACCATATTGAACAAATATCATCAAAATTATCATCGCTGACGGGAGCATTACGAAAAGTTTCTAATTGCATTCCTCACAAACTGCGGACCACTATTTACAACGCCCTGGCTAAGCCACATCTTGAGTACTTAATAGAAATTTGGGGATCAGCTGCACAATCACATCTTAATAAATTGCAACGAATTCAAAATAAACTAATAAAGACACTATTCCGTTATAAATACTTAAAACCATCTAAAGAAATATATCTAGAAACTAAACTCCTGAATATAAATCAAATGTACACCTACAACACATGCAATCTTATCAAAAAAATTACTACGAATAATATACATTCCAATATAATATTTACACCAAGAGTATTTAAACATCACCTTAGAAACAAAAACAAAATACATATTTGGCAGCCTCGAACGAAAACCTATGGTAATAAAAATATTATGTATGAGGGTGCAGTTTTATACAATAGTTTACCTGATGTCATTAAGAGCTGTAACAATATTAAGCAGTTTAAAAATAAGCTTAAATTACATATTATCGATAATATTGTATAATTAACTTGAGTAATGTTAAGACCAAATTGTAAGATAAATAACTTAATGCTCATGTAAATTACTCATTTTTATTTTTTAATTAGTTGATTAGTTAAGATACATGTCTATTTACAATAAGATTTAGTTTTGTTATAAGTAAAATAAATAAAATGTAATGCATGCAGAATAACTTAAATGTATGTACTTAATCTCTGTATAAGTGAACAGTATGTTCTTCATGAGAAATAAATATATCTTTTAAACCCAAAACGGTAGCAGTGAATTATGATTATATTATCTTTTGTAGTTGTTTAGGATTTTATTTGTTTCTTTTATTGCCTTTTTGATGCGTTTTTCCTTTTTATTTCGATTTTAGTCGCATAGGTCACGATCATCATGCCTGAGGACAAAAGTAGGCTATGTCACTATGTCACTGATAATATAACTTTCGGCGGGTGAAAATTTTATCAAAATCAGTCCAGTAGTTTTTGAGATCACCCAATACAAACATACATACAGACAACCAAACTATTTCTCTTTATAATATTAGTATCTGAGTCTTGTAATAAAAAATACTTAATACTCTTCTTAGTTAATAGGCTTCATTTTCTCAGACTGTAATCTGATTCAGTGCTTTTTACTATATATTTCTTGATTTCAAAATAACGTTACTATTGTGTAGTAATCAATCAATCAAGCAATTGAAATATTTATATCAAAATATAGTCATATTTATGTATTGTATATTTCTTTTTATTTATTATTTACTTAGCTTCACGCCATATCCCTTACGGGGTAGCGAGAGACGACTGAGCGCCAAACGCTACGGTCCCTGCATACCTCTTTCGCCTCGACCACAGACATTAACATTTTTAGACTATTAATTTATTTATCGTCCGATTACACATGACGACGTTTCTCTTCTTATACTTTCTTAAGATCTATAGTAGGTAATGCATCTTTAAGCCCAATCTTTGTACAGTGCGATAATTAAATAGATAAACATATATTTTATGGTTTTATTATCATAATAACATTATCAAATTATTCTGTCGTAAATGCTTGTTCAACTCTACTTACATGTTATGTATATACACCTAAGTCTGTTTTTACACGGTAGATTGGTTCCAGAAAAATCGTGTAAAAAAGACATTGATCGTATGCAAAAATAGGTGATTGGTTCCTAATCTCTAAAACTTATTAAAATTAATGAAAAATTAGGATTTTTTAATAACAATTATTCATGTTTATTTAATTAAATCACATATACAATGTTTATTTTTACAAGCATAGTTATTAAAGATAAAAAAGATCATTCAGAAAATATTAACACATTTCAATTGCTCTGACCAGTAAATTTCCTTGTATGCACAAAAAGTGAAATCTCCTAAACTTGTGATATGAACATATTTCGCAGAAATTAAATTTGACAAAAAAAAATTAAGCCCAAAAAATGTTATCGTGCTAAATGGAATAAAATCGTGTAAAAAAATTAAAAATATTTTATTTTCAAACCGTGTTATATCAACCCCGTATAAAAAAAACCGTGTAAAAACAGACTTAGGTGTACCTTGGAACGGTGCCAACTTCATTTAGAATTAGACGTACAAAAACTTAATGTTTGTTTGATAAAATTATATATATCTCTTATTAAAAAGTGCTTTACCTAAATCAAATTAACTAATTGCTGTAATCAAATTAACGTGTCTCTTAACCCTGATTTAAGTTGTGATTATTTTGAAAAAGAAACACAACTTTAATAGAAATAATAAATAAAAAACTACTAACATTAAATTCCATTAATTATTAGTTTAATTGAAAGAGAGAAAGTAAATAAATAGTAAGAATTGTAACACAATGCGAAAACTTTTACAATTCAACTTTAAATTTAATTACTTTTGGAACTGTCAAAAAGTTTTTGTAAGAAACATTCAAAGTTCCCGTTTAACAAGCGGGAACTCAATTGTCAAACTCCCGGACCCAATTGGCGAATGAAAGAGAAATAAATTGTCTTTGATTTGATTGAATAGTATTGTGAGTTGAATATAAACAAAATGGCTTCGAATAACATGGATTCGTTAATATATTGTTTATGTTTTAGTAACATATTGATACTTTTTGAAATTAGACTAATATATGTCGCCTCTGTCCTTATCAAGACGAGAAATATGGTATTATATAGAAAAGTATAGTTAGATTCATGGAGTCAAGACACGATAGCTGAATTGTCAAAATGTCTGCGCGGTTATTAGAGGTCGTAGGTTCGAGTCTTGAACGTATAGAAAATATTTTCCTGGTCTTGTTGATATTTTTATTCTAAAATTTTCATAAACTCAACAAAGATAATCATTTAAAGACAATTTTAAACTTATTTTTTAGTATACAATATTACAAAACTTAATTTTAACTGTTTTTTTTGAAATAATATAAGCTTCTTAATATTTGTATATCATATTGTAATATATGAATTAATTTATATATTTTACATAATTTTCTATAATAAAAAGGTATTTAATAAATTAAAAATACAATTGAAGAAATTGTCGCAACACAATCAAAAGAGCGTCGGTATCTTGAGTGGTACTTTTGTCTCAAGAACTGTTGTTTAATAACTCTTCAACATTACACTGAATTATTCATATTATAACTTATTCATAATATTGGTAATGAATGAATGAAAATGTAATATATTTTAATATTTTAATATTTATACTAAGAAACCTTATTACTAATATAAATATTACTTACTTAATCCCTAATATATTATGTTAAGAAAGTCTAAGTTTTTAATACAATTATTTATATAGTACACTTATGAAATGTCACTATTCCAAAAAGTAAGTCTATAGAGAACTCTTTATATCTCTCTCTTTCTTTAGTATTGATTTAAAATTATTTATAGTATTAGTTACAAGAATACTAAAATAACTTAGCCAACTACTAGTTCTATCCTACTCACGTTTAAGGAATATTGAAACATTCAAAATTATGATAATTACTAAACTTATCTATTTAAAAGATAAACACAAATTAAATTAACATACATTACCTAATAATTTAAAAAAAAAAATAATATTTTATCAAGTTTACGCAACCACCCTTCAAAAATAATTACAAACTACCCTACAATAGCGGGGTCTGAAGGCAATCTAAATGAATGGGGTGCGTGCGTCGATTGATAAGCGACTCTAAGTCCGTGGTAAAAGATACATATTTAAATATCATGTTGTGTGTTGTGTTGTCAAGTGTTGATACGCGTACCGTCAAGAGGATCTGTGGAAGGATGCTTGGTCTTTCTGTTTTCTATTAATATTTTATCGATACGTGATATGAGAACTTCAATAGATATATTTTTATATTTAAAAAGCTTTATCCATCCGTCTGTGCATAACTACACCATTGTATTGATTTATACATATTATTGTATATATATAAACAGTTTATATATATAAAGTCGTAATAATATCATGTCATACCGGGCGCGCTATTTGTCACATACAATCCAAATTACTTTGGTTAAATTGTTTGTCCTCACGGGCGGAACCGCAGACAAAAGTTAGTATAGTAGCCATAGCATATAAATATACATGACAACCACCACACCACACTCGATAGTTGAGTGGTTTTACGAGTTTTATGGCTTCCCACGTATTATAAGTACAATACTAACTGAATAATTATGTTAATAACCTCACAATTATAACATAATGCAAATGTAACTGGGTGTAAGCCTTCATAATATGAAAAATCATTGAGGTTGATATTACACTTAACTTTACTCTATAATAATTATCAAGACATTAATTAAATGACGTAATCCATTACCGTTGTCGACTACTTAACCGTACGCGAGCGTAATTATCCAATTTCAAGTAATTAACAAATTAATAAGAGAACTTAATATGATTTCCGTTTCACTGACAGTAAAAGGCGCGCAAACTACCGACCAACATGGCTGCCGGTTATACTTGCTCTAATAATTCTATAAATTGAGCTCATTAACAACCATTTAGCGTTATTAAAAAGAAACCTCAACTTGGAAAATTGCTATAGAATCTTTACTTGTATTTAGGTTATGGAAATAATTATAAAATGTTGTTAACACTATATCCGTTTCCATGCATCGAAAGGCGCGAGAACATGGCGGCAAAACATGGCGGTCACAGCGGCTTGGCGCTTACCCCACGTCGTTATCGCCTTAATTTAATTGCACCCTACGTTCAAAGGAAACAGGAATTCCTTTGTTTGTTTGATTTAAACTTTTACACTAATCTTGTTTGTATATGACATTGTTGTGAAAAAACATTCAACATTTTCATTTCACGCTTTTATTCAATATTCAACACTTTTATTCAATATTTCACGTCTCTAATCTTTGCCTTCCTTCACGTAATCAATTATTAACGATCGGTTCTTGAAATATTAAACTTAAAACGTTGATAATCTTTGTGATTTGAAATATTCATTGTATCCAAGGACATCATTATGGATTGTCCCCACTTGGTATTCAGTCGGCGTCTTGGCGTATACCACCGTCTACCGTTAATAGATATACGATCGATACCAACCGTATACCTTATATATAGAATAGGACCTAAAATAATACCCTTAGTAAACTAGCATAAAATCATCAAAATTTAATATTCCAATTTACTTAAATGCCTTTTATATTGAATTATAAAATATTTTCAACCAAAAAATATAATTACCCCGAATTTTTTCACGTTAAAAATATTTCTTTCATAACATTATGCATTTCGTTATGCAATGAATAGAAATTTAATATACAAAATTTTTTATAAAAAAATCGCATTATGATATTTTAATTTTATAGAAATAGTATTATGGTTTTATAACCAAAAGTGTCTTAAAATATTACATTAAAATAGATATAAAACTCGCATGCGATGTGATAAACTAAAGTATGTACCAATTAGTTAAAACAATGTTGAAAAGGAACGAGGACTTGACTGAGAGCTGTTCAGACTTAGTGCGATGTGGTATAGAATATGAAGTCCTTGGAATGAATAAACATTTATAAAACATTCCGTGAATAAAATTCAAATGTCGAATTATATTTCATTGGATGTTAATAAATGTCACTAACGTCACTCTGACGTCACTTTGACGTCCCATTTGTAAGTGTCAATTCTCTAACAGTATTTGGTAAAAGATGAAGATTATATAAAATTCGGTAAAAAAAGACAATAATATGTATAAATTTTTAATATTTTTTCTATTTATGAAAATAAATAACTAAATGAAAGTTATGGTTTTAGTAAATATTAGATGAAATGCTGAATAATTTAAAATATAATATACTTATATATATGTATAGTCGACTCACAAACGTTTGCACTGAAAGAACCGAGAAAAAAAACTCAAGACCTAAAAAACTATTACTTTTTTTTATTTTCAAACTGAATTTTCAGACGAACTTTAATGTCGAATATTCTTTGATAAAACTTTTTACATACACAAAAAGTTAAACAATTATCAACATTGGTTGTATGTATACATATAAATAAAATTGAAGTGTCTGTATGTAATTCCAAATTAATAGTATTTCACTAAATGCGTATCAAAGTATATACATAACTAGGATCCGCCAACCGTGCGCGGCGGGTGTTGAGCTGAGCCTCTCGCCTTTCTTCTTTTCTTGATAACTTTTGAATGGCTAAACATTTTTTCAATCAGTTTTCGCTATAACATCCGCGTTCGGCTCAAACATACATGAGAAAATTTTTAGTTAATTATCTCGTCGTATTCTGGGGACAACTAAACACAAAAAAGGTCTCACAAACGGTTAAGAGCTTCCTGTACGCTCAGCTCAAAAAAGACTATTTTAAAGATTTTAGTCTGTCTGTTTGTTTACGCTAATCTCTGATATAGTGGATAGTTGATTTTATAAGTAACTTACACTACTTTTATTTAAAAAAATATATACTGCGCGAAGTCGTGCTCACAGCTAGTATATAGTTATAAAAAACAATAAAATCTAAAATCACTCTCACCAGTCAAGTCAACCCTTCACATTAAACCACCCCTTGCATTAATAGACCAAGTTGCGAGTGTAATCATGCCCCTTGATTACGGGGCTGATATCTTCCGAAGTTTCCTTTATTTGAAACAGTATTTTTGCTGATAAAAGATAAAATCTTTGCTTACTTGAACAGAGTTTTTCTGAAAAAATACTTTCAACATTTTACTGTATTGAGTTGGATTCTAAGACAACAGTTGTGCAAAATTGTATATTAGTCATATGCTCAAATTGGTAAAGATTTTTGATTAACCAGATAGTGCAGGTTCAAATTCCCATATAATATATGAGTTATAAAAATTTTACTATTACTATATAATATATTTGAAGAAGTATCTTGAGTATAAATAACCATCTTCCATAACATTATATTTCCGAATCCCTTGAGACTACATTTACATATTGAAATGTGGTTTCAGTATTTTTAAATTATACAATATTGAAATATTCTTAATATATTTGTTACATTGTACTGATGTGCCTGGGAAATAACTAACTAGGAATAAATAACTATATAATATAACTTTTCTGATATACATACAACACCTAAAAATTTGCAGTTCAATTATGGACCTTATTAAGAACTTAGTGCCCAATAAGGAGCACTTTTAAAAAACACTTAAGTAACTGGCATTTGTTGCCTTTTTTTACAATATTTTCAATTTAAATGTAAACAGTTTATCTGATAATAATGTTGTATAAATTAACACACATCCCAAAATTTATTTATAAGGATTTTAAACACCCGGTCCTTATTTAGCATTTTCTTAGTAAGAGAAAAACGATATTTTTTTAATCAACAATTAAAATTTACACTAAGTCCTTTACGTAATATACCCATAGAAATTCAAGTTAGATTGCCAAGATTTATAGTTTCAATAACCCGTATCGCTGCGTTCATCCCGCGTTACCCGGATTATTGCTAGTCGTTACCCTCCCAGGTTTACGACCTTATTTACCCGAGCGGGTAGTCGAATAAATTACCCGATGTAACTTCTAGTATTAGGGTACTTTATGATAAGAATGTATATACATACATAGATTTAAACAACAAACTAATTTAAAACTCCTACTTTTCTTCTATTTATGTACTTTTTAGCTTCAATTAAAAGTTTAATGAAGTTCATAGTAACTCTAATAATATATATGATGAAGGCACTGTAACGTACAATCGTTCCCTTTATAGTGTACGTGCAATGACACCCGAGTTAATAAAACCGGGAAACTGGGAAAATATCCCGTTTAGAGTTCCCGCTTTGGCAGTTTGTTCACGAATTGACGATCTGACAGACATTTTATTTTGGTACATTTTTAAAACTTTATATATATAACTGTTCTGTTGGTTTGTGTGTGGTTCAAAACTCAAAAATTACCGCACATATTTATCTTAAATTTACATCGTTGTATCTATCTTATCTTATCTTATCTCATCTCATCTCATCTCATCTCATCTCATCTCATCTTTTCTTATCTTATATAATTAATAATTGTAATTGATTCAATGCACATTCCTCTAAATTCAACAAACAAATACTTTAAAAACGGTATGTATTTACAATATGGGAGAAAAAAAATTAAATTCAAACATTTTCAACACATATTTTTTTTTATTATGTTTTTAACTCAATACTGACGATAATTATTTCTCAACAACAACAACAAGAATACGCCAAGGGTAGCAGGTAGTTAAAATATACCTATATACATATAAAAGGAAAGTAATTTGAGGGTAACGAATAAAGCCTTCAATCTACCCAGTCCAATATTCTTTTTGGTAAAACAATGGGGCAGGTTGAACCCCTAACCGTAGCGGGGCACAGTTCAAAATAAAACGACAGCCAATTTTAAATTCCCTAAATGACACCCCCAGGAACGTTTTATTTGTTACCATTGTTTAGGGAAACGGGGCACAATATATTATATAGCTAGCGATATTCAATAATATTAAAAATAAGTAAATTTAATTTAATATAATATATATTTTATATATTACTTTTAACATATATTAGAGTAATTTTGATTGCTTCTAATATTTTTTATTATTGTTTTACAAGTTTTTTTTTCCATTTTGACTCAATACCAATGATCACTTGTGTATCAAATGGAAATGTCAGGACTATGATACCAAAATCGAAATAAGCCCTTAGGTATACACTCTCAAACTTAAAATAAGGTTACGAGGGTAACAAACGCGCTGCTCTGAGAACCACAGAACAATTCAGCCTGGTTTTGTGATCACTGTTTCACAAACGTCAATATATTTAATAAGCAATATACGAACAATCATCATCTTAAATCTTTTTTCTTCTTTCTTTCTTTCTTCTTTCTTACAAAAAAATATATGATTAAGAAAAGAATACAAAAATTTTATAAGTAAGAAATATTAGGTACATGCGAATAAGAATAAATTTATAACATCACGTTATAATTGTTAAGCATACTCATAATTTATTTGAGAAAAAGCTTATTCATACACAGCAGTGCAATAAACAACCATTCAATTCAAATTCAAAATATCTTTATTCAAGTAGGCATTTTTTAATCAAATATTACATTAAAAAGTCAATGTAGTCCGTGAGTAAGCTACCAATTTGGAATGCTGCTCTGCTAAGAGACGTCCAGAAACTCAACAGTTGTTCTTTTTAACACTAAACCTACCGACAATTCTTGTATACCTGTTCCTACCGCACGCCATTAAATTGACCGGTAATTAAAAGTTATTATATAACGCAGGTAATAATGGAAATAACTAAAAGTAAAGAGTGAAGACAATATTATATGCATATTCTAAGAATTGTCATGTAGTTTGATAACGATATTATAACGTTTAAGAATGTGTAAATTTTACAAAAGTTTAAGAACGGTCAATTTGACCGGTACTTGATAGGTTTAGTGTTAAATTAAATTCAACAATGTTTAATGTATACATTATAATATCAAGCCTGCTAATGAGTCAACCAAGTTCCACATATTTCGATAAACTAAAAACTCTTGAACGCTATAATAAGATTTATTTAATAATATACTTTGAATTTTAGTTTTAAAATTAAGAAAAGGAATGTCTAAGATGTCTTGTGGAACTTTATTATATATGCGTACACTCAAGCCCATAAAGAATTTTAGAATTCGAAGATTTTTTTTAAATAGGCGTTACGATAACTAATACAGAGAAATTTTCAAAATTTGAAATATAAATTAAAAACATTGACACGAGCAGAAATCGAACCTGCAACCTGCAACCTGCTTGTATACTGTCTCATCGCTACAACAACTGAACTACAGCTCCCCCACAGGATTCTAGTAGATATATAATAATCTAAATTATACCAGACAAAGTTATAAGATTCTACTAATTGTATTATATTGTATTATAAATAGAAAACCGCTTAACATAATGAAATAGTTTGTCAGCTTCAACAAACTGACTTTGTTGATACTCACTGGATGCAATAATACAATATGTACCAACGCAAATAAGTGATCTCAGAAGCAATAATACAAAACGTCAAACGTCAGGTGAAAGATTTTTATTTAACCAAAGAATAACACATCCAACCTTTTAAAAATATACATAATTATATAACTTATATCATGTATTATATTATATTTAAATATTAATATTATCAACACTTTTTATTTGTATTTTATTTTTGTTTCTTTTGCACGCCTACGGACTTCTTCTCTTTCACATCCTAAGGTTGGCTGTTAGTGGAATGCCTATTAGCATTAAGCCCGCCTTTTGTACACTATTTTATATTGTGCAATAAAGAATAAAATAAATAATAAAACAATAAAGTGATGAAGCTGCTTCAATTAAGTAATAACTCTAGCATAAAGCCATCTTGAGTGATATTTTTATAAGCTGTACAAGCATATAACTATAGAAGCGGTTAAGGCCGCTGATATCTTCAATATCATTTGTGAATACATATATAGAGATTGGGAAAATAAATGGATTTCGGGACTATTTCTTTTGAACTTTATGAATATATGCGTACAGGGATTTCATGTCGCCTTTTGCAACCAAAAACTTATTTTACTATTGACACTTTAGTCGTTAGTAATTTGTCCGAATATTATGATTACCATTGTGGCAAGTTACTTTTACGTTGCAATGTTTAGGATGGCCGAATATTTCTGCAGAAGGATTTATATGTTAGACCGTCCGTATGGGTTTTAAATCACAAAAATGTAGAAAATCTTAACACTAACGCATTTTAGTCCAATCAACACCATTTACCATCATAACTAACAGTATTTAAAAACAATCTCCAGATCAGAGCAATCTTACGCGCGCACACTGAGCTCCCTGACTCCAGGACTGGTGCTATCAGTTCCATGGTCATCTTCAGCGCGGTTAGCTCTTCCTGCAGCACTAGGTGTTGGTGGCATCCCTGCGCTGGTCATCGCAGACGGAACTGGTCGGATACTCACATCCAATGGGAGGCAACACCTCGCCGCGGATCCCACGGGACTGGTTAGTATTGTTTGAAATGTTGTTAATCAGTATATTTTTTACATTGTAGGTAATAAATTCTCTTGATGAATATCTATTTGATAAGAAAAAGAAATTTAAAACTATGTGTTATTACCGAATTGGAAGAAATTTCTGGATATAATGGAATAGTAGTTTGGATGATTCAGTTTAAAACTGTTGATACAAATAAAAATGAGAAATGTCTGTCTAGAAGTTGAAAGCGAAAATCTGAAGTCCACTTAGTTATTTGTCTTGAGATATTTTTGAAGATTATACCGATTGCGAAAGGACTGTCGAGAAGGAGAGCAAAGTTTTTTCATGTTTTATCACATTTTACAAAGGGTTGGCACTAAACGGAATTAAAAGTTGAAAGATTCCTTCTATACTATATATATATATAAATAAATATAAAATGTCTTATATAAAGATACCTAAGAGCATATAGTAAAATTATTTCCTCATCCACTAATTATAATAAAGTTATATATATATATATATATATATATATATATATATATATATATATATATATATATATATATATATATAACTGATATAATATTGTCCGTCTGTGCAGAACTTCCCGTGGGCGGCGCGTCCCGTGTCCGCGCTCAACGAACAGGCGCTCCTCAAGATGGCGCGACATCCCGCCGTCGTGCTGTTCACTGGTAAAATACATAATTAATGATTTCATTTAAATAATACTTTAAATTATTATTATTACTTAATTATTTTTATTCACTACACGTTGTCTCGTACTAATGTAAATTAGAAATTCGGAAGGAAGGTATAAATCGCCATTTTAATTTTGGATAGCATTTGCTTACGTTTTATGAAATGATTTTCAAAATATACATTTTACTTTTTCTTTCACAGACCGCTCTTAAATAAATATAATAGGATATTTTACTTCATTTTCTTTTCACGACCGAGAACAGATCCAGATATTAATTAATTAAAATGCAAACACTCTTTTCTAAAGTTAACCATAAAAATCACAAAAACGAAAAAAACATTAACAAACATCATTAATTTCAGACGACGAAGACGGAGAAATAGAATTCTCTGAATCCGTACTGACCCCGTCCGCGGAGTCCTACTACGAGGAGTGCAGCATACAGTACCCGGGGTTCTGCCCCTACCAGAACTCCTCAGACGACGAGACCATGGACTTCGACTACACAAAGACCCGGAAGCGGAAGCCCTTCAAGCACGTCATGTTCTACGTAGGGCTGGACTCCACAGATAGCGCGGACATGCTGCGGGAGCACGTGGGACTGGATGACGCTGTACCAGTGCTCACCGCCATCGACTTCCCCAGACAAAGGATGGTCACCATGAAGTACGGGGACGAGATCACCACGGACTCCGTACAGAATTTCGTTGACGCCTTTCTCAGCGGGAATGCTGATTTTAAGCCTCTTAAGCCGTATACACAGAAGTGTTAGGACTTCACAAATCAGTAGCGTAGATTAGTAGATGAGGAAGTAGCATCAGTAAAGTCTCTTTTCTTTTTTTTGTATGACGCTGTACTACTCGGATCACGAAACACGTTGCTCGTTTGTGAAGAGTGTGGCCAATATGTTATTTCGGGGGTTCTAAGTCCATCGAATTTAAAGTGGCTTCGCGACGCCCCTATAACTATGAGGTCGTGGGCGAAGGCCCACTTCGCTCACGACCAGTGTTGCCATCTTAGTTTTAGTAATGGGGACCGTTGAAAAATTCAAAATTGCTAAATCGGGCTACACGGAGGACAAATTACCAAGAAAATATTTACTGTAAAAAAAATCTAAAAACTTTGTCGCCACCTTAGTGTTAGTAATGGGGACCGTTGAAAAAGCCAAAAATTGGTAAATCGAGCAACATGGAGAACAAATCACCAAGAAAACAATTGCTGTAAAAAAAGTCGATTTTTTTTAAGGAAAAGAAAAGCCCTTTCCGGGTTAAATCATTAACAACGTCTTCAGCTACAGTTTAAAGTGCTAGATCTAGCCCAAAAACTGCTAAGGTGGCAACACTGCTAGCTAGCTACGCCACTGTCATAATATTATTTTATATAAACATTGTTTTGGAATACAGATGTAAAAACATTTGTTAGTGTCAAAATATTTACAATTAAGATGGCGCCGTGACATATAAATATTATTTAAACAACGCTATAACATCACAGTTTTATTACAAAAATCAAATACTAAGAATAACGTTTTATAATAAAATATAACTATATTTATTTATTTAAAAATATTTTCTTTTTACCATTTCTAACGATTCTTATTGGTAACATTCTGGCGCCATTTTATATTTTGTTTAATTTATATATTTTGAACTACAGCCAGTAGATTTCATATTTGAAGACATATTAAATAGCTTGTTACTTCTACATTCAATCTGAATCTGTACAAGACAACCTTTGAGCATTCACATTCAAGATACAACTTTGAAACCAAAATTGACATTGTTTTGCCTTAAAGTGACGTCACAGTTCATGCAATACAATATGTATCATATGGGAAATAGTCTACTTTGTAGTCAAAGAACTTGAAATTGCATTATTAATATAAATAATTCATTCTATTCAAGTGAAATGAACCAATTTTTAACAGACAATGTTATCAAGATAATAATTAATAATAATTATACAAATAACCCAGAAATAATATTCAAATTATTATAGTATAACCACCGAAAAATTAACATATGGTAAACAAACCATTTGACGTTGCCTGAATGTGACGTCACAAAACAGTATATATTGGTTTCAATGGATTTTGTCAAGTCGTCTCTAGTATGTGGATACTTGAAGGTCTTAATATTTGTTTATGATAGAAACAAACCTTTTATTACACATTAGTCTATGGCTAAAATCTACATAGTATCAGTAATTTTTGTAGAAATTAGAACATAGTTATAGATTAGTGTATGTAGATAAGTATTGACTTAATGATTTTGAATAACACAATAACAATTTAATAACATAGAAATGTCTAGAGTTAGTTTAAAGTTTTGTGATTGCGATCCGTAGATTTAGATAATTAGATCTTAATATAGTAATTTATCACACACTAGTCGACTAATGTAACGTATACACCTTCTATAAAGTGCTGTACACACCCAATAAAAAATTATTGTAAGAAATAATTTAAAAATAAAATATATTTCTTACATTAAAATACAATATACACTGCGTCTATACGCTGGTGAGTTAACACTAATTCTAACAAGTACCGGTCAAATTGACCGTTCTTAAACTTTTGTAAAACTTACACATTTTTAAACGTTATAATATCCTGATCAAACTACACGACAGTTCTTAGAATATGCATATAATATTTTCTGCACTCTTTACTTTTAGTTATTTCCATTATTACCTGTATTATATTACAAAATTACTTTTAATTACCGGTCAATTGACGGCGTGGAAGTGTAGGAATAGGTATACCAAGAATTGTCGGTAGGTTTATTGTTAAGTTCTAAAGTTGACAGTATTAGCTTGGTAGTTAGTAGATTATAAAAATACCAATAAACATTAATTTCAAGGATAATCAATTTTATTTATAAACAGGTAATTTACAATTTAGTGAATTCATTATTATTAGATGCTAGAGAATGTACTCTCGTGATTAAAACTGAAGTTTTTATTAAAATAAAAGTTTTCGATGTGATTATGCATTCCCTTGCTTTGTCGTTTTTGAGGTATTTTAAAGGATATACATAATTTTTTTCAAACATTTTCTATTTCTAATAATAAAAATAGACTGAAAAGAATTCATCAAAACATTCAATTTATTTACAATTGGTATTACGTTACTTTGATAAATATATGAAGCTATATCTAATGCATACATTATACAATCTACGGCGCGCTAAACCAACTATCACACTAGTTACTTTTGGTAGTAAATTAGCAAGTAAGTGATTGTTGAAAATTAGTGCGCTTAAAATTTAATAATGTATTGGCATAAATCAATGTAGATCTGTCACTTGTCATTTTGACATTTTAATTTTTTATGTAGCGTATTAAATTAAAAGTAGGTTGAATTTTGATATTTTAGATTTTTACTTTTATATCTGTGATCAGTTGGTTTTATATAATATAAAACTTCCGATGCATTTAATGAAGTACATTAATAAAATATAAAAATAAATCTTGTTTTATTTTTAAATATACTTTATTTGTAGCTATCCAATTAACTATCTGTACCGGCTCGATCGGGCAATATCGTCATGAAATGTGTAGCAAGTAAACTCAGATGCCCGGACCTTCGTCACTTTATCTCCAGGTGTTCAAATGTTTTTCTCCCCTGTTTTTCAACAAATTCTTAGATTTTCATGGTTCTAAGATGATGTCACAACGTTTCCGTGTTCTCGTTTATTCACTACTATTATATACAATTCTTTCAGAGTGATTTAACTATATTTTAAGATTGTTTCTATCTTATTCGAACGGAAGGAACGGAGAAAACTTTATATTTGATGCCTATTTATTATAACAAGTTTAAATTTATTATAAATGACATAACATTAGCATTAAAAACACCAAAGTAGCGGAAGTCTCCTATAAAATATTGATCCCAATTCAATGTAACAACCCTAACTACTTGCTTGCAATTACAACCCTATTAATTAATATTTTTGATTCCTATACTAGGTTAAACATTATTTTATTGTTAATTGCATAATTATTAGGTTTAATTATTTACATTACCTTAAATCAATGTTGCTGCTTTAAAAATTTATGAATTACTATTTATACTCTATAATTTTATTTAAAATAGTTTTTAATTCTTAGATCCCAAATCAGCAGTATTTACTTTTTTATTATCGGATGCCTCCAGCATCGAGCACGCGTCTATTTCATCAACCTCTTTGTAACATTAGTTCCCTAAGTCTATGCTAGTTGAACTAGTTCTCAATAAATTAAACCTGTTTCTTGCCCCGGTTTCAATTTTAGTTTTTTAAATAAAATTCCAAACGTATATTTTTTAGCAGTATCCAATGTTATAAGTCTAATATTCCGTAACAGTTAATAATAAGTAATATCTGATCATGTTTCAATGTTAAGGACAGGCCCCGTTTCGAGTTATTTATATAATGTAGAGTATTATAATATGAATATGTTTTTTAATTTAAATAAATCTTCATAACAAAATCGACATGCCAATGCCTTAAAAAATTACAATTTCCTATACAACCCTAATAATAGTGTAAAACCCTATATTTTAACTAAGAACTTCTTTGTGGATGAATTAAAATATTATTATAGAGTATTTATATAATACACAAAAAGGTATACTAGTAATTATATTACATTACTAGTGTATCAACTAAGGGGTCGTTCCTAAATTACATGAGACGTTTAGAGGAGGGTTGTGTAGACTAAAAATTTGCAATTCTTAATACAGATAGGGAGGTAGAAAATCTGATCTTACGTAATTTTTAAAGGACCTTTTTATTATTCAGTGTTTATTTTTTTAAGAAAAGTATTGTATTATAGATATCCATTGATAATTAAACTCTTATATAATGAGCGGGGGAGTAGTCATTGTCAAAACCTCACAAAAGAAAGGGAGAGGGCCGAATTACGTAATTTATGGACGGTATAACGTCATGGTACAGGTGTTGGGATGGATTTAGGGGAGGGCAGGCGGGGCCACTGCCCCTTGCCGTCCACAAGAGAGGGGCTGCTATAATAAAGATTTAAAAAATCTCCAAATATTGACGGATCAGAAACTTTTATGTTTTTTCTCTACAACTTTATTTTTAAATTTTTACTAAGTACTTACTACTTCCACAAACACAATATTAATACTATCGATATTTCAGAAAGCCTTCATTGTATGTTTCTATCTTATAAAGTTCCATTCAATAAAGCGGCAATTTAGTTTTTAATAAATAGTAACAAATTGTCACTTTAACAAATTATTACATTCTTTGTTGAAATAATTTTAATTACTGACAATAATTTAAAAAAAAAATATTTTGTTTGGGAAATAATTAAAAATTAGGGGCCTTTAACAATTAGACTTCCAAATTTGGCTCTGTGCAGGAGAACTCACTATCTAAAACTTATAGGCTAATAAAATATCAGCCGAGCATAGACTAAATGTTAATAATGTCACGAACAACTCTTCTGCAGCTTTGCACCATCTGTTACATATTATTATAAATACGTTTTATTGGATCATGGATGTATACAACATTATCAATAATGTATTGGGTTTTTTATTTATTGTTTTTTGCTTGTCACAGTATGACACTACCGCGTAGGGTGCTGTGAACCAGTGTAGATGCAAAATCTAATCAATACGTAGATTATCTGTATTATCAGCATTATTATTGTTTTTTCTTATAAAGAGTTTCTTTTTTTTACATTTTTTCATATTTTAGACTCTTTTATAAAAATTTTTGTGCTCCGTTTTGGGTTTAATGTCCCAAAATAAAGAATTACCTACGTTACTATTTATCTTTTAAGAAATATCTCATTAATATAATTAAATAATACATATTTTTTATCTGTACTCCACAGATAGTTTTGAATTTTATAGTCTATGGTTTTGCCGCTTTGCGTTGCCGAATCCCAAACCGACGCCATTATTGTGAAATACCATTTCGATTTATATTTCACGTGCTTTTTGTGTTGTTGTTATTAGCCGATTAAATTCACATAAATAAAAATAAACAAAACATGGCCGACAACGACGATCTTCTCGACTATGAAGATGAAGAGCAAGCAGATCAGCAAACCGCCGACGGAGCAACCGAAGCGGCGCCAAAAAAAGAGGTTAAGGGTTCCTATGTCTCGATACACAGTTCTGGATTTAGAGATTTCCTGCTTAAACCCGAAATTTTGAGAGCTATAGTTGATTGCGGCTTCGAGCATCCGTCCGAAGTTCAACATGAATGTATTCCGCAAGCGGTGCTTGGTATGGATATCTTATGTCAAGCTAAATCCGGTATGGGGAAAACGGCGGTATTTGTGCTAGCTACGTTGCAGCAACTAGAACCTTCTGAGAATCATGTTTATGTTTTGGTTATGTGTCATACAAGGGAATTGGCTTTCCAAATCAGCAAAGAGTACGAGCGCTTCTCAAAGTACATGGCCGGTGTAAGAGTCTCAGTTTTTTTTGGCGGTATGCCCATTCAGAAAGATGAGGATGTTTTGAAAACTGCATGTCCCCACATCGTCGTCGGAACACCGGGACGTATATTAGCTCTCGTAAATAATAAAAAATTGAATTTGAAACACCTGAAGCATTTCATTCTCGACGAATGCGACAAGATGCTGGAATCTCTAGACATGAGACGAGACGTTCAAGAAATTTTCCGCAACACTCCTCACGGAAAACAGGTTATGATGTTCTCCGCAACTTTGAGCAAAGAAATTAGACCAGTCTGCAAGAAATTTATGCAGGATCCCATGGAAGTGTATGTAGACGATGAAGCTAAACTGACTTTACATGGTCTCCAACAACACTATGTTAAGCTTAAAGAAAATGAGAAGAACAAGAAATTGTTTGAGCTTTTAGATGTATTGGAATTTAACCAAGTAGTCATATTTGTTAAGTCTGTTCAAAGATGCATAGCTCTGGCTCAATTGCTCACAGACCAGAACTTCCCCGCCATTGGTATTCATAGGAACATGACTCAAGATGAGCGGCTCTCCCGTTATCAGCAATTTAAGGACTTTCAGAAGAGAATATTGGTGGCAACAAACCTGTTTGGAAGAGGTATGGACATTGAAAGAGTCAACATAGTGTTTAACTATGACATGCCCGAAGATTCTGACACCTACCTACATAGAGTGGCCCGAGCTGGAAGATTTGGTACAAAAGGTTTAGCCATCACTATGGTGTCTGATGAAAATGATGCTAAGATCCTTAACGATGTCCAGGACCGTTTTGATGTCAACATTACCGAGTTACCTGAAGAAATTGAACTGTCTACTTACATAGAAGGCCGATAAATTTATTTGTAATCATTCCTTATACCAACTGACTAATATAAGCACTTAAGTTTGTTATTTCACCTAATTTGTAACTTTGATGTATGTTTACATTTTGAGTAGATTTCAATTTTAGAAACTAAGTCTCAGGAATTGGATTTCAGATAGTCCAAAGTAATTATAGATATAAGTTGTGATTAAAGTGACATTTGATATTGTGTACTGAATTGTTTTACTGTCCTATCCTTTAGAAACAAAACACAAATAGTTATTTGGTCCACAATTCATATTTTAACAATTGTTTAAACATCTTACTAATGAATGATTTTGTAAAATTTGTTTTACAAATATAATTTAATAAATGAAAAGAAACAAAACACAATTTTAACACATTCTTTTATTTAAAATTAATTGATCACATTTCAATTACAAGTTAACAATATTTATTAATCCAATTTATTTAGTATGAGAATTTTCAAACTTATTTGTTATAAATAATTATACATATCCAAGAAAATGCTTATTATGTCTATGAGCATGAGAGTTGTAGGTCTTTTCATGTGTGAGTCTTGTAATCATATCCAAAGCCCACTTAGGCTGGTCACCAGGCACCATATGACCCGCATTCCTTACCATTATTTCTACCAACTTACCCCCCTGTTTAACATATCCAGCCAGTTCCCCATCAACATACCATTGATACCTCTTTGCAGTTTCATACTCCTTCGACCCAGTAAAATTGAGATTCCTTAAGTAATTGATTGTCAATGGGTATGCTACTATAATGTCTAGCTGGCCATTGTATATGACAACATAGTAGTGATCTAACAGTTCTGCTATCCAAGGTGCTACCGATTGCATTACATCTTGTTTTAAATGTTTTTCAACATCTTTCCCATCATTGAATGTCATATTACCAACATGGATAGCACGCCTGACAAAACTCTTTTGTATCATTGGGCCAAAATCCTCAAATTGTGTATAGTCTTTAGTATGGAGATAATTAAAGTAATATTCAAATCCAGTCATGTTATAGAACACACTCTTCCCATCGATGAGGTCTCCATTTAACAAAGTGTCGAAGGCCTCAAAAGCCTTATCCCATTGCTTATTTTTTATTAGATCAATAGCTTTGCTTTCAGCGTCAGCAAACACTTTAGACTGGTTCCAATCAATAAGACCTATTTGGTACAAGTATTTGCTATACACCAACTGGTGTTCAGGATCACTAAGTCCATTGCCTATTGCTATTGCTTTAAGGTTGATTTTAATTTTAGCAGAAGGATTTTTCTTATAAATTGTGTAAGCCAGAGCCGGGACATATTTACCAGCATATGACTCTCCAGTAACAAAGAACTTGTTTCCCTGAAGTTCAGGGAACAGTTGAAAGAATTGTGTGACAGTAGAGTACAGTTGCTCCCCCACCTGTGTTTGATTTAGACAGTAGCCTCGAGGGTCCTTGGTGAAGCTAAACCCGGTTCCCACAGGGTTGTCTATGTAAATTATGTGGTGACTTAGAGCCCAGTTATATTTTCTCCTCTCAAATTTATTATTACGAACTCTTAGAGGGCCATTTTCGGTGAAAAGACCATAAAGTGACGTTGCTCCCGGACCTCCCTGTAGCCACACAAGCACTGGTGCATCTTTATTATTAGCTATCATTGCGGGAAAGTACCAGAAAAATTGATTCGAGTCATACTTTTTATTGACAGTAAAATATCCAGCGTAACTTTTAATTTGAAGACTTTCAGTAAATGGTACTCGAGCAAGACGCCTACCTTCTGTGATGTTACCGCTTTCGATGTATGGTGTTAAAAACAAAGGATTTCCTGCATCTCCCTCATTTATTTCCAAATTTAATTTTGGGTATCGGTGAAAGAACCCGTGTACAAAAACTAATATTTGTAAAAATATAAAAATTAAAATTCTTAAGCTCCACATGGTGTTAGATTACTTTGGTAGACGATACAAAATTAAGATTAAGGCAATCAAATTATCGCATTGTTATTTACTGTAATTTAACCTATTGACATTTGACCGGGCGATGAGACCCGGGTGATTGCGAATTGTGATTATCGCTTTTTTTGTTTACTTACAAAGTCAAAGATTAAATAACGTATTACTTAAAATAAATTCAACTTTTGTTTAATCTGTGTCTTTGATTTTATTAAAATAAATAGCTTGATCTTTATATTAATGAACGTAACTAGTTATTGTTAAGACACTTGTTCTCGAATATGGAACCTGGCGGAAATGTACCTGGTCAGCTGAAAAATAAATAACTTTAGTTAAAATCAGATCAAAACATTACTATGAGTAATGACTATAGTGACGAGATAGCGGTGAAAATTAATGGGTAGGGCCCCACTTTTTAACCAAAGATTTTTTAAAAATAAAAAGCACGTATGTACCTTTAAAAGTTATGGTGTACTTCTTAACAAATCCAGCGAGGACATTTTTAGAGAACTAATCCTTTGACTAAAACACCAAACTTTCACGTTTATGATATTAGAAGAATAAAAACGAAAACGTGCTAGCAACGCGAGCGACACTTATTAAAAGGCGCCAAACTAATATACAGCAAACAATTTATTATATGCGGTTGTACCTAATATGTTATATTTTTTATAAAAAATCTATATTTTTAATTTGTAGTATGTTACGTTTAATACATTGATAGTTCTGTGTGTGTTATGTTGTGTAATTGTCCAATATACAAGATGAGCCAAGATTTTTTTTCAATAGCTTAAGGATTTTATCATTTTATATAGATAGTCGGATTTAATTGCCAGACCAGGGAGGACGCTTGTATACAGCAAAGACAGAGGGTAACAGTAGTGCCCGATCTAGTCGCACAAGTTACATACGTCAGTTTGAAACTACTGAACTTTGCTTTAATTTTGGTTTGCTTTGTTATGGAAAGTGATAGTAGATATTCCATTAAGACAGATAAAACTGACAACCACATTTTTTCAAACTGTTCTCGTTGAATTTTGTCGTCGCTGGTTTGTTTTGAAACAACCATATTGACTGGCGGTTTATTTTTGGATCATACTACAAATTCAAGATTTTTCTTAAAGAAACCGTGGGCGGTGATAATCACTTTCACCAGGTGATCCGCCAGCATCTCTGCCCTTCGTTTAATATAAAAGAGCAAATGTTAGACGATTGAAATATGCATCAGGTTTCAAACGAATTCAATATATATATTGAGTAATATTACAATTTGGAATAATTACTTTTGTTTTCAAGAAGGAACGCGAGGTTTCAGAAAAAAAAGTAAAATTGTAATTGATCAAAATAACAAGTGTATTTTTTAATTTAAATAATCGAATAAATATAATTCAACAATTAGCTTTCTAAACAAAAATCTTTGTTACATTAAAATTTCTTAGAGTTTTAAGTATTTATAAATATTTTCTAAGGCCCATTTCAAGTTTTGTTTATTTTATAAATGTGTTATCTAAAATGATACAGGTATACAGGTAGATAATAAAGCATTAGCGCAGAATTGATAGTATCTCGATTATTTTCAGGTCTCCCTGTAATCAGCATTGTTCTTAGTTTTGTAATAAATTAAATAACAAGAATGTATTTAAAGTTAGCTCTTATTATTTTTTCTGATAAAGTAAATAACATACATTCGTGGTAGGTTAGAGCAATAGTTAAAATATTTAGATAAGGATAAATAATATAACATTTTTGAATATAATTAAAATTAATTGGTGGTGGGTTTGAGTAATATTTAAAATATTTAGATAAGGATAAGAAATGTAATATAATTGATTTTATTTTATTTTATGTTTTTGGAAATAATTTATCTATAAATCTGTTTAGTATACTAAACTACTACTACTACTAAACTGATTTTGTCAAATTTCCGTAATGTCATGAGTGTCAATGAACTTTTGAACTAAAAAAACTGGTCTTCAAAAATCAAAATATTGTTGTTCGAAGTTTTAAAATATTCATTTTTATTGTTAGTAAAAATGATTTTTTGTAGAAGTTGTGCTTTGTGGTTATTGTTTTTGCTTAACTTATTAAACTTTGCATTTTGTTCATCTTTTCCTTATGTATATCCGAGAATTAAACTAGAAGCCAAATTGCATGGAGATGCAGGTGACCCGCTCTTCCTTACACCCTATATAGAAAAGGGAAACTTCGATCTAGCACGAAATATGTCACGTGTTCCACTCACCGAAAAAATTGGGTTTGTAAGTCATGCTGGATTTTTTACTGTGAATGCAAAATATAATTCAAATTTATATTTTTGGTATTTCCCACCATTTAATAAAAACATTGGAGCTCCAATCGTGTTGTGGCTCCAAGGTGGTCCCGGAGGAAGTTCTTTGTTTGGATTATTTACTGAAAACGGTCCTTTAATAGCAAAGAAAGAAGGGTTTGCATTAAGAAAATATCACTGGGCCCTCAACAATCACCTTATATTCATTGATAATCCAGTTGGCACTGGATTTAGTTTCACAGACAATGAAGAGGGTTATTGCTCAGATGAATGGTGTATAGCAAAAGGTTTATACAACTTTTTACAGCAGTTTTACATGCTTTTTCCATACTTAAAAAGTAATAAATTCTTCATTACTGGTGAATCTTATGCAGGAAAATATATACCATCATTAGCTATGGAAATTCATAAACAAAACAATCAAGGTGAATTTTTTTTTTTTTTTTTTTTTTTTTTCTCCCTTTAATATCTGCGATCGGCCGTAAGCCATAATCAGATGTGGTCCATTTGTCAGGATTTATTGGCGTTCCTCCAGCGAGTTCCACCAATCACTATTGTCTAGACTCTAAGTCTAGTATTTGCCATCTTTTTAGGCGAGTTATGCTTGCATGATTCAAGAGGTCTCTGGCTAGCTCATTCTTGTGGTCCCTTAGTCTAATTTTATATTTTTTGTTGTGTTCGGTCACTTCCTCCTTCACTGTTGGCATCTTTAAATGTTCATGGATTTCCGTATTTCTTACGAACCAGGGTGAGCTGGATATGGTTCTGAGCGCAATGTTTTGGAATCTTTGAAGGATTTCGATATTTGAGTTACTCGAGGAGCCCCACAGTTCAATACCATACGTCCATATGGGTTTTATTATGGATTTATACACAAGTAATTTGTTGTGTAGTGATAACGGGGATTGTCGTCCAATTAACCAAGACAGTCCCTGAAATTGAATGGTGGCCTCCTTTTTCTTCATTTTTATGTGGTTAGCCCAGGTGAGACGTCGGTCCAGGTGCAAACCAAGATATCTTACACTATTGTCTGTAGGTAGTGGTTTGTTGTCCATGCACACAGGTGGACAGTCTCCCTTACGCAAAGTAAATGTGATCTGCATCGATTTCGCAACACTTGGTTTGATTCTCCATCTCTGCAGCCATGACTCTATCTTGTTCAGTTGCACCTGTAGTTTTTGAGAAGCCTTATCAGGGTCAGTGTCACTCGCCAGGCAGGCAGTATCATCGGCATAGGTTGCAGTTATCACCTCCCCAGTACAGGGTAAATCCGCTGTGAATATGGAGTACAGAGTCGGTCCTAGCACTGATCCTTGTGGTACTGAGGCTTTCATTTCATAAAGATTTGAAAGTTCTTCCTCAAACTTGACTTGGAATATCCGTTGGTCCAGGTAAGACCTGAGGATCATGTAAAATGAGTTAGGCAAGCAGGTTTTTAGTTTAAATAAGAGCCCCTTGTGCCAGACTTTATCAAAAGCCTGTTGGATGTCTAAGAATACAGCAGAGCAATATTCTTTTTTCTCTAGGCTCTGTCTGATTTTATGTACCACGCGATGTACTTGTTCCACTGTGGCATGCTTCTCGCGAAATCCAAATTGGTGATCTGGAATTATTTTATTTTCTTCCAATACTGGTCTGAGTCTGCTGAGGAATATCTTCTCGAACACCTTTGATATTACAGGCAGAAGGCTTATAGGTCTATACGAGCTTGGTTCAGTAGGTGGTTTTCCTGGTTTTCCAATCATACATATTAGTGATACTTTCCACAGTTTTGGGTAATACTGAATTCTGAATATTGCATTAAAGATCATTGTCAGCAGAACTATCATCTTTCTTGGTAAATGTTTAAGAATTTCACCAGTTATGAGGTCGAATCCAGGAGCCTTATTGTTCTCCAAGTTACGTATGGTCCCAATTATTTCTTGTGGAGTCACCAATTTCAGAGGTGGTGACATCTGCTGGTCGCTATTGATGATTTCATCAACTTCCCTCTCAAAGTCGTTCATGGTAGATTGATTTGGGGTGAAGATTTCACTAAATCAAGGTGAATTTAAAATTAATTTAAAAGGTTTAGCGTTAGGAAATGCATACAGTGATCCCATAAACCAAATGGATTACGGCAACTATCTATACCAGCACGGCTTGATTGATAATAAACAAAAGGCACTTTTCATTAAAATGCAAAATGAAATTACAAATGAGATCAAGAATAAGAATTGGGCTGAAGCTGGAGTCCTTATGGATACTTTAATGGATGGCGATCTTACTAACTATTCCTATTTTAAAAACTATACTGGCTTTATGAATTATTACAACTTCTTGGACCCCACATCTGACACAGATGTGAGTGTTTTTAAGGATCTTTTGAATAATGACAAAATACGACAAAGTGTCCATGTCGGGGGTCTGCCATTTAACTCTGGAAGTGAAGTTCAATTACATCTCGCTAATGATATTTTACAATCAGTAGCACCCGAAGTTTCAGAGCTTCTATCACACTATCGTTTAATGTTTTATAATGGCCAGTTAGACATAATAGTGGCATATCCATTGACAGAAAACTTCTTAAGAAATTTAAACTTCTCATCGGCCGATGAATATAAAACAGCTGAAAGAAGTATTTGGAGAGTAGGAGACGAAATTGCAGGTTATGTAAAAAAGGCTGGGAACCTAACAGAGGTTTTGGTGAGAAATGCCGGACACATGGTGCCACATGACCAGCCTAAATGGGCCTTTGATCTTATAACAAAATTTATAAAAAATCAACTGTGAAGTAATTAATATTATTAACAGTTTAAGGAATATTATTCTAAGATAGTTTTCTTGTTACCAAAATATGATGAATAATTTAAAAAAATGCTAAATTAAATTAATACTTACTACCTGTGATATTTTAATTTCTGTTTATTTTTGTTGTTATTGGTGGTGGTTAATAAAATATGAAACATTTAATCTTACTTTTATTTCATACATTCGAACAATTAAAAATAAATAATAATAAACACTTAGTCAATTTAATTAATAATCACCTTATGTTAATTTAATTCTACATTTTCGTTTCATTTGAACATAAGAATAAATCAATGTTCACATAAATTTTAATCATACAGGACATTTTATTTAATTTCTCTTAATTATTATTTGTGAATTATAAATATGATGTAAAATTCAGATACACAATTAATTGACTTACAAAACATTACATTTAATTACATCAAGAGGCGGACGAGACTGAAACTGATTAATACATATTTGAGAGAATGATATTACCTACTACTGCATTGTCTGTACTTTGTTTTAATAAAAATGTCCCTGCATCATCACCACCATTAATGTACTTTAAGCCAGCAGTGCGGTGAGAGCGTCCAGGAACTGCGGCCGCTGTGCCGTGGGGAGCGCCACCACGGAGGAGTCCAGGTAATCCAGCGACACCGACACTCCGCTCTTAGCCGCCGCCTGCTCGAAGGCCGCGCCGAACAGACTGGGGAATATTTGCTTATTAATATTCACATTTCTTATATAGATTATATGTTAGTTAAAAAAATATGGCGCAACCTCGATATAAGGATTCTGAAGAAAATTAGAAGATATTCGCTATATTAAATAATTTGTTATATCGAGATTTTTTGTATTATATTAAGGTTACACTGTAATTCTATTTTTACGCTTAAGCTGCAGGGAGCATAGCTGACACTGAATAGGTTAATAATTTTAAGCTATTCTGTTATATTAGTAAGGGACATGCCGATAGTGAGATATCCTTGAGGATAATCATATAGTAGTGTTGGGATGGATAAATCCAAGACGGTTCTCACTTGCGCGGCTCCTGGTCGAACCGGGGCGGCACGCCCAGCAGCAGGCAGCGGCCGGGCTCAAGCGGCGCGGAGGCCAACAGCGGGCGCCGCGCGCCGCCCGCCCTCGCTGCCCAGCGCGCCGCCTCGCCCAGCCACAGCGGACCGCGCACCAGCGCCGCCTCCGGGCCGCCCTACGGCACAACATTATTACTTTACTTATCTTTAGTAAATGAAAATTATTTATTTATTATCTTTCCATTTTATATCCATACCAATGATCACTTGTGTACGTTAAATGGGAGTGACAGGAGGACCTATTTTGATACCGTACGTATCGAATTAAACCCTTCTCTAAAGACACTCTCCAACCTAAAATAAAGTTACGAGGGTTCCAAACGCGCCCTGCTCTGAACAAAACCACACAACAATACTCCTCACTTATACATGTAATTCTACGAGTACAGCATTTTATAAGGTCTCCACGTAGAATGTGCTCAAGTACTAAAAAGTGGCGATTTTTTTTTTTGTAGAAATAAAAAAATTAAGAAATGCTGAATGAATAAATCACCTCTTGCACTATAAAATAATTGAAGGGTCCGGCCAGCATGAGGCCGCGTGAGGCGAGCGTGCTGTGCGACAGGCGCGCGACCGCCTCCAGAGACCTCTTGGCCTCGGCGATCCCTCGCTGCAGACTTTCGTTCTCCCCGGACACTTGCAGCGCGTCGAGGGCGAGCTGGAACCCTTCCGCGCGAGGGATTGTTTCCTGCACATATTATACTTATTTATTCATCTATGTTATAAAAATACATTATGTATGCAATGTTATAATTATTAATATGTAGGTATAATCTGTGTCGTTTGTATATAAAATTGTAGAACTTTTAATTATTTAAGTTCCTTTAATATTTATGACAATTGTTAAATTAAATGTTTTTGTTTCTAACTTTTGTTTTCGGGTTGACCAACAGAGAATGCTATTAGCATTAAGTCCGTCCGTTGCACTTTCTTGGGACAATAAACTAAATAAATAATAATTAAATATTGGATTCCAAAATTTATGCACATCATGACACAAATCCTCATACTTAGATTTTATAAATTATATATGTTTATTTGTTTAGAATGAACTGATTGTCCTATTTGAATATAAGTGTTATTCTGACGTGTTCGATGAGCGCCATGAGCGCGTAGGCAGCGTCGAGCGCCGGCAGCGGCGGGGCGTGCGGCCTCCGCAACAGCAGCGCGGGCCGGGCGGGCGCGGGCAGCGAAAGGCGCGCCGCGGCCGCCTCCAGCGCCGGCAGAAGCCCGCGCCGCAGTTCCACGTCCATGGAGCGGTACGCCTGCCTCGCTTGCTGCAGGGGAATCCTGGTTCACAAATATCTAATTATTATTGATTTCATATCTTTTATTTGATTATAATTGAGAGACTGATTTTAGCATTCTGGCGTAGTAATAGCAATTATACCAATACATTATACAATCCTTCTAACTTATTACTATTACTACTGTATTGTTGTTGATGATGATATTAATCAATTTATTTGACACAGGGGTCACAGAAGCAATTTTCAAACACACACTTGTTAAACTTGGTTCTTTTTAATGTAGTATACATTTAAATAATTTCAATACAATGAAATTTACGAGATTTTAGTTGTTTTAATATTTCAATATTATATATTTTTTTATTCACCCCATATCTGCGAGAAGTTGTCGCACCCGCGCGCTCCCTGACGCCGTGTGGAGTCTCAAGAGAGGCGCTATTATAGGCGCGTGTCTCAGGGCTCCTTCCACAGACCACCAGCGGTACAACGGCAGCCATAAATCTTTTTCAACCTCAACATGGGCATACTGAAATGTTATTTTTTTTATTATTTATGAGTAGGCCTATGTTATCTGGTTAGAAAGATCACATCAAGTAATTTAAACTACTTATAGCCAAATAGGGTAACCTTATAGCTATATATTATTTATTTCAGCAAGTCTGCACTGAAATTTATAGATCCAATTGTATAGCCATTAGTTTTAATTAATCTAACCTTAGGTTAAACACTAAAATGTATCACTCTACTACTGTAAGAGGTCAGTGCCCTCAACGCTAGACAAGATATACAGGTCCTTACTCGCTGTTCATTCCTGGCAGCTACGGCCACATGTCGCTGTAGGGGCTCCAGGTCCAGCAGCCGTCTCGCGGGCGCCCGGGCCTGCGCCGTGGCCGCGCTGCCCACTGCTGCCGCCCAAAGTGCGCCGCCAGCTCGCGACCAGCGCGCAGCCAGCTCCAGCACCACACACGAACTCTACATATAGACTTGGACTTAATATGCCATTTCACATAATAAAATATGTTTAAAAAAAAGCTCCACAGGCCAAATTATTAAAAACAATAGTTTATGTCCACAATGAAGCACAGTTGCAGTCAATATGTTATCTATATGTGTCTGAATATTTAATTATAAACACAATGACATACTGGTTTCCCGTAATAGCTGAACTGGGTATAGTTAAACATGAGCGTATGGCGCCTCTCCTCCCAGGCCTTGCGGGCGCGCCGACGCTCCATCACCGTCTCCAGCGCCTCGCGACCTTCCTGCTCGTTTTCATCCTTAACATAAAGAATATACATAAAGATGAAATATAGAAATGTTTTGGGAACACATTGATCACAAAATTTAGCTATTCATAGAAAAAATATTTTTATCTAAATATATTACTGTTATCAACACCACAATAACCCAAATAGGTTATTAGGGCAGAGTACAAGGCAATTTTTATATTTTGTTTATAATAATTTTTATGTTTAATTAGATGAATTAGATTAAGTATAAACAATAACCCGCCATTAAACCAGAAATATATATAGTTTTAGACGTCTGTTTCAATTAAAAGAAATCTATTTTGCAAAATATGTAACCTATTCATTAGTTCTAGAACTAACTTATATTTTTTATTGTTTATTCTTAAGAAAGTGTGTCACTTTCTTTAAAAGCAAACTATAAATCCTGGAGGCTATAAGTTTACAGATGTTATCAATGTTTTGGCTTACCTCTTCCTCGTCATCCCTGAATATATCATCAAAATTTGGAATGTTTTCTTCATCATCTTTATAGATGAGCCTCACCTGCAAGAGAACTTAATGTATAAAACAAATCACTAACACAATATTTTTAGAGGCTTATTGCCAAATATACAAATAACTTACAATTTTACTATTCTATTGATTTGAAAGGTAAATATATGTACTTTAGTTAATCTATGAAATATACTTAGCCTTTAAATTTATTGTTTGGTAAACTCATTAATTGTATATGTTACCTGGCCATCACTATACACATTGCAGATATCTGTGGGTTTATGAGAGTCCAGCACAAAGAACACTACATCTTCCTCAGGCTGCAGTATATCCACCAAATCTATTGTCCCGCCACAATTCACTAACACGACATATTTTATTTCTTCATTATTTTCGTCATACGCGCTCTTAAGTTCCGATATACCCCCCACTGGGACTAATGTGTATGGAATATTATCACATTTAAATAAGTCTTGAAGTATTTTACAGGAGCAAATAGCATCCACATCATAGTGAACTAGCATAAGAACTCTCTGAAATAGATATCTTTAATATAAAAATTTGAATACACTATTGTAGTTAACAAACATGTTATACTTACGTTCCCAAGAACTACATTGTAAAAATCATTTCGTATATCCTCTATAAACATTTTATTCTATCAATATATAATTAAGGCTAGGAAGTCATACTTTCTTAAAAAACGATAACACAAAGACACCTGCTCAAATTGTATTCGGGAGTACAGATGCTACAATGTCAAAGTTTTGTCTCCAAATTCTAAAGTTGTCCAAATAACTGTCATCGATCACGTTTAAACTTCAAGTTACAAATTAGATATTTTCCCGCCAAATCTATTGGATGCGATCAAGAGAGTTAAGACTTTTCACACCTTTAGTCCTAGAAATATTATTACATCGACTATAAACATTAATCAAGATATTCTATATATAACAAAAGTGTACTACTAAAACTGTGACCGACCAGTCGAGGTTGAAGTCGCTATCAACAGCTTATTTTTAATAAATGTTATTTAATAGCTGTATTTAAAATACAATGATTACGATGAATTGATTACTTATGTAATAATCTAAAGGATTTGAAGTGAAGAATAGATTTTAATAGTTAAGAACTATTTTATAATTAATTATTAAAAAGAGTGTATAGATTAGACTTCATTTTCATTTATCTAAATATTCCACTGTCTACTTAGATAGATAGATGCAGCTTTATCATAAGTATCTCCCAGTTTTTTTTTATATAGGAACAATTTTTATATGGTTTTATTTATTTTTATGTCAGAGGAGGGCAAAAGAACGTGCGGGTCACCGATGACAAGTGATCACCGCTGCCCACGAACTCTTGCAACACCTGGGGAATCGCAAGAACGTTGCCGGACTTGGAGGTGAGACAGAGTATAGGCCTTTCTTAAAGGTATCCATCTCGTATTGATCCAGAAATACCATCGAAGGCCTTCGGAACGCTTGCCGTTGTAAATGCGGTAAAAAACGCACAAAGAGGCCACGTCTCTCAATGCCAGAGAGTTAAGCCATTTGCGGAGCACTGGGTCCCCAACAATCCGAACGGGTCTCTGTTGTAAGCGGTAAAAAAATAGAAGCTGTTATTCGGTGATTCGAACTAGAGATGTGAACAGTACTCCAGGCCTGAAATACTGCCTATGATCTATTGATCACTCCCAATTTCATTGAAGTCAACATGACCACGCTTTCCAGATTACTACGAAACTGACAGTCGCTAGAAATGTTAAGACCTAGGTATTCTGATACTTTGCGAGGCATTGAGAGGAGTGGTTTCGATGAGTGGAGATACGACAAATGGGGTTTTTTAGTGATAAACGTAATCTATCTCAATATCGGAATAATCACATAAACCGGAATCTATCGCATCCCCAATGGTGCATTCGCAAAACCACGTATGTTGTAAATATCTAACACATCATTGATGTGCAAGAGGAATAGAGTTGGGTATAGCACGCAGTCTTGGGGTACACCAGCGGTCACGGGCATGGGGTCCGAGTAAAAAACGTCGAGACCGACCTGTATGCCAGTACCAGTACCAGTGAGAAAGCTGGTGATCCACTTACATAAACTCTCGGGAAGTCCGTAGAAAGGTAGCTTCGAAAGAAATCTCTTGTGTGTGATCAAAGGCTTTCGCCATATTCAGACTAACTGCCAGACTCTTCCGCTTGTTTTCAATAACAACTGCCCAACGGTGCATAAGATATAACAGAAGATCACCAACCGATCAACCATGACGAAAGCCATATTGCTGGTCATTGATCAACTAGTACTCCTTGAGGTATGTTAGAAGCTGTTGATTAATGATTCTCTCCATTACTTTGGAGAGAATAATTAATGGTAATCCCGATATGTCTGTACTTTGTTGGGTTCGAGCTGTCACCTTTTTTAGGGATCGGATGAACAATGGCACCTTTCCATGTGATCAAGACTACGCCTTTAAGGTAGGAGTATTGAAATAGACGCATTAGCAATGGAGTCAACTTAGGTTCACATGTTCGTAGCACAATTGGAGAAATACTATTTGGCGCACTCGACTTATGAACGTCCAAGGAAAAGAGAGATACGGATCGTTTTTTTGCGGAACAACTATTTCCAGCATAAAGCTATCACCGCGGGATGATAGGCGGTTCTTCCCTTAAACGTCCAAAGTCGAGTTTGAGGAAAATTGAATGTCCATGACATCGGTTTTCTCTTTTACCGTGTGGGCTAGAGAATCATTCCCAGTGTGTAATGGAGGTAAGTTCCAAGTTCATAGCCCAAGAGTTGATCCGTTTATGCATACACGCGTAGACTCTGACATGTCGTTCATATCCACGCGCAGCCACAGTACAGACAGGTCACGGCAATCAAAAACTTGAAGGAGATTGTAGTACGTATCCTAACTTACGAACACAGATACCCCGAACACAGAGACCCCGGCGTGTGGTATAAAATTATGTTCGAGTTTATAACCGGTGTATGATAGATTTATTGTGACGCTAGGTTGAGATATCTGCGTTTCTGTTAAAAATAACAAGGCCGGCTGCGCCGTGTTTAGAGGCATCACTTTCATGTTTGGTGGGGGAGGGGGTTGGGTTTCCGGATTCTTTAGCTCACTGACGGAACAAAACTAAATGAATTTAGTTACTAAATATCGTTCCTTCGTGAGAAGGTGGTCTTTCCCTGATTGAACCAGCCCAATACCAGATACAATTAAATGACTACAGCTGGGCTTTACCACTAAATTTTAATTTATAATTCATTTTTAATTTTTATTATAAGGAGAGTTAACTACTTCAGCAAAAGATTCTAATCTTCAGATTTTTACCAATATTAAACTTAAAGCAAATTATTGAAGTGTACAAATGAAAACCCAAATATCATAAACTTATATTTATTTAATATTATTAACTTTTACATCGATTTATTTATAATCAAGTACTTGCACTCTTGCGCTTCTTAAAACTATTAACATGATGTTGTGCTATTCTAAAAGAAATCGTATTTGGTCTTAATAAGTTACTAGATATGGCTCTAAAATATGATTTTAAAAGAGAATCATCCGTTTCTTCGGGAAATAGATATTCATTTAAATCATAACATAAATAACTTTCTGGACAGTCAAGGGCCCTCAAACACCCTGCATATTCCGACCATAATAATTTTCTCCATTTAATATTGTGCCTCTGCGCCAGAGGAACTAGAACACAGGCCGCAAATGTGGGATCCCCATAACTCACTGATTGGAACTGTTCTAAGAACTGTGTGTAAAAATCTTGAAAATTATAGAGACCTGTCAACTGTTTATCAAAATTAAATTCTTTACCTCTTTTAAATAGTATTTTAAAACATTTTTTTAGTAATCCTTGTATATTTTTATCTAAAAATAAATTGTTATCACTCAAGAATACACACATGATTCTGCAGAATCTATCAGTTATGTCTATATCTTTCAAAAGATCAGGAAAATAGACTTCATTGAATACAATCCATTCAAGTGTGCACCTTGTTAGCAATTCTTTTTCAGCGGCTACTTGTTTTGCAACCCTGGTGGCATGTTCTCCAATTACTTCAGGGGTTGGTTGATCTTGTTGACTGCTACTATATAAAGATAATATTGGTAAATATATCCAGTCTCTGGGTAACACAGGCTCCCGCCATTGTTTTAACAAAATATTCCCTGTTATCGCAATTTGATTAACATTTACAACTTTTATGTAACATAATTTGATATCGTCCACACTTGTTAACACTTGATTGAAACCATCATCTTCAGATAGTGAGACAACATTCAATAATCTTTCAGCTGTAAACCAATGTTTGCTGAAAATTATATTGTTAAAGAGATATTCCAATTCATATTTCTTGTCTAATCTTAGAATGTAACACAACTTATTTGCTACAGAATATATAAGATCTTTTGATGATTCTGATATATCAGTCTCCACGGATAATTTTACAATGTTGAACAAAAATTCAATTTCCATTCTGGTAAACCAATTGCTGTCCAAGCTTGGAGATTGCTTAGATATCTTTGTTAAGTATTCTGATACTTGTTCTATAAAAGATCTTGATATAATTTTATCTTTCACCACATTCAATAATTTGAACAATGATACCAGAAATGGTATAGGAGATGCAATATTTAATATTGGCAATACCTTTTGACTCGAGTCAATAACAGTTCCACAGAGGTTCACAAGATTCTTATAAAAGATTAAATTCCTTTCATCTATATCAGACAAAAGATTGGAGCTCGGAATAAGATAATTTATAACATACTTAAATCCTTTTGATGTTGATAATACTTTCAAAGCATCATTTAGGAATTTAAGAGTTACTTTCTCATTAATCAATACAGTTTTACAACAGTCCAAAGCTGAACATAGGAGCCTTAAATGTCCACAAGTGTATTCATCCAAGACTGTCATTTGCATCAACCACTTTTGCAGACCTTCTTTTAACAATGGATAAATCTGCTGCTTATAGTTTTCTAAGTTGAGCATATTGCAGTTAAGCAATTTGTTCACAAATTGCAAAACAACAGCTGCATGTGAAGCAGATATTACAGATGTAGTCATGAAAATATCTGTCCCCTGAACATGTTTATACAATGTTGTTATTATAATAGGACATAATGATTGTGCATAATTGATTCCGACCCCGTAGTTAAGAAGGTTGGATAAGATACTATATGCTTCTATTTGCAATCTGAGACCATAAGTACCATCTACACCTGAATTTATATACTCTGAAATGGGTTTTAATATATTATATTTTGATATCAAATCTTCTCCAATTTCTCTGGTCTGTAATGACAAAATCCTCATCAACTTCAGTGCAACCAAAATTGGTTTACCTTTATAAGCTATAGTGGGATCAAAACAGAAGTTAATGCTTGTTGTTGGAACAAAATTGTCAATAATAGTGTGCATTAGATGGTCGGTATTAATAATAGTACTTGCTGTTTCAATTGAATCCCTAGATAATCTTGTTAAGATCTGTAATGAGTATTGTATACAGTTAAAACTTGGCTTCACAGATTCTAAAATATAATAAAGCCTTTGCAAGATGTCTGTTCTAAGTATAGCTGATATAAGATCAATCTCCGCTAAGTGGAAGTCATTTAACTCTGATTCTTTTGATTCCATCTCTGTGATTTCAGATTTATCATTTTCAAGACATGGCTGGTAGGTACCTTCCTCAAACCCTAATAAAGCATCCAAGCATGCTTCATCAATTCTGTTGTAAATTAAATTTCTCATGGCCTTTAATGCTGGTTCCAGAAGAATAACTTTATTTTCATCCATTGCAATTCTTATTACAAAAAAAAGTTTGCTTAATGGAATTTGTATAACATCTTTATATATACCAGATATATAATATTCCAGAATTCCCGCTATTACATTCAATGCCATAACTCTTTGTTGGGTTACTGTTGAGCGAGAGAGTTCAATGAGTTCTGTGATAGAATACCCTGGCCTATGTGATTCATCTCCATGATGAAACAAGGCTTTTGTCTTCTCTGTATACTCCATAGCATATGGCAGAAGATATCCTTTAAAATCAAATCTTGCCTCAAAAGGTTCATCAGGCCTTACTTTTTTGCTCTCTTCAAGGCTCTTCATCCATTCAAGTTTATCTTTTTCCAAATTGTTAAAATTAAGCCATTGGTGCACTTGGGGATGAGATAGTACATCACTCTCCCACAGCACATCCTTTTCAAATGTTTCTATGTCTTTTTGTTGGGGTTCTGTTATATCCATTTCTTGTTTTATTGTTTCTTTGTTAATTGGGATATTAGGAGTGGATGGTTTTCGCTTTTTTTTTATAAATTCTACCAACTTCGAGTCCAAAGTTGTCAACAATTTCTGTTGTTCCATTAGAATCTCCTCTTCAGTCATATTGCACAACATGTTTACATTTTCCTTGTGAATTATATTTGCTTCTCTAGATGAAACTATGTAACTTTGTTTTGGTAAATTTAAACTTGAATGAGTAACTGCCTTTGATCCTGAAGGTTCATTTTTAATATCAATATCCATTTTTTCTTCTTTTTCTTCTTCTTCTTTAATTTCTAATTTATTTACCAATATTTGTTTTCGGTGAGATGTAATATTTGATTCATTTTTCACTACAACAGGGAAGCCTTTAGCAGGCATTTTAAAATTTAAGTCTACAAAATCATCATAGTTTTTTTCCTTTATATCACCAAGCACAAATGGCAATACTTGTGGAAAATAAACTTTATCGTCTTCCGGTTCAGGAGCAGTTTCTGGTTTTTCTAAATTATATTTTTCGACAATATCGCCCATTAATGATCCAGTACTGTTTTCGGTTCGAGATCTCTTTTCTGTGCTTGCAAGTCCCTTATTTTGAGCATATTTAGATGGCTTACGGGATTCTGAAGGGGTTGGCTGAGTCCTTTTTGTTGTTTGATGTACAGTTTTACGTAAATTGACCACTTGAGCTGAAGGAACATTTTTATCCCTGAGGAACTCTTCTTGCATGCGTAATAAGTCTTCTTCATTTTCACCTCGTTTAGGTCGTCTTATCATGTTGAGCGTCAATGAGAAAGCTTAATTCACATATATTTAAATAACATTTACAATTTATTGCGGTTTACGATTTAATTTAGTATTGTTTATTTTTATTGGTAATTGTTTCGAGTTTTAACAAGAATAGTATAGTTTGACTTTGACAATTGACAATAAGACATTTATATTTATTATTACTAACAAAGATTATACAAAATATAATAGGCATGTATAGTATAATCTTTTTTCGCTTGTCAAAGCAATTTCAAAATAGTTTAGGTCATTTGAATTGAAATTCAGGGGGTGTCTTGGCGCCCCTAGTTATTTAGAAATATTAAAATCACATCTTTACAAAGATTTACAAAATGTTATATGATCTTATGTCGTAAATAAACAATATTGAGCTTCGAATTTTCTAATTCGTTAAAGTATAAATTTTGTTCTATAACATCGATATAACGTTAAATAAACATTTGCTATGAAAATGCAATGCTATCAAGTCCTCTTTGTATTAATTTTAAGCACTTTCTATGAATTTGTTCGGAAAATATAGTTTTTATAAAAAAAAAATATATTTATTTAATTATTTTACTCTATATTATTAATCTCTAAATTAAATTCATATTTTGAAATTAAAATAACGAAAAACTTGCAGCGTCTCAAATTACACCTTGTTGATTAATTAATTTTAATATTACAGGAATTACACGACGTAATTAATGCAATATAACAAATGACCGTAACCTCTTCCAATGACAAAATAAAAAAAAATACAATGTCACCTTACTTGTTAAACGTCAATATGAAAAGTCAAAACAGATGTAAGTGGTTCTTAAAAGCACGTGTTCTACTAAAAATTTCAGGGATTTTTAATAAGAAATTGTTAAAATAAATATCTTGTCTATAAAATGCCAAAAATAAAGAATATTGAAAAACTGAAACATCCGAACAGTAGAAAAACCATTTCATTAGCAAAGAAAATGATAAAAACTGAGAAGAAAAATAATAACAAACTGGGAACTCATATTAAACAAAATTTAATCGGAGAAAAGATATTATGGTTTAAAGAAAGAATACCAGAAGGTTGTGTAGTTTTAGATAAAGAAACCATTTTAAAATTAATTGAGTCTTATTTAGCGCGTTTCGATGAAGAGTTAGAGCAGATAGAGATAAAAAATTCAATTGGTCAACGCAAAAATAGACAGCATGCTAGCCGGGAAGATATTATAAATATAACTAAGAAGCGAGAACAGGAGGAGTTTGAAACATGTGGAGTGGAGATGCCAGATCTTTTGGACACTCAGCAAATGGAAGTGCTAAAAAATTGGAACGGAGAACTTAGATTTTTACAAAATTTTAAATTAAAACGGTTTGCGAGAAATCATTTAATATAATATTAATTATATTTTTGATTTTTATTTAATATCAAATACTAAAATGGGGTGCTTGGTTTACTGGAAAGGTATACAATTACACATAGGAAAATATTTATCTTCTAATAATATGCCAATATTTAAATTCCATTACCATTAAACATATAACGAAATATTATTTTACTTTGTTAGATTAATTTAACCAATAGACCTCATTAGTAAAACAGAAACTCTAGATTTATTCATTTACTATTTAATATTTACAAATTGGAGAATAATACAAATTCTTATAATGTTCTGAAAATTACAAACTTGTTAAATTTAAAACAAATTTCAATCACGCACATTACTTGGTACATACATTAAGAAACTTAAATATTGATAATGTTGCTAGAATAATAGTGACTTAAAAACAATTCCTAACTAAAAAGTTAATTACATTTTCCTGTTCATGATCAACAAATCATTAAAATCATTATATACATAGGTAAAAACTAGAATCAAATGATTTAAAGTTTACATATTTAACATTAAATCACTATACGCCAGACGGTGTAAAAATATTAATTAATTACGATACAATAAGTATCACAAAATTATGCTCCTTCAAATCACTTAATTAAAATAAATAGGATACACGACGGTAAGATAAATGTAACTAAATAATAAATTTTGATAAATATAATACATACTACACTCCAGGAAATATCCTAATTTGTAAAATGCAAAACTGTTAATGGCAAAACGAACACAAAAGTCGACTAGCCTAAATTTGCGTAACATATCTTAGTTATAACAATCGCAATACAAAATACCTTAAAAATATGGGACAGATATGAGGTTATTATTGATAAGTATGACCTTATTATCAGCATTTTATATAAACACTATTAGCAAACCTACACATTCTGTAATAAATTTTCAACATTCTATAAAAATGTATTAAGGAGTGTGTAACAGTTGGAAAATAGGGCATAACAAAGAGGATAGAAGTTGGAAGTGAATACCCACCTTTAGACTTGATGAGAAGCTGCAGCCAGCACTCGTAACAATTTTAAAGGTCTCATATTTCATAATTTATATTATATATAATTTTAGAGATCAATTATATAAATACCTAAAGGATTGTTTTTAAAAAAAAATAAAAAAATTGACCTAATTGATAGGACTTAAAAAAAGCCGATTGCCTAAAAAGATTAATGATATTATTATATATATATAGTTATTAATCTATTAAGAGGCACTTTAAGAGTTTTTAAATATTTTATTTTTTACAGCACTAGTATGAAGATTGCTTTTTTTTATATAATTACTTCATGATCAGTGAGTAATAATTTTATATGTATTTTTATTTCTTTATATAATTTATTCTTTATTTATTAAGAAGGTTTACAAAACATCCTTAATAATAAATAGGAAGGATGAATATTTAGTTATATAAGAATTATTTTCAAAATTGTTATAAGATCTTTTTATTCCTCCTATTAAGAAGAATTTTAATCTTTTTATTATTTATGGCCAATTAAAATTCAGGCATTTAGAGAGCATGTCATCATACCATAAACACATACAATTTATCTTTCATTTACATCTCCATAGCTTATTAGTAACTTATTACAAATTCTTAAAACAATTCAAGTAAACAACGGTAGGTGGTAGAAGTCATAACCTCTCTGTCCTCGAGCAGCGAGCCATATATATACCACATGGTATGCTCCGGGGACGAAGCATATCATTCCAGCTACGAAAAACACAGCACCCTGTAATCCGTTCTCTGGTTCGGCCACAGCAAACGTGCCCATACCCAGCAGACCCACTCCCACTATGAGGAGTATGACAGCTGCGCAGACGGTCTTCCAGTTCTCTCTCACTTTAGGATGGTTCCAGCAGTAGAGAGACTGTGTCGCTTCCACATATTCGTGGATGAGAGAGTCCGAGTCCCTCGATGTCGTGTCCTCTGTACATTTGTAGGTTTTACTGTAATGATAATAAGGATGTAAATTATAAAATCATTATATATTAAAATGATTAGTTACTTATACACTGAGAAAGTTAGCAAAAGCATTTTCATTTATTTTGGCGTCAAGACAACCTACGAAACAATTAGCAAATATTAAAGTTTAGTGAAATATAATAGAAAGTAATTCTTATGTTTACATATTAAATATGACCATGGCTGAAATATATCAAACCATAACTAGTCTGAAATGTCAGATGAACTCTGTCTAATCTTTCTAATGGACCCATTTCATTAATCAATTTATACATTCATATCCTACATGTATATTTCAAATCTGGTGACTCATTAACAACAAAAATATGAATTAAATCTCAATGTAAACAAATAAAAGTATAATAAAAGGGATTTCATATATTTATTTTTATTTATCTAAGGCCCCACAAGGCCCCTGTGGCTCAACAACTAACAGTATAACACAAAGTTAATAAATCAAACTAGATTAGGTAAAACATATATATCATAATAGTTTTTCTTATTTATTTTTATCTTTTCATCTTTGAATCAAGACTAGTCATCACTTGTATATGTCAAATTGAAGTGTTAGGAGGGTTTATTTTTTTTAAATAAGCTCTGTAAAGAGACCTTACAACAAACTTAAAATTAAGGCTACTAGGGTTCTAAACAAGTGCTGGTTAGCAAAGAACTACACAAAAAACTCAGACGGGTATTTCTTTATTGTGATCACTGTTTCACAAATATCAATATTTAGTGTATAAAAATAGATATTAACTTTTGCAAAGACAATATATTAAATAAACTTTATTAAACATAAGTTATATGTTAAAACAAAATTATAATTTATTTCTTTAGATAAAAACTAATAAATAAAATTTTTTTCAATGTTACTATAATCATTTAGTTACAATACAAGGTAATAATGATAACCTGTATATGATACTGTTTGATAACAATGTAAACAAAGAGTTAATATTTTCTATACTATCAGTCACTAGATTAATAGTGTTTACATTGAAATTAAACTGTAAATAACTTCATAATCCTTTATGCAGGTAAGTGTCATAATTGTTTATAAAACATTGAGAAAGCATTAAATATAATGTTTACTACTGTTTCATGGCACATAAAATGTAATGAGGCTTGATAAAAAATATTTTGTTTATTTTGTACTCACTTCAGAAGACCTTAATAAGTAATTTAAACATATTAAATAGCAGCCATGAAAATTGTATTGCACGAGGCATTGGTATTAATTATTCTAAACCTGATCTGCATTCCGCATGTTATAGGTTTCCTTTAGCGTCACGGAATTACGTTTCTTTATTTATATCACCTTAATAAAAACATCTTAATTTACACTTCTAAACGATTCCAGGTTAATGACTAGTAGTAAATTATAATTGTTTACTCTAATTAGTTGTTTTAGCACGCAAATTAGGTCTTCAGGGCGTGAATGAGATTGTCCGCTACAGTTCATAAGTCTTTGCCCCACTAATACTATGAATCACTAAAGGTCATGAACACCATCACTATTCAAGACAAAGTAAATATTTCTCGTTGTGTACTTAAAATTTTTAAATCAAATAAATTGACAATATAATAAATAATAGACTCACCTAGACAAATAGTCACCTCCATTCTTGAATTTATTTTGCAAAGGAGACCTATCACCCGTTGCACCGTATACTTTTATAGCCTCGTCGGTCTCCTCCTCGAAAGCGTCGTCAATGGAAAAACGTTTATCACTATTACCAAAAGGTCTCGTCATTTTTAATTTTTGTTTCTAACGAGCTGGAGATGTAAAAGAAACATTACAAATCAACGTACTATCTGTACGAACGCAAAACACAGCTGTCAATTTATCGTATCAACATGCGCCATATTGATTATTTATTACTTTACGTTTTGAAATAACGATTTCGAAACTACTTATCTTTAATTATTGGAATCAATAAGGAAACGTTGAAAAGTGAGTACAATATAAATTCGTAAGAATTGTCTATCATGTGTTTTATTTTGAATAAAGAAATAAGGGTTTTTTAAAGTGTTTAATATATTTTGTCCTTTTTCGTAATGTTCAGTTTATTTTTTTGTAAGATTGATAGGTGTCATAGTAAGGACTCAACCGCACATGTTGTTGTCAAATGTCGATGTCAAAGTCAAACTCATGTGGCTGGAATGTCATATTATGAGTAGATTTCTAAACAGCGAAGTTGTATTTTAATAAACATTGATGGGAACGAATTGTTTGCAGTTAAACTAAAAACATAAAAATGGTTATCAAAGAGTGGTCTAAGGTGGCACCTGTGCTATCACGGCCTGTATTAAATTGTATAAATAAGCAAGGATTCAAAACTATGACTCCAATCCAAGCAGCGGTTATTCCTCTTATTTTAACCTGTAAGGATGTGGTAGCTGAAGCAGTGACTGGCTCCGGCAAAACATTGGCTTTTGTAGTACCCTTGTTAGAAATGTTGATGAAAAGGGCGAAAGAAGCTCCTCTACGCAAGGATTTTGTCTACGCAGTCATTATTTCTCCCACAAGAGAATTAGCTACACAAATATTCAAGGTATTTGTTAAATATATATATACTTAAATGGACTCATGTCAGTTAGTTAAATTAAAGTTTGCCCGATTAAAATTAAAGTTTTAATCTAGTATAAATCATAATAATTTAATTTTTATTAGAATTAAAGTTTTTACTTTTAAAAATTTTATGAAAACCTATTTTAAACTTTTGGATCATCTTTGTAATAATTAACAAAATCATAATTACATTATAAAAATTTAACTGGAGTAAATTAATTTTTTGGGATTTAAGATTTTTGACAATTATTTTACCCAAAACTGAAAAAAAAAATTATATATATTTTTTATTATACTAGGTTATAGAACAGTTTCTGGCTGAGCCTGAATTAAATAACATCACACTATCTCTGCTGGTTGGTGGTCGGCCAATTGAAGTAGATGCTGAGAGCATGCTGAAAGGTGCCCAGATCACTGTCTGCACACCGGGACGGTTTCAGGATTTGCTTGAAGAGAGAAAGCATCTTAATCTACCAGCTAGACTTAAAGATCTGGTAATTAAACTTTATGATTATGAAACATACTTCTGCACTGAAAAATATATAATTCTTAAATGAGCATATTCTTTGTTTACAATTTAAGCAAATGAAATTACATATAATATCAATACATATAATAATTGAAGACTGTCTGTACATATAAGATATGTGGGAGAAATCTTTACTGGGGGTCTTTAATAATAAATAGAAGATTTAGAGAATGTTTAACTGTTTGTCGGATTATCTGTGCATTTCTGTGAGCTAATATCCGGAACATCTATCTTATTTGGATGTCGTTTTCGTGGATGTGTTTTTGTAATCTTCATTTAGGATTTAGTGTTTATTTAAATCATGCAATACATTAAAAATGTTAATAAATAGTGTACTACTTTTGTTTTAAATTTGATAAGAATGTTATTTAGTAATTGTCATTTGTTGAATTTCCTCAAACTTTTGTGGTTCTGTGATTTGTCAAAAAACAACTTCAATTACACAAATGGAAATATAATTTTCTTTTTATAATAAATCTTTTATGTCCAGTATTCTTTTTTTTTTTAATTTTTAATATTCATAACTTATGAATTCTTTATTCCACCATACTGTATTTTGGTTGTTATAAATGATTCCAGGAGTTCCTAGTTCTAGATGAAGCGGACAGACTCCTAGACCTGGGTTTTAGCACAACTCTGACCACCATACTGCAGTATCTGCCGCGACAGAGACGCACTGGTCTCTTCTCTGCCACTCAGACCAAAGAACTACAAGACCTCGTCCGAGCTGGCCTGAGAAACCCCGTGCTGATTAGCGTTAAGGAAAAATCGACCATAAGCACGCCGATTGCACTAGAAAACTACTTCATAATTGTCGAGCCCCAGGATAAATTATTGGTTTTGCTGAATTTTATAAGAAACCGGAAAATAATGAAAGGTCTCTTCTTCCTTCCGACGTGCGCGTGCGTGGACTACTGGGCGGACGTTCTGCCAGTGTTCCTACCAGACTTGAAGATATATGCAATACATGGTAAAATGAAACAGAAGAGACACAAGATATTGGAGAAATTCAGATCAGACGAAAACACTATCCTATTGTGTACAGATTTATTAGCTCGGTATGTTGCATATATATATATATATAAATACATTATAATATATATATAAAGACAATGACTTCTCCTTTTCCCAGAGGCTTGGACATTCCATCAGTGGAGTGGGTGCTCCAGTGGGAGCCTCCGAGCAGTCCGGCGGCTCTCGTGCATCGCGCGGGGCGGAGCGCCCGCGGGGGCTGCGCCGGCGCCTCGCTGCTGCCTCTGCTACCCACCGAGGAGGACTATGTGCCCTTCATCAAGAATAACCAGAAGGTCGAGCTTCAGGACTGGAGGACTTCTACTGATGAGATCAAGATTACCCAAAAACTAAGATACAAAGTTAGTATTTATGTGTAACGTGGTTTCATTTCATAATTTTGTCCTTTAAAAATGGTTTGACCTATGGCTTCAGTCCAAATAAACACATACTAATAAGACCTAGACGTAAATTAAAACTAAATATCAAATTGGATAATACTTGCAGGTGTTGTCAATCCTCCACGATCAACAGAAGAAAGATAGAGCGATATTCGATAAAGGACAGCGGGCGTTCGTGTCTCACGTACGGGCGTACTCCAAACACGAGTGCAGCTTATTGTTACAGCTGAAGGAACTGCCGCTGGGACACATCGCCACCAGCTACGGACTCCTCAAACTACCCCTCATGCCGGAGATCAAGGATGATCACAAGAAACAGTTCGTGGGACCAACAGAGAAGATCGACTTCAACACCATACAGTACAGAGATAAACAGAAGGAACAGAGTAGGCTGCAGAAGTTGGAAGAGTATAAGAAAACAGGGACCTGGCCGTCTAAGAAGAAAAAGAAAATGGTTAAAAAATACATATTAATAATTTTCTTATACAGATATTTGTTAATGAATTTATTTATTTATCTGAAATATTCAGTGATAAGATGGTTCAAAAAATGTATTGATTAAGATTGGGTAAAAAAAGGATGTCTCTCTGTCTTTCTCTTTCAAATACTGTTCTTCTTTTCCAGGCGAAATCCAAACCCTGGGAGCAGACGAAGCAGAACAAGCTAGAGAGGCAAGACAAAAGAAAGAAACGGAAGGAATTAAAGAAGAAACTCGACGAAGATGGCATTAAAGGAAAGAAAAGGAAAACAGTGACTCAAGAGGAGCTGGACGAGTTGGCAGAAGACGTGGCCTTGATAAAGAAACTGAAGAAGAGGAAGATCACCTCCGAGCAGTTCGACAAAGCCTTTGATGTCGACACAGGAGTAAATTAATAACTGTTAATGTTTTTTATTTCATCAGATAATCTATTTTTTTTTTTTTTTCGATTTTTTTTTTATATATTTCTGTTTATGACATTTCAATTTTACAATATAACATACTCCTTTACGCAAATCATATCTAAAAGATTATATATATATAGATATCTTATTATAAATGTTTATGAGGGTTCTGACAAAAATGGAGGTTTAGCTGTATAATTATTGCATTTTTCTTTTTTATATTTCTTCTGTTCCGTCAATCTACTCTTTGCTACAGTAATGTGCGTTATGTTTTATTTACTAATTTAAAGTATATCAAATTCATTATTATATAAAATGTTATCTTTCTGCACTCCATATAAATTTGAACTGTCAAATTTCATATTCATAGATACAAAGTTTTTGCTTCCTTAGTAAGTAGTAGTAGAATTCATAGAAAAATGTGTATTGCTGATCAAAAGTTATGACAAAACAAACAAGCGTTTTGTTACCACGCATCATTGTATACATTTTAATTAAACACAACAAGTGTGCTCTAGCTGCATACACGTTACATTAAAATTACACAAACGACGTGTGACCAGTATTAATTAGTTATATTAAAAAATATATAAATAATACCAGCAATGAAAATAGTAAAATAGACATTTATTTCTCATCAACTTGTATAATTGGAACTGATCTTGAGTATTTAACAAGGCACTTCATAATATTACATTCCATAACATTTCATTATCAATACTTATGTGAGAAACGAGTCATTACCAAATAATATTGACATTATAACTTGCTTAGTAATATTAAACTCTGTTCGTTTTCATCTCACCCTACATCTAATTCGTATTTAGCACTTGATTTACCTTAGCACCAGTTATACATAGCAGTAACAAATTTCAATACATACCAACTGATTACAATTTTATAGATGATTAAATATTTATACTTAAACATATCCAATGAACGCTTAAATGAATATTGAATAAATAATTATATGAAGATAATAATACTATAGTAGCCAATTCTCTGATAATAGAAGCATAAAACCACAATTAAAGAAAAAAAAAAACTTAAAAATAATTCAATAAGAGATATCTACATTGTGCGCTATTTACTATTTTCAATTTTGACCAAATATTTTATTTAAGCATCCATATTTACAACACACGGACAGAACAGACAGACAGTCGAGTACAGCGACGGTATGGTACAAATGGCGTCATACTAATATTTATCGGCCATTTTGAGCATCGGATATAACATTTGGCACATTATATAATCTGTCAATACGTTAAATTAATACACATTGAAATAGTTGCAAAATAAAATTTACAATAAGTACACATAGCTCGTAATTCCTGCGTCATAAGGCTAGGTCTACACAGCTCGTAATTCCTGCGCCGTAAGGCTGAGTCTACATAGCTAGTAATTACTGAGCCGTGAGGCTGGGTCTCCATAGCTCATGACTCCCGCGTCATAAGGCTAGGTCTACATAGCTCGTAATTCCTGCACCACAAGGCTAGGTCTACACAACTCAAAAAAAAATCAATACAAAGCTACATACAAAATATGAGAAAAATAATTTACATAAAGCATTTCATACAATCATAAAAATACACCGCCTTGTCATGATCTTAAATTAGAACATCTAAAATTACGCCATCTTAAAATTAAAAAAAAAAAAAAGTAATAGTAATAATAGTAATAATAATAATAAAAAATGTAATATAATACTATCTATTTAAACTATAATACTTGCTGGGACAGCATAACTTATCTGTCGGGGTGTTCTGGTGACTAGGTGGTACGGTCGCTGTGCATTTTAAACTCTATTACATTAACAATAAAGTATACAATGCTTTAACAGCGAGATCATACTACATTATTGTTCGCACAAATATTGACTGTTAAAAAAGAAAAAAAAATCAAGCCAGTATTTTAATAATAATATATATATAAATATAATTTTAATAGCGAATAAATATAATAAAGCACCACGTTATTTAAAAAAAATCGTTTAGATGTCGTCTGTTTATTAATTTATATAATAAAAAGAGCGGCAAAAAAAATAATTAAATTGCCGCCATCTCGTTTTAAATACATAAATTATTTTATTATTAGTAATGTTATTAAACGATATCTAATAATGTAAATGTTTAGTTAGTATTAATAAATGATTTGGTAATTTTAATCTCAGTTCTTTGTACAGTATATAATTTCATAAGGCACAAAAATTTTATTTTATATTATTAGGATACTAATATTGAAATTATTAAAGAAATTTACTAAATGCAATAACACCAATTCATTTGACTAACGGCCATTATTGTAGTTAACTTCATACAAACACAATACAAACGGTAATTGATGTCTTGGTCGCTTGATACCTTTAGGATATATTCCAAATGGTGGGGGGGGGGGTTATTTCATGCTCTTTTAATTGTGCGTGTTACCACATGCAAAAATTGACAGCTAAGGGAAAAAATCCCTAAATATATTTTGAATTCTGCAATTTTTTGCAGGTGGTATACAGTTAAATCGAATCTGGCCGATCGTCGTATTTTTTTCTTAATACATATTGTTGAATCTTCCCTTATACCGACTAGAAGATTATAAGACACTATCGCGGTCTTAAAGTATCGAACGGGCCTCGAAGAGAGTATAATAAGATAAATTACATAACATTGAAGAAGAACGGCGATTTTATCATAACCGTATCGTGTAAGACTAATAATTCCACGTTGGTCCGCTCGCTTGCTAGTGTAGTAGTTAAAGTGCCTCAGACCTCGTCGGGCGCCATGCCCTCGTCGTGGTTGTGGTCCGGGGAGGCCGGGGCGGAGGCGGGGCCAGCGGCGGAGGCCGGGGCGGGGGCGGGGACAGGCGCGGGGGAGGGGGCAGCGGGGGGAGGAGCCGCGCAGGCGGACGCCTTGACCGTCGCCTCGAGGGCGCGGATGCGGTTCTCCTGCTTCACTATGACGGACTTCAGCTTGCGGATCTCCTCCGCCAGGTCAGACAGCTGCTTCTCCTGAAATCAATTCGATATTACATTAACGCAACGAAATTATTAAGTTTTTCCCGTCCCGAGAAGGTAGAGAAGAGTTGTAGTATCTTTTCAATGTTATTCTAATCTACAAAGTTATAAAAAGTATTATTTGCCTCCATCCCGATAAAGACAAATGCTGAATTAATGTATAACATAATAGCTCAGTTGTAAGAGTGACGGCCGGACACCCAGAGCTCGTAGTTTCGAATCACTCACAAGTTGCTGAATCATATATTATATATGCAGATATGTTACCACTCCGGGCGGCGCGGGCGCTGCGGGCGGCGGCGTGGCCGCGGGCGTGGGGCTCCGCTCGGGCTCCCGCGCCTCCTTGTCCTTGGCGGTGGCCAGCGCGTTCCTCTTGGTGACCGTCAGCCCGGTGGAGCGTCCCGCCACGTATCCTCCCTGCACAACGAGCGCACGCTCCTGTAGCGTGGTTAGGTACCACCTAGCCTATAGCGTCTGTCTCTAACCTTTCTGTTGGCTTTGGGGGAGGGGGGGTTAGACTCGAGATTCGACGTTGTATATTATTTTTTATAACAAAAGTGAAAGTTTAAGTACGTTAAGAAATGTTAATATATTATTGGTTATAAAAGAAAAACTAAGTTAATTAAAACATTAATTAATTGATGATATTAATATTAATAATACACAAAATATTATTTATTAATAAACAGCCAACGGAAACATTCAAGGCAAACGCTTAACACACACTATACTTACTATTCCATATTGACATCATTACAGGAAGTAATGAAATTCAATACGATAATTAATAATAGATCAAATGCAGTCATATTAAAAAAAAATACATACAGACATTCATACATATGTATGAAAATTGTTAAAATTTAATATTAATGAATCTAAATTCACTAAGTACTTACCTAAAGATGGTAACACACAACAAAACATGCTTACAACAAAAAAAAAACAATCAAACAATATTCACACATGTATGTACATCACTTAAAAAAAATATAATTATACAGGGTGGAAAAACAATGATAGATTAAATGAAAACACAGAGAAATTGAATATCAGAATGATTAAAATAAAATAATACACCTTTATAAGTATATCATTAGTTCGTCGTCATTAAAAAGGAATCGAATTAGTCTCTGCTCTTTATAGAATTATGGACCATCAGAAAATTGTTTAAATTTATATTTTATTTATTAGCAATGTAACTTTAATATCAAATTTAATTCAACTGCAACGTTATATTTTCCACCTCGATATCAAAACGTATAACGGGTCGGGGTCGGCGGGTGTTGGGATGGGTCGGAGGGGTTGGCAGGGATCGGAGGGGGTCGGTACCTTGAGCGACATGGTGCAGGGCTCCGCGTCGCCCCCCGCGAGCCACTCGTCCGCCGTGAGGGAGGCCTCGTCGCTGAGGGTGTCCGGGTACAGGTCCTCCTGGAACAGCTCCGACTTGCGCGGCACCGTCATGGACACCACCTGCATACCACCCTCGATTGTACTCTGGACGCTTTGGCTTTCAATAAGTGGTTGTTATATATTAGTTAGAGCGTTATTTTGTTGTTTGTATATACATAGTTGTGTGTTTAATTCTGATTTTGACCACGGGGCGTCGCTACTCTCGCAGATACGTCTTGATAGGATTATAATTGTAACGGTAGAAAAGAAGTGTATTGATATTATAAAGTGCTCGATGAGGTGTTCCGCAAGGGTGTATTCTTGGACCTATATTACTTTTAAATTATTTAAGTGAGTATCTCGTTATGAGGCCATGGGAAGATATTAATACTACCTGACACAGTCCAGAATTATTAAGCCTATAGAACTTGGCGATCTCACAGGTCGCTACATCACAGCCTCGCTTGGGCATCATGCCGATACCTGGAAAAACAATTCAAAACATGATATATTTGTAAAACAAATTAGTTACAATTATAATAATATGGCGGACCTCTCTGTGGGTCGGGGGTTTGGAAGGTGTTGATGTAGTGGACGAAGGGTGGCTCCGGTGTCACCTGGAAAGACAAATAAACATCAAAAACTTTATTCTAATCTAATAACAAATAATTTCTCTACTCAAATTCAAAATATCTTTATTAAAGTAGACATTTAACCGGAAACTCGGTTGCTCTTTTTAAATGAAATTTATATATTACTATATCAACTCTTCAAATGAGTCAATAGACCAAATTCAACAGAAGGTTTAGGGAGGAACAGATCCAGAGAGTCGTACCTCAAAGTATCTGATGACGGAGTCCCCCTTCCCGCAGAGAAAGATGAGGTTAGTGTCGGGGTCGTAGAGCGGGAACATGACCCCGTTGCTGGTGTCTATCTCCACGGTGACGATGGGCTCGTTCAGGGCGTCCGGGGTGCGCAGGGAGTACTGACGCTCAGACATGCGACTGAAGCTGCGGGAAGATTTATCCCAAGATTTTATCGAATATGTCAAATAAAGTTTCCAGAATTTTAACAAAACTCAATAATATTTCATAATTGAAGTAATGAGAGTATAATAACTTTTAAGTATTTCAATGTATCAATAATCAAAATTTTCTTAAAAAAATATATAATCATAAATAAATATCTTACCCGGTAGTGAAAACTAATCCGTGTTTAAGGAAGATGGCTCTCGAGGCCTTACTGCCCTCATGCGCCACCGCCTCTGACTCCACCTCGCCTGTGCGGGGGTCGATTATCCTGGGTACAACAAGGATACATTATTTTCCAAATGTTCCTCCAGCTGATACTTCACCGATATTACCCCCTCGTGGAGGAGTAGAAAATATAGTTTTGTACTCTCTTTTCTCCTCTCTTGTACTGTTCTTCTTCATCATATCCTTCAGATTTTTCAACACATATGTGTTTAAACTCAATTTATTTACGTCGTTCAATGGACCAAAGAAACCAATATGACATTTGACATGTCTATTAAAAAAAAATAGAAATATATAACACAAGAAACCTGGTATACCAAATACAAACACTCAAAAAAATTGCCAATTCAAGTTAAATATATCTAAGTCTGACCTGATCTTCTTATCGCGACAGGTGGTGAGCAGCTTGGAGCCGGTCCAGTTCCAGCAGGCGGAGTAGATGAGGTCGGGGTGACAGTCCAGGCTGAGGAGCACCTCGCCCGTGCCCACGTTCCATATCGCTATCTGATAAGAGAGTAAAGATCACTAATGTACTGTATGTGGACAAAATGTTCATATTCCTGTAAACAATATTGGGAAACTTCTGGAATTAATAAAACAATAAATGAATCTGTTAAGGAGGGACAAAAACAATTTTATAAGAAGGATAACCTGAAAAATTCTAACCTGGTTATCAGAGCCAGCAGTGAGCAGGACATTCTGGGCGGTGGGATGCCACAGCACCAATCCCACGCGGCGCTGGTGGTACACTAGGTCCACCACCGGCTCCGTGAGCGTCCTGGACAAACCACCGTCCGGGATTTGCCACACCTGGGAAACATTTAAATAATTTACGTTGTAATAAAACGGGCAATTGATTCATTGGTGTCGTTTTTTCGGCGACTGTTTCAACAAACTCGTTTCATAACCTCTTTCCTTATACGAAGTCAAGTCTTTAAAAAGGTTAATTAAATAGTCTTCAACATTGAAGTTGACTTTTTGCTAGACTATTTGTTTAAATATTTAATTAAGAGTTGTATCTCTCTCTATCTCTTTCTATCTCTCTCTATCGCTAAGCTCTGTTACATTTACCTTAACAACGCAATCTTCAGAGCCGCTGGCGATGACATTGTCGTTGTGGGGACACCAGGCTATGTCCAGCACCGGCCCCTTATGACCCCCGACTAGGGGGTGGTCGGCGGGGATGCGCCCGACCTGGAATTACCACCAGATATAATTAACTCAATGCCACTACTCTAATAAGTGTTTTACATCTGGATAATATACATAAATATATTATAATTCATTAAACATTTCGTTCTGACCTGAATAAAATGAAAACATACCAAGAATTCGGAGTCAGAAAGCATACACACATGCATACGCACTAGGGTTGTCACCTTTTGTTCTTTTCAATTAAAGTACATTTGTTATTAAAGTTAAAAAATAAAGTACATCATCTCAAAACGTAACTACAGTTTTTATTATTATGTTTACGAAACGTTTTTTTATATTTCTTTACAATTTATGTTTAAATTAAACGTTTATACTCGTACCTGTAAATGGACTTCAAATTGAACCAGACAGTATTGTAATTTAAAATTATTTTTTTTTAAAAATATTAGATATGGTATGAGAAAAAAACGGTATCGTTCTTACTAATATTATATAGTAGAGAAATCAAAATTGTGTAAAATACAACATTATTATAATAAAGCACGGGTGACAACCCTAACACACACACACATACATAATTGCGGTTATCATTACTTTCACTGAATTATTTTGAGGACATGTTATTTTGAAAGTGACTTTCCTGTCTCCGATTCTTAAACATAAATAGCACAATCTATATACAATACATATATACACACACACACACACACACATATATATATATAAGCGTAATTGAAACTAAAACGTTATAAAAATATATTATTACTCATATAATTAATAGATCAGAAATAGTTCGCTAAATTTAGCACATGACATACCTAACACATATCGCATCGTCAAATGTAGATTTAACATTGAATATATAAAAAACTTTATATTACACTGCTATTAGCATTCTAACTTTCTAATAGAATATTTTGAACCGTTACTTTACTTAGATGTGGTGTATAAATTAACAATTTCGCCATTTCGCTAATTAATACTTTAAAAATCTAGAAAAATCTTTGAATAGCACCGTTATCTAAGATATTATGAATTTGCTGTTATAGTAAAAATGTTTTAGGATGTTTACCCCCCCCCCCCCCCCAATAAAGTCCCCTCAGGGCCCCTGTGACTTTTAGACTAAATGTAAATGAAGATAAATCAAACTAGATTGATTGGAAAAAAAAAATATCTAATATTATATAAATATATATTTTATTAATATATTTTCCACTTCGAATCAATGCCAGCGATCACTTGTGTATCAAATGGGAGTGTCAGGTATCTATTTTGATACCGTACTAATCAAATAGTAATCTCCAACTTAAAATTAAGTCCACGAGGGTTTGCAAACGCGTCTATTGCGAAGATCACACAACAAACTCAGCCTTGTATTAACACTAAACCTACCAAGTACCGGTCAAATTGACCGTTCTTAAACTTTTGTAAAACTTACACATTTTTAAACGTTATCAAACTACATGACAATTCTTAGAATATGCATATAATATTTTCTTCACTCTTTACTTTTAGTTATTTCCATTATTACCTGCGTTATATAATAAAATAACTTTTAATTACCGTTCAATTTGACGGCGTGCTGTGGGAACAGGTACACAAGAATTGTCGGTAGGTTTAGTGTTAATCTGTGATGACTGTTTCATAAACGTACAATAATATTCATATAACGATATCTGGTATACAATTCTGTATTATCACACACACACACACACACATACACATACACACACACACACACACACACACACACACACACACACACACGCACACACCACGTGACGTCTGCGGTTTGTATCAGTGATATCTGATACTGGCTTTACATTTTCAACTTGAACTTGATATCCATTATAGTACACGACCTTCGTTTATTTGAAATATTAATTGTTTAAAAAAAATATATATCTATACATATAAATAAAATTGAAGTGTACGTTTGTAGTTCAAAATTAACAGCTTTTAACAGTTAAATTCGTTTGAAAATATATATGGTAGTTATATAAAAAATGAGTTTTTAAAATTTCTGTAATCTAATCTTTGAAACGGCTGAACCGATTTCAACAGGACTCTTACTGGCTGATAGCTATGTTATAGACGTAACTTAGGCTACAATTATAGTCCTAATTAAGTCTTTACTTCCCTTCACGGAATATCCTATAAAGTAATTTTTACGAGACCATTTGATTAAATCGTATAAAAATTAATTAAATAATCATCAAAGTATTAATAATAATAAACAAGTTGGTCAAACAAAATCAGTGAAAGTAAATAGTATATTCTCTAATCAATAATATTGTATTATCTGTATGCAAACAAAATGTACCGATAAGAAATTTTCCATTTTTATTGTAGTTATTTTATGACCTTTGGAACATGCTTATGGATACAACCCAAGGGACCAAAACCCATAGACGGGTCACTTGGGTAAAGAACACCAGAGATGAAGCTGACGTGAATTCACGTCATTTCACATTCTATACTCGGTTGTCGCTGACGTGTATTTACGTCATTTCAAGTTCTATACCCGGTTGTCGCTGACGTGAATTCACGTCAGCTTCAAATTTTATACCCGGTTGTCGCTGACGTGAATTCACGTCATTTCTAATTCTAAACTAGTTGCCCCGCAAACAAATTTTATAATTTTTATCCTCCCCTTGACGATACAAGTTTGCGGCAACCAGCTTCAGAATTGCATTATATTAGCCGGGCTCGAATGTCTTAACTGGGTAGATGAACCTTAACTCTTTGTGGCAAGTTCTATTTAAGACCTTGGCACTTGTTAAGGAGATTTTTCATATTGCAGCATCTATACAATGCATACACTATCCAATCTACAGCGCGCTAAGTCAATTAGCACACTAACATCGCACAGTGTAAAGACTGTTAGCGAGTTATTAGCGAACTAGTGATGGACAAGTTTAACTCGCTTGTTCTTTAACACTAAACCTACCGGTCAAATTGACCGTTCTTAAAACTTACACATTTTTAAACGTTATAAAATCGTTATCAAACTACATGACAAGTCTTAGAATATACATATAATATTGTCTTCACTCTTTACTTTTAGTTATTTCCATTATTACCTGCGTTATATAATAAAATAACTTTTAAATACCGGTCAATTTGACGGCGTGCGGTAGGAACAGGTATACAAGAATCGTCGGTAGGTTTAGTGTTAACTCGCTTGTTCTTTAATCGCACTATTCTTGTTCAAACAGTGCTCTCATTACTGGCTGAGGGTATGTAACTGATATGTATACATTATATGAATCTAAATAAAGTCAGTCTGTTACAAATACATACATACAAGTATACATATAGTTATAAAACCTCAGACTCTAGTCACACGTACTGCAAGAGACTCCATGATACTTTTTTAAATTATCATTTCATTGATTGTATTAAATATATGAGTATAGTGTACATAAATAGTATACTGACATTTGAAACATGATGCAAAGATAACACTGCGAAAGCTAAACACGAGAATAACTACAAAAATATTATATATATATATATATATAGTTATCCGCCGCCAGTCTGTCTGTCGTTTGATTTATATTTGCATTTCTAAATATACACGTTATGTCATAGTTACTATCTAAGACAAGATGGCAGTCATTTTATTGTATATTACGGTTCACGAGAAACGCTTTCGCTCGATCGTTTTTTTTGTTAATTTGAAAAATTGGTCTGGAAAAAAAAAACATTTTAAAGGATGATAACATGAGTCTTATTTTCGTGATTCATTGCAAATAGTAAAAGATTTTTTGGAAATAAGTATTTTAAAAGATGGCGTTCAGTAAACAACCTTAAATTTTGTCTCTTTATAATACTTATATACTATAGATAAAATGTACCTAATAATAAAAAAATAATATGTTTCTTTCTGTACCACCAACAAAATATTTTTTTTCAACGGAAACGGATCCATAGAAATAGCGATTGAGATGTAATGTATATTTTAAATATAATCCAATAGATCTCAAGTTCGATTCTAATTAGAGTTTAAAAAGATATAAACCAATGTACACAAACATTTGTGATGGTGGCGCATCGCCAACACGCCAACACGCCAACTCACCACCTTGCTACATAGCGGGCTTGTATCAAATCGTGTTTATACCATTTTATATTAATTACAAAACTCGCTTCATGGGCTTCCGTGTATGAAAACTTATGGAAAAAATATTTCTTGGTAACATCGACGGCAAAGGTTAATTAAGTTTACATAAAAAATATACAGCTAAAAATGACTCTTGTGGAGTTCGAGCATAGGGCAGTTTTTCCGTCGACTGGATATAATTATTAAAAGAAGCCTCTGCTGTATCTCAAATCAAAATATACAACGGTACAAAATTCGTTATTCGACACTCATATCTGATGGTAATATGTCAGCAGTTTAAGCCTCGGATGAGGGACAGCATCGAAGTCTTATTTACGCATCTATAGTATAAAAAGATTATCTTTTTCATATTTATGTAGAAATCAACACCCATGTACACGAGTATAAAACAAGAATTGTCAGAGGCGACTTCAAAGCAATAATTACACCAACATTTCGTCCTACAGTGTGATAGATGGTGATAGAGGAAGACCCTAACCAGAGGCGGCATTAGCTCGTGTAGCGCCCGCGTGCAATGAAACCTTGTCAGCCCCTAGGCCTGCCATGATACTCCAAGACGATGCTCTTAGCCGTCTCAGGGAGCGTGCATTACAAACCTGCACTATAGTTTAAGCCGCCCCTGACTCTAATCCTGCCTCGCTAAGGTGATTCCTGAAAGCGATTTCAACTCTCGAATGTACAAATTATTTCTAGGTAAGGATGATACACCTCCGGAAACACCGTGGGCGGCGAAATATTTTTCAGCAACATCATATTATTTATTTTTATAAAATGCAAGACGCAATTCTTAATCGTATATATACCATGTGTTGTCGAAAAGCTAAAACTTCACAAGAACGTTACTGTTACATTCGACCAAGTAGAAGGTCCAAGTAGACATAACTAGTATATATTAGTCACTGAACCAAAAAAGCTACTACGAAAATTAAAATAATATATACATTAAATTTATTTGTAAGTTTAAAAAAACTAAAATGTTCTATTGATATTTATAGACCAGCAAAAATATTTAAAAATTAAAAATAATATTCAACATTAGGTTAGATTACTTGATATCTAGTTTCACGAAGACTAAAAATAACAATTATAACCTAAAATGGCGGGACGGATATAGCGCGTGATGCGATTCTTATAATTTTACGACAAAACATTCATACAAAATTAGATTAACGCTTCTCTGTATAATGGCGGTTATAAACATTTTCACGGTGTAACGGAGTGGAATTTCATTTAATAGGTAACTTGAAACTAGCCTTACTAAAAATATGAAATACATTTAATATTGACATTCGTAAGTGTCAAAGTGACAACAATAACAATATTAAAAATACATTTTTTTAAATATCTTATTTCAAATTGGAGCAATGGTTTTGTTTCTTTATTTTTTTTTATATTTCATAAATCTTTACATCGCAAATAAAAATAAGTAATACATGTATATTTATTTGTTCTCTATTGTACACCTCGTTTGTGTTTGTCTGCTAATCTTATCGGTTGACTAGTAACGAGTTCTTTACAAAGATGTATAAAGTAGTATTAGGATTATTAAATAATTGGGTTATAAAAAAACGGTTTCATGTTACAATTACATAAAATACATATTCCGACCTACTCACTAAATTTTTTTATTCGCAAACATTTCGTTTTAAAACCGTAGTGTAACGACAATGAGAACACTCATATTTATTTGTAAAAAAAAAACTTACATGATAAAATCAAAATTATTATTAAAAAAATAAAACAATTTTGAAAAACGAATTGTAAAATAAAATGTATATTATGTATGTTTTTTTTAATAATTGTCAATTTTAGTGTTGTTGTACAAAGAATATTTATTATAGGTATTATTTACGGGGGTCTATGAATTATGTTTTCAGATTTAGACGTTAAAGTTTCGCTGCCGGTTGCACACGTCGACCGCTTTTCCATAGCGTGGGAGGGCCCTCGATTTCCGCCGGCCGATTATTACCCAACGCTGGATATAAATAACTAAATAAACACATCTAAATTATATTATTAAATATAATATGTAAATTAATTAAAATTATATAATCATCAAAACCACTGAAAATTAATAATTACTTTAAAATAACGTATAGCACGCTTTTAAACCGTATATTTAAAAATACGTATGGATTTCTTAGTATAACAAAGTTTTATATTTAAAGATGATTCATTAAGTCTTCCTCGCGGGACTGCCAACCAATTGTTATATTAACAAAAGAAAGAAATCAATAAACACCTGTCGTAATTAATAAACTGTCTAATAGTGACAACTGACAACATAACGTCTAAAAACAGAATTAAGACTTAAAATACGTTATAAAAATCGATAAATGTTTTTTTTTTTTTATTTTACTTTTTTTTTATAATTGAATGTGTCAAAGAACACCATTTGTTGTTTTAGAACGTACACGCTAACTGTTATGTGGGTCGTTTGAGCTCTTTATTGTCATTTAGTGACGTTTCTCTGGACATATACTTACCTGATTATGTTAAATCTATCTAGCGTATCTAGATAGCTATATGCATTTATATCTAACTAGATAAAAAATATCTACGCATATTGAGTAACCTTGGACAATCGTAAGCCTGTTAACCTGTTACGTACAATGACATACTCATAGGAATCTACACAAAAAAGTAAACATACCGAGAAGACAATATCTTTACCTATTGTTAAACACCCATTGTCCCATATCTGTTGCACAATGAACGTACGGCACTCAGATAATAATGTATTCATAGAATTAAAGTCTTTAAGACTATGACGTTAACGTTCAATATCGCTGGGCGTAATTTAATTTTTAATAGTTTTAGTACATAGTTCAGTTGATAAATAATTTTCAGTGCTTCCTCGAAACTGATAAACCATGAGTGCATTTTTAAAATAGTTTTACTTTTATACTTACTGTTTTATTTCATTGTATATTTTTATATATATCTTATATAGAAATCCGATCCTTATTCCAATTGTCAAATCCATCCCTATTTTATAAACAAATCATAACCCTGAACACAGCTGTTAATCTTTCTTTATCCTTAATATTATTAAATAATGTTTAATAAACAGACAAACATTGCATTACAAAGTTGTATATATTTACTCAAATACATAACTTGTTCAAACTTGTTCCATATTTCTATTAATAATGATTGGACTTTGTTTATTTGTCAATATAATTATTAACCAAGTCAATACAAATAATATTTATTTAGGTAATAAATACCTTGTTACTTCTGACTGTAATAATAATAATTATAATTATATCAGTAACTTTAATTTAATTTAATTATATCTTTTCCTCTTTGAAACAATATTGGTACACATGTACACCAAATTGGATTGTCGGGAAGGCACATTTTTGGTAACATATGTCAATACGTATTCCATAAATAAGCCCTTTTGTAAAATACTATCCAATTTAAAATTAAGTCTCGGGGGGTTCCAAACGTACCCTCAGGAATCACAACAAACTCAGCCTGGTATTTCATTATTGTGATTCCTGTTTCACAAACGCCAATATTTAATGTGCAGGCTTTTATCTTGTATATATATTTTTTTATATTTTAATTCAGTAATTCTGTTAATATCCAAAATAAAACACGAAATATAAAAATAAATGCATCTTGAGTTTTAACTTTTATTACATAGCTGTCGAGATTTTAAGAAAATTTGTACGGAGAAGAAGTGAAGAAGAAGAGAAGAATCAAGAAGCTTCATTCTTGATTGATTGATAAATTGACTTCTTCGTAATCAATACTATTAAAATCACGTCTATGATAAAATTTAAGCATCATAAACTCAAGATATATATTATTAAAAAGTTTTCTACACAGGACTTATAAGGTTACTACTCGCCGATAATGTTATTTCATTGTCGCCAAAATTCTACACATATTCAAACTTCATATATTATTAATTGAATAAGGCATTATTTAGATACTTTATTTGTAAATGAAAGCGTATGACGAAGAAAAATGTACCTCTAATTTGTGTAGTAATAGTGTTTGTAGTTTTTATGAATTAACAAATATATTAATATAGTTAAAACTATCAGGTTACCCATGCTTCGCAACGGACGGCGAAAGTGGTCAAACAACAAACAGGCGTGTTATATTTTTTGCAGTTTTTTAGCTGTAACTTTATAACGGTTTGGACCTTTGCAAAATCCTATCTTATTGCACCTATTCAATATATCAGGAGTCTTGTGTCCAAATTTCAGCTTTCTAGGTATTACTGTTTGTGCTGTAGAGCGATGAATGAGTCAGTGAGTGTTTTTGTATTTTATATATTGGGATAATAATTTAAACTAACACATTAAATAATATACGATTTCTATGAGCTGTTCTAGCAGGGTTCAAACAAGAACTGCTTATTATATATTATAAAACTATAATGTTTGCTTTGCAAAATATGTATATGTAATTTTCAATCATTAATTATCAAAACTAACATGATTTTATTAAACCATCCCACCCTATTTAACATGTATTAAAAAACATATACTATATTGGTTAATAATAGAATATCACTTTATATATTCTTATCATAGGATATACCCAAGTAATTCAATTGATACTATGATAACTATATCATATGCTTTACCAGTGTTTACAACCAATTTTGGAGTAATATTAATATAGTAAAATTAATAATACTATAGCATAAGTAAAAGTAATATATATATCTTGTGACTATTATTAAGTGGTGTAGTAATTTGTCAGTTATGATGTCTAAGATCCATTAGGGAATAGTTTTCTGATGGTGTCATTCATTGTGACAACAATATACTATATGATAAAATTTTATTATAGATTATTATACATTTCTGTTGCTGGTATAAAAATATATATACATATATATATATATATATATATTATTTAAATCGTATTTTGAGACTTTTGATATATTATATGGTGATGTGAAAAGTTCTTAAGACATTATTTATTTAATTGAAATGTTACTTTTACCGCTTTATCTTAGAAGAATGATGAATGATCTAAGAAATAATCTAAATACTAAACAAATACACATTGTTATCTGTTATAGTACTACTGTATTTGATGATTTTATCTTGAACACATCACATACCTACCCATGCAAAAGTAGCAATGTGTTTTAAACATGCTAAAATTTCCCGTTATATGATCAAAATAATTTTTTGTTATTTATATTTATTTTGTTCTAAAATTCGTGCTCGTCAAAAAGTGATAAAAAATTATAAAACTTACCTTATTATGTGGTAAGACTATGAAAGCGCCCCCGCCGGCTGACTCCACAATGATGGCCAAGAACTTGGGGTTCACTGCACAAAACGTAGAGTCCCAAGAACTCTTCGATACTCTGATGTTATCATAACACTGCTCCCTTTTAAGGGCTTGACCATATACATGGCGAAATTTAGAACTACGAACCACTCTAAACGACATCTGTAAACCAAAATACGCGCATTTATAAACAAAACTTTATACACTCCGCTTTTATTCGAATAATTTCATTTAAAACATAACCTATACGCCAATACTTGTCTGACCTATATTGACATTAGAAATAATCATTAAAAAAATTAACTCACGTTTATTTATAAGAAGAAATTATATTATTTACGCCAAATATATCAGTGAAATCATTTGAATAATCCTAAATGTTATATAGAAAATAAAATTGAGAGCTGCTAAGGTACGAAGGGAGGACGGTTGGGAAAACGAGCAAACTCCATATTTGGTAATGCCTACAGCCACTGCATTTACTGATTACAAATTATTGTATATTAGGGAACTAGTTAATGTATATAGATAATGTATAACTTTCTGATTATAATTAAATATTATTTAGAGTCTTTTTAAAGTAAATTATGTCATTTAACTTATGAAATTAAAGTTTTCTTTCGTTAAATATATTATTATTTTTGAACGCAACATACGTACGTCAAAATCATATAACATAAAAATTACGTTCAATTTAACGCTCAAGTACAGTATAGGTAAATATTATTTGAAAATAAATGAATAACAAGAGCCCCTATTGACGTTTATACTTACTTTAGCTGGCTTTAATAGAACCTGAGATGTTTTTTTTGCGTCCGGTGTTAGAGCATTGTAACTGTGACAACGCTCTCTTCCTACCCTCTTCGATATTGAAATTCGTTTCGTATTTGGACTTGTAAAACTGTTATGCCTTTTTTTATCCTATGAAAATGAAATATAATTATTGTTACATAGATGCAAATTTAAGTTTTATTAAAAAATAAACAATGAAATGAAAAAATGTTATAATATATTGCAATATTATAAAACAATCGAGTTCGAGTAATTGTTATTGCTAAACTTTTATTCTTACCACAACATCAAGGTCCATTTTCATCACTTTCGTACACTTTTGTAGGTAATCCATGTGAATAATTACTAGCAATAATTAATAACGTAAATTTAATAAATTATTCAATAATTTTTAATAAGGATCACCTTAAAATGGGAAGGTAGTTTTTAAAAAACATGTATTGCCATAGTCTGTATTTTTTATTTGTGCACAGTTTTATTAGTAACTAAATAAAGTACTTAAATAATTGTCAAACTTTATATTATAATAAAAAATATTTTAAAGAAAATCTTTGATTATTTGAGTAATTAATTATTACTATTATTAGCATGTAATTTAATAGTTTTGGGTTAAAAAATTATCCTGTCAATACATACATAATTATATTTATACATTTTTAAATTACCTAAATGAATTTATTCATAGTGTATGTGCCTTTATATTTATTATTATGTTAGTTTTATTTAACAGTCGTATTTCATATGGGATAAAACATTCTCACGCTAGGCAATAAAAACACCTTTCCAGAATGAATATAATACTTGTGTCAAATGTCATATTTGATTGTAAATGACAATTGACAACTGTCAGCTTGTCACTTTTTTTCACCAGCCGCAGCGGTCTGAGAAGTGTTATTTGCTAAGTCTATTCCGGCGATAATAATAATTTATTTATAATTTCACTTTTCGGCCTACATTTAATAGTATGTAGATTTTTTAAACAAAAGTTAAGTTCTGTGCAATTGTTTATAGAATGGACATTATGTTTTCGAAGGTAATTTAATCCGATGGGCTAACAACTTGATTCATATTTAAAAAAATAATTAAAACAAATGTTCACATTAAGAATATATTCAAAAATATTGTATATTTTAACGACTATTATAGAGTATTAAATTGTTTCTCTTTAGAATTTCTCGAACGAAAATGCTGCGAAAAATATCTTATTGTACTATTTTCTTTAGTTTTTTGATATATTGAAAGCAATAAATATTACATTTGCACAATAGCTTGAAGATTATCTGAAATTAACTGTAGATGTATTTTTATTGTATTTTTATGATAATGAAACAATGTAACCTTCTTTGACAAAGTAAAAAGTTTTATCAGTATTTTTTTGCAAGTTAATATTAAAAAATATATTGTATTTACTTTCATGTGCCAAATTCCAAAACATATAAGATAAGGACAGGGAAGAGATAATTCCTCTCAAATATCTTTATAGTTTTTATAATACTACTGCTGTGTTAATCATTGAAATTATTAAAATTACAGGAAGGAAACAAAAAATATAAATAATAAAAATAATAGTAGCCAAGAGAGTAGCAAATCTTATGTCAATGATACTTTTATTATATATTTATTCAAATTTCACATCTTAACACATTATTACATTGTACATATATTACACATATATGACGTCACTTTTAGCTTATAAAAATCATCATTAATAATATTTTTACTAATGTGTTTATTACATTATAGCTCATAAAAATCATTGTCAATAATATTATTGCAGGCTCGTCATCACCGCACGATGCTGTGCGTGCTCGGTGCATGCAATGCGGGTGCTCTGGCCGCAGCTATTAACCTGGTCATTGTGCTTAATCCGGAGGACAGGTAATTTACGTTGTCTGTTTATCACAGTTTAGATATTGCTAAGACAGTTAGCAAATATAGTTTGGAGAGATTTTGTCTTGATATTTATAGTTTTGGTATTTTATATGGAGATGCAAAATAATTATTCATGATGTTATCATTCCTATGAATATATAATGAATATTATCGTCAATAAAATGTTTTCCTTTTGGATAAAAATTCAATTGAAGTATGTAAAATCATATAAAAGTTGTACTAGAAATGTCTTTCGAACTTATATATTCAATAAAATGTTACTTTTGTACTAAAATTACACTAATAACACAATAATTACAGTTAGTAGGTGTGTAAAAGATTGACCTAATTATTCTAATAATCTAATCAGAATCTGATTATATGTATGAAAGTGGAGTCATAAAAACTAAGCAAATAGTATAGGCCACAAAGCCACTGGCCTATGGTATGAAATGGAGAAGAGAAAATCTAGTAAAGGGAAAGTGTTTATTTTTTTAACTTTCTCTCTCTCTCTCTCTCTCTCTCTCTCTCTCTATCTAAAAGACTTTAGGCCAATCTCTTGTGAGTATGTGATTCTACTCCACTCTAGGCAACTCATGAGAACTTTTTTCATACACTCTCAAACTACTATATCTAGGTTAAATCATATATTTTTTATTTTTGTTATATCATATATTTTTTATTTAAATATAAAATGAAAATTCATGAACTTGGACGGGACTCGAACCTGCAATAGTCAGGATATCGTTTCAAACACACCGACGGTAGCAGGTTCGAGTCTTGTTCGTGTCTATAAAGTTTTCATTAAATTATTATTTCAAATTTGGATTCTATGCATGCTTTTTTTTAAATTTTAAAACAGATTTTTCTTTTCATAAAATTATGTTTTGATAGTCCTATTATGGCTACACATTTTTATACAAAATTAACGTATTTTTTTTCATGAAATATGTAAAATATTTTCTTAAAGCAAACATTATATCGCGCCATGTTAAGTTAGCTGTAACAGCGTTTTAATTGTAAGCAAACGATATCTCAGACGCAATTAACACATCGTTTCAAGGTCGTTTCGTTTTCTTGCATTAATTTTCCTATTTCATAAAAACATTCGTTCTGAAAGTATAAATGAGTACATTAAGTACATATATACTAAAAATAATAATTTTATTCTCATATGCAGATATCTTCAACAACCGGTTTTAGATTAGAACGGTTTAAACAGTGCTACAGAGATGATAAAGAGCTTTGTTTGTTTGATAAGTGATAAGAGTATTTTGTTTTTTTTTTTTATAATATCTGATAACCCCATCCAGTTATAAAATATTGAGGGCATCTTACTGATAATATATAGATGTTTTTCATTACTTACTCTTATTACTACCCTTTGTCATATAAAGCAATTGTATTCTTACAAGAGTATGCAATGTAGTGTTATAAATAGATTCAAGAGGTAGCGGTACCATCTTTTTTATTTCCTGTATCCTACAGATTTTGCTTTTATCCTGAAAGGTGACATAATTGCAACAACTGTCCCGGTATAACAATATAAGAGGTGGACAATTTGTTTGTTTGTCCTAATATTAATATAAAGAATAGAAAATAATATATGCCTCGTGCGTATTAAAGGTCAATTTAGATGTATCCCACAGGAGGGTCACTAATTAATTTCAATAAGTATGTTTATATCAGCGGTGGCGGTGACCTCAGACAAGGTCTCAAGGTTATAATAATAACGTGTTTGGTAAATGTTTAAAGATAATTGCAACTGGTATGATGATTTAGGTGTATTGTTTTATTGTATGACGCGACTGTGAGAGAGGCGTTTTTTTCACCAGTAGGGCTAACAGTAGAAAAAAAAGACGCGTTTTTAATATATTGCCAATTTTCTTTGAGATTTTCTCAATTATATCATCTTCACTTTGAATTAATACCACACCACTTTTGTATGTCAAATGGGGGTTTCAGTAGGGCCTATTTTGATAACATATTTGATAACACAAATCCCTCTCTAAAGACACTCTCAAAAATTAGTTTACGAGAGTTTTAAACGTGGCTGCTCTGAGACGAACCACACAACAAACTCAGTCGGTTAATTCTTTTTTGTAATAATGTATTAATGTTTCACAATCGTGAATATTTAGTTTGCAAAATACGAACAACTAGAATCATAACAATCAATTCGATTGAGAACATTTATGAAGGTGAATAGAATTTTCTGATCAAAGAAGATCCATTTCATCACAAGGATATCAATAAAGCGTGGGTCGGTGCTGACGGCGCTGGGTTTCGTGTACTTCATGACGCTGTTCGAGTTCATCAACACGGCCGCCCTCTTCACGAGCGCCGGCGCCAAGATAAGACACAAGTACAGACTCAGCTGTGGAGAGGTCCTCGACATCAGCAACAAGTGAGTTAAGGTTTAAGTATACTATTCTATTCAAATATAACCCTAATAACTTTAATTGTAGCAATGGGTTGTCTGCAACAGTGAAAGCTATCCTTGTATTATTGGTCTGAAGGGACGCTAGATGGTCTGAAGGGATGCTAGATTGGTCTGTAGGGACACATTAGATACAACCTTCCAGATAAAGCGTGGAATATTTCTGTTTTTTGTGGTTATGATATCAATTAAGATTTTTTGATAATTTAATTCCGACATTAAAATTTCGTACATAGTACCGCACGCTTATTCCTATACTAACAATTATTTTTTACTTTTTTACTCTGATTATATAAACACGTTTTTTTTAAAATCTATTTTAAATTATTATCAAAATTAAGCGTCCGAATTTAATGTACTTAGAATGTATTGATCAACCGATCGTTTTATTTAAATTATTCTAGCATTATTGTATACATACAAACTCTGCACTAAATCAAAACAAAATGATAACAGCTCTATTTATAGAAAGGTCTTTGTTCCCTTCTCAATTTTATCAATACAGTCACTCGCTGACCTATATATATAGTGTCAATTCTAACTGTGATTGTGATCATAAAAAAAACACACAATAAACAGTTTTTAACACGAATGTGTGTGTGTAACGGTAACTTTAAACACCATTTTGACGTTTACAAGACGTCGGAATAATTAGAAACTTTGCACTTATCAAGATGATGACAATGCAATAGTATGAAAAAAACCAAATAAAATTAAATAAGCTTTCGTAAAATCCGAACTTAAAAAGAATAATGTAAATAAGAAAAAATGTATAGCAATGTAAAAAAGCGTGGGGTGCTTTTTAAGTGATCCATTGACAACATGCTCTATCCACGTTTTTTTTAAATTTTATTCTTAATTTAAATTTTATTATTTATTTTTTAGTTTGTATTTTATGAAAACGTGTTTTTCTAGTTTATACGTTAAAAACATCACAGCAAATAGAAAGTGTGTTAACATTCCGGAGTCATGATATTTATAGTATCTAATACTTATACTTATGGACTTCTAACTTCGTTTTCGTCTGTCAGTGAGCAATACAGGCCATGACTCACTATCCAGTCCACGCATTATTCAAATAGAAATTATCTATTTATAACGCTATAACCTCTAAATATATATATATATATATATATATTATTATACATATATATATATTATATATATATATTAAGTATCATGAATCAGATTAATGTTTAATTACTTACAATAATATGTACACATCTATATCTATATACTATAATACTTATCTACGGTTATTTGGTTATATGGGCACGCTCCTATCGCTACAGTAGGATCCAGATCCAAACAGGAATGGTTAATTTTCTGTGTTTAATTAAAAATACAACTACCGTTGGCGAAGCTCCGAAACGTTTCTAGATCTTGCCCGTTTGTAGAACGAGCCATTAGACTAGTAGGTATATATTAAAGATTAGTCGAAATGATTTCAATATTTTTGTTGTTAATTTTCGACTCAAGTTAGACTAGCTGTCAAATTTTTGTCAATGTAAAATATTTACAAAGTTTCGATCATCCATTTACTAGATACGGCTTTGTTTGCATTTAACGTAGTTGGTTTTAAAATCAAAATCGATTTTGTTTTTTACCTGAACGTGACGTCACAATTCAAGCAAAATGAGCGGGATATCAATACATATACACTACATTACACATGTTACATAATATAATTTTTATTAATATAAATAACTTATTCTATGTTCGGTAAATAAATACTTTAATAAATGCCTGAATGTGACGTCACAAACATTTTTGATGTTGGTTTCAACGTATTATCGCTATGGCGTTTAGTATGTGGATGCTCGGACGTTCGAAGTAAAAAATGTGAATGTAAGAAATTACGTCGTATCTTCCAGACTGGTGTCCGCTATCCAGGCGGTGTTCTCGTGCGTGACGGGCGCGGTGGTGTGCGCGTGGTCCTGCACGAGGGACTTCATGAAGTCGTCGCACTTCATGTCCGAGGCGTACGCCTGGTTCGGAGCCGCCTACTTCTTCTACGATATCTGGTCTATGTATATGGTGAGGGTTCGCACGACTATAAGATTGAATATAAAAAATATGTCTATATTCATTATTATTTAATTGATTCTCTATCTTCAGGTACACGTCCACATGACGACTAACGTGGACTACTTCAAGAGTAAGATCCGTCGTCTGTCCAAGCAGGAGGGTCCCCCGGCGGAGCCCGTCAAGCGGCCCTCCTTCCTGGCTTACTGCAGGCACGAGCCCGTCATCCTGATGCACCATCTCTTCATCGGCGGCTTCGGTTTCCTGGTCATCGTCGTGAGTATCGACATTATGAGCGACGAACGAATCATTCAAACCCATAGCTGTGATGGGAATATAAATTCTTTTATGAAGATGACGTTCTCTGTATCCGTAAATCCCCGTGTGTGTTTCGCAGTACCTTCGCGGCGGGCTGGGCGACTGCGTGTTCGGGTTCGTGTACCTGATGGAAGCGTCGACGCCGTGCGTGTCCCTCCGAGGGGTGCTGTCCCGTCTGCGGCTGAAGCGCTCCCGCGTGTACTTGTTGAACGGCGTGGCCATGCTGGTTGTGTTCCTGGTGTGCCGCGTGGTGAGCCTGCCGTACGTGTGTCTCCTGTACGGTCGTGCCGCGGGTCTATCGTACGTGGAGGCCGTGCGCTCCCTCCCCACGGGCTGCAAGCTGTCCATCGCGGTGTTGATGCTGCCGCAGCTGTACTGGTTCTACCTGATGTCGGCGGGCGCCGTCAAGGTGTTCCGGGGCGACGCCTCCTCGCGGAAGGCGGTCCCCGAGGCTCGTAGCTGATGCGCGCGGCGGGGGCGCCGCGGGCGGGCGCGGGGCGGAGCCCGAGTCGGGGGCGGGGCGGGGCGGGGCTGCGGCATCGCCGGGGCGTAGACGCCCTCTCTCCGCGGAGTCTCGGCGTCCCCGGGCCCCCTCGAGTGTTGCTGATTTTTTAATTATCCTTCGAAGTATCGCCATCGAAGAATTACTCTCGCAGTGCCTTGTAGCGGCCGCTTCCGTACTGTACGTGACGCACAAGTAGTCGCCGTCGGGGCGCAGTAGACGGTTCCAGACGCCTCGTTGTGAATCTATCGTAGTCTTAAATATCGGTAAGTGTCTATTTTTAATGGAAACGGCGGCATTTTCGAACATTCTTAGTATCTTTCTGCATTTTCTTTATATATTTTTTGAATATTGTTATTATTATCCGTGGGGAGGTTGGAAACTCACAAAGGTCTTTTCTTTAATGGGCGTTCATTGACTCTATTGTCAGTGTACATCGCGATAAACACAAACTTACGAATTAAGCTTTTTATATTGTAACGAATATCGGTGCTTTATCAGTGATACTGCAACTCTTCCTGCTCTTAATATGTATATATATGTATACACAAATACATATGTATGTATGTATGTGTGTACATACTACACGCCCCGTCTTTGTTCAATTGATAATACCAGACGGTATCAAATTGTCCAAAAAATATAATTGTTATTCGAAAATTTATAATAAATATCTATATAATAATAGATATTTATTATATAAAATCAGTCTTATATATTATGTCTTGTAAAGTTGTTCTGTTATCGTCTTTATGTCGATGGCGTAAGGTCTAAATTGCTGTGTTATTTTAGATACAAACATGTATCTTCTTGTTTATTATATATAGATATATTTATGTGCTAAGCTTATTTTTAACTCGGGCCTAAACGCCTGAATGGATCTGAATAAAATGGTCTGCACCAAAAAGCTTTGAGCTTTTCAACTAATATACGTTTTCTCGTTTCGCGGTTAACCCCCGTTTAACGAGGTCTTGTTTTTACTTTTGGACTTGGATTTATTGCATTTTTATATTTACTCAGTATTAAATCTATTACGATTACGAGGCCATAGATGTTGTACAAAATATATTGTAGACTATAATACCTTCACTTGATTTTAGTGATTATTCCAATCGCGGTAGGGACTAATTTCGCTTAATATACTTCCAATATCCTCTTCCCCTAGTTTCCGTAAATTCCCTTGCATCGATGACGTCACAAACGCCGTCCCTAGTCGGGGAGCTAAAGGACACGAATAGTCCAAGATACCGAATAAAAACTTTATTTAAATTTAAAATTGTTTCCAAATAGGCTAAGGCTGTACAGGTTTTGAGGTGCCTCGTGTATATTACGATACGCGTCACGGGATCTTATACTATAAGTACGGTTATAGTACAATAATGTGAATTTTAGTTTCTCCTTGCAGTATTATTTCTACCAAATTATAGTAGATTCATCTCCAGAGCTAATGTTGAAGCGAGCTTAGTTGTCTGTTCGTTGATGTTTGTATAAATGTGTGAACTGGTTAATGTACTGTATATAAACTATTTAACCGTCTCGTAAGGGATCCTCCATTAATCACGTACCCTCAATTACCCCCTCCTCCCTATCTTAGGTTTAAAAACCTGTGTTCAATAAAAAATAAATAAACTTGATACCACACTAAACTTCCCATTGTGATGTTTCGTGATTTTTTCGCCATCCCCCCTCCTTTTGAGCTTCACTTGATTAAGGGGGGGCCCCTACAATAGATAATCGTAAACATGCGCATGCGCATTGATCGTTTTAATAGAAGTCGTTTTTAGTTACATTATATTTGTCTTGCTCTTAATCTCTTAAAGATTCAATTGTATTTTTTTGTTACCCCCCCCCCCGCTCCCCCCGTCTTCCTAAACTATATTTTTTATCATCACAAATAATATTCTGGTCCAAATTAATTCCAAAAATTTTAAACAAGACTCGCATCAGTCTTTTTAATGTTTAACTGAAGTAAGATTCAAAACATTAATTAAAAATTAATGTTGTATAGTTTTGTCTTCGTTCGGGAAATCGATTTATTATTTTTAAATACTGTATGTAATAAAATATTTGGTGTTGCCAGTTAAATTGGTTATTAATGTTACCAGTGTATGTACTTTATAAAAGTCATGTAGAAACTAGACCTAGCGACATGTATTGGACGTTTATTTGTATTAATAAATAGTATTTTGTAACTCGGTGTTGTGTTTATTTCAAATTCTTTTATTAATAAATGTATATTATATCCTTTATTAACCGCAGTTTATATTGAATAAAGGTTTTTTTCTTATGCCACGTGAATTGTAAACCTGTATTATGTTGTTTATTATTTCATAAATTAATTTTCAGTAATGTAAGCCGCGATGGAATAAAATAATTACAATATAAAGAATATTAATAATGGTTACGAAGAAGTTGAGGAAGGTGACGCGTGGTCGGTGCTGGAGGTAGCCGAGAATAAGAAAGTAAATATTCTGCTGATTCTGCTGATCCAAATAGCGTTTTATTAGTGTTAATTGGTAGAAGTGCGCGGCAAAATAAAAAATAGCGATATTGGCTCCGCTTTTTCTTAAAACCGATGTTGCCATCTTAAATAAATAATTATACCACGATCCCGTCGGTCGGATCGACAAAGAAAAACTAGCCAGCAGTATTCTACTGTTCATTACGAGTCTTATGACGGGTCACTCTGCATATATTGGGTGAGCGGGGAACCACCCACCATTCCTATCTCCTAAACGGGGGGTTGCATCAAAAAACTTTTCGGACAAAAAAGTTTCCTCTTTTAATTTGTTAATTTTCTAAGATTTTTCTGACAGCAAAATTTTGCCTTCTTCTGTGACTTTTTTCGGTTTTTAACTTTCAACCCCCCCAGCTCATCAATCCCTAGACCGATTTCCACCGTTCAAGAACTTAACCTTCATTTTGTCCTTAAGAATGTGTATGCCGAGTTTGAAAATCCTCCGCCAATATTTGCGATCTGTAGCGTGTCCCAAAGGTTTGCACTTTCACCCCCCCTCCCAGCCCCCCCTTTCACTTTTTCCAAAAAAACGAGATGGTACGTTTGTCCTACTAATTTATCCTATCGACCTGTGAAGTCAGATTTCGCCTACGATGAATTTGGACTGATGGATCATATATACATATATATATAGAGGGATATATAAAATTTTTTTTTTCGACGGATTCTCAATCTCCAGTTTATAAACGGCGTAGCGCCCCTACTCTGGGGTCTGGGTCCCGTCATCGCATCGATTGCAATAGGTAGATTCATCTATGGAATCTACCTAACATAAATATTTATAATAACAAAATATTGAAAGGTAATGGAAATTATTAATTCTATTAATTATGCAATTAACAACATATTAAACCAGTTAAAGGAATTAAAAATGGTAATAATAGGGTTGTGATTGTAGGTAGTTAGGGTTGTTACATAATATATGATATTTTCCAAAAACAGTGGAAGCTTTATTGATTTTATGTAATATTTGTTAATTTTATTTTACAGTTGTTCATATCGTTTGTTTTCCAAATAAAGAAAAAAAAAACATCTTTTAGTATAAGCTAATAATAGTATAAACTATAAGCTAATTATGTTAGAGGAGGGTAAACGAGCTTGCGGGTCACCGTTGAAATGTGATCACCGCCGCCCATGAACTCTTGCAACATCCGAGGATTCACAAGAGCGTTGCTGGCCTTGCAAATAGGAATATATGCCTTTTTTGAAGGTACCCATGTCGTATCGATCTGGAAATACCGCCGAAGAAAGTTCGTTCCACATTCGAGTGGAACGAGGGAAAAAAGTCCTTGAAAACCGCACAGTGGAAGATCGCCACGCATTCAGGTACCTGTATGCTGCGCCTGTATGCTCCGCCCAGTGAGAAAACGGGTGAACCACTTGCATAAACTCTCGGGAAGCCCATAGGAAGGTAGCTTTGAAAGAAGACCCTTGTGCCCAGGGGCATAGGAACGAAATTTTTACTGGGTGGGCAGGTTTGAAATCGTACCCCCCCCCCTAGTTTTAATAATGTCAAAGAAAAAAAAAGTTCTACGATGAGTCATCTAATCCGCCCAAAATAGAAAAGGTCCATTTTGTCGTGAAAAGCGACCTTTTTGCCTCTAAAATGGTCTTGAACAAATTTCCATTGAAATAATAAATGTTCAATTTCAAAATTTTAATCCTTTGAACAAAAAGCATGGGTGGGCAATGCCCACCCTGGGAAATTTCTGGGTGGGCAGCTGCCCACCCTGCCCACACGGTTCCTACGCCCCTGCCTGTGCCATACACGATCGAAGGCTTTTGCTATATTATATATATATAATTTGCTATATCCAAACTAACTGCCAGGCCCCCTCCCTTGCTTTCAATAACCGCTGCCCAACAGTGCGTAAGGTATAACAGAAGATGTGCAACGGCGGTAGGGACAGCTGGTTAATGTTGCCCAGAGTAGCCTTTAAAAGCGCCCAGAATTTGTGCGTGCCAGGCGGGTACTTTGTCAGCCGATCCCCAATTTTGACGACATGAACTTTGCTCTAGCGATTTGCTGTTTGAAGAATCTGGAGGCACGGTTGCATTTCCTCTTCAGAACTCTAGAGTTCGGATTCTTAGTGACTAACGCATTGGCCCAAGCTTGATAAGCCTGCCGTTTCTGGCAAACGTTGCTGCAGCCCTGACCGACGCATCAAACCAAGGCCGCGATCTGCCACCAAGTGGTACCACCGAGCTTGGTACAAATAGTTCCATGCCCTGTATTGTCACATCAGCTACAGCCACAGCGCAGTCACATGGATCATTGAAAGGGAAACAAATCGGCCCCTATGGGTAGGATGCAAAAAAGGACCGCATTCCATCCCAATTCGCTGACTTGTAGTGCCAAACGCGTCGAGTCGCAGGTCTTGTGCGAGCCGGACGTTGAATGAGCACTACACTCCGTACTAGAAAGTGATCGGAGGACCCTTAGGGAACCTCGACAGTGACCTGGTACTTTTCTAGATGTGTAGTCAGCAGAAGATCCAACAAAGAGGGCGTGTGGCTGTCCACGTCCAGTAGACGAGTGTGCGTCTTTACCAGCTGGGCAGACCATTTGCCAGAGCAAAGTGAAACATAGATCTCCCCGCGTAGTCGGTTGCACGTGACCCTGACAATTCGGTATTGTGCGCATTGAAGTCTCCGAGGACTACGACTTCGGCAGATGGAGTCTGTGAAAGCAGGTCGTCAACCTTCGCTTGAACGTGGCCTAACAGTTGATCTGTTTGTGCATTACCACTATGGGACCTGTAGACTCTGACGTGATCGTCCATGTCCACGCGCAGCCAGAGCACGGACAAGCCTACCTTCAAAAATCTGAAGGCGACGGTAGCAGATATCCTCCCTTACGAACACAGATACCACGACGTGAATATAAAATGATGTTCTAGTATATACCCGGGGTATGATAGGTACGCTGTGTCGCTAGATTGAGATATCTACGTCTCCGTCAAAAACAACAAGGCCGGCTGCGCCGTCTCAAGGTGTTAGTGGACGGCGTTTAGGTCGAGTGAAACCCCCGGATGTTGCAAAAGTCCAAATCTAGAGTGGAGCGGGGTGCCGTTGTTTGCCGTCGTTTGCCCTCTGAAAACACAAACTTTGCCCGCCCCAGATACGATAAGCAGCCCGAGCAAAATCCGAGAATCATTCCCCCGATTTTGCTCGGGGAGGGAGTCCCCGGCTTCATCACAGCCGGTACCCTCCTGGGGTATACTTTTTGGAGGTATCATATTTTTGGCAGGGGAAGGGTGGGGGGTTGGGCTTCTGCATTCTCTCACTCACCGACGGAACACAACCAAATGAATTTGGTTACTGCACGTCGGTCATCTGTGAGAGGGTGGTCCTTCCCCGGTCGAGCCAGCCCAATACGAGCTGCAGTCAGATAACTACAGCTAGGCTCTACCACTTAAAAAAATCTAGATTGTGTCAAGTGTAATAGAAACAGAAATTTTAACAACGCATTCGAGAATCTTTGGGACATCACTACACATGTCAATCGTCGAGCTGTCAAAAGACTAATAATATAATGAACAAAGTATAGTAAAAGGCTCCACTACATGTTTAAACTTTATAGTAAATAGTTTTTAAAAAATGATCAGTTAGTTCGTGTATGACGTTTAAACTACTGGATTTACAGAGTTTGGTGATATATAATGTTATATGTAAAAAGACAACACAAATTTTGGTGTGATTATTTATTCAATTATTTACAATAGTTTGACATTTGCTCCGGAACAATAAAATATAAATAATACTATAAAATTAAATAGTTTATTTTAGATAATTTTCAAAATATAAAAAGAATTTTATCTAAATCATTTCTTAGTTCTTCATCACAACTATTGGCAGTTTTTATATTTAGCTGTAAATAATAAAAAAAATATATTAAATGTAACTCTTTTATATCTCATGTACAATATATTTATTAGTTTTATTTTATATAACAGAATTTATCAGAAATCCTTACGGCATTTAGTATAATACACGCATTTCTTGTCTGCATTCCTCCAGTAGTTGTTATTACAACGGCAAGCTGGCTGACATATGACAGTTATACCAATACGACCTACAAATCTACAACGCTTTCCAGATGCCACTGCGTTATTACAACTCTCATCGCATACAGGACAAGTATCAAAATGTTCATTTTCAGGACATGGTATTGGAGCTGAAAATTGTTAATGGTAATATGTTTTATGCTGGAGTCGTCGAGCATCTACGTACTAGAGACGGCATCACTTGCATTCAACTTTGAAACCAACATTGATTGTATTTTTGCCTATGCGTGATGTCACAGTTCAACAAAAATAATTGAATTACTGCATATACACATAATGCGTACTGTGTTAAATGGTTCACTTTATAGCCAGAGAAATTTAAATTGCTCTACTAATGTAAATACATAGTTTATTCTATTTAAATTCGGTTAATAACACGTAAACTAACAAGTAAATATTGAATGATTATTTTTTAAATATGACGCCTAAATGTGACGTCACAAACATTGTGTATATTGGTTTCAACGTATTCTTGTTACGCCAAAACAAGATGCTCGAAGGCTGGAGCTAGTTAAATTGACGCAAACTTTAATGTTGATAAACGCATAGAATCGCTACGTCATTATTACATACACCACATTATTATCCCTCGTTATATATGTATATATTTTTGTCTATGTGTTAATTGACTTACGGCATTCACGACTAGGAATGCAGGTTCCGTTCGACAGTCGGTGGTACATGAGGTCGCATTTGCAGGCTGTGGCACAGGCATCGGCGCACTCTTGTCCGGGACAACAATCCGATTTACAATCTATGCCATTTTTCAATTGTTGATTTGGGCCACATGTTTGTTTTACTAGAAATATTTTCTTTATAAAAATATTTTTACGAACTCGTAACAACAATCCCATATCACAGGATTTTCGTTTGTGGGAATTACCCATTACCATAAACCAATAGGACTTCAAATACATTTTATTTTATCTCTGGCATATATAGGATATATAGGATGCATATGTGCAGGGTCGGATTTGTAAATCGGATTTAAATGGAAACTAGCAATTAGGGCTTTCTGATTTAAGGTTAACAACATTATTATGTTTGTGCAAGTATTATTAGTAAATGCAAAAAAAATGTTTCGTACAAAAAACGTAAAGTTGTCGACCCGTCGAAATTGGGACATTTTTTAACTTTATTGTGGGGGCCCCTCTCTTGCGGAGACCCCCGGGCTGTAGCCCCGCCTGCCCTCCTCTAAATCTGACCATGAATATAATTGTGATTCTTAAATCATTTTATATGAATTAACACCATTATTAATTAACATTGTTTATTGCCCTTATCATTCATCAACATTTTAATTTATCTAGCAAGAAGGAAGGAATCATAAGGAATCATAAGGAAGCTAACGCTTAAAGACTTCGCAGTTAACAGGTTTGAATTCGGATCGTGTCGATTATTTTTTATTACATATTTATTTAATAAAGGAAAATATGATATGATACTCTTGTACGAACCACCAATGTGACCAAATTACGAATTCATTACATAATACAAGATATATGTAAAAAGAGTTGATAAAAAATCTTTATTCTTTATAAAAGTAGATAAAATCATCCTGTTTAAGTCAACTTAAAATAAAACATGTAATAACGAGGCACAATCAAACATTATTAATAATAATACTTACCAACTATAGAACTAACAAAAATACTTGTACAAAGTATAAATAAAATTATTAAATGCGCCATGTTGTAGGATTGTCCACGACGGAATGAAATTAAATACTAAAATGTCAATGTGTTATGAACTTGTCTTTATAGCGGATGTTTTCTTGAACTAGTCAGTTGTTATTATTGATGACTTTATCATTTAAATATTAGGAAAATACATCTAAGTATTATATTATTAAAGTCTATCAAATCAATTATAATGATAAGGTAAATTCGAAAATCTAACCACAATGCTGTGATTAAAAAATCTTCCTCTATTATTTGATAATATTGAATTGATTTGAGATTAATGTTGCCTTTGGAAACTCCGTCCCAATCATGTATCATCATTTAATATTTAAGGTTATTGTATATACCTAAGTCAACATGTACATGTACCGAGTAAAAAGTATCCTCCGGAAAATAATCTTATTTTCCCAGAACTCAATAACTGGTTTGTAATATAATTACAATTATACTAAAATGTCTTCATCTGTATACATTTGAAGTTATATTAGATAGCCTATGGTTTGATTCGGAATAAAAATGGTATACGAAACGCTAGCAGCAATGAGTTGTACATCAAAAACATGAACACATAAAAACAGAGTCGATTTATCGAAATCTTCCTTAGATTTCGATAAACTAAAAACTTAGTTCATCGTTGATAAAACCTTATATAGTCAAGCAGTGTTTCATTCTGATCGGTACAGCAATTTTTGTCGGATGTTACTACGGATAAACAGATATATCTACAGATAAAAAATCGAGCTGTAAAAATACGTTACAATCAAGAAAACTTTTTTTTTAAATATATTTCAATGTACATAAATACAATATATACATTTTTAATATATGTAATTATACTTAGATGCTTAAATGTTATTTTGTAATATTAATAATAATAATAAAATTTATTGTTATACCATGACAGAGTGTCACGAATTATTGATGGTAATTAATGTTTTGTTATGTCCGATAAGCAATTCAAAGAAATTTTGTTATGTAAATAGGTAAACCTCTAATTTAACGTACTTTGAAAAGGTAGAGCTTTCCAGTAACAAGTGATTGCTAAGACTACAGGTATATAATACAATATATATATAAACAGGGTGTCCAGGAAACAATCAATAACCTCTGAAAGGTTAATAGTAGAACTAAAGGCAAGCCCGAAAAGAAATAAAAAACAAATTGGGACAAAGTGGGACAAATTTTAATTAAGGATAATAATTTTTGATCGATAAAGTAGGTTGATCGTAGTGCGTGAACAAAAAAACAGTATAAAATTAAATAAGAACTATACAGTTCGCTGTATTTTCATTGTTTATTAATTTTAATCTAGAGCCCTGTAAAAATGTTATTGTACATAAATATCAAATTTTGGTTAAATTTTATAAAAAACTGCTAGCCAACGCCCGTGTATTCCGATATTTACCATATGCTGGCAAAGGAGCGTCCTCACATGACAAGACAACGACGAACTCGGATTTATTGAAAGATAAACTGAATCAGATTCAATCAATTCTATTCCAGTACTTTACGTAGGTCTTAGTGGAAGACTAACATTTTTAGGATTCTACATGACCTATGTAATTTATTTAGTTAGAACTCGTGAACAGCATTTACATAAAATTTCGGTAAGTCTCTAGAACGTTGAGCGTTGTTTTGATTATATCAGAATGTAATAAATGTAGTCGGGAGAAATCATTATACATATAACATAAAAAAATGTTCATACTTCTCATATATATCTTTTTTTCCATCGTGTTAGTCTCATTTCCTGATCCATATAATTAATATTTATTAATTATATAGATATAGTTATGCCTAAGTATGACATATATAATTCCCAATCGCAATAATCAAGGAAAATTGAAATTAAAACATATAGAGTAGGTATCTTCGTGTTTTGTGTGTGTAAGGATATATTCTAAAGATTACATTATATTTATTTTATAATAATGTAATGATAATAATTAATATTAGGTAAACGTAAACGATTGTGAATATGGGCAGTTGTTAACATAATAATGAGGAGAGTGGATACAGGGAAAAACGGAGAAACATCCATTTCTCTAACTCAAAGTTTAAAAATATACATATTATAGTTTAACCAGGTATTATAGATTAACCAGGTACTATATGATTATCTTTACCTGGTATGATTTTCGGCAAGTCGATAAAAAATTACACGACTATTATATCTCCTAAAGAAAAACTCATCTATAATATTAAAAAAGGTGTAATTAATAAGTTATTTAAATATAACGACATGTAAACTTTATATAATAACATTATATAAAGTTTTATTCTCTCCTTAGTTTATGGCATACAAATAAACAATTCAATTAATTAATTAATTAATTAAATTTATTTTATTAACACGAGTCGTCAGAATAATAATTGAGCGAAGCGAACAAAGTGAGCGGAGCGTTTTATTGGAGACTTTTTACATTCTTTGTCACAAATTGGCTCGAAAACTACTTGACGGAAAATTATGAAACTTTGCAATCAAAAAGACACACATTAGGTGATGGTTTTTTTGAAAGATGTCCTCATAATTTTTTTTTTCTAGTATCATGTCAAAAAACTGATATCCTATTGAAGTGAATGGAAAACGATGAGTCACTGGGCTCGCTTCGCTCAATATGCAAACTTCACCCGAGATTTCGCGAGCGCAACGAGTCGAAATTGAGGATTTGTTGGCGCCCCTAATTTATACAAGATTCGTCCGATGAGGAGTCTTCTGTAATATTAATAATTAGCTCTTCTGTACATATCTTATCAAATGCAATATCACGCAATCACACGGGTTTACATTTATTGTCTAAAAACTAAGACAATATTAAATTTCTACATCTGTTATTACGTTTACGTAGCAGGTACGTAAATAGATTAATGATAGTACTATAAATGGAAAGGTATCATTGAACCATTTTGTTTTACCGTCTTCGCCTTATGGGATACTTTTTAGTGGCGATAAATATATTGGTATTTCGATGTTTTTTTGTGGTTATTTAATTAATTTACTCTAACATACAATTAAATTATGGTTTATTTTTAACGTTTTAACATTTAGATATCATGTTTTAAATTTATTATTAAACAGTTTAACCATGTACATGATGTTATCACAACACTTAACATGAAAACGAATGTTAATAATAAGTGACAGAATGTGATAAAATCTTTTATTTTTTTTAAAACTGACCGACACAACAATATCACTTTCGTCAGATTGGTTAAAAATAATTTAAGTGAAGTATTCTACCTCCTTTTATAATGTAATGTAGATGCATTATTTTTTTTCTGAAGATTATAAAAACAAGATATTGTATAAAAGAATGTTTGATAATCTAAAATAATACATAATTTAAAAATCTAAATAATATAAGATATGGAGAACATTCATGTGTTATTCTAAAAGTATACTTTGCCTAAGTTTTTTTTACCAACTAGATGACATTGAAGTAAACTTTTGCATATGAAATAAGAACTATACGTTACTGATCTGATCAATACTAAATAAAATATTTAGTATAAATTGTACTCAACGGATTTAAACTGCTATTTACAATAACATGGTTACAATTATATTATTTATTCTTGGTTATATCAATTAACTGTTGGCAAATTGGATTATATAACCATGAAGCCAAAAATCTTTACTTTGATTGAACTTCCACAAAATGAACGGACCACACAATTTCAGGTATTCATCAAAGAATGTATATTTATTAAATACTTATTGTCCAAATATTGTTATGGTATTGGGTAGAGTTCATGCCACTAAGCATTCCTTATCAGTTTTCAAATTCGATGCTTTAAAAATAAATAAAAAATAATAGACGGGAACCAAAATGTTCTCAGCTGAATTTTGATTGAGTAGAAATGAAAGTTTGAATATATATATATGAATGTATTTATTATTATAACTACTGGGGATGCTATTATCTATACTCGGATTCGGAGTGATGAGCAGTGAATATTAACTAGGAGAAAAATAGCCAATAGCGCACTATAAATACTTAAAAGTAAGATTCATCAAAGCGGAAAGCGGTAACTCTAAAAGGAGTGTGGAGTGAGATTCTTCAAAAGTGGTAAGCGGTAATTCTAAAAGGAGTGAGGAGTGAGATTCTTCAAAAACCGTAAGCGGTAATTCTAAAAGGAGTATAAAGCTGCACTTAATGATTAAAACATTTAATTGAAGTTTTATCAAGCTTTAGTAATTTTTTATGATAAGGTATTTAACATTTTTGCTTATTTCGAATACCATTCTTTAGTATTTGGGAGGATGTTCGGTTGGACGGTAATTGTAGTGTTGGCTTTGGCAGCTCATCAGGTAAGAAGAATGAGGTCTACTCAAACATTATAACACCTTCGCTAATATTTACTTCACTTTAAATAAGACTCGGTTAAATCCATCTCCAAATCGCAAGGCGTTTGCGTTTGTTTATTTACATTATTTGTTTTATATTTGTTGAGTGCCTTTTTCCAATTTACTCTCATTTCACTTACTTTCATCGTTTGTGAGCATCGGCATAAAAAATAGCATGTTACTGATAATAATATCTTTCGACAGGGGAGACATTTTTAAATAATTTTAGTAGTTAGAGTTTATTCGTTGCAAAACACGAACACGAAAGTTTTCACATTGTAACATAAAAAGGTTTTAGTTAATGGCCATCATTGAAATAAAACAAAGGCTTAGCTAATGGCCATAATTTTGCACAATTTAAATAAAAACAAATTCCAATAATGTTTTTTATATTTGTGTGCAATATAAGGAAAATCTGTCAGATTCATAGATTAAACTTACATAAGAGGACAATATGTAGATCGTTATATTTTTTATAATTCTTAGAAATAATTGTATAATATGTATTCTTTGTATCATTAATTAATTGTATTCTAGTTGGTTTGAATTATGTGTTATGTATTCAATTCAGTTAATTAAATTGAATTTGTACAAACAATTTTAATAATATAAGACTATCTCTGAGATCTGTGACCTCGCGATTCGATCATTTGCGACAAATTTGTCGCAGTTTTGCATTATTTTGAATCCCTTCACACTCTTTACCCTTTAAAGTTTATCAGATTAAAATATTTTGCTTTGAAAAATAAGTTGAGACTCAAAAATTTTTGAAAAATTTTCGCAATGGCTGAAATATGTTTTTTTGTTTTTGTCATTTTAAGAATGTTATAAAAACCGAGTTGGAAAATCCATATAATTATTAACCCTGTTCACATTTATGGGAATAGCCGCATATTCGGACAGACGCACAAATTTTTGCGGAGCTGAAAATAGTCGCTTCACTCAGCTTTGCTTTCTTGGTTATTAATATGTTATAACTGACATAAACATACCATAATGTTACAGGTAACGGCGCTACAAGCAACACCTGAGTATGCAGAAAACATTAACAATAAAGGTAGATTGAATTTGCAATAATAATATTCCCAGGAGTTAAAATAAAACAGTCGCTAAATTACGTTTAATAACCAAAGGGTAATTTAAAAAAAAAAAAAATGAGATGGTATATAAATATTAATTATTAAATAATAATTATGTGATTTTAATAATATAGGCAGTCTTAAACCAAAAAAAAAATTTGATGCAAAATAAATGGAAAAAGTTGTTTAAAAAGTTATAGAAAAGGATACAGCAAATTTGTCGTGTTCACAAAACAAACAGAGCAACAAAACCAAAGTTATAAACAAAACAAAAGTTTTAATAAATTTTAAAGGAAAGTTGTGTAAAATTATCAATTACCAAAAAATTATATTTAACACGATAACAAATAACATGACAAAAAATATATTATGTATTGTATAGACTAATCTAATGATCGAATATAGATATTCATCGATTTCTTGATAACCGTACTCTATATTAGCAAGTTTTAATATTATCAAATTTTACTATCACATTTAGTACCAAAGTTCCTCCTCCTTGCGTCATTTTCCTCGGTGCTGAGGGTAACCTCCTCCACGGAACACGTTTTTTCGGATGACCGATTTCCAAGTTTTCATGTCTGTTGATTTGAACATCTTGTTGGACAGCGGCTTCTTCCTCTCTTTCCTTCCATCGTACAAGTGATCGTTAAAGTCTCCAGGTCGTCTCCTGTCTTCCTGGCAATATGTTCGAAGAACTCGAGAACTCTATTGAGACACGTAATTGGGAGACTAACACCAGAGAGTAAAAAAGTTAATCAAGTATGAAATGGTTATTACAAGTTTCAATATATTTTTACATAATTTACAATAGATTTTTGATCCAATTTTTTGTAAAAAAGTATCTTCCAGGTTCTTTGCCAGGTATTGTCAGTTTTTACAGGTAGCAGTCAACTTATAATTCCTAATTTTAACAGAGGCATGGAACGCTCGTATCGTGTCAGGATGGGAGGCTCGCCCTGGGGAGCACCCGCACATGGTGTCCATACGGATGGTGAATATTGAAGGTCGTGTCATAGCCTGTGGGGGGAGCGTCATGTCCAGACGATGGATACTCACCGCCGCGCATTGTACAGCAACGTGAGTTAGCCTAATCAAAGAAATTATTCCATAACTGATGTAAGATGCTTAAGTTTCTTATCTTACTCTTCCAGACAAATAACGTTACTTATTCGAGCGGGGGTTACTAACTTGACTCGGCCCGAATTTTTCACGGAGACCCAGGAGTATTACATATATCCAACCTACAATCCTACAACTCCTAGGGTTGTTCAGCCTAATGATATATCTGTGGTGAAGCTAAACATCGAGTTAGCGTACTCACGTAAGTAAAATTAAGTCATATCTAGCAAGAAGAAAAGAGGTTATTGGAGAGCTGGTGAAAGCGAAGCTTACAATTCGTATACACACAGACACAGACACGCACAAACACACTTATATGAATAATAACATGCAATAACAATAACACCCACATAAATATTCACATAATACATATACATGTTGCATTTTGATTCGCTTTTACTCCATCTTGTCAAAATACTCCATCAATGGTAAGAATTTTTATAGCCTCATTAGTTCGTTCGTGTTGATTCATTTTAATTTTGTCTCGTCTTAGTCCTTCAGTTTCATCACTTTGTTTCAATACATCCTAACTAAAAAAAATATTAATTATTTAAATGTTGCAGAATACCTTAAACCTATCCGCATCCAGTCTTCGGTAGAGGCATACAGCAATTTCGACAGCTTAGTCGTCCGTGCAAGTGGTTTCGGCAGAACCTGGACGAACGGTATAAAATGTTTTCATAAGATATACATACACATTAACATATCATTATGCAGCACAAACCTTCCAGGTCTTCAAACCGAGCACCTTCGCTGGGTGTACCTCCGCGGAGTGTCCAACGCAGACTGCACAGACGTATTTACATCTCGTTTCGTCACCGAAAACACTGTCTGCGCTAGATTCTTTAACGTCACTTCACAGTCCATTTGTCAGGTAAAATATATTTGAAATATCATTAATTTAATTTCAATAGCCCCTCCACATATGTTATTATGTATTTTATTGTCTGCCAAAAAAATTGTGTACCGTTGCCATTCTTGAGGAATAGGGAGGACTGTAGTAGATTAAACTGCACAGGGAGTGGTAGTAAAGAGATTTGGTAATGGAACTTATTTATTTATAAATGCTATTTTATATCAATTTTCCGTTTGAGGTTGATATTGCCAATGGAGTTAGATTGTATATGCTGCAATAACAACAATTGAATTATTCCAATTCATAATTTGTGGTCTATGCTCTTATAAATATTTTTAAATGTATACCTAATTCGACCTGAGATCGTCTGATTCTATAAACATGTTTAGCTTTCTTAATCTACACAATAAAAAAAAATTCTACATCTGTTAAAAATTTTGGTATTCACATGATTTGTTACATATTATGGTATATACAATAAAAAAAGATTATTCAAACAACGTCATTAAATTCTAGGGTGACAGCGGCGGTCCGCTGGTTCATATTTCATCCCAGGGTGAGCCTATCCTCATCGGAGTCAGTTCCTTCGTGGCAGCTGAACCAAGAGGCTGTCATTCCGGGATACCTGCTGGTAAAATATATATTTAATAACTTAGTATTTTTTTGTCTGTAATCCATAATTCACATATTTTTTGCAGCTTTCATTCGTCCTGGACCGTTTCATTCATGGTTTACACAAATAACTGGAATTGATTTCGAAAATCTAATAGAGGAAAATGAAACTACAACAAATTCTACTACAACTTCACTTCCAACTTCTACAACAACTACTAGTGTGACTACACCATCCACTGCTGTAACAACTGTAACTCCTACTACTACTCCAATTATAAATACAACCACTCCCGAACCAGAAGAGGAGGACATTGACGACCCCGAACTTGAAGACCTTCTTAAGAGATTAGAAGTTAGAGTCAAAGTTAAAGTTAGATTGAGCAAATATTTGAAGAAAAAGAAGCAAATTAAACATTGATTTCTCTAAATAAATAATATTCTAAGCGGACTTAATTTTTTTGTTTTTCTTATTAAATTACTTTCCCAAAAAAATATCTAGTTCAATTAAAAAAGATTGTAAACGTTCCTAATAAGGTTTGTGTGTTACGTATTCTTTTGTTATGCCTTTAAAATTGGATGAAACTGAATGTTTTTTTTTAAACCGTAACAGCAAAATCCAGGCAAAGTATTTGTTTTGGAAAAACATATATCATTCTCAATTTAACATATAAATATTAGTCAGTCAAGCATAGAAAGTTATAGAGATTCCTGCGGAATATCGGATATAAACTACGATTTAAAACTGATATACTCGTACGTTACTTGTATTTCAGAAATATTCAAGGTTTCCGTGAGGAGGAAAGTGTAGACATTATAACTTATCAGAGGTCAGCGATGCAACTAATCATTGCTTAAGTAACGACTTTTTTAACTAAAACTTTTAACAACTATAACTATACACCTAAACCTAAACCAAACTTATAAAAACACTGCAAGGAACAAAACTTCGAGAAACCGTTTAACTATTCCATTTTTAAAACGATTTCAATATTTTTCCCCGTAACGTTATAGGTTGGCTTTTCAAGAAATAAGCTGATAATAATAAAACAAAAATAATGTTAATTATTGCGATAATTGATCAAACATTATCGATCTATTTGAGATAATCTTTATTTTGTGATATTTCGTCATTATTAATTATTAGGTATCCTCATCAGTACTTGTAAAGATGTTGTGGTCGGCGGCCATCTTGGTGCTAGCTTTAGCAGTACATCAGGTATAAAAAAAAAATATTATTTTGGAACTTACTAAAAGCACTATTGTTAATTTCTGTAAAACCTTTGATTATACCAAGGCAATACAACGTTTTGATTAATAAATAACTTGTAAATACATAATGAAATAATATATAATATTGAAATAAACAATAATTATTTATGTACAAGTTTCAGGCAACCCCACTGCAAGTTACACCAGATTATGCAGAGAACATAGATAATAAAGGTAAGGAGATTTTAAAGTTTATATATTTATACGATTGGTTATTGTCTATATACTTTAAAAAAATTATAGAATATTGTTCCTAAATAGACTTTACAATTATTGTCATAAGTCTGTAAGAGTGCTTAAGTATAATAAAATAATTAAGTATTTTATAACTATAATTCTAACTTCATCTAATTACAATATTATATGTAATATAATAAATATAAATGTTATGCAATATAATTATTAAAAACTGTTCTCAAACAGATTTAAAATTAAACTAAAATTCTTTCTCTAATTCCGAATATTTTAATCAGATCATCCAGATATTAATAAAAATTTAACATTTTCCAATTTTACGATAAACAGATTTGAAGTTGTTTAAAATTTTAGTATATCAGTCTAAAGTGCTTCGTGTGAATATATTACTACAACCGATGGTATTAAAACAATTTAAGGCCTTTTAAATTAACAGTAAATAGTTAAAAAACTAAAACTTGTTTAAGGCTAATCAAACTATAAAGTAGAAAATGATTCTTAGTGTAATAATACTAGGGGCGCCAACAGACAGTGCCGTTTGCATATTGAGCAACGGGAGTCTAGTGTTATGACTCATAATTTCTCGACTTCAGTGGTATCACTTTTTTAAAAAAAAACATTTTTTTTTTGTAAAACCGTCTAAAAAAATGTGTGTCTTTTTGATTGCAAATTTTCATAATTTTCTGTCAAGTAGTTTTCGAGTCTATTCGTGACAAAGAATATGAAAAAGTCTCCAGTAGAGTGCTCCGCTCGCTTCGCTCAACAATTGACGAAATTAACGCTAAGGTCCTTGTACTGTTTTGAAACGAATTATGCATGTCCGAATAAAATTAGTATAAAATCATAACAATTGATAAAATAGTACAAAGTATCAATAAAAATACTTGATAAAAATACAAACAAATATCAAATTAAGAAAATCCTTTTTGCGTATAAAATAAAACCCACAAAGTTAACATAAAAATATCCTCATTTTTATTTTAAAAGACGTACATATTATGTACTTTAATCTTGATCTAAGATATTAAATAGAAAAGATTAATTGATTAGTTTTCAAACGAAATCAATATCGATGATAAGAAATAATTCGATGATTTCTATCGCAATTAATTATCTCTCCTTGACCATCAACCATCAAATTTGGAATCTTTGGAAACTGATAATTCGTATAAGAAATGTTAACAAAATATAACAATGAACAAAGAAATGTACATTAGTCATATACATATATAATATATTCCATTCTCAAGAGTTGTCTATTCAGCGATAAGTCTGTTTCTTATATGTTCTTCTTCTCCTATATGTTCTATTCTTCTTATTATCATTCTATATTTACTTATTATTTTAAGTGTATTCTCTATCTCTATTTTTCATTTTGATTAATAGACGAATAAAGAAGAGATTCGAGAAAATAAAATTCTCTAACGCTATTTTTTTGGATCTAACAGAAGCTTCAGATGTTTGAACCAATCAGAATGAATCTCATTCACCTTCCCAAAGTTTAATGTAGATGTTCTTATGAGATTGGTGATGATTCTAATGCAGTTTGGTGAACATTTATGTTACAAAGGACTTTATGAAAGCGCTTTTATTTCAATGTTTGCAAGTATTTAGGCAATAGGCGTAGCTAATTAGACTTTACCACTGAAAGATTAAACACACTTGATTGTTTGTGTAATTAATTTTAATCGTGTTCTCAGCCATACCAGTCAGTTAGAAATAATTTTTAATAGTTAATTTTAAGAGTATCCGTGCAGTTTCTTTCCGGTTATTCTCCTTGCACCCAGTTTAAGAATTCAAAGTGCGATGCTTATTTAATAAAAACTTTAGCTTTTTGTAAGGTAAACCAACCTTCTTAAAAAATTGCTAACGCGACGGTACCAAGTATCCTCTTTTATAAACACAGATACTTCAGTGTGATGATTAGGATGGATGTTGGTGGTCTGAACGTGATGGAATGGATATTTTCCTGTCTATCTTATAACTATAACCATAACATATAATCTTTCCAAGGATTAATGTTACAATTTTCACATATTCTTAATTTTATTAAAAGATATTAAAATGTAAAATTCAATATAATTCTTCGTATTTCTTTAAGAATAAGGCTGTGAAATACAAATTTCATGCAATGTTTTTTACAGCGGCATGGGATGCCCGTATAGTTTCTGGGTGGAGGGCTAACCCTGGTGACTATCCGCATATGATCTCAATGCGCATGGTCAACAGAATAGGTGGCGTCCAAGGTTGCGGAGGCAGCGTCATGTCCAGAAGATGGATACTCACAGCCGCGCATTGTACAGCCACGTGAGTTACCTAATCAAATGTGAAATCAGATGTAGAATGCTTAATATCTATCTTTCTCTTCCAGACAAATAACGATACTTATTCGAGCAGGGGTTACCAACCTAACCCGCCCAGAGTTTTTCACGGAGACCCAGGAGTATTACATGTATCCAACCTTTAATGCTGCAACTCCTCAAGCTGTTCAACCTAATGATATAGCTGTGGTGAAGTTGCCAATAGCTTTAACGTATTCGCGTAAGTCATCTTAACTTTTTTTAGGTATATAAAGTAAAATATAAAGACTGTGGATATAATTCATACATTCATATAAAAGTAATGAAGACCAATGTATGGTTAATGATTAGTGGTTGTAAGTGGAAAAAGAGATTGAAGAAGACTTGATTAGAGTCTTCTATCGAAGAACATGAGATAAATTTTCATATTTTGTCATCCACAAATAATTGGGATGAGGATGGACGATGATTGCAATTAAAGCAACCTATTAAAAGTAATCATAAGTAAGATTCATTTATCTTTCAGAATACCTTAAACCTATTCGTATCCAGTCTTCAGCCGATGCGCATAGAAACTATAATACTTTAATCACACAGGCGAGTGGTTTTGGCAGGACTTGGACCAATGGTAATAATTAGTTGAGATGGTGCTCATATTTTCTTCTAATTCAAGAACTTGAATGATCCGTGTTTGCTATTGGATGTAATTAATAATTTTCATATTCTGCAGGTCCTCAAACTGAGCATCTGCTCTGGGTGTACCTCCGCGCTATATCTAACCAAGCCTGCACAGACTTATTCACATCACGTTTTGTTACTGATAACACCATCTGCGCTCAATTCTTCAACGTCACTTCACAATCCATTTGTCAGGTTAAAAATATAATACGTATATCTCCTGGTTGTATTTTGGAAATTGCTATCAGCTTACAAAATATTCCTTATAGAAAACTATCAAAAACCTTTTGGGCAAAAATTTTCTTTGTGTATTATGTACCTAATGTGTTAAAACTGTTTAACATGAATATATATCATAGGCATTATAGTAAAAATACGATCTTTATATGCTAGGGTGACAGCGGCGGTCCGTTGGTTCATATATCACCCCAGGGTGAGCAAATCCTCATTGGTGTGAGTTCCTTCGTGGCTCGTGAACCCCACGGCTGCCACTCTGGAATACCTGCTGGTAATACATAGTATCTTTAATCTTTGTCTTACTGAAATATCTTATCTTTCTTTATATATTCTCTTTTATTTCAGCGTTCATCCGTCCTGGACCGTTTCATTCGTGGTTTACACAAATAACTGGAATTGATTTCGAGAACCTTATCGAAGAAGATGAAACCACTACTACTACTGCCTTTACTAGTACTACTCCCCGCTTTACTAGTACAACTACTAATACTACACTAATTAGTACAACTTCCCGTCCTACTAGTACAACTACTAATGCTACACTAACTAGTACTACTTCTCGTCCTACTACACCTACCATCCTTGTACCAACTTCAACAACTAATACTACTCTATTTCCCTCCTCCACTACTACGCAACGCCCGACCTCTACTACTACTACGAATACTGTAACTGTAACACCTACAACTGTAACAACTATAGCGCCTACTACTACTCCAATTACAAATACAACCACTCCCGAACCAGAAGAGGAGGACATTGACGACCCCGAACTTGAAGACCTTCTTAAGAGATTAGAAGTTAGAGTCAAAGTTAAAGTTAGATTGAGCAAATATTTGAAGAAAAAGAAGCAAATTGCACATTGAAGATTTAAATAAATTGGCATATACAAATTATGTTTTTTATTGTTCTCATTCACATTGACGTGGAATCCGCTTAGAGTTTAATCAAGTTTTTTTGAGATTTTTAATTTAGAATTTTGCCTTACAATAATAAATTTCTTATTTTCTTAATCGACATAAAGCAATAAGAAAGTTGTTGTGAATATACATTTCTAAGAGTTTATTTAAATATTTTATACAAATGTAACAATTAACGAAAAATGGCTACATTATTAAAACTAAACTTCTCTAACAGTAATATCAAGATTATTTAGATAATTTTAAGTTTTCAGAAGTACGCCGCTCTGATAAAACAATTGTTGAGGTAAGAACTGCTTTCCATGGAGTCAAAGCGAAAAGGTGTCTGTGTCTGTAACTTTGTTGAAAATAGTTTATCAAGTGCCTACCAAAATATGAATTGAAATCACAAAGGTCAAAAAATTCCAATTGAAAATTAAATTGAGTTCAAATAATATAAATTATATGAAATACCAGTATTCACACATCAACTAGGTATATGCGTAGTCTAAAATAATTTTAAATTTCATTCAAAAACTGTTTAATTCTCATTTCATACTAATTTATGATTTTTTTGGATTTGTGTTTTCTGACTTCTATAGTTGATCCTATAGATTTTTATTTTTATTATCTGTTGCTAGTGACTGCTTCTGCTACTTCATAAAATATTTAACATGTAATTTCTTTATTAACAGTACCATCTATTGCAAAATTTATAGAACTTAGAATTTAATTAAGCTCTTTATGTATTGAAACCTCAAATAAGCTATAAAAAATTGGCACTTTTAATGTAGATAATAATTGTCCTATCTTTTAACACTTAACCTACCAGTACCGGTCAAATTGACCGTTCTTAAACTTTTGTAAAACTTTAAAAACACATTTTTAAACGTTATAATATCGTTATCAAACTACATGACAATTCTTAGAATATGCATATAATATTGTCTTCACTCTTTACTTTTATTTATTTCCATTATTACCTGCGTTATATAATAAAATAACTTTTAATTACCGTTCAATTTGACCGCGTGCGGTAGGAGCAGGTATACAAAAATTGTCGGTAGGTTTAGTGTTAAGTTGGATCAAACAATAGATATCTACAAAATGTCATTGAAATCGATTATATGATTTCAGAGATTAGTGAGAACGGGCATCGTGACACGAGATTTTATTATAAAGATAAGAATATGTATACAATATAAAGAAAATCCAATTATAATTCGAAGAAATTTGAAATTAAAATTAATTGAAATATAAAGACATGCGGTTAATAACAAAAGTCAATAAAGTGGATAACAATGTATTATTAGTAATCAATCAATATATTATCTAAGATTGTATAATTATCTTGATTACAGATTTATCGATATAATTGAGCGAAGCGAACGAAGTGAGCGGAGCGTTTTACTGGAGACTTTTTGCATTCTTTGTCACGAATTGGCTCAAAAACTACTTGACAGAAAATTATGAAACTTTGCAAACAAAAAGACACATATTAGGTGATGGTTTTTAAATAAAAAAAATGAAAAAAAAATTTTTTTTTTTTTTTTTTGGAAACTGAGTGAATACACTGGGCTCGCTTCGCTCAATATGCAAACGGAACCCGAGATTTCGAGAGCGCAACGAGTCGAAAATGAGGGTTTGTTGGCGCCCCTAGTATATTTATATTATGACATGTTCAAGATTTGTCATCATTTGTCATCCAACACATCATCATCTTTTAATTCGCTGAGACTAGCTTTAATACTCAGTGAAGTATCATTTGTATTTGTATTATTAATTCTTGTATTTTACATCAACTTGAGGAAAATCATCTTATACGTAATAAGATTTGTAACTGCCAAGAGGAAATATATTTCCACAATCGGAATGGAGACGTTTTCTTAATTTTCGGACATTTAATTTTAACTTTAGTTTTACAGATAAAAGGTGAGATATGCTAGTACTTAACACTAAACCTACCGACAATTTTTGTATACCTGCTCCTACCGCACTCGGTCAAATTGAACGGTAATTAAAAGTTATTTTATTATATAACGCAGGTAATACTGGAAATAACTAAAAGTAAAGAGTGAAGAAAATATTATATGCATATTCTAAGAATTGTCATGTAGTTTGATAACGATATTATAACGTTTAAAAATGTTTTACAAAAGTTTAAGAACGGTCTATTTGATCGGTACTTGGTAGGTTTAGTGTTAAAACTATACTATTTCCATATCTTGAAGCTCTCGATGACAGCTCCATGTGAAAACTTGAACGATCGTCCTTTTTAAATTATGTATGCATTAGTTTATAAAAATATGACGTTTATACACGAATAAGTTTATACCGTAGTCGAAGAAACTGATAGCGATGGAGCCGTATTCATAAACAACACGATAACCAGACCCGATTTCTTTTTACAAAATGTAAGAAACTAATCTACTGCCGGACACTTGTGTACAAATTTATTAACTAATATTTTATTTTCATAATAATATGTTGATGTACACGTATTCATTCTTGATTGATAATGCCAACTTCTTTAAAACTTTCGAAGCTGTTGTAAATTAAGCAAAATAAGTAGGTATAGGTAGGTACTCGACAATGAAACGAAATAATAAAAACTATAGTTAATCTTTATTTATTATTTATTTTAATCAAAATCTGATGAATCGTCACTGTAATTAATGTTTGCAATCGATATCATTACTAATTTGTTCACAACACTACAACTGTCAAATTAGAACTGTCATCGAGAGGTTAAAGAAATGTCAATAATATGAGTTTTATAATATGAATACAATATAATAGTCATAAAAGATTAAAAGACATAATTAATTTTTTTCGTATGTCTACTTGATTTAAATAATGTATTTAAACCAGTTATTAGGTGCAGTAAATTTACACGAATTCTCATACGGATAAAGAGTGCTTCAAAAGGTGTCGATGTCCCTTTCTTGTGCTGCTTGGATGCAGCACGGGCTACCTTTTCTCTTGATATCATCTTCCACTGTATGAATGATTTAACTTTTTCAAAGTGAATAATTTCGTGTTGTACTTTTAGCCCATCTTTGTTATGTGACTTTCGCTTAAGTCTTCAGGCACTGATGGATATATAAACGAATTTTGTACTTTTATGTATATTGTTAATAAACCGCATAATATCTAGTATTAAGGGTTCCGTACCTTATTAGGATTTTGTACCTTATAAGGAAAAGAACGAAACTCTTTTTTATCTGACATATAGGGAGTTTAAATTGAAACCATACACTAAGATCAACAGCCTCTTGAAGTTGTGAAAAAAATAAACTATATAACGTATATTTCAACACTCTCAAGGAATCTAAATAGATAAGGTACTCCTCGTAACTTAGAAATAAAAAAATTGGCAAGTAACATCGTTTTCTGTTCCGAGCTTAAGAAAAAACCTAATCATTGGTAATGAAATAATTAAAAATATTGTCTTATGAGGAGTCGAAATTAAAATTTGAATCTACTAATTCCAATGAGGTCCGATGTTTCAAAACATATTTTATGGATAAAATAATTAAATATAAAATCTTAATTACAATGAAAACTATTTAAAAAATACCGTTGTCCATTATCTTCGACGTCTGTAAAGCGTAAAATCTGAAATAATTACAGTTAATAGATAATTATGGATTTTTTACAGGAACATTAGTGGGACGTTTCTAATAGCATTAGTGAAATATAAGTTTTTGAAGTTGAATTCAACCAATAGATCGAACCTCCATTTCACAATTATTTGCAACCTACAGATTTGTACGGTATTATTGAGCGAAGCGAACGAAGTGAGCGGAGCGTTTTACTGGAGACTTTACATTCTTTGTCACGAATTGGCTCGAAAACTATTTGACGGAAAATTATGAAACTTTGCAATCAAAAAGACACACATTAGGTGATGGTTTAAAAAAACTAAATTTGAAAAATGTCCTAAAAAAAAATATTATTTTTTATTTTTATTTTTATATCATGTAAAAAAACTGATATCCCATTGAAGTCAATGGGAAACGATGAGCCAATACACCGGGCTCGCTTCGCTCAATGTGCAAACGGCACCCGAGATTTCGCGAGCGCAGCAAGTCGAAATTGAAGATCTGTTGGCGGCCCTAGTTATTTTATTTTCATTCTAACTGCAAAATTTTATACCAGGCAGCCGCCAAGTATCGAACAGCTCGTGATAATTTTTACGTGATATTAATTTTAAAATTTCTCTTAAGGTCCATTAAGGTCTTTTTTCTAAGTTTTAATAATAATAATGATATCGTTTCGTTTTGATTATGTGTGATATTGAAATCACTTCAATTTTACTACATAATATTGTTCTGGTTATTAATGGTTTTGCTAAATAAAAACACATTACTTTTAATTTTTTCTGGTTCCGTATCTCGGGTTGCGAGTAGGGCCCTTTTGATAAGGATCTGTTGGCTTTCGGTCCGTCCGTCTCAAGATATTTTTTCCTTATAATGCATTAGATAATTACATTTTATGTAAATTAAGTGTTATTATTAAAGATGGCAACTTTATTATGACATAAGTCATTTTCTTGTTAATCTCTGGTTATTAGTCATTGTTTGAATGACGCAAATGTCAATTCTATGAAAACATTTTCTAAGGACTTCTAATAAAATAAAAATACAAAAGTACATTATTATTTTTTTGCTTAAACAAAATTTTGTGAATCACTATGCAATGAAATGGAGGAATCGAACCCGAAAGGCAAGTTTTTTAATGAATTTAAAAACTTTCTTTATATTAATAAAATCGAAATATTATTGTGTTTTTGACATTGAATAGTGTGTGGGTGGAAACTAGTTTTATATTCAGGAAAATATCTTTTGTATAACGTGACTATTGTCATATAGTTTATAATAATTCTAATAACGTTTTTGTCTTTCTGGTCTTAAATTTAAACTCCTACTGTTTATATGAAATTACGTTTATAAAGGACTTCCGCATTTATATATATAATTCCTTTCAGACATTTATAAATATATTAATGAATCAATAGACAATTTAATAAAATAATAATTAATCTACGCTTAAAACATTAAAATCGAATTAAATTAATTATTACTCATAGACAACTAATTGCCAGATAAAAGTTATTTAAAATACAGTAACAGAGGTTTATTGAATATAAATATGTATTATGTATATGATATACAATATCCTTTAAATTAAACATATATTTTTTGCAACAACTAATTAAAAAGATTTGTAAATCTAAAAGACAATTTAAAATGTAATTTTTTTGTTTAGTTTATTTTATCTTAGGAAAAAGAGTAAAGAAAAATTAAGAGCATTAGTTCCATTCTAAATATTTTAAGTAATTGACGCTGTTGGATTCCGTAAATATAAAACACTGGTGAGGTAAGGAAGAAAGAATACATAATAGCCACGCCAACCCATATAATTGTATATTCAATATACTTATTGGAAATATTTTTTATGCACTTCATAATATTTTATAAAATATCAATTGCAATAATTTAAATGGCATCCATGGTAGGAAATGCTGCTTTTTATTAAAGTCTTCATAAAATAATAATTTCCTGGAAAACCTATACACTTCAAAATTATTGTCAAAGCAACTACTGGTGTGAAAATGTTATTGTCACACTAATTTAGGTAGTGTTAATATCTTTGAATATGAAGCAAAATAAAAAATTCCAAATTTAGTAATTAATTATTCTGAATAAATATTTTTTTTTAAGTAATGCCTTTCAATCCATTGGTTAGTGATTTTGAGCCGAAGGTTGTGGTTTTGATTGCTACGGGGAAATCCTTTATATGTGTAATTGCTGACACTTTTTTACTTGTTTGTGGGACTTTATTTAATGGAGAATTTGCTTACTCTTTAAAGCGGAGATATATATATATATATATATATATATAATTTCTTTTTTTATGGAAGGGGTCACAGTTGATTTTGTGATCACCGCCGCCCATGAACTCCAGCAACATCCGAGGATTTACAAGAGCCTTGCCGGCCTGGGAGGTGGGCGCCTTTTTTGAAGGTACCTATGTCTTACCGATCTGGAAATACCGCCAAAAGGAGTTCGTTCCACATTCGAGTTGTATGTCGAAAAAATGTACTTGAGAACCGCACAGTGGAGGATCGCCACGCATCCATGTGGTACGGATTGTATTGGAGGCGATGGCGCGCTGTGCGGTGATGAAATTCGGCGGTAGGCATCAGATTGAATAGCTCTTCGGAATACTCCCCGTGGTAAATGCGCTAGAAGACGCACAGAGATGTAACGTCTCTACGCAATGCCAAAGGTTCAAATGCCAGCGGTTTACAGGGCACCGGGTTCCCGACAATCCGAACGGCTGTCCGTTGTACGCGGTCAAATGGTAGAAGCTGATATTGGGATGATCCAGACTAGAGATGAGAACAGTACTGCACGTGTGGCCGGACCTGCACTTTGTAGAACGCAAGTCTTTAGCCAGGATTGAAATACTGCCTCGCTCTATTGATCACGCCCAATTTCATGGAGGCCAACTTGGCCTTGCTTTTCAGATGACCACGAAACTGACAGTCGCTCGAAATGCCGAGACGAAGTATTCTGATACTTGATGAGGCAATGAGGGGAGTGCTTTCGAAGAGCGGTGGTACGACAAAAGGGGTTTTCTTAGTGGTAAACGCGCAAACCTGTGTCTTCTGGGGATTGAACTGAACGTGGTTCAGTTCACCCCACTCAGAGACCATCCCCAGGGAGGTCTCTATAGAAGACACAAGTTTCTTTCAGCACTCGTCGACGTTTTCCCTAGAGAGACCTGCACGGCCGGAATATACCGCACCCCCGGTGCTGTCATCAGCATAACAATGTATGTTGGAAATATCCAACATATCATTGATGTGCAGGAGGCACAGTGTTGGGGATAGCACGCAGCCTTGGAGTACAACAGCGTTCACGGGCTTGGAGTCCGAGCAAAATCCGTCGAGAACGACTTGTATGCTCCGCCCAGTGAGGAAGCTGGTGATCCACTTGCATAAACTCTCGGGAAGCCCATAGGAACGTAGCTTTAAAAGAAGCCCCTTGTGCCATACACGATCGAAGGCTTTCACTATATCCAGACTAACTGCCAGACCCTCTCGCTTGCTTTCAATAACATCAGCCCAACGGTGCGTAAGGTATAACAGAAGATCACCAGCCGATCGACCATGGCGAAAGCCATATTGCCGGTCATTGACCAACTTCCAAGGTACGAAAGGAGATGTTTATTGATTATGCTCTCCATTACTTTGGAGAGAAGAGAGGTAATGGCGATGTATCTGTAGTTAGCTGGGTCTGAGCTATCACCTTTTTTAGGGATCGGATGGACAAGGGCACGCTTCCATGAGACCGGGACTATGCCTTTAAGGTAGGAGTACCGAAATAGACGCGTTAGCACTGGTGTCAACTCAGGGGCACATGTCCGTAGCACAATTGGAGAGATACCATCTGGCCCACTCGACTTATGAACTTCCAAGGAAAAGAGGGCTTTTCGGATGATTTTTTGCCAAAAAACTTTTTTCGGGCACTAAGGTTTGACACCGCGGGATGATAGGCGGTGTCTTCCCTTGGTCGTCCAAAGTCGAGTTGGAGGCAAAAAGAGTTCCCAAGAGATCGGTTTTCTCTTTTGTCATGTGGGCCAGAGAGTCGTTCCCAGTGTGCAGTGGCGGTAGGGATGGCTGGCAAAAGTTTCCCAGGGTGTCTTTGAAAAGCGCCCAGAACTTGTGCGTGCCAGGCGGGTTCCTTGCTAGCTGATCCCCAATTTTGACGAAATGCTTGAACTTTGCACTAGCAATCTTTCGTTTGAAGAATCTGGATACACGATTATAGGCATAGTTTTTATAGGCAGAGGTCAGATCCTTAGTGACTAACGCATTAGCCCAAGCTTGATAAGCCTGCCGTTTGCCAGCTGCTGCAGCCCTGACAGACTCATCAAACCAAGGCCGCGATCTGACACCAAGTGGTACCACAGAGCTTGGTATAAGTAGTTCCATGCCCTGAAGTATCAGATCAGCTACAGCCGCAGCGCAGTCACTAAGATCATTGGAAGGGAAACAAATCGATCCCCATTGGTAGGATGCAAAAAAGTACTGCATTCCATCCCAATCCGTTGACTTGTAGTGCCAAACGAGTCGAGTAACAGGTTTTGTGCGAGTCGGACGATGAATGGGCACTACACTCCGTATTCCGGAACGTGTAGTCAGCAGAAGATCCAACAAAGAGAGCATATGGCTGTCCAAGTCCGGTAGACGAGTGTGCATCTTGACCAACTGGGACAGACCATTTGCCAGAGCAAAGTAAAACACAGATCTCCCTGCGTAGTCGGTGGCACATGAACCTAGCCAATCGGTATTGTGTGCATTGAAGTCCCCGAGGACTACGACTTCGGCGGAGGGTGTCTGTGAGAGCAGATCGTCAATCTTCGCTTGGACATAGCCCAAGAGTTGAACCGTTTCTGCATTACCTATATGGGACCTGTAGACACACGGGTAGACTCTGACATGGTCGTCCATGTCCACAGGCAGCCAGAGTACAGACTCGACCTTCAAAAACCAGAAGGCGACGGTAGCAGATATCCTCCCATACTAACACAGATATCTCGGCATTTTTTAAATAAAAATAATAATTATTATATTGTGTAATAATTTTGTTGTCACCAAAGTAATGATTGAAATGTAAATTAATAGAAGTTATTTCTAATCATGAAATGTAATTAAAGTTGTACATTTTCCTTTAACAATGACGTAAGTTTGGGTTTTATTACAGAAATCCTTATATGTGGAGGGTGTCTTAATGATATTAGTGATGAAGATTACGTGTCGGCGCTCAGCCAGGATTGGCACAGGGACTGCTTTAGGTGAGTTATGACCTTTTGATGACATTTTTATGACCTACATTACTTACTACCCCTCTCTGGATCTGATATATTGTATTATGTGTAAAATGTCGGGTATGTAAGATCGTATATATATACTAGTTGTTGCAAGTGACTTTGTCTGCTGCTTCTAAAAATATTTTACATCAATTAAAATTTTATCAATGATACCGCCATTTATTGGTAACATATGGAAGTCTTTTAGAAAGACAGAAAAAAAAAAATTTTTTTTTTTTAGGTTACGTTACGTATATACTTTCATATGCATTTAGTGAAAAACTGTTAATGTTGAATTACAAACGCCCACTTCAATTTTATTAGGTGTTCAGTATGTGACGCCCAGTTGACGACGTGGTTTTTCGAGAAGGGTGGTATGCTGTTCTGCAGGGAGGACTACTGGACACGCTACGGGGACAGCTGTCAGAGATGTGGACAGGTAGTACTATATAATTCTTTAATTTACATGTATATAACTTTTCTCTAATGTTCATATTTTAAAAATAAAGTACATTTTTTGTGTATTTCTTATATTTTGTATTTAGTTTAGTAATACTAATCACGTAACCTGATAAGGTGGTGTGCGGGGCTGTGATGGCGGCGGGGGAGCTGCGCTTCCACCCCGAGTGCTTCGCCTGCGCCGCCTGCGGGACGCCACTTGGGGACTCGGAACCCTACGCGCTCGTAGACCGAGACACATTATACTGGTGAGTTGAAAAAGTCGTTTCTATAATACCTAAAAATCGCTACGATTAACATCCACCTTAAAATAAATTTTATTAAACTGCAAAATTTAGGGTTTATCTTTTAATTTAGTATATTTTTTATAATATTAATGTACTTTTTTTTCAACACTAGTGGTCCGTGCACCCCGACGCGTGTGCCACGTGTCCCCGCCCGCTCCCCCCGCGTCACGACACCGCCGGCGCCCTCCGCAGCACTCACACAGTAAGTACTGTTATATCATGAGACTTTCATCTGAGTTTCTTGGTTGTTCAATTTGTATTTGGTTAGTTGTCTCCAAGACGCGAAAGACAGTGACATGGGAGTGAAAGTAGGTGACTTTCAAGTCAATTGTTTGCTACATGCCGATGATGCAGTGCTCATTGCATCATCAGAATGCGATTTGCAGGCATTGGTCACCACTCTGACAGATGGGTGATAGGTACTAGCGAAGATGTCACGGTGAGAATGAAGAAGAACGTGCTCAGGTGGTTTGGGCACGTCGAACGAATGAGTGATGAAAGAATGGTAAAAAAGATTTATACAGGAAAAGTGAGCGGTAAGAGAAACAGGGGGAGGCCTCGAGTGATCTTCGAAAACACAGTATCTATGATACTGGAGAAAGTCACGTAAAAAGCATGAGGACCCCCCGGAGCGCAGGTGTGAAGAAGTTGATGTCTGTGGCCGAGGCGAAAGATGTATCAAAGACGACGGAGCGCACAAACGCTATGGTCCCTGCCATAGCGTTTGTGCGCTCCGTCGTCTTTGACTACCCCGCAAGGCGTGAAGATAAATAAATAATAATAATTCATCTTAGTTACCGTTTTTAAGATAAGGAGGTTTACAAGAATGGATAATGGTGTTAATCATAGGAAAGCGTTAGAGCTTTAGGCTCTGAAAAACCATCTGCCTCCGCCTCTGATTAACAATCTACTAGCCTCCAGCTCTGAATAACTATCTACTAGCCTCCGGCTCTGAATAACTATCTACTAGCCTCCGGCTCTGAATAACTATCTACTAGCCTCCGGCTCTGAATAGTCCTAGTAATCGAAGTATCTAGTAATAATGAGTGTTGTCCGCGCAGTCCACCCGCCAGTGCTCTGCTGCGCGCCGCGCTGGCCGCCTGCCTGCAGCGCGTCTGCGCCAGGTATAGTGTGTAACCAACTTTATACACTTAGGTCTTAGTTGCACGTATTTATTTTTTTGTCGTGTGTAGCCAACCTTATTAATATTTTTATTATATTATGTAATGTTATGTAATGTATTTGTATTTATATTATATAATGTAGCCGCCTTTATTTATATTGAGCGTTTTTTTTAGTACCAATTGAGCATTTTAGTACCAATTGAGCGTGTTTAGCGGGCCTTAGTATAAGTTTTTTGAGGTAAGCGAATATAGTCAGCCTGTGTGTGTTTTGTGTGATGTTGTTTTTGTTGTTGTTCGTTGTTTTTGTTTTAGGTGTGTAGCTACCCTTAGGTTTTGTTTGTTTAGAACTTTTAGGTTATTGAGCGAAGCGAGTGGAGCGCTCTACTGGAGACTATTTCACATTTTTTGTCACGAATAGGCTCGAAAACTATTTGGAAATTATGATTTGATTTAAAAATTATGATTTTTTGAAATCAAAAACACACATAGAGAGGAATAATCGTCAAAACACTGATATCCAATTGAAGTCAATGGGAAACGATGAGTCATTACGCTGGGCTCGCTTCGCTCAATATGCAAACGCAGCGAGTCGAAATTGAGTGTCTGTTGGCGCACCTAGTTATATTTTAGTAGATATCGTAATCTTTTTTTTTCTTGTCCTTATTTGAATTAAGGTGTTTTTTTTCTAAGCTGTTGTATTATTTTTCAATAAACAATATGTAAAATTTTTACAATAAAAGATGTCTGTCTATTCATTTAATGTAACACACTTCATAATTAAAAAAAAATGATTTTCGATTGGAGAACAAAACAATACCTTTATTTTTTTTTTATCATTCTTAAATAGTAATAAGTCTCAGAGAGATATTTTTTTTAAAAGAAATAATTTATTATTTATTTTACTAATCAAAGTTATTTTTTTCTATTACGTTGATATATTATGTGTTGTTTGTATTATTTTACACTCGATTATTATTGTCAAATATTTTTATTATGATCTTTTAAACGTCAAATTATCATAAAGTTTGTGTAGACTATTGCATGTTTGACGTCACATCCGTCATCCACATATGTAATTAATGATTCTATGTTCAGGTTGGACGCGGGCGGAGCCCTGGCGCTGCGTGTTGAGTGCGTGCTCGAGGAGGGAGCGGGGGACGCACAATCTGTACCAGGGGAGAAGGGAGACGCCAAGCGTGCTCAGAAGAGCCACGATAATATTCAGGTGAAGTTTTTACAAGCTATTTCTTTTTATTGAGTCTCAAAAAATTATATTTTAACGAATAACTATAGATAGATTAGATAAAAAAGAAAAAGTTTTAAAGGCAGACCAAATCTCTTATCTAAACGAATAACTTTGGCTGAAGGTATTCTTATACTGTGATGAGTTTATAGCTACGAATAAATTATTTTTGTCTTTATTTTGTAGCCGGTAATAAAAGACAATCCGGACACAATAAATGTAAAACGAGGGTCTTCAGAACAAACGATACAGGAGATACCAAAGATCAACTTGGACACTCTGAGCGAAGATTCGATCAACAAGGACATTAAGAAAGAGGAGGCCGGAGTGAGGAGGGAGAGGCTGTTTAAGAGGAAGGGTGAGGACGGGGGTAAGGTGCGCGTCATGAAGAAGAGACAGACTCCCTCCTCTCCGCTGCTGGGAGAGAAAGAGAGAAGCAGCAGTATGTCCAAGCTGTTAGACGTGTAAGATTTTTATTCTTTATTTATTATATTTATTTCAGAGAACACGGTTTGTATTTTGTACTTGTAGATATTTTGTAGTCGAAAACAAGTTATTCTTGGCAACTGAGTATGTTATTGGTAGACAAACAAACGGACGGTACGTTTGTTTGTCTGCGTTCTATGCATAAATCTGTCACCCAGGGCTTCGGGATGCTCTCCGGGCGGCCCTAGCACTCCAGGTGTGCTTGATGAGTTAAGCCGCGCGCGCTCCTTCCGTGCACACACATTAACGCACCAGCGTGTTTTCAGGGACGCAGACCTCGTACAGGTAGGAGAGATTTTACCATCTCTTTTCCCTCGGGACGCTCGCATCGATCCTCTTACAAATCCTTTCTCCAGGGCGAACTGCTCGGCACTGGCTTCTTCGGTCACGTGTACAAGGTCACCCACCGCACAACCGGCGAACTGATGGTGCTCAAGCAGCTCTACCGCGTCGACGACGCCGCGCAGAACAACTTCCTTAAGGAGGTACGCACACATGCAAGCAAGCTCGCACACACGCACATAAGCATCCGTGAAAGTCTTATCTCTGCAGGTGGCGGTGTTGCGGTCGCTGCGTCACCGCAACGTGCTGCGGTTCGAGGGTGTGCTGTACCGGGAGCGGCTGCACCTCGTCACGGAGTACGTGGCGGGGGGCACCTTGCACCACCTGCTGCAGGTGAGGACAAACGAGGAAGCTGTTTAAATTTTTAAATTCGAAATTTATACCACCATTATTCATCGCAGGACAAGAGCCGACCGTTGTCGTGGGAAACCCGCGTGCGACTGGCGCGGGACGTGGCGGCCGGGGTGGGGTACCTGCACTGCAGGAACGTCATACACAGGGACCTCAACTCGCACAACTGTCTTATCAGACCCGGGGAGGTATGGATGCTGAAGGTCCACAATACCCAATGTTCCTGCTACTCTCGTTTTTAAATTTCGTTACTCGTTTTATTTCTTACGTAGTGGTAGAAGTTACTGATACTAAATGTTGTGCGCAGGAGCTGTCGGTGGTTGTGGCGGACTTCGGTCTGGCGCGCATCGTGCGACGAACTGACCGCACCGCCACCAGCCGCAAGCGGTACACGGTCAGCACACACACACTCTTTCACACACATACGTACGCCCAATCATAGACTTAATTCGTTGTTCTTATTGAAGGGCAGTCTATAAACCATTTAAATGTCCTGAGCGGGAATCGATCCATTAAGTCCGGCGATTGTACCTTATTATCGGGCAGTGAGGATTAATAAATATTAAATAATATTAACATTTAGAAATAAAATTATATTCATTTTATTGGAACTACAATTGGAGCTGCATACACATTTTAACTACTTATCTGTAACTTACTTATTCGTAACTTGCTTATTTGTAACTTACTTATTCATAACTTGCTTATTCGTAACTTACTTATAACTTACTTCTAATATTCGTCGTCGTGTAGGTGGTGGGCAACCCGTACTGGATGGCGCCGGAGATGATGAACGGCAACCTCTACGACGAGAAGGTGGACGTGTTCTCCTTCGGGATCATACTCTGTGAGGTGGGCTTTCTTGTTCATATTACCTTTATTGATCAAATCTTCGATGATGTTATTTTACGTGTCTCCCTTCAAAGATTATAGGGCGCGTGTCGGCCGACCCGGACTACATGCCGCGGAGGTCGGACTTTGGTCTCAACGAGCGCGTCTTCCGGGAGAAGTTCTGTGCAACCTGCCCGGAGCCCTTCTACAGGCTGGCCTTCCTCGCCTGCCAACTGGACCCAGACGCCAGGTCTCACACACACACACACACACACACACACACACACACACACACACACACACACGCATACGCACACACATACATACATATAAATATGCATTCTTCCGTACATGCCATTAATGAGCTCGTTTTTTCAATTACATCTTACAGACCGCCCTTCGAGGTAATGGAGGTGTGGTTGGAGTCGCTGGTGGCGGCTCTGTGGTCTAGGGGTACTCTGCCCCCCACACTGTTGGAGAACATGTTACAGTACGCGGCGAGACATGGGGTGGAGACGAACGGGGAAGGGGACAGCAGCAGCCTCGCGGAGGGTGGCGCGGGGGACGGGGTGGAGGCGCCCGATTCACGGGGGGTCGTTAAGGTACGTACAAAATAGATATTGAATGATGATATGAAAAGAATTTAAATATCCAGCCGAAGAACCGAGTGAGAATATAGCTCATACGCTGGCATATTTGACGTAAATTTTCTTAACTCTCACAGTCTCAATCGACGGCTGAACTAGAGGCCGAGATGCAAGCCTGCGGGGCAGAGGCCGCGGGACGCGCGCTTGGCAAGTGCGTGTCGGCCGGCGCCCTGTGTGCCCCGCCTGGGACAGCGCCCCCTCGTCGCGCCGCTAGTACACAGGCACTCACACCTGGGTACATCCTCCGCGCACACGAGCACGGGATTAATGTCACAAAGGTACGCACACAGACAAGGACGCGCAGACACTCACACACACACACACACATGTACTCACTGATGTCTCCCTGCAGGTGGCGGACATCTCGTCGTGGGTGGAGGGCGCCCTCCGCCGCACATCCCGCGCCCCGCACCTCCCCGCCTTCATGAGGAACCAGTCCGAGGAGGGTCTGCAGACTTGCACCAAGCACGAGGTAACTGCGACTTCATTACTCTATTAACACATAATTCTAACCTAACCAACTAATTGTTTGCAATACGTTTCAGATTCATCCTTCCTTGTCGTTTTGTCGTCGCGGCGGTGTCCCGTCATACTCAGATTCCGACTCCTCGGACGACGACCCCGTATCCCCTGCGCCTCTCCCAGGGCCCCTCTTCGGACTCCCCTCGGGCCCCCCCGCGGACGCGGCTAAGAAGAGCGGCTCGCTCCTGTCCGCCCGCGCCAGCTATGACGTCACGGAGCCCCCTCCGATGCGCTATAGGGAGAAAAACGTCGACGAAGTGGATTGCAGGAGATTCAACATCGACTATCTGAAGAAGTCTCCGGTCATAGCGAATTGGATAGAAAACATTCCGAAGACGCTGGCAACCAAGCCGACGGAGAAGCCCGGATTTTTCACCAAGACCCTCGGGTCGCCCAAGCTCCGGAGACTGTTCCGGCCGAGCGCCCCCGACCCTCCCGGGAGGGCGGAGGCAGAGAGAGAGGAGAGGTCAAAGAGCAACTTCTTCGTCCAGAGACCCCCTACCGCGATCCGGTCGTCGTACCGCGTGCGACCCGCTGTCGAGGAGCGGAACAACTTAAACCAAAACGTCCTCAAATGCGACATCAAACTGGCGAACATGGGCACGCCCATGACGCCCATATTCAGGAGGCACCCGCCCGCCGATGGGAGCTTCAAGGACGGGAGGTTCAGCCACCGGGAGCGTCGCCGCGAGCCCGATAACTCCGCCCTCGTGGAGAACAAGGCTCGGGACGACAAGGAGGCTCCCAAGCGACGACCCATCGGAATCTCCCGCAGCAACTACGTGAAGCTCGAGAACTTGAGGATCAGCAAGGATCGAGCGCATCTGGTGTAATGGATTCATTATATGGCACTAAATGGTTTTTAGACAATATATAATTGTGCTGACCGGTGACTAACTTGAGGTGATGTTATATATAAATATAATTTAGCTTGAAGTTGTCCGTTCAGTGCTCGTTAGCGTCCTAGTGAAATATATATTAAAACGTTGAAATGTTTAGTATTAAGTTGGTCACCGGTGGCCGGTCCATACAACGTTACTTGGTGCAATAACCACGCTATAGTATTAAATTGGTGCCAAAAAGATATGACATGTATGGACTCGTAATGTAGTTTATTATTCTTGCCAAGTTAATGTAGATATACAATTGTACTTACGTTATCGGGTGAGGGTAGTTCGATAGACGTCGGGGCCGCCATATTGTTTTATAAATAAATGCTTTTTATAAAAACCGCAGCCAAATATTTAAAAAAATCAGATTATTATAATTAAGTATATTCTGCCATTTATTTCTTATAAATCAGTAATTATTCCGTTCTGTTACCGTTTTGATGTATGTATACAAATGTTATAATAATCTTAGAAGCAAGAAATGTCTAAATATTCCATTTTCAAAGTAGCTTAAATACTTTTTACCTTTACATATATATCGTATACACTAGTAGTGCTTACATACATTCAATAACATCTAATCAATACTTATTCTTATTATTTCTAACGCTACTTCTAAGAATATAAAACCTTAATACTTTATTTAACAATATTAATTTATTAACATATTAAGTGGCGGACATGTTTATATTATTTAAGGCTGATTTTGTGACACAGGGTGCCATTTATTACGATTAAGCTTAAATATAAAATAATAAGAATCTTATAAGATTCTTAACAATTTTTTTATGCTTTATATAAATTTATAATTTCGATTACATCTTATCGTTAATGAATCTCAAAATGCAATTTCATTAATGTTACGTTTTCTGTGATACATTTTGTTTGTAAAACGTCGTAACAGCGTTAGTATTGCGTGACACTGACCTGTGAGGCGTCTCTTGCATTCCAAACGCCTTTATTTGTTTTTAAGTACAAAGAATAAAGGAATATATACAATCTATTTGGGTTTTTATTTGTGAATCAATATCGAAATATTCTGTTAAAATACATTCACCGCCAAAAATTGCTATTAACTCTGCCGCATTATTGACAAAATGAACGATACACGCATTGCCTCAACCGTTTTGCCTCACTCGGATCCGAGTGACGAGCAGTGAATTCTTTGAGTAACTACATTGCTGTTATAAAAGGTCGGACTCTAGACGTTCGGTTCCAAAGAGTGGGTCCATAAAGAAAAATCGAAAAAGACTCAATAGATATTCTAAACATTTATTTATGATTTTTTTAGAGTATTGATTATTCAGTCGGTCATAGCCTATGTGGGGACTAATTAGGTTCCAAGTAATATCTTATCTCCTTATAAAAAGAAGAACAGCTTTCATTCGTATTTAAGATTTTTATCTCTACAGTCCACTTTGAAAATTTGTGAACTGCTATTAAAATTTTAAAAAAATAAAGTAACTATAAAATTTCCGTATACATCCCCTTTACATGAATACATACATATCCATTTATACGAATGAAAAACAAATTAGGACCTACAAGTGACCCTTGAGGTACACCCATTTGTACACAATAAAATATCCAGGAATATGTATTAAAACTTTTTGTTGCTCTCTTTGACAAATACAATGATTCAATATTATTAAGTAACTCTAACTTTAAAATTTCTAAATCAAAATATTGACTAGGTAGATCTAGTAAGATAGATAGACTAGATAACTATGTTTTACTGATGTTCTTGAGCAAAGCTTTTAAAAGTTCAGTTTTTGGTTGCTGGTAGGTACTAGGTAAAAAGTATAGTTATATTTAGTAATGTATTATTATCTAAATATTAACTAGGGGCGCGAACCGGACCTCGATTTTGACTCGCTGCGCTCTCAAAACCTCGGTAGAGTTCCGCGAATTGACCGAAACGAGTAACCCATTTTCAATTCAGCGTTCAAAAGTGAAACCGACAGGCAGAAAATATAGAATAATCAAATAGCGATTTTTTGGACATTGAAATCTATGGGACTGTTATTTTTTGGTGATTATTCCTTAACGACATAAGTTTTATTTTCACTTTTTTATTATAAACCATCGCTATAAATGCAAAATTTTATGAACATCGGTAAAGCCGTTTTGATGCCAATCTCGGACATGGAATGCTAAAAGTCTCACATAGAGCGCTCCGCTCGCTTCGCTCAATTAGTATTAATATAACTTTTACCTCCTGGCTATAAGAGTAAAAATTTTAAGAATACATCTATTTGTGTCTGTTCATGTTATATCAGAATAACTGAAGCTGTCATGGTTACTATGAAGTATGAATTTGATAGACAAAAGCTCGAGATTATACATAAATATCACTAATATATCAGGAATACGTCCTTCAGAACATTTCTGAACAACAATAAAACAAGATTAAACAGTAAAATATCATTTATTCGAAAAAGAAAACAGATCAAAACAATGGGTAAGTGCTATCATTACAACCACATTATATAAAATAAACTCAAAACACATAAATATAAATAAACTACTTATAAATAGGAATAGTGCATATTGTCAATTTTGGACTTGAAGTTTGAGTACAGATAATATGTAAAACTTGGCACAAATTTAACAAATTTACATTATGCATTTCAAAATCCAATTTCAAGCGCATTATTTGATATCAAAAATAGCGAATTAAATCCACCAATCACAAGTTCGCTAACGGACACTAAAATTATTTTCACTATGCGATGTTAGAGTGCTAGTTGACTTAGTGCGCTATATTGGATAATGAAATGCAACTCTTAAAATGTTATATTAATGTAGTGAGCAAAAATATTATGATTTTGTGATATATGATCTACTTTAACGTGGACTGTATGGTGGGTGCTTTTACTAAAATATTTTAACAAAAAAATCTTATTGCTGATAAATATTTTGAAAAAAAAAAATCTACTCAATTCCTTCCATATTAAAAGATTAAAATAAAGACTATTTAGATGTAGGGACATTACAAATATATAAAATGACTTTTGATACCTAGTAAATAAGTATTGCCGCCGACCGCTTTGACACATCGAATCATAGACAACATACATCATCTAACATACCATAGACCCTCATTAAAAACTCACAAGTCAAAATAGACACAAAAATTATATCAAAAATGATATAGGGATCTATATTAATATGCTTATATTATGTATACTCGTTAATTTAGATTTTACTACTTAGACATAGTTTCAGACATGTATTTTTCTTAAATACTACACATGACAGTTAAGAAACGGACCACAGATTATAAATAATACTGTCACCCGGCTCTTAACGCCCTTGTTTATAAGATAATTCATGCAATTAAAGATATGTGCATAATGATAATAGTGATTTAATAATTACACTAATATAATTTATCTAATATTTATAAATGCAAAAAAAAATGCAATGCGCAACATTGACTAAACTACTCCAGAAACCGATATCTAATATCTAGAATAGACTCAACAAAACTACAAAATAAAATAAATTTTTAGTTAATTTTCCAATCAAACAAAAATATATATCCATCAAACTAGTTCTAACTAAATTGCAAAAAAAAAGTAATCATTTTGTAACTTTTTACACACAGACATTATGTAAAAAACGCTGCCCGAGCCATAAGTGTAATAACTTGTCTATTAATCTAGTTCTTTTATTATATTTTCTTAACAAAAAAGAGGTCGGACAGTTTTCTTAGCATAGTGTACATTTCTTTTATAGTTTTCATGATTTTAATGAAAAATCGTAGAAAAAATATTTTAAATTATTTTGCTCACTCTTTAAACTGAAAAAAAGCAACACTACAGATTTCGGAATACGTTCACTGTATCCGAAAAGTAACATACAAAAAATATTTTTTTTTTACTACAAAATAAAAAAAAAATTTTGGATGCAGTTTATAACTTCATCTAGTCTTTCCATTCATCCATACAAATTCTTGACTTGCGTTAGCACCACCTTACATTATACTAAAAGGAAATACTATTTTAAGTCTTCAACCCATAACAGTCACAACTGTGGACTAGTAGATAGTTAAAAAAAAAATATTCAGTTCATTCATTCGTTCATAAAAAAAATATTCCAAAATATTACGATCACTATGAACGTCTATTACAATTTCAAAGACAAATCCTCACAACTATCAACTATGAGATCATTGTTACCTGAATAACGTGGAATATACTTGATAAGTGCGATTTTTCTAACCTAATCCTAGATTTTGGCACGTGTTCGATTATTCGTATTTCATATTACAGTAATATATAACAAGAAAAAAATTAAATAAAACGATAATATAAAATAATTATAAAAAATGGAAGCTACACTTCATACAGTACATAAGACAATATTTATAAAACGTTTTTTAAATAAAACCTTCAACAACATCAAAACGAAAAGAAACTTCCAAACATTTTCCCGCCAAATAAAACAAAATGGCTAGCGCGGCGGTGAGGCGGCAGCAATGCGCTGTCTCAAACGCGCGAACTTTCCGTGCACGACGCGCAGCTGCGAGCGGAGGCGGGTGGACAGCTCCCGCTGCAGAGCCTGCACCTCCACCAGCTCGCGACGTAGCTGCTGGTAGTCCGAGCGCACCTGCACCCAGGCTCATGTACCGCGTTGTGTCAACACCAAAGAGCATAAAAACAATTCGATTACAAATTATTTTCTATACTCTCAGGTGTAAGAAACAGAAATAGATAAAGCGACATTTCTAAACTCTGGTCTTCCAACATTTAAATAGAAAGAGGCATAGAAATTCTTTGAATATAAACATTTCAGAGTAATAACATAATACAATGATATGGACATGGTCTCCCACTTGAAGTAACTCATGAAAGTGATATTACGATTTTTTAAGAAAAAAACCTATAAGGTAAGCATTGAAAAACATTAAATCATGTTAGCTAAATCTCTTGACAACTTTGTTAACTATTAATAAATGTGACGGGTTTAAATATTTTTAACAACATAAATAATTATTCAGCTAACATGATATTGAGAAGTTTTATAGTTACATATCAATTAACATCTATAACACAGTCAACAATATTTCAACTGCGTCTGCAACATATTATCAAAGCCCTAGTTGAAGCGGCCCTGTTCTTAAGGCTTTATTGGCTTAAAATTGTACCACATTTAAGCCTCACCTCGTAACTAGTAAACAAGCATGATAGCTATAGTCTGCTGTTTCTCATTATATATTATATTGAAACTTGTAAATTTTATATGAAATATAAATAGGTAATGCAGAAACAACAAACTCAGAGCGACATGTCAAGTAGGTACACTAATAATTCTGACCTTTTTCAACACTAATATGCAAGTGGCTGAAAAATAAATTGCATACCTTATAATTATTGTTAATAAACTTATTTTTTCAACAGTGCCTGTTTGATTTTTTGGTATTAGAGTGAACATAACAGTATTATAATAACAAAACAGAGTTATCTATTTTATCAGTTTGTTTAAATGATTATCGTATTATCTTTATTAGGAGTGTGCTTCTTGTATTTTTTAGTTATAATAATTAGTAACAGGATTAATTAAAGTTATAATAATAATTGTGAAGAATGAGAAAAATATTCTGAGTGTTGTAATATTCATTAAAGTGTTTACTTATGATATTGTAATAAAACTTGATGGGATGGTACCTCAGAGACAGATTTGAGCAAGTTGACAATGCAGACATCTTGTCCGTCCATGGGTTCCACCATCTGCTTCTCAACATTATCCATCTTCCACTCCATTAAATCTAGTTGTTCGTCTGTGTGTTTTACCTATTTAAAACATATTTGAATTATTTAAAAAAACTAATAAAACTTTTTTAATTTGAAACGAACACTTCCTCGGTCGGTGACTTTTTACCATATTTTATTGACCTTTAATCTTTTCAAGACTGTGTGTAAAAATAATAACAGTCGCACCCTATAAGTAATACAATACACGGAACGTATGAACAAACAAATCTATATTTATATAGCTAGTACAGGCCTCGTTCTTGAATAATGAATCACATGTTTACGATTATTCATAGCTTACTAATATTAAAATAATCAAGTACACATAGAAGCGGCCGCTTGACCTAATTGAGATCCCGTTAAAATTTATTTCTATTTATCTAAACAAATAAGCTCTAAACTTACAGTTTCTTCTAATTGTTCCATAGTCATCTCTTTTTCAGTCATGATTATGCCACACGGTTTTATTTTGACTTAAAATTTACTATAAAATAAATACAAAAATCTGCACATAGTATCGACCATCTTAAAAATTTAATTGACTTTTAAAGTGACAGGTTTGACATTTTGGGTTGATGAAAATATCAATCGAGTTTCGTTTCAGCTTCGCGACAATATAAATTTCGTATCTAGAAAGTCGAAACGAATATTTCTAAAATTGTAGTATAGAGTTAACGACTATTTTCTACTACTTTTTATTACTTTCAAAATAAAATCAAATTATTTTTTGGTAATATGAATACTAGAAATTAGAAGCCAATTACAGACTGATTTTGGGTTGAAACTTCGTTGAAGCCCATACAAAAGTATTTTAATGAACGAGTGGTCAAATTATAAGCATTGTGTATATCATGCTTTAGAAGAATAATCAAATAGAAGGTACTGACCCACTTTTAGTATTACTTTACGACCGCTTTTAAATTGTAGCATAAGCATGAAATACGAATCTTTGGTACACCACCCTGGTAAGTTATTCTATTATTTAGAATAGATGGAACTGAAGCTGAATATAATATAATACTTTTCACTGAAAGCTGCAACCCCGTATATTTTTAATAGGAATGTGACTTAAATAGTAAGGTAATTTGCTCGAAATGCAATATATTGTATTGAAAAGGAATATATTTTTTTCATTCAATCTAACCGAGAATTTAATTTGGACCCACCATAGTCCGAGAATCTGCAGTTTTCAGTCCTGTTTTGCAGTCCCAATAAATTTGCTGCATACCGTTCCGTCTTTATTGTTTCTGTATGTTATAAAATTTCTTATCGTGCAGAAGCCCTCGTGCTTTGTTTAGGATGTCCATCTTAATTTCCAGAAAGGCATCAATTTGCAGTCTGTCTTAATGGTCTTTTATGTTACTGCTCCATCATCTGTTCAATGAGTTAACGTTATCATCGAATGTAAATTTTGCTTGAGGTTTTCACAATACTCGCTAACTTAATAAGGTACAGTTGCAAAATAAGATATCCTCAAAGTATACAAAAATGACGCCTATTTCCCGTGATCAGGGTTCTTGCCTCAATGCAAAGTCCAGGTTCTTATTAAAACTTTATTTTAGGAGTTCTTTGAATGCTTGCTTTTTTCTTCCCAATATTTTTATACATTATACCATTGGGGCCTCGGCAATATACATGCTTGATCTCGTTACAGAGTGCCATTTCTTTCTTATGGGGCAGCAGTTGCAAAAGCTGGTATGTTTAGTTTTCTCCAACTTTGTTTTTAGCAGTTTTAGTAGTCCGGACGATTGCTTTTTAAACAGTATAAGAATTTCTATGCAGGTGGAACTATGAACAATCTACATGGGTCTACCGATTTACTGCAGAGTTTCGCTGTATCTCCAAACACGTGATAACGGACATTTTTGAAAAATCGCGGGTAATGTCACATACACTACCTGGAGCTGGACCTGAAGCTTATTGCTTAAGATCTGCATATGAAATTTATCTTTAAACAACATTCAAATAATCTATATCTATCTTTTACCTTTTCTTATTATCACTTTGATTTGATTCTTATTAATACTGAATGGAATCTCAGTACCTATTCTTGTGTTAAAAGTTTCGTTAAGAATAAAAGTAAGTCGAGTTTTCATTTCAGACAAAAATATTTTGAAAAGCATTTTGTGATTTCAAATTTTTCTAGTACTCAAACTTCAGCTGAACCAAAACAGATTTTAATGTTTAAAAGAAATAGGACCGATCTTCAATAAATATATTTTTTAATTTGAATTGATCTTTTCCTTTTCGAGTTTATTCTTTTTAACCTCTGTTTAGAAGTTCACATTTTGTTGGAATTTAAATTAGGTCTGATACGTATTTTTTTAAAGTAACGACTTACGTAATTACATACATTAAAACGATTCATTGACCTTTTACGACTTAGGCAGATATTTCATTGTCGAATCTACCAAACGGCAGATTAACTAGCATACTAAAATTGCATAGTGAAAAGTCTGTTAAAGAGCTTTTAACAAACGTGTAAATGGAGGACATTTAACAAAGTAGACAATAGCCTATCAGAGTCATCTACACTTGATAATACTACTACACTACCGTCCAAAAGTTTGGAAGCACATCTGTTATTGGCCGAAACGAAACAACACCAGCGATAGGCGCTTTTTACTATTGTTTACATATTAACAAGCATCGTCGGCTCTCATTAAACATGTTTTACCAATTTCTTAGATTTTGACATGTGTTTTTTGACCTTAACATTTTCTGTTCGGAAATTATTGACTGCGGCTTTTCCCGCATTTTTTCTTCTGAAAATAGCAAAACGCAAGCAAATGAAACTTGAACAGCGAAGTTTTATTTGTATGAAGCAAAGGAAGGATACAGTGATCGTCAAATTGCAGCAAGGCTTAGAATTTCTTGCAAAGATGTTCACTACACTCTTGCAAGAAAATAAGAAACGGGGACAAACGCAGACAGAAAAAGGACAGGCAGACCTAAGACCGCCACTCTCAAGAGAATATCTTCATCAGAGTTCTGTCTAAGCGAAATCGAGACTTAACAGCACCACAAATTACTGCAACAATGAATAGCATGCGAGAAACGCCCATCTCAGTAACAACTTTTAAACGACGACTTCTGGCTGTGGGTCTAAGAAGATGTGTTGCTGCTAAGAAGCCCAAATTAACAGTTCGATACAAAAAATATAGACTACAGTAGGCAAAGACACATAAAAATTGGACTACACATGAATGGGAAACAGTTCTATGGAGTAATGAATCGAAATTTCGGCTCAAATACACGTGTGTTTGTACGTCCATGAAAAGAAGAAAGAGCTTCCGAAGCGTGTACAGTGCCAACAGTGAGACATGGTGACATGATGACAGTGGTGTGATAGACACCACCACTACCATGTTTCAATTTGAGGATGTTTGGAGAATAATAAACCCGCAAATCTTGTGGGGATAACTAGATAACTAAATAAAGAAGGTTATTTAAAGATTCTTTAAAGGGACACGGTCGTACCCTGTGGACTAAAATCTGATTGGTCCTGAATTCATATTTCAGCAAAACAATGATCCTTACCATTCCTCGAAACTGTGCCAAAACTTTTTCAAGAAAAAAACAGACATAAAGGTTTTAAAAATCATGAAATGGCCATCGCAGTCATCTGATTTGTCTCCAATAGAACTTGTCTGGGATGAACTTGATAGGAGAGTGAAAAATTGCTCTTCTACTAGCTCAGAACATTTATAGCAGTTATTAGAGAGTGAATGGAACAAGTTAGGTGAAGATCATTTTAAGAAGTTAATTAATACAATGCTTAAAATTTGTGCTGAAATCATTAAAGCAAAAGATGGTCACTTTGATGAAGCTAAAATTGGATTTTTGCCCATTATTTGTTAATTTACTCTTTGGTCCAAATTACTTTTTGTTAATTTTTTTTTTATATCATTACAAGTAATTGAAAGTCGTTAAATTTTGTTTTATTTGAATTTTTCTCGCTGCTTCCAAATTTTTAACGGTAATATATTTATATTAGTATTATAATATATCATAGCATTGATTATTCTAAAACCTGTAGTCTTAGCAGTCACTTGTTACTGGAAAGCTGTACCTTTTCACAGTACGTTAAATTAGAGGTTTACCTATTTACATAACAAAATTTCTTTGAATTGCTTATCGGACATAACAAAACATTAATTACCATCAAGAATTCGTGACACTCTGTCATGGTATAACAATAAATTTTCTTATTATTATTAATATTACAAAATAACGTTTAAGCATCTAAGTATAATTACATATATTAAAAATGTATATATTGTATTTATGTACATTGAAATATATTTCAAAAAAGGGTTCTTATTACGTAAGGGTTCGTTATTATTACATCTCGATTTTTGATCTATATATTTGTTTATTCGTAGGAACATCCGGAAAAATTGCTGCACCGATCAGAATGAAACACTGCTTGATTATATAAGGTTTTATCAACGATGAACTAAGTTTTTAGTTTATCGAAATCTTTATTACTTTGTCTCTATGTGATAATCATCCGAGTCAAATCATAAAATATTTAACATAACTTCAAATGTATACAGATGAAAACATTTAAGTATAATTGTAACTATATTCCAAACCAGTACAAAATAAAAAATAAGGACGAAAAATATAATTGATTATTATAATATATATATATATTATTAATTGAAAACAGATTTTCCTGGGAAAATAAGATTATTTGGCGGAGTAAAAAGTATCGTACATGTTGACTTTAGGTTATATACAATAACCTTAAATATAAAATGATGATACATGATTGGGACGGAGTTTCCAAAGGAAACATTAATCTCAAATTAATTCAATATTATCAAATGATAGACGAAGATTTTTTAATCACAGCATTGTGGTTAGATTTTCGTATTTACCTTATCATTATAATTGATTTGATAGACTTTAATAATATATTAATTAGATGTATTTTCCTAATATTTAAATGATAAAGTCATCAATAATAACAACTGACTAGTTCAAGAAAACGTCCGCTATAAAGACAAGTTCATAACACAATAATATTTTAGTATTTAATTTCATTCCGTCGTGAACAATCCTACAACATGGCGCAGTTAATAATTTTATTTATACTTTGTACAAGTATTTTTGTTAGTTCTATAGTTGGTAAGTAGTATTATTAATAATGTTTAATTGCGCCTCGTTATTACATGTTTTATTTTAATTTGACTAATTAAATGGGATGATTTTATCGAGTTTTTATAAAGAATGCAGATTTTTTATAAACTCTTTTTACCTATATGTTCTATTATTGGTGGTTCGTATCTTTGATCTCATATTGTATTGGAAGTCATGATTACTTGTACTTTATAAAGTAATTTTACAATAAAAAATAATCAACACCCAATCCGATCCGAATCCAAATCTGCTAACTGCGAAGCCTGTAAGCGTTAGCTTCCTTATACATAAATAAAATGTTGAATGATAAGGGCAATAAAAAATGATAATTAATAATCACAAATCACATATTCAGGATCAGATCTAGAGGAGTACAGGCGGGCTACTGCCCGGAGGCCTCCGCAAGAAAGGGGTCCCCACAATAAAGTTAAAAAATATCCCAATTTTGACGGGTCGGCAATTTTACGTTTTTCCTCCCAATATTTTATTTTTGCATTTATTAATAATACTTGTACAGTCATAATAATGTTGTTAACCTTAAATCAGAAAGCCCCAACTGCCAGTTTCCATTAATATAGTATTTAATATATTGTATTTGACTAAAAAAATACTACATTCTTTGATGAAATAATTTTATTTGCTGACAATAACTTTTTGAAAGACTCACAGTGCGATTTTTTAAAAATTTATTATTTTACTTTCAAATCTGACCCTGCGTATATGCATCCTATATCTTATATCCTATAAATACAAGAGATAAAATAAAAGGTATTTGAAGGCCTATTGGTTAATGGTAATGGGTTCGATTCCCACAAAAGAAAGTTCTGTGATATCAGATTGTTGTTACGAGTTCTTAAAACATATAAAGAAAATATTTCAGTAAAACAAGCATGTGGCCCAAATCAACAATTGAAAAATGGCGTAGATTGTAAATCGGATTGTTGTCCCGGACAAGAGTGCGCCGATGCCTGTGCCACAGCCTGCAAATGCGACCTTATGTACCACCGACTGTCGAACGGAACCTGTATACCTAGTCGTGAATGCCGTAAGTCAATTAACAGACTGACGTCAATACATATAATATAAATGGGGATAATAATGACACGTAGCGATTCTATGCGTTTATTAATAGTAAAGGCTGCGTCAATTTAATTAATTTTAACGTTTAAATCCGATATTGACGTCTTAATTTACGTGTTATTTACCGAATTAGAATATAATAGACTATTATATATGTGTATATGCGGTATTCCGCTTTTCTTCTTAAACGGTGACGTCACGCTCAGGTAAAACATAATTAATGTTGGTTTCAAGTATGTCGTCTCTAGTATGTAGATGGTCGAAGGCTCCAAATTATAACATATTACCATTAACAATTTTCAGCTCCAATACCCTGTCCTGAAAACGAACATTTTGATACTTGTCCTACATGCGACGAGACTTGTAATAACGCAGTCCCGTCTGGAAAGCGTTGTAGATTTATAGGTCGTATTGGTACAACTGTCATATGTCAGCCAGCTTGCCGCTGTAATGACAACTACTGGAGGAATGCAGACAAAAAATGCGTGTATTATACGAAATGCCGTAAGGGTTTCTGATATTTCTTTTATATAAAATAAAACTAATAAATATATTTTACATAAGATATAAAAGAGTTACATTTAATATATTTTATTTATTATTACAGCTAAATATCAAAACTGCCAACAGATGTGATGAAGAACTAAGAAATGATTTAGATAAAATTCTTTTTATATTTTAACTAAAATAAACTATTTGATTTTATAGTACTATTTGTATTTTATTGTTCCGGAGCAAAAGAACACCTATTGTAAAGCATTGAATAAATAATTACACCAAAATTTGTGTTTTTTTTTATATATAATATATATCACCAAAATCTGTCCAGTAGACTGTTTAAATGTCATACACGAAGAAACTGATATTTTTTTATTATTTATAATAAAGTTTAAACATGTAGTTGAGCCTTTTATTAACTATTGAATTAGAATTACGATCATATGATTTGTATCTGAAAGAGTATACCTAATTCTAGTTACTTGCCGAAAATAATACCCGGTAAAGGTAATCATAGAGTATAATGCCTGATTAAACTATAATACCTGGTTAAACTATAATATGTAAATTTTTGTACTTTGAGTGAGAGGAATGGATGTTTCTCCGTTTTTCCCTGTATCCACTCTCCTCCTCATTATTATGTTAACAACTGCCCATATTCACAATCGTTTTCGTTTACCTAATATTAATTATTATCATTACATTATTATAAAATAAATATAATGTAATCTTTAGAAAATATTCTTATACACAAAAATAAGGTAAGTTTACATGTATGTAGGTATATATGTATCTTCATGTTTATATGTTTTAATTTCAATTTTCCTTCATTATTGCGATTGGGAATTTAATTATATATCATACTTAGGCATAACTATACCTATAAAAATAATAAATATAAATTATGTGCATCGGAAACATGAGACTAAAACAATAGAAAAAAAGATGTATATGAGAATTATGAATATTTTTTATGTTATATGTATAATGATTTCTCCCGACTACATTTATTACATTGTGATATAAGCAAAACAACGCTTAACGTTCTAGAGACTTACTGAAATTTTATGCAAAATGCTGATTACGAGTTCTAGCTAAATAAATTACATAGGTCATGTTGAATCCTAAAAATGTTAGTCTTCCACTAAGACCTACGTAAAGTGATGGAATAGAATTGATTGAATCTGATTCAGTTTATCTTTCAATAAATCCGAGTTCGTCGTTCTCTTGCTCTGCATGTGAGGACGCTCTTTTGCCGGCATATGGTAAATATCGGATACGCGGGCGTTGGCTAGCAGTTTCTTATAAAATTTAATCAAAATGTGATATTTGGAAACAATAACATTTTTACAGGGCTCTAAATTAAAATTAACAAACGATTGAAATAAAGATAACTATATAGTTTTTATTTTGCTTATACTGTTTATCTGTTCACGCACTACGATCAACCTGCTTTATCGATCGAAAATTATTATCCTTAATTAAAGTTTGTGGATGTCCCATATTTCAAGGACAGCCCAATCAGAACTTATTATATTCATTTTAGGAGACTATATACAAAGTTATTAATGTATGTAATGGAGAATTTTGTTATACGCACCTATTACTTACATTTTCAGAAGCGCGTCTCCCGACTCTATCTACTTATGAATTTACCTAGCTACAGTTCAAGGCCCCATTTGTATAAGGGGCCTTGCGAAAAGAAATATAAAAAAAATATTTTTTTGGTGTTATAGTTTTCTGTAGCATACACTTGACACAGAATTGTTTTGATGTATAGACTGTAGTCTATACATCAAAACAATTATGTGTTAGGACTAGATATGATAATGTTAGATTACTACCATGGTTTAAAACATTACTAGAACAAAATAATAACCCGTTTATGATAGATCGTTTACTTCACATTGCCTTTATTTATTTAATGTATTCGATATAATTGGAATGAACTTGTATTTGAAAAAGACTCGACCAATTTGACTGTTGTTTTTAATTAGATATTTGCTAGCTGTATAAAATCTTTTTTGTGCATATATTATATTATATATATTTTTTAATTTTGCTGAAAATAGTATTAATAGTTATTTTCGGCTATGTAATAAACTCGGGAGAGCGAATGAGAAGAGCAATTTTTGTCCATAGATCAACGTTTTTCGCGTATCAAACAAAAACTAGTGGATGGAATTTATTGAAATTTAGTATAATTATTGTCGTAGTGATAATACAATATTACTCTGAAAAAGCAAACTTAAGTCTCCAATTAAAATACAATACAAGTACTAGATGGATTTTAATTTAACTTGGTGATCATATTCAAGTGGATATATAGGTGCTACATACAACATTTTTAACACAAAATCGATATGAATGTATTTGTATAATTTAAAGACACTTGTTAATAATTTGAATATAATTTGGTTTAATGGTCAAATGATGGACACTCTTCCTTAGGGCGGCAGGGCTCCCCTTCTCTTAGTCGCAGGTATCCATCACGGCACCCACATCCGGCCATGCACGGCCCGCACCAGAAATTGACGAACAGAGACATACAGATCTCGGGACGACATATGCACGTTTTAAATTCTTCATTTGGACCACACGATGGAACTGAAAATATGTGGTAGATTAAGTTGGTTTATATCGGAATTTGACAGACTGTTGGGAATCGTACGGAGAATCACGCTGCCGTTCCACCATGCTCCGGAATCATTATTGAGGACTCTGAATGGGTTCGAAACTAGTCAGGCAGTTTGCGATATAAACAACCGTGAGGATTTTAATATGTATATTCTAATATCCTTACTATATAATAACGAGCTAATTGACTCTGTATGCACGCGCATCACTTATCACCCACAAATCACACAATAATGTGTAATACATCAAAAAAAAAAGCTTACGAATCAGGCTACAAAATAGGGTGGGTGCCAAACTCATATGTGATATTTGACCCTTCTCGGCCCTTCGGGCCGGGAAGTTCCCTCGTATATATATATCTATATATTAGAATCTTAGTTTGTATGTTACTAAGCTAAGTCTCCATAGATTCAATCATAAGAAAACACTTACCACTTGTATATGATTCACCCCCGCACAGGAAAACGCACAAGACAAAAAATAATAATAATGATTTCATATTAAGATCTGAATTCAACTGTTGTAAGATTGTTTATTTTGAATGTTTATATAAGAGACTCTTATTTAAATTTCAACCTGAAAATTATGCTTTAAAGATAAAATAAAACCTGCAAACATTGATTAGTTTATCAGAAAACATTAAAAGATAGAGGGTTCCGTGACACATTAGTTCTTTTTACGTAGGGCGTTACATGATCGGAACATTATCTTAGAACTAAGTAGAGAAGGTTTACTACGAGCTCTTATTGTAATATTACTTTAAAATTTATCAGACACCTTAAAGTTATTTAGTCTTTAATAATATGTCGTTAAGAAATTTAACGTCATCCTAAATCATTTATATTTTTTAACTACCGAATTTATTATTATGTAGCTTTTTCCAACAACTTTACCTTATTCCTCCCGATTCATGGAATAAAAAGTCCGAAGACAAGCAACACCAACCCAAAATTAGATATTTTATGTAATACCACAACAAAATTATAAATTATAGAACTTTCTGAGTTAAAATATCTTCAATGTTGGTGGGTCTTACAAATATCAAAATTTCTTCAATATTCGTCCAGTTGTTTTGGTGTGATGTGTGAAAAGATAAATATAAAACCTACTACTCGCTACAATTGCTTGTGAGTTGGCGGATTTATTGTTTACTTACTATGTTTTTGATTTTGATTGCCCAAACAATTATGCAATATTTGTATAATTAGCACTGAAGTCAAATTTTTGCAAATCACCATTAGCTTGCCGAAAATATTTCTCTAAATATTAATGCTAAAAGTTATCAATAATGGTACTTTTAGACTTCTAGTATCCTTAACCCCATCCAGGCGTACTTTCAATTACTTGTCGACTTTTTTGCTACAATTAATTATATCATCAGTTTTTGAATTCATATTTCAGTTTTTGAAATTATCTCTACACATGTTTAACCATATATTTATACAATCGTAATCATATGCATACTTATCGTTATAACAGACAGTGTTCAAGTTTGTATGTAACTGTGTTGTCTGCAAGGAGATAATATTTTTTTCTTATTTTTTTACAACGTTCAGAACCTGTATGGTCACATTATCGTTATGCTTAAATGTAAATAATTGAATTGAATTGCCGACGACAACAGTCGAGGCAAATTGGATATATTGAACACGTTGATGTACATAATACATTTTCAATTAGTGCCGGGAATCATATTTTTCTAAAGATTACCTTATTCCTATCCTTATCCTTACTTCTTTTAGAGATATATAATATGACAATAATCTATAGTAAAAACGAAAATAATGAGTGGAGTCTAGTAAAGTAGACCGTTGGAAGTACTGATGGTGCTGTATGCAAGAGACTAGATAAATTTGGAAATAGATGGACTGAGTACTACTGCACAGCAGTATTTTGATAACTTTGCTTTTGGTAGGATTTACTACAATGGTGTTCAAATATTACTGTAACAAAAAAAAAATATTCCGTTAATGTTAAGCTGTATGCTGCACATTTCCTTGACTTGGTGATGCTTTGACACATAATAGAAATAGATATATATCCTGAGAAGCCGCCAGAAAGCTCAGGAGGTTTCTGTTCCCTGTTATATAACATAAAAAAAGAAAGGGTGCGCTAATTGTTGAGACTTTTTTGACTTTTAAAGATGATACGTGATCTCCGCCGCCCATTAACTCTTGTAACATCCGGATCCTAACAACATGGGTTCACAAGAGCGTTGTCGACCTGGGAGGTAGGAGTGTACGCAATTTATGAAGGTACCATATCATATCGATCTGGAATTACCGCTGAAGGGAGTTCGTTCCACATTCGAGTGCTACGAAGAAAGGTCCTTGAAAACCGTGGAACATCGCGATACATCCAGCGGGTACGGATGATTTTGGAAGCGATGAAGTGCTTTCGAAACACTCCCCGTTTTAAATGCTGTAGAAGACGCACAGAGATAAAATGTTTCTACGTAAAGCCAGAGAGTCCAGCCTTTCGCAGATTACCGGATCCCTGACAAACCGAACAGTTCTTCGTTGTACGCGGTCAAAAGGTAGAAACTGATATTGGGGTGATCCGGACCAGAGATGAGAACAGTACTCCATGTGTGGCCGAATTTGCGCCTTATAAAGTGCAAGTCTTTGGCCAGGCTTGAAATACTGCCTTACTCTATTGATCACTCCTAATTTCATTCATTTCATTGAGGCCAACTTGGCCTTGCTCTCCAGATGACCACAAAACTTACAATTGCTCGAAATGTCGAGGCCTAGTGTACTGATATTTGGCGAGGCATTGAGAGGACTTGAGCGGATTTTCTTAGTGGTAAACACGCAAACTTGTGTCTTTAGTTAATTAAACGGAGCGTGGTTCAGTTTATCCCACTCTGAAACCATACTCAGGAACGTCTCTATAGAAGACAAAAGTTTCTTTCGGCACTCGTCTCCGTTTTCCCGAGAGATTACTGCACGGACGGAATATTCCTAGCGCTGTCATCCACATAACAATATATGTTGGAAATAAGCACATTGATGTGCAGGAGTTGGGGATAGCACGTAGCCTTGGGGCACACCCGCATCCACGGGCTTGACGTGCGAGCAAAAACCGTCGAGAGCGACCAGGTTACAGGTCGTTCGCGTCGCGTCGCTCACTCGGAAAGTTGGTGATCCACTTGCATAACTCTCGGAAAACCCAAAAGAAGGTAACTTCGAAAGAAGTCCCGTGTGCCATACATGATCGAAGGCTTTTGCCATATCTAGACTAACTGCGCAGCTGGCAAAAGTTCCAAAGAGTAGTCTTAGAAAGCACCCTGAATTTGCGCATGCCAAGCGACTACGTTGCCAGCTTTTTGGGCAATAAAAATAACTATAGCATATGTAAAAGATATTGTGCGCTAGATAATGAATAATAGAAATGATTCCATTTCATTACTCAATTTTATCGCAATGTTTCACCCCAAAGTGGCAAGTTAACAGAATTACGAATTATAAGTTAACTAACAGCCTACTAAAAGCCTTTTCACGATTACGACCCCTCTAGTGGAAAAAAGTGAATATATAGTCTAATATAATAAGACAAATAAAAATATCAACACAAATTTAAACGGCGGTTTTGTTATTTATTCAATATAATATTTATATATTTGCTCTAGAATAAAAAGAGATATAATCAAATAATTACTTGTTGTTAAGTTTCAAAGTTCAAAATTAATTTTATCTTAATTGTTTCTTATTTCTTCCTTATATATCAGTTTATTGGCAATTTTGAAATTTAGCTGTAAAGAATAAAAACATATGTTATTAATATAATATTTATATAACCATATATTTCGATTTTATGACGTAATTTTTGATAATTGTAACAAAACATTTTATAGTAATTATAAGTTAATTGTTAAAAATATAAAAGAATTTATCTAAAACGCTTACGGCATTCAGTATAATACACGCAGTCCCCGTCAGCATCCCTCCAGTAGTCCTCATCACAGCGACAAGCTGGCTCACATATGACTGTCATTTTATCGATATATCTACAACGCTGCCCAGATGCCACTGCATTGTCACAACTCTCATCGCATGTAGGACAAGTATCAAAATGTTCGTTCTCAGGACAGGGTATTGGAGCTGTAAGTTGTTAATGAGAATTTGTTTTAAGCTAAAGCCTTCAAGCATCTACATGCTAAAGACAGCATCGCGTGCATAAAACGTACTTTGAAATCAACATTAATTTTGTATTTTACTTGATCTGGCGTTACAGCTCAAGTAAAAAGAGTGGATTATCGCTTACACATAATATACATACTTTATTATATAATATTATAAATATTATAAATAGTATTTGTAGTCATGTAGTTTATTCTATTCAAATTCGGTAAATAAATAAATTAACTCCTAAATATCGAATGAATTTTCTTTGCCTGAATGTGACGTCAGAAACGTTGTGTATTGTTGATTTCAACGCATTTTTGTAATGCCATCTCTATTTAAGAATGATCGAAGACTGGAGCTAAATAAGTTGACACAGCCTTCAATGTTGATATATATCATTATCTTTCTGATTTAATTAATGTATTGTTGTCCATCTGTTAATTTACTTACGGCATTCACGACTACGTACACAGCTTCCGTTCGACAGTCGGTGGTACATGAGGTCACACGCGCAGGCAGTCGCACAGGGATCGGGACAGTCTTCCCCGGGACAACAATCTGATTTACAATCTATACCTTTTTTCAAATGTTGATTGGGGCCGCATGTTTGTTCAACTGTAATTTTTTAAATAATACACGTTGTTAACTCTTTCACGAAAACAACATCATTGAAAAGCACATGTTACGTGGTTTTTAAATCGATTCGCATTAAATTCTTTTTATTGTCTTTATTTATTCTTTTTTTTTATTTTTTATACAATTTAGGATAACGCTTGACTACATTCCACCTGATGGAAAGTGAAAATATAGTCGCAGATGGTAAAGCGTATTAACCTAGTAATCTTTTCATTGTTCTCTTGAAGACAACCACATTGTATTCGGACGGAAAAACCAACGCAGGCAAACTGTTCCAGTTCGCTGTACGAATTAAAAAAGACGAAGCAAACCGCTTCGTTCGGACAGGGGGAATGTCCACAACGTAAGGATGGATATCTGCCGTGCGTCAGAACATCCTGCGATGGAAGGGGGACGGAGGAATTAAGTCGTGTAATTCCAGCGCACACTCACCAAAATGTATATTGTAGAATACTGAGAGGCTAGCAATTCTACGCCTGTGTTCAAGGCTGTGGAGGTTGGCTTCTACTAATTCTTGATCGTCTATAAGCCTCTTTGCTCGCCTCTTAATTGAGTCCAGAACCGCCAGATGAGATTTTGCGGTACCAGCGAATATGAGACAGTACTACACACACGACCGGATCTGTGCTTTGTATAATACAAGTAGCTGTCCTGGTGTAAAGTACTGATGGATCTTCGCAAGAACGGCAAGCTTTCCTGCACCTGCTCTTGCTATAGACTCAATACGCCGCCCAAAATTAAGGTTCGAGGAAATCTCTAAGCCTAATAACTGAAGCCGGTCACTGTATTCCAAAGATACAATCTGGTCAGTAGGAGCCAAGGTGAAAGGGCTCCTTTTGGCGGTGAACAGCGTTTTGGTGGCGTTGAATTTGACAAAATTGGCATTGCCCCATGCGGAGACTGTCTGAAGTTTGCCACTCAATCGTTGCACCATGGCTTCTCTTTCTAACTGTACTTCATCTCTACTAGCTCGAGTACTCAGAAGATATCTTTCTACAACTGTGCTGTCGTCTACATAACCATAGATACCGGGCTTCAGCAGATCGTTTATGTGCAGCAGAAACAGAGTTGCAGAAAAAACGGATCCCTGAGACACTCCGCCATTTATTGTCTAGGGTTCCGAGGAACACCCGTTGACAACTATTCGGAGAGATCTCTGGTTTAGAAAGTCCGTTACCCAGCCGATCAGACCAGGATATATACCTTTTTTGGGCACTGGTTGCACGTTGGCAAGCTTCCAGGATTTTGGCCCTATTCCAGTTTAGAAAGAGAGGCGATACAGATGTCAATACAGGAGACAACTCAGCTGTGCATGTCTTGAGCAGAATGGCTGGTATACCATCAGGACCACTGGCTTTATTCACATCAAGACGACACACTGCTCTCCATACCTCTTTGTTCTTGATGCGGATTTCATTCAGTGAAATACCGCAGTAAGAAAGATGGGCTGGAGAAACATTGCTAGTGTAAAGATGTGAATTATCAGCAAACAGAGAAGCAAATACATTCGCTTTTTCTGTCTCTGTTTTGGACCAGAGATCCATCAGCCTTCAGCAGAGCAGGCAGTGAGGGTTGGCATAAGTTCGACTCGATCGCTTTGGCAAGAGACCAGAAAGTTCGACTGCCAGTAGGTCTGACAGAGAGCTTTTCACCATTCTTAGCGATTCGATCGCGACGAACCTTCCGTAATTCCTTTTTATAGGACTTGGCAGCTTGATTAAAGGCTTTCTTCTTTAAACTTACATCCGGAACTTTGCAGCTTAGAGCATCAGCCCAAATGAGATATGCCGAATGTTTACGGTCTTCAGCATGACCATATTCGGCATTAAACCATGGGCGAACATTACCACCGATGGGTCACCGTCAGTAAAAGGAATGATATACTCCATTGCTTGATGCACCACATCGGTTATAGCGACCGCACAATTCGACGGATTCAAAGGAGAGAAGCAGACCTGCCGCCAAGGATAAGACGCATTATTTCCATAATCGAGTGACCTTCGAAAACACAGGGTCTATAATACTGGAAGGTCACTGGAGGAAGGTCACGTAAAAAGCATGAGGACCTCCCGGAGGGCATGTATGAAGAGGTTGATGTCTGTGGCCGAGGCGAAAGAGGTATTCAGGGACCGTAGCGTTTGGCGCTCCGTCGTCTCTGGCTATCCCGCAAGGGATAAGGCGTGAAGCTAAAATAAAATAAATAAAATAAATAAGGTTCCATAATCATCTAACACCATGTGGTTCGAAAGATGGTGGGGAATATGTAAACACAGATTTCACCAGACAGTGATCGGAGGTTTCCAAGGGGGAGGTTACCTATACGATACCTGTCTGGATCAGTTGTCAGCAGAAGGTCTAGGCAATTGACTGTATGGCCTACTACATCTGGTACCCTTGTCGCTTGCCTCACCAGCTGAAAGAGGTCGAAGGACAATGCAAAATTACGCGCTTCTCTTCCAGCACGGTCGGTCCTCTGGTACGGGAACAGCCAGCCCTGATGACAGGCATTAAAGTCCCCCAAAAAGACGAGCTGCGCTGAATGATACTGATCTGATAATCTAGTTGTCTCCTGGTCACCGCTGTGTGAATGGTAGACACAGGAATACGATATTTTTTCGTTTCCTGTGTCTACTTAAACCCATAGGGAAGAAAAAGTGGGGACTTCAAGGTGACGGAGACGTAGGATACAGAGGTCGTTTCGCGCGTACACACAGACCCCGGCACGTGAGTGAAAGTTGTGCGCTAATGAGTAATCAGGATAATCCCGATACGCAGTGCTCAAAGGACATTGTATCTGCGTCTCCGTCAAAAAGAGCAAGTGCGGTTGCTCTGTCTCCAGGTGGTGGTGGTGGTGGACAGGTAGGATATTAGAGTGCAAGCCCCTGATATTAGTGAGGTGCATTTTGAATGAGGAGGAGTGCAACCGCTGTGAAAACTTGTTCCTTTATTTATTAATTATTCATAATATATATCGATTCGTACTGCCTCTTTCAACTGCCATTTCCTATTCACTCTTTGTTTTTTATATATATATATATATACATATATTCAACTGCCATTTCATATATATATATATATATGAAATGGCAGTTGAACGAGGCAGTAGGAATCGAACCCAAAATCGAAATTGGCGATGTCATGCCACTGGAAGCCTAGTCTGGAGACTGCGGGGACGCCCCAACCCCCCCAGGGATCGCCATCGGCCCTTCTCATTTGGTCGCCAACCAACACGATGGAACCACGCTGGGATTTTTCGCAGCTGGCAGGGCAGCCTTTCGTGGGTGGCTGACCCACTAATTGGGCCCCCAACTATCTGCGGTTCGCCAACGCAACGCAGCTGTTCAGATCCATTTCCCATATATACGGCTTCATCGAACAACGCGCCGAAACACGACTAGGTCGCTTTGCAGGACGACTTTGTCCGATGGGTGGTGGTGGTGGTGGTGGTGGTGGTGGTGGTGGTAAACCTTGCCGGCGACCCGATGTTATGGGCTACCACCGAGAATTTATTTTTATTCTATATTTATTTACATTCGTCTTACTTAATATAACTCTTAATGAAATATAAGCAGTATTGTAGATTTTATACAAAAAATGATATCAAAATACAAGAAATTATGTTAAAACTACTACATAAAAAAGTCTAAATGAGAACTTGTAGAGTCTAGTCAGTCAGTGAAGATTGTGGGTAGCTTCAATGACAACCTAAAGTAATAAGATATGCTAATATGGGTAGGTCTTATTGATCCTTAATAAAAAACTAAATACTACTCGGTATAAATAAAATTAGCTTATACTACCGGGGACATGTATTAACAACGCAGAACTAGACATTATTAAGAAAAACTACTTACCATCTGTTGAATAAACAAACCTACTTGTACAAACAATAAATAAAACAATTAACTGCACCATGTTGTAGGATTGGTGAAATATTACTGAAAGTATTATTTATTACATTTGACTCCTCTTTTATAGCTGTGTGTTTTCACGATCTATTGTTTGTTGTTATTGTTGCTGTGTTATATTAAAATGTTATGGCATTATTCAAATTTAAATATATTTAAAGGACATTAACTCTATTGTAAATTTTTAAATTAACAATGGCAATGGAATTGTTTTCTTTTATTTTATATAATGCATTGCAAACATCTATTATTACAAAAAAAAATGAGTTGGATTAATTACATATATACAATAAACAAAAAATAAAAAAAGACATTATTAATCTAAATAAATATCGACTATGTACATATTACTTATTTGGTAACAAAACCCGATAACCATACTATGTAACACCAAAATCTGTTCAGTAGTTTTAAACTGCTACACAATAAAACAGATTTTTAAAAACTGTTTATTACAATGTTTAAAAAATCTAGTGAGGCTTTTTTCCGACTAATGAATTTTATTTACGATCATGCTCGTATGATCATTTGTCTACATCCGTATACGGGTTGGCTCGAACAGGACTGTTCAAAAATCGAGCTAAGCTATTATACGAGTAAATATAATGTATATTTGCTTTGAATCAGAGCCGGATATTTTACTGCTTTTTCTAGTCTCCTCTCTGGTGAGACCACGTCCTTAATAACATCCCATATTCCCACTCCACTTACGATTTACATTTCTATTACTCATCATGTCATTTAGTAACGTACTTTAGAAAAATGTTTTATTCTTCATTCATTGGAAACACCTAATATTTTATCATCATATTACGTGTTATCAAATATGATATTCATATACAATTGATATTATTTTATAGCGCGTAGAGGTCTTTTTTTTTTTTTTTTTTTTTTTTTTTTTTTTTTAACGTCTGGAACCCATCATGGGTCCCACCGCATTCCAGGGGAGGAAGGCGTTGGGTATGTGAGACTCCTACTCACTAAACCAGACGGTTGCCGTCGCCGTCATGATGGGACACCGCGGGAACGCTTGCGCATACAACCGCGGCGCCCCGACGGACACCACGTAGAGGGCACCCCGCAACGAGAGGCCCCTCCATAGTCGGCAGGCTTGATAGATCGCGGGGGGGTCCCCTCCCCCCCACCCAAGCCCACCTTAAGAAGAAGGCCGAAGCCCTCTTCTAGCTAGGCCCGGTCCGGAACCCAAACGCCCGGGGAAGTTTATTCTCAACCCCGGAACGCCTGAGGACCTCGTCCAGGCCCAGCACCCTCGCCGGTGATCTCCCCGAAGGAAGACCACCGTTCGGACCCCACATGAGCGGAGAGTCAAGCACGAACCGGCTGGCTGACAGGGCCGAAACTGCCAACGGACCGCCGCCGCGCAAGACCACCACTCAAAAAGGGAGCCCGACCTCGAACCCGACAGGCCTCTACCGCCGAACACGGTGGTCAACCGAGTCCAGCAAGAAAGAGGCATAAGTCGCGAACCCACCAAGCCGGGACTAACGATCGCCGAGCAAGACCGTGGTGTCAAGCTCCACGAAGCTTAATCCGGGCACCATCTTTTGCAAGGGGAAACAACCGTCCGAACCGCTCCTTAGAGAGCGACTCGAAAGGAAGAACCCCAAGCCCTAAACGCCCCTAAAACCCCCGCAACCACGAGGCCACCCCAAGGTCAACTCTGCAAACAGAGAAGTACCCGGAATGACCCCGCGGCTGTCCCCCGGAAAAGAGGGCCTGTGCCCTCCCACCGAAACGCCCAGGCCCACTTTCCAACGGCTGAGGCCGAAGGAAAGGGGCCCGAGCCCGCCGCCGCAGACGGGCCACCCCTAAGGGCAGACCGCCGCGTGAACCCTCCCTTGTCAACCATGAGCCAGACTCGGGCACCTCATGGCTGACAACCCCGCGCTGGACATTAGCAGACGGCTAACGCGATCCCGAAAGACCGAGTTAACCGTCTCCCAGGGAGCACCGGCCCGTACCGCTTCCAATCCCGCCGGACGAATCCGGACAACATTGGTAGCGGACGGGCACACGAGGAGGTTTCCAGCATGGCCCCCCAACGCGTAGAGGTCTAGATTAAACAAATAAATTTAACTATATTGTTTTATTTTATTTCATACTGTTTGTCTGTTCACGCATCAGGACTGCAAACTTTATCGATAGAAAATAACCATCCTTAATTAAAGTTCTTGGGAGATCTTTATTACACCGACAATCCAATCAGAACACATTATATTTCATTTCATGAGACTAACTACAAGGTACCTGAAGTATATTTTATATACGCGTATCTATCACTATTATCTTATCATATCTTAAAAATGTATTATCTTTTTGAAAAATAACCAAATGTATATTGTAAAGCCAGCTTAAAGATAACTTATATTTATGGCTATAATATAAAATTTTATTTTAATAATAGACTTACAAGATTTTATGTTTTTAATCTAAGAAATTCGATATCGGTCCGGAGAATTTAGTTATACGCGCCTATAACTTACAATTTCAGGAGCGTCTTCTGACGGACTGAGCTGAAACTACATATGAATTTACCTAGCTACAGCCCAAGGCCCATTTGTACAAGGAGCCCCGCGTAAAGAAATATTTTTAAAAATATTATTTTGTTATTGCAGCAGTTTTCTGTAGCATGCAATTAACATATAGAAAACACATTTAAAAACTATAATACCTTAAATATTTTGATATCGTTAGAATTGTTTTTATTTATAGAATCTAAATTAATTTTTAAAAAACATCTACTCAGGCAATATTCTCGGATTGCTACAATTGTATTAAACATTACTATAACAGAAAATAACAATTATCCATTTATGACGGATCTTATGCACATTGTTTTAATTTATTTGATGTATTCGATATGGTTGGAATTGAAGTTATATTTGAAAAAGAATTTGACTGTTTTTTTAATTGTTTACTAATTGTATGTAACCATTTTTGTTTATATATGTTTGTTTTAATTTTCATGAAAATGGTTTTATGTACGATATTTTGTAACAAATATATATTATATATATGAATATTATCTATTGTATACATTTAAATTAAAAAATTAATAAATGAAGTCTTAAATATTGAATTGGATATTTATGTTAAGCGACCTACTGGTTACACAAATACTAAATACGGCATCAGGTAATGTATGACGATGTAAACAAGGCTCTCTCTATAGTGATATAGAATAGTGCATTGGTTTAGTGTTAACAACCTGTTGCTTAATAGTAAGAAGACTAAACTTCTTAGATTTTCTACTTCTAATATTAAACAGGTGCAAACTAATGTACTTTTAAATGAGGAAGCGATGAAAGTGGTGGAATCCACAGTTTTTCTAGGAATCACTGTTGATGCTAAGCTACAATGGGGCCCTCATATAGTTGGATTGGCTAGTAGACTTAGTTGACTTACTTGCCGCGTACGCTGTTAAAAAAATTAGATCCCTAACGGACGACGGACTACGGCTAAGTTAGTGTATTATAGTTATTTTCATAGCATAATGTCTTATGGTATCCTACTGTGGGGTAGTGCTACTGATATAAATACATACCATTTTCGTTATACAAAAAAGAGCTGTCCGTGCAATGTACTACCTGGGCCCTAGAGATTCTTTAAAAGATAAATTTAAGCAAATTAATGTACTTACGGTCGCCAGTCAGTATATTTTTGAAAATCTTAAATATGTACATAAAAATACTGACAATTTTATTAAACAGTGATATACACACTATAAATACCAGGAACAAACACAAGCTCGCGCTACCTGTTACTCGACTTAAAAAAGTGAGTAAATCTTTCATGGGGCAATGTATACAGTTTTACAACAAAGTCCCAGCAAACGTTCAAGTATTACCATTTAACAAATTTAAGAGAATAACTAAGGAACGTTTGTGTGCAAAAGGATACTACAATGTATCTGAATACTTAGAGGATAATGCACCGTGGGTATGAAGCGATCGCTGCCAGGCTGCTTTTTTTTTAATTTAAGAAATAATTAAAAAAAAAAAACAAATCATGACCATCCCGCTGAGTTTCTGTCGCCAGCTCTTCTCAGGTCTGTGGAAATAATTTTCCGAGCTGGTGATAGCTTTGACAATGAAAAAATTTTCAATAAAGATTTTTGTTTTTGATTTTTTATTTTTAAAATGGAATGGTTAAAAATTTAAACGGCGTTTTATTTATTAATTCAGGATAATAGTTCTACATTTTCTCGGAAACAATAAAATATATAAACAATATTATTAGATAATCAAATAATTACTGGTAACTAATTTTCAAAGTTCTAAAATAAACGATTGTATCAAAAGATAATCTGTGATAAGGAATAAAAGAAATGTGTAGAATTTAACAATTACAACTAATTAGCCCATTTCATTATTCAGTTTTAAGCTCACTGTTTCACTTGAAAACAGCGAGTTAACAGATTTACGAATCGTAAGTTAACTAACAACCCACTGACAGCCTTTTCACGATTACGATCCTTCCAGTGGAAAAAAGTATAAAAGTGAATATAAATTGTAATATAAATAAGACAAATGGAAATAACAAATTAACCATTTATTGAATAATAGTTCTACATTTGCTCTGGAATAATAAAAGATACAAATAATATTATTAAGTTATCAAATAATTGCCGGTAACAAAATTTTCAGTTTAAAAATAATTATATCTGAATCGTTTCTTAATTCTTCTCCATTATCAGTTTATTAGCAGTTTTGAAAGTTAGCTGTAAAAAATAAGAAATATATGTTATTAATATAATATCTATATATTTTTCATCTTGAAGACTTTTGAAAACCCATATTTTGATATTTGTAACATAACAATTTATAATAATTATAATTGAATTGTTTAAAACAAATAACAGAATTCCTCAAAAACGCTTACGACATTCAGTATAATACACGCAGTCCCCGTTGATATTCCTCCAGTAGTCCTCATCACAGCGACAAGCTGGCTCACATATGAGATCTACTCTCGTACCAATACGACCTATAAATCTACAACGCTCCCCAGATGCCACCGCGTTGTCACAACTCTCATCGCATACAGGACAAGTTTCAAAATGTTCGTTTTCAGGACAGGGTATTGGAGCTGAAAATTGTTAATGGTAATTTGTTTTAAGCTGGAGCCTTCGAGCTACACCTACTAGAGACGACATGGCGTGCTTTTCACGTAGTTGCAAACCAACATTGATTTTGTGTTTTATCTGACCTGACGTTAAAGATCACGTAAAAAGAGTGGAATACCGCTTACTCACATATATACAGACATCCTACATTATAAAATTTGGTAAATGGTAATGTAAATAGTATATTCTTTTCAAATTCCGTAAATAAATAGATTAAACTCGTAAATATCAAATTAATATTTTATTGCCTGAATGTGACGTCTATCGTCGTATATTTTGATTACAATGCATTTTGTTTATGACATCTCTGTGACTGCTGGAAGGCTAGAGCTAAATAAATGGACTGAGCCTTCAATGTTGATAAACGTCATAGAATTGATACTTGTGGTTGTTTTCAGCTTTTCGTTGACTTACGGCATTCGTAACTAAGAATGCAGGTTCCGTTCGACAGTCGGTGGTACATAAGGTCACACGCGCAGGCAGAGGCACAGGGGTCGCCACAGTCTTGTCCGGGACAATAATCTGATTTACAATCTATGCCGTTTTTCAAATGTTCATTTGGACCACATGTTTGTGTTACTGAAAGTTTTTAAACAACACATATTGTTAATTGTTTCACTAAAAATAATATCATTTAAATGTACTTGTTACATGGTTTTTAAATCTTTATCATTCTCTTATTCCTCATTAATTCAAATTCGTGTTACTAAATGTAATTGTTAATGAAATATAAGCATTTGTTTCTGGATAGAATTGTACTAAAAATGATATTAAATAACACAAAATTACTACATGAAAAAAGTTTAAATGAAAAGTTGTAGGCTCTAGCCAGTCAATAAGATTGTGGGTAACTTAAACCTAAACTGATAAGATAAAAATCTATTTACTACACGATTTAGTTAAAATTATTAGTTTATACTGCCGAGGATATGTATTAACAATGCACAACTAGACATTATCAATAAGAAACTACTTACCATCTGTTGAACAAACAAAAATACTTGTACAAACGATAAATAACACAATTAACTGCACCATGTTGTAGGATTGATGAAATATTACTGAAAGTATATTATTTATTACATTTGACTCCTCTTTTATATCTGTGTGTTTCTTGAGCTATTGTCTGTAGTTATTGTTGCTGTTTTAATACAAAATGTTATGGCATTATTCAAATTTAAATATATTTAAAGGACATTAACTCGATTGTGAATTAATAATGACAATGGACTTGTTTATTTTATATATTTAATGTGTTGCAGAAAATATCTAAAAGAAAATATATACAACAAACAAAGACAAGAATTTTAGAAAACAAAAAATAAATTACGGATACACCGGCGTAGCGTATGCCGCGGGGTTCCAGAGGGGTCTGTCTTGGGACCGATCTTGTGGAACCTCGGGTACGACTGGCTGCTCCGCTGTCCTCTCCTGCCGCGGATGAGGGTGTTGCATTACGCAGATGACGACCTCGTCACATGCAGGGGGGACATATGCGGAGGCGGCCCGTCTGGCAACAATCGGCGCTGTATGGTGCCCCCATATGGTCGGGGTAACTTACCGCCGATTCCAAGACCCTCTTGCGAAGGACACAGAGGATCTTAGCGGTGAGAATTAACAGGGGATACCGTACAGTGTCGTACACTGCGGCCACACCCCTGGCAAGCGATCCGACTTGTCGCTTGTCGGGGTGTATTGGCACCGGACGGAAGCCAGGACCAGGGGGGTAAGATCCGAGGCAGCTCGAATCAGGGCTTCAGCTCACCGAGCCCTGATTCGACGGTGAATGAGGGACTTAGAGTCTCCTGCCGCCGGTCTGACGACAGTGGGGCCAGTTTGCCCCCACTTGGATCGTTGGATCAACCGGTGACATGGGACTCTGACGTTCCGTCTTGTGCAAGTGCTCACGGGGCACGGATGCTTCGGTGAGTACCTGCACAAGATTGCAAGAAGGGAGGCGGTCCCGTTCTGCCACCACTGTGACGAGTCCGTCGACAAGGCTCGTCACGCCGTGGAGGAGTGCACAGCTTGGGATCATCAGCTCGCTGAGCTGGTGGCCGTGGTTGGCGGGGATCTCTAGAGCTGCGCCTTGCTGGCGCGATGATCGGCAGCGAGAGGTGTTGGGCCGCTACGGCCTCCTTTTGCGAGCAAGTCATCGCCGCGAAGGAGGTCGCGGAGCGGGTCAGGGAGCAAGCCTCTCCCTCTGATCCGCTCCGCTAAAGGGAGGCTTGGGAGAAGGAGGCGAGAGCACGCCCGCCGCTTCCTCTCCCAGCCGTAGGCCTTGGTGAGAGGGGGGGGGGGGGTGACCCCGGTGAGTGCTAACACGATCCTGTGTCGTCCCATTAAGGCGTTGAAGGCACAAGGCTTTAGTGGGTAGCCTTAAAAATGGCGGCGTCCTCTGTGCCGCTGAGTAGTCCCACATAACCCTCCGGCCATCACCTTCCTGGCCGGCGGGTATCCGTAATGGATTTTTACTACGCAAAAAAAAAGGGTCTAATTGATCGTGGGGGGCCATCGCTGGAAACCTTTTCGTGTGTCCGTCCGTTATCAATGTCACTCGGACTTGTCCGTTGGGATTGGAAGCGGTACGGGCTGGTGCTCCCTGGGGGATGGTTCAGTCGGTCTTTCGGGATCGCGTTAGCTGTCTACTAATGTCCAGCGCGGGGTTGTCAGCCATAAGGTGCCCGAGTCTGGCTCATAAATGGCAGGGGTGTATGCGGCGGTCTGTCCTTAGGGGTGGTCCGTCTGTGGTGCCGGGCTCGGGCCCCTTTCCTTCAGCCTCAGCCATTGGAAAGTGGGTCTGGGCATTTCGGCGGGAGGGCATAGGCCCTCTTTTCCGGGGGACAGCTGCGGTGTTATTTCGGGTACTCCTTTGATTGCAGAGTTGACCTTGGGGTGGCCTCGTGGTTGCGGGTTTTTTGGGGGCGATTAGGGTTTGGGGTTCTTCCTGTCAAGTCGCGAGCGGTTCGGGACGGAGTTTCTCCAAGCAGCAGACGGTGCCTCGATTAAGCCCGATTATGGAGGGTGCCTCTCGTTGCAGGGTGCCCTCTACGTGGTGTCCGTCGGGGCGCCGCGGTTGTATGCGCAAGCGTTCCCGCGGTGTCCCATTATGATGGCGACAGCAACCGTCTGGTTTAGTGAGTAGGAGTCCCACATAACCACCGAATTCCTCCCTTGGAATGCGTTGTGCACTTATGATGCGTTCCAGAAGCTACAAAAGGAAAAAAAAAAAAAAAAAAGGTCTAATTGATCGTGGTGCGACTGACAACCTTATTTGAAATCTCCTACATTAATGACATTGTTCCCAACGATCAGTCATTACACTGGGCTCGCTTCGCTCAATATGCAAACGGCAGTTTTATTTCATACCGTTGTCTGTTCACGCATCAGGACTGCAAACTTTATAGATAGAATAACCATACTTAATTAAAGTTCACGCATGATCTTTATTTCACCGACAATCCAATTAGAACATATTGTATTTCATTTCATGAGACTAATTACAAAGTACCTTAAGTGCACTTTAGATACATGTATATAGATACACTATTGTTTTATCATATCTTAAAAATGTATTTTTATTTTGAAAAAAATTACCAAATATATATATTTTATGGCCAGCTTAATATAAATAAATAAATAAAACCAACTTATTTTTATGGCTACAATATCAAATTTTATTTTAATAATAGACCAAAAAAAAAATATTTTTTTTTATTCTAAGAGATTTGATATCGGTCTAGAGATTATTTTTATACGGGCCTATTACTTACATTTTCAGGAGCGCGTCTTCTGACGGACAAGGCCGAGATTAAATATGAATTTAATATACTACAGCCCAAGGCCCCATTTATATAAGGGGCCCCGCGTAAAGAAATATTTTTAAAAATATCATTTTGTTGTTGTAGCATTTTTCTCTAGCAGGCACTTAACATATAGAAAACAAATCCAAAATAAATTAAATATTGTGACCTCGTTAGAATGGTTTTTATTTATAGAATCTACAATTAATTTTGAAAAACTTCTACACAGCTAATAATGTTGGATTGCTATAATTGTATTAAATTTTAATTAATAACAAAAAATAACAATAATACATTTATGAGGGATCATGTGCACATTCTCTTAATTTATTTGATTTATTCGATATGGTTGGAATTAAAGTTGTATTTGAAAAAGAATCGACCAATTTGACGGTTTTTTAAATTGTTTGCTAACTGTATGTAACCATTTTTGTTTATATATAATGGTTTTAATTTTCATGAAAATGGTTTTATGTACGATATTTTAGAACAAATAGTATATTATATATTATATAATATATACATTTTAATTAGAGTATTAATAAATGAAGTATTAAATATTAAATTGGATATTTATTTTAAGTGATCCACTAGTAACACAAACACTAAAATGAAATCTTTAAAAAAATTTAAGTGTTTTTTATTTATTCAGTATAATAGTATCAAAAATCTTTATTGAAAATAAGTTTCATACAAAAGATTTTTTCTTTGTCAAAGCTACCACCAGCTCGGAAAATTATTTCCACAGACCTGAGAAGAGCTGGCGACAGAAACTCAGCAGGATGGTCATGATTTTTTTCTTTTGTTTTTTGCTTTGCTTAAACTTATCTCTTAAAGAATCTCTAGGGCCCAGGTTGTAAATTGCACGGACAGCTCTTTTTTGTATAACGAAAATGGTATTTATATCAGTAGCACTACCCATACACAATAGGATACCATAAGACATTATGCTATGAAAATAACTATATGTAATACACTAACTTAGCAGTAGTCTCGTCAGTTAGGGATCTAATTTTTTTAACAGCGTACGCGGCAGAGCTAAGCTTACTACCCAATCCAGCTATATGAGGGCCCCATTGCAGCTTAGCATCAACAGTGATTCCTAGAAAAACTGTGGATTCCACCACTTCCATCGCTTCCTCATTTAAAAGTACATTAGTTTGCACCTGTTTAATATTAGAAGTAGAAAATCTAAGAAGTTTAGTCTTCTTATTATTAAGCAACGGGTTGTTAACACTAAACCAATGCACTATTCTAAAGAGAGCCTTGTTTACATCGTCATACATTACCTGATGCCGATTTACTTTAAATATTAAAGAAGTGTCATCAGCAAACCATACTATCTCATTATGTTTGTCTACAAAAGTAGGCAGGTGATTTTTAAAAACAAGGAAGAGAAATGGGCCTAAGATTGAACCTTGAGGAACCCCCCATATCAATTGTAGCCCCAGTCGATCTTTTTCCGTTCACCTCTACCCTCTGAATTCTATTAGACAAGTAAGAAATCAAGAGTTTGAGATCAATGTTCTTAATGCCATAGTGGCAAATACGATATTATTAGATAATCAAATAATTACTGGTAACAAAATTTCATAGTTCTAAGATAATTGATTGACTTAAAAGATAATGTGCGATATATAGCGATAACGAATAATAGAAAAGTGCAAGAATTTAACAAATACAACTAAATAGTCCATTTCATTATTCAGTTTTAACCTCACTATTTCTCTCCAAAATAGCGAGTTAACAGATTTACGAATCATATGTTAACTAACAACCCCAACCCACTAATAGCCTTTTCACGAATACGATCTCTCCAGTCGAAAAAAGTAAAAGTGAGTATAAAATGTAATATAAATAAGACAAATAGAAATAACCAATTAATCATTTATTCATTAATAGTTCTACATTTGCTCTGGATTAATAAAAGATACAAATAATATTATTAAGTTATCAAATAATTTCCGGTAACTAAATTTTGAGTTTAAAAATATTTTTATCTGAATCGTTTCTTAATTCTTCCCCACATATCATTTTATTGGCAGTTTTGAAAATTTGCTGTAAAGAATAAGAAATATGTGTTATTAATATAATATCTATATATTTTTCATCTTGAAGACTTTCTAAAACACATTTTTTTGATATTTGCAACATAACAATTTATAATAATTATTATGGATTTGTTTAAAAATATAACAGAATTTCTCAAAAACACTTACGGCATTCAGTATAATAAACGCAATTCCCGTCGGCATCCCTCCAGTAGTCCTTATCACAGCGACAAGCTGGCTCACATATGACAGTTATACCAATACGACCTATAAATCTACAACGCTTTCCAGACGCCACTGCGTTGTCACAACTCTCATCGCATACAGGACAAGTATCAAAATGTTCGTTCTCAGGACAGGGTATTGGAGCTGAAAATTGTTAATCTTAATTCGTTTTAAGCTGGAGCCTTAAAGCATCTACATATAAGATACAGCATCGCGTGTAATCAACGTACTTTGAAACCAACATCGATTTTGTGTTTTGCCTGACCTGACGTCACAGTTCAAGTAAAAAGAGTGGAATACCGCTTACATACAATATATACATATATACATACATCCTATATTATATAATTAGGTAAATGGTTCATTGTTTACTCATGTAGTAATGTAAATAATCTATTCTTTTCAAATTCGGTAAATAAATAGATTAACTCATAAATATCAAATTAATATTACTTTGCCTGAATGTGGCGTCACAGTCGTTGTGTATGTTGATAACAACGCATTTTCTTTATGCAATCTGTGTGACTGCTCGAAGGCTGGAGCTAAATAAATGAACGGAGCCTTCAATGTTAATAAATGTCATAGAATTGATACTTGTAGTTGTTTTCAAGCTTTACATTAAATGTATTGTTCTCAATCTGTTAGTTGACTTACGGCATTCACGACTAGGAATGCAGGTTCCGTTCGACAGTCGGTGGTACATGAGGTCACACGCGCAGGCAGAGGCACAGGGATCGTCACAGTCTTGTCCGGGACAATAATCTGATTTACAATCGATGCCTTTTTTCAAATGTTCATTTGGACCACATGTTGGTGTTACTGGAATGTTTTAAATAATGCATATTGTTAATTGTTTCACGAAAAAGACCATCATTAACGTTGACTTAATACGTGGTTTTTAAATCGATTTTCATGAAATACATCTAAAAATAATGATTTTGTTGCCTTTATATTTTTTTATTCTTTGTTTATTTAATATCGTATTACGAAATGTAACTGTTAATTAAATATGAGAATTATTTCTGGACAGATTTCATGCCAAATATGATATCAAATAACACGTAATTATATTAAAACTACTACATGAAATCTATTTACTACACTATTTAGTTCAAATTATTCGCACAACACGTTATACAACCGGGGAAAAGTATTAACAATTCACAACTACACATTATCAATATAGAACTACTTACCATCTGTTGAACAAACAGACATAATTGTACAAACAATAAATAAAACAATTAACTGCACCATGTTGTAGGATTGATGAAATATTACTGAAAGTATCATTTATTACATTTCACTCCTCTTTTATAGCTGTGTGTTTTCATGAGCTATTGTCTGTTGTTATTGTTGCTGTTTTAATATAAAATGTTATGGTAATATTCAAATTTGAATATATTTAAAGTACATTGACTTGATTGTGCATTGTTAAAATAAAAAATGTTTTTTCTAGTCTCCTCTCTGGTGTACGTCCTTAACAACATCCCATATTAGCACTCCACTTACGATTTTCATTTCTATTACTCAACATGTCCTTTAGTAACGTGCTCTATAGATAAATGTTTTTTTTTTGTATTAATTGAAAACAGGTAACATGATGATATTATATGCAGACATTTACATCATATTTTTTATTATCAATTTTCCTTGATTCCTGCGGTTGCAAACTTAATTATTTATATCACAGAGTTAAGTAAAGAAAGCGGAGCGCTCTATGTGAGACTTTTTTTGTGTTGTGAGAGTTTTGCATCCCATGTCTGAGGTTGTCATGCAAACGGCTTTACCGATCTTCATGAAATTTTGCCCCTTTATAGCGATAGTTATTGCGATGGTTTATAAAAAACTCATGTCGTTGAGCAATAATCATTTAAAATTTACAATCCCATAGACTTCAATGTAAAAAAAATTCGCTATGTGATATTTGATTGTTCTATATTTACCGAGATTTTGCGAGCGCAGCGAGTCAAATTCGTGGTCCGGTTCGCACCCTTAGTTGTCTACAGTTTATATCAAATATGATATTCATATACAATTGATATTATTTTAAGGTTTGTAGGAGTCTAGATTAAACAAATATAATTGAACTATATAATTTTATTTTATTTTATACTGTTTCTCTGTCATCAGGACAGAAACTTTTTTGTGCACATTTTTTAATTTTCCGGAAAATAGTTTTATGTAAGACACTTTTGAGCAAATAGTAACGTTTAATAGTTCTGTTATTGTATATACACATTACTATTTCACTAGTTACTTGCAACTATTCAATTAGTGCTAATATCGAAGAGAATTATTAAACAAAGCTTGCTGGAACTTTTTGTTGTAGTTAAAAATCGAATATATTATCTTTATAACTTTTTAATCTTTGAGAGCGTCATAAAATATATATTTATTTTATTTCTACATATAGAATATCTTTATATACAGTAGTAGTAATTCGTTCATCACAACGCTTAATGACAAAATGACTTGAAGAGAAAACAATTAGCACTAATGATTAAAAGACGCGTCATTTATCATATATTATGGGAAAATCAAAACTTTGTGATTTATTCAAGAAACTTTCGACGATTTGTCCTTTTTTTCTTGTATCATTTAATAGAACAGAAACCTTAAAAGAAGGTAGCTTGTCAAGATATATTTTCATTTCAATTATGTGTCAAAGCATATTGAAAACGGTGTTCTATCTTCATATAACAAAATTAGGAGTTTTAGTTGGCACCTTAATAGACACATCACCAAGTCGAAGAGAATGGACAGCATGCAGCTTAACATTAACGAAAAATTATTTACTTGTTTTACTGGCATTTGTACCCCATTGTAATGAATCCAACAAACAGCAATGATATCAAAGAACTTACTGTTATACAGTAGTACTTAGTTAATTGTTTTATAATTTTTCCTAGTCTCTTGCATACAGTACCATAAGAATCATAAGAATAGAAACATATTTGTAACTTGCCCTAACCGCAAATATCCAACGATCTACTTCACTCGACTCTCTCGCTATATTTCGTTTTAGACAGCAATGTGTTGACTAGTCGTTGAACGTATGCCCGGATGGGGTTATGGATACAAGAAGACTAAAAGTTCCATTATTGACAACTTTTATCATTAATATTTAGAAAAATGGCCTCAACTAACTAATGGTGGTCTGCAAATATTTGATTTCAGTGTCCACTATACAAATATTGCATAATTGTTTAGGCAATCAAAACAAAACATAGTTAGTAAACAATAAATCCTCTCAACGCACAACCAATTGTAGCGAGTAGTAGGTATTACTTTTTTTCATTCACACATCACACCAAAACAACTGGACAGTTATTGAAGAAAATTTGCTGTCTGTAAGCCCAACCAACATATAGAATATTTTAACTCAGAAAGTTCTATAATTTATAATTTTGTTGCGGTGCTACAAAAAATATCTAATTTCGGGTTGGTGTTGCTTCGATACTTGGCTTGAATCAGGAGGAATGAATTAAAGTCGTTGGTAAAAGCTACATAATAATAAATTCGGTAGAAGTTAAAAAACATAAATGATTTAGGACGACGTTAAATTTTTTAAAGACACATTATTAAACCCATCCCACAACAGTTGAATTCAGATCTTTATATAATATGAAATCATTATTATTAATTTTTGCCTTGTTCCTTTTCCTGTGCGGATGTGAATAATATACAAATGGTAAGTGTTTTTTTAAAATAGAATCTATTGCGACTTAGCTCAGCACTTAGACTTAGCATAATATTAATTAAAAGCATCCTTACAGAATAACAAATTAAAAATTATTTATTGTTATCTTAATCCGTCATTTTATAATATAAACCAACTTAATCTATCACATATTTTTAGTTACATCGTGTGGTCAAAACGTAGAATTTAAAACCTGCATATGTCGTCCGGACTCCTGTATGTCTCTGTTCATCAATTTCTGGTGCGTTTTTGAATGTGTTTTCTATATGTTAAGTGCATGCCACAGAAAACTGAATTACGTCGGTCACAAACGGAGGATCAAAAAAATACGAATTTTTGACTTAAAATTTATTACTTATATTTAAATTACAAACTACCTGATCCTTGCTCAAAGTTAGAGACAAGAATGAATATAATAAAAGGAAATTATAATTAAAAGAATACAGAGAAATTATTAATTTAACAATGTGCAGTCGAGTTAATGTCCTTTAAATATATTTAAATTTGAATAATACCATAACATTTTATATTAATACAGCTACAATGTAAATAACAACAAACAATAGTTGATAAAAACACATAGCTATAAAAGAGGAGTCAAATATAATAAATAATACTTTCAGTAATATTTCATCAATCCTACAACATGGTGCAGTTAATTGTTTTATTTATCGTTTGTACAAGTATTTTTGTTTGTTCAACAGATGGTAAGTAGTTTTATATTGATAATGTCTAGTTGTACACTGATAATACATGTCCTCGGCAGTATAAGCTAATAATTTTAATAAATCGCGTAGTAAATAGATTTTTATCTTATTAGTTTAGGTTTGAAGTTGCCCACAATATTCACTGACTGGCTAGAGCCTACAGGTTATAATTTTTTCTTGTGTTTTTTCGTGTTATTTGATAGAATTCTTAGTATAAAATCTATTCAGAAAAAATGATCGTATTTAATTAACAGTTACATTTCGTAATACGATATTAAATAAACAAAGAATAAAAAAATATAACGGCAATAAAATCATTATTTTAAAATGTATTTCATGCAAATCGATTTAAAAACCACGTATTAAGTCAACATTAATGATGGTCTCTTTCGTGAAACAATTAACAATATGTATATTTAAAACATTCCAGTAACACCAACATGTGGTCCAAATGAACATTTGAAAAAAGGCATAGATTGTAAATCAGATTATTGCCCCGGACAAGACTGTGGCGATCCCTGTGCCTCTGCCTGCGCGTGTGACCTCATGTACCACAGACTGTCGAACGGAACCTGCATTCCTAGTCGTGAATGCCGTAAGTCAACTAACAGATTAAGAACAATACATTTAATGTAAAGCTTGAAAACCACAAGTATCAATTCTATGATGTTTATCAACATTAGAGACTCCGTCCATTTATTTAGCTCCAGCTTTCGAGCACTCACAGAGATGGCATAAAGAAAATGCGTTGTTATCTACATACACAACATGACGTCACATTCAAGCAAATAAATATTAATTTGATATTTACGAGTTCATCTATTTATTTCCCCAATTTGAAAATAATAGACTATTTACATTATTACAAGAGCAAACAATGGACCATTTACAAAATTATATAATATAGGACATATATATATATATATATATATATATATATATTATATATATATAACTGCACCATGTATGCATATATTGTATGTAAGCGGTATTCCACTCTTTTTACTTGAACTGTGACGTCAGGTCAGGCAAAACACAAAATCGATGTTGGTTTCAAAGTACGTTGATTACACGCGATGCTGTATCTTATATGTAGATGCTTTAAGGCTCCAGCTTAAAACGAATTAAGATTAACAATTTTCAGCTCCAATACCCTGTCCTGAGAACGAACATTTTGATACTTGTCCTGTATGCGATGAGAGTTGTGACAACGCAGTGGCATCTGGAAAGCGTTGTAGATATGTCGGTAACGTTCTTTATACTGTCATATGTGAGCCAGCTTGTCGCTGTGATAAGGACTACTGGAGGGATGCTGACGGGAATTGCGTTTATTATACTGAATGCCGTAAGTGTTTTAAAGAAATTCTGTTATATTTTTGTTAAATGTTATGTTACAAATATCAAAAATTGTGTTTTCAAAAAATCTTCAAGATGAAAAATATATAGATATTATATTACTATCATATATTTCTTATTCTTTACAGCTAATTTTCAAAACTGCCAATAAAATTATATGTGGAGAAGAATTAAGAAACGATTCAGATATAATTATTTTAGAACTTAAAAAATTACCGGAAATTATTTGATAACTTAATAATATTATTTGTACCTTTTATTAATCCAGAGCAAATGTAGAACTATTATTGAATAAATTATTAATTTGTTATTTCTATTTGTCTTATTTATATTATATTTTATACTCACTTTTACTTTTTTCCACTAGAGGGATCGTATTCGTGAAAAGGCTATTAGTTAGTTGAGGTTGTTAGTTAACTTATGATTCGTAAATCTGTTAACTCGCTATTTTGGAGTGAAATAGTGAGGTTAAAATTGTATAATGAAATGGGCTCCTTAGTTGTATTTGTTAAATTCTGCACTTTTCTTTTATTCCTTATCGCTATATATCGCACATTATCTTTTAATTCAATCATTTATTTTTGAACTTTGATGATTAGTTACCAGTAATTATTTGATTATATAATAATATTGTTTATATATTTTGTTGTTTCCGAGCAAATATAGAACTATCATAATGAATAAATGAAAAAACACTGTTTAATTTTTTTAACCATTCTATTTCAGTGTTTGTGTAACCAGTAGGTCGCTTAAAATAAATATTCAATTCAATATTTAAGACTTAATTTGTTAATATTTAAATTTAAATGAATACAATATATAATATACTATTTGTTCCAAAATATCGTATATAAAACCATTTTCATGAAAATTAAAACAAACATATATAACCAAAAATTGTTACATACAGTTAGCAAACAATTTAAAAAAACCTTCAAATTGGTCGATTCTTTTTCAAATACAACTTTAATTCCAACCATATGGAATAAATCAAATAAATTAAGAGAATGTGCACATGATCCATCGTAAATGTATTATTGTTATTTTTTGTTATTGATTAAAATTTAATACAATTGTAGCAATCCAACTTTATTAGATGTGTGGAAGTAGATCTTCCCGACCACCGTTCGGACCCCACATGAGCGGATAGCCAAACACGACATGACTGGTTGGCAAGGAGGACTACCAACGCACCGCTGCCGCGCGAGACAACCACTCAAAGAGGGGGCCCGACCTCAAACCCGAGAGGCCTCTACCGCCGAACACGGTGGTCAACCGAGTCCAGCAAGAAAGAGGCATAAGTCGGGAACCCACCAAACCGGGACTAACGATCTCCGAGCAAGACCGTGGTTTCATGCTCCACGAAGGTTAATCCGAGCAGCGTCTGTTGCTTGCTAATCGCCTCCAAAAACCCCGCAACCACGAGGCCACCTCAAGATCAACTCTGCAATCAGAGGAGTACCCGGAATGACCCCGCGGCTGTCCCTCGGAAAAGAGGGCCTATGCCCTCCCGCCAAAATGCCCAGACCCACTTTCCAATGGCTGAGGCTTAAGGAAAGGGACCCACAGACGGACCACCCCTAAGGGCAGACCGCCGCGTACACCCCTGCCATTTATGAGCCAGATTCGGGCACCTTATGGCTGACAACCCCGCGCTGGTCATTAGTAGACGGCTAACGCGATCCCGAAAGACCGAATGAACCGTCCCCCAGGGAGCACCAGCCCGTACCGCTTCCAATAACAGCGGACAAGTCCGAGTGACATTGATAATGGACGGACACACGAAGAGGTGTCCAGCGATGGCCCCCCACGACCAATTAGACCTTTTTCTTTTTTTGCGTATTGAAAATCCATTACGGATACCCGCCGGCTAGGAAGGTGAAGGCCGAAGGGTTATGTGGGACTACTCGGCGGCACAGAGGACGCCGCCATTTTTAAGGCTACCCACTAAAATGCCTTGTGCCTTCAACGCCTTAATGGGACGACATAGGATCGTGTTAGCACTCACCGTGCCGCCCCGGCGGTTACCCCCTGTGTAGGGGTGTGCCGAGCAACTTAGGGCACCCTCACGTCATAGGCTTATAGCAGGTGAGAGGGGCCACCCCCCCCTCTCACCAAGGCCTACGGCTGGGAGAGGAAGCGGCGGGCGCACTCCCGCCTCCTTCTCCCAAGCCTCCCTTCAGCGCAGCGGATCAGAGGGAGAGGTTTGCTCCCTGACCCGCTCCGCGGCCTCTTTCGAAGCGATGATTTTCTCGCAAAAGGAGGCCATAGCGGCCCAACACCTCTCGCTGCCGATCATCGCGCCAGCAAGGCGTGGCACTAGAGGTCCCCGCCAACCACGGCCACCAGCTCAGCGAGCTGATGATCCCAAGCTATGCACTCCTCCACGGCACGGCCGGTGACTAGCCGTGTCGACGGACTCGTCACAGTAGTGGCAGAACGGGACCGTCTCCCTTATTGGAATCTTGTGCAGATACTCACCGAAGCATCCATGCCCCGTGAGCACTTGCACAAGACAGAACGTCAGAATCCCATGTCGCCGGTTGATCCAACGATCCAAGTGGGGGCGAACTGGTCCCACGGTCGTCAGACCGGTGGCAGGGGACTCTAAGTCCCTCATTCACCGCCGAATCAGGGCTTGAAAATAATGTTAAACTATTGTTTTGTGTACAATTTCTGAAGAAATATTTTTGAGATGGAGAACTTTGAATAGCTCTAGTGTAAAAAAAAATATGAAAGCAACAGTGATCAACCACTTTAAAATATTCCTAGCTTAATGGCATTTCTAAAAAGATGTAACATGTCGTTATTGTAATGAAAAAATATTGAACTATTGGTATTAATGTGTAAAATGGGATAATTACTAGCAAAATTAAAAACATACAGTAAAACTAAAAAAATATGATTTTTAATTGATGTTTATTGTATACGCATTACAATAATTTAGAGCAACTGTTCAAATTGTCTGCCCCCCATCCTGATACAGGCCCTACATCTACGAATAAAGTATCATCGAAGAAAACGCGCGTGACGTCGACCATTGATTTTGTTTGCTGCGGCCCAAACACGGTCTTGCATATCTTTTAATGAAGTTACTGGCTGCCGGTATACCTCTTCCTTAAGACACCCTCAGCAAAAAAAGTCTAAATAGTTTAGATCCGGGGATCTTGGGGGCCATAGAATAGATCCCAGGTGGCCTAGCCACCTGTTAGGGTAGGTTTCGTTCAAGTATGCACGTACAGCATCTGTTCTGAGATCTGTTTTTAACTTTGCTCACGCAAATGGTCTGTCCCAGCTGGTAAAGACGCACACTCGTCTACCGGACGTGGACAGCCACATGCTCTCTTTGTTGGATCTTCTGTTCAGTACACATCCAGAAAAGCACCAGGTCACTGTCGAGGCTCCAATCTTTGTGTGGTTGTGATCCGAACTCTAGAGTTCTGAAGTGGAAATACAACCGTGCCTCCAGATTCTTCAAACGGCAAATCGCTAAAGCAAAATTCAAGCATGTCGTCAAAATTGGGGATCAGCTGGCAAAGTACCTGCCTGGCACGCGCATATTTGAGCAACTTTAGCCAACCGTCCCTACCGCCGTTGCACAAGGGGAATGACCCTCTTACCCACACGGCAAAAGAGAAAGCCGATCTCTTGGGCACTCTTTTCGCCTCGAACTCGACTTTGAACGACCAAGGGAAGACGCCGTCTATCATCCCGCGGTGTTAGAACTCAAATAGTTTTAGGAAATAGTTTTTCAGCAAAAAACTATCAGGTTGTCTCTATTTTCCTTGGACGTTCATAAGTCGAGTGGGCCGGATGGCATTTCTCCATTGGTGCTAGGAACATGTGCCCTTGAGTTGACTCCAGTTCTAACGCGTCTATTTCGGTACTCCTACCTTAAAGGCGTAGTCCCGGTCTCAGGGAAGTGTTTATCCGATTCCTTTAATAATGTGATAGCTCGGACCCAGCTAATTACAGACTTATCGCCATTACCTCCCTTCTCTCCAAAATAATGGAGACTATTATCAACAGACAGGTCCTAACATACCTCGAGGATCATCAGTTGATCAATGACCAGCAGTATGGCTTTCGCCACGGTCGATCTGCTGGTGATCTTCTGTTATACCTTACGCACTGTTGGGCAGTAGTTATTGAAAGCAAGGGAGAGGGTCTGGCAGTTAGTCTGGATATGGCAAAAGCCTTCGATCGTGTATGGCACAAGGGGCTTCTTTCGAAGCTACCTGCCTATGGGCCTCCCAAGAGTTTATGCAGTTTTCACACTGGGCGAAGCATACAGGTCGTTCTCGACGGTTTTTGCTCGGACCCCAAGCCCGTGACCGATGATGTACCTCAAGGCTGCGTGCTATCCCCAACTCTATTCCTCCTGCACATCAACGATATGTTGGATATTTCCAACATACATTGTTATGCGGGTGACAACACTGGGGATGCGGTATATTCCGGTCGTGCAGGTCTCTCTCGAGAAAACGTCAATGAGTGCCGAAAGAAACTTGTGTCTTCTATAGAGACTTCCTTGGGAATGGCCTCTGAGTGGGGTAAACTGAACCACGTTCAGTTCAATCCCCTAAAGACACAGGTTTGCTCGTTTACCACTAAGAAAACCCCATTTGCCGTATCACCGCTCTTCGAAAGCACTCCTCTTAGTGCCTCGCCAAGTATCAGAATACTGGGTCTCGACATTTCGAGCGATTGTCAGTTTTGTGGTCATCTGGAGAGCAAGGACAAGTTGGCCTTGATGAAATTGGGAGTAATCAATAGAGCGAGGCAATATTTCAAACCTGGCTAAAGACTTCCGCTCTATAAGGCGCAGATCCGACCACACATGGAGTACTGTTCTTATCTTTGGTCCGGATCACCCCAATATCAGCTTCTACCATTTGACCACGTACAACAGAGAGCCGTTCGGATTGTCGGGAACGCAGTGCTCTGCGAACGGTTGGACTCGTTGCATTGCGTAGAGACGTGGCTTCTTTGTGCGTCTTCTACCGCATTTCAAATCAAATGAAATCAAAAAACTTTATTTGGATATCACATAAATCAACATGGAACATAAAAATACATTGTAATAGAGGAAACAAAAAAAATAATAAAATAACAAAATATCAACTATAGACTGTGACATCCTCACTCACTCAGCATTTACTGGAGTATATTTCTCCAACGCTGGTTTTCAGTGGCCGCCGTGCCGTGACATAGCCAACACTAGTGACAGTTAAACATAAAATAACCAACAATAAACAAAATAAAATACAATTAAATATATTAGACATCTTTAATTTCACAGTGTAATGAACTTAATTGATGATAATAATAATAATAATAATATACTGCTTAACTGTAATAGAATAATATTAATAACAAAAATAATTATAGTAATAATAATAGGTGAGTAGCGCTTTATAAATGGGTTCGCAATTATAGGGTAAGGTGAGTAATTCATATTGTTATATTTATATTCTTAGATTTTGTAATTATAATTGTAAAATAAGATAAATACCTAACGTATATTTATAATTTTATTAGTAATATATTAACAAGATACAATAACTGCTTACTGCTTTTGTATGTGGAGCAGATGTTTATTATATTTAGTTTTAAATGCCATCTCCGATTTCCAAGGGGGAGTGTTCCGAAGAACTATTCGATCTGAGGCCTACCGCCGAATTTCACCACCGCAGAGCTCGCCATCGCCTCCTTCACCATCCATACCGCCTGGATGCGTGGCGATCTTCCACTGTGCGGATTTCAAGGCCTTTTTTCCCACGTTCCACTCGAATGTGGAACGAACTTCCTTCGGCCGTATTTCCAGATCGATACGACATGGGTACCTTCAAAATAGGCATATATTCATATTTCCAAGGCTGGCAACGCTCTTGTGAATCCTCGGATGTTGCAAGAGTTCATGGGCGGCGGTGATCACATGTCAACGGTGACCCTCAAGCTCGTTTGCCCGCCTCTAAAATAAAAAAAGAGCATACAATATTTGATTTGAAATATAAAGACAAAAATAGAAATGAATATATTTGTATAAATTTAAGAGGTTTGTTTATAATTTGAATATAAATTGTTTTAGTCATATGATAGACACTCTTCCTCAGGGCGGCAGGGCTCTCCTTCTCTTAGTCGCAGGTATCCATCACGCCACCCACATCCGGCCACGCACGGCCCGCACAAGAAATCACTTCACTTCTTTTTCACACTTTTAACAATTAATCATGGCAAACTTCACGCTTCAGTTATTGAAAATGTCAATCCTATAACTTTCGCTGACGCAGGCCTTGGTGAGAGGGGGAGATGACCTCTCTCACATGCACAGGCCTACGCTGTGAGGGTCCGTCAAGTTGCTCGGGACACCCTCACACGCGTGTAACCGCTGGGATGGCACGGTGAGTGCTAACGCGATCATCGTTCATTCATTAAGGTGTTGAGGGCAACCGTTGTTTTTTTAGTGGACAGCCTTAACTAGGTAGGCGTCCTCTATGCCGCTGGGTAGTCCCATATAACCCCCCGGCCATCACCTTCCTGGCCGGCAGGTATCCGTAACGGATTTTACCAACGCAAAAAAAAGGGTTATTAAATATTAATGAAAAAAGTTATCAATTATGGTGTTTTCTGACTTCTAGTATCTTTAACCCAATTGAATTGTTAAACAAAAGAGTCCAATATTGTGTTTTTTAAATTAGTGAAGGAAATTCCATTTTTCTAACGATTACGTTATTATATTTCTTTCAATGAAATGTGATATGACAACATTTAAAGTTAAAAACGAAAATCTTAAGTGGACTTGAATTAAGTAGATCGTTGGACATTTACGGATAGAGCAAGTTGCAAATGTGTTGCTACTCTTGTGGTGCTGGACTCAGGTGAGTGGAGATTAGGAAAAATTGGAAACAAATGGACTACTACTGCATAAAAGTGTGGGGTGTGTTTTGACAACTTTACTGTTCTCTCTGATTCACTCTCTGTTACACTGTATGCTGCACATTCTCTTAACTGATTTAGCAAGGTGTGAGTGAGTTTTCTTTCGGTTTCATTTTAGTTGGTATTAAATTAAATCGTACATAATTTATAGATATAATAAGATAGTAACGAAATAATCTCTGTACATTAAATATTTATCAGTTTATTCGTTGGGGCATCACGCTAAAACTATTGGATGGATTTTGATGAAACGTACTATAGTTCGAGTTTGACGCCCTGTTCAATAGATAGGTTAAGGTTTACTCTGTTAAATTTTTTCATTTACGGGGAAAAACTTGGAAAAATATGGATTCGGTTATTTTAACGCTTTAAATAACGCTAGATAGATAAAGACTAGAGAGCAAGGGTCTGATTAAGTCTCCGGTAACCAAGTTTATATATACTTTATTCACTTAAGCTAAGCTAAGAGAAAGAAGGACTGGTGTTAACACTAAACCTACCAAGTACCGGTCAAATTGACCGTTCTTAAACTTTTGTAAAACTTACACATTTTTAAACGTTATAATATCGTTATCAAACTACACGACAATTCTTAGAATATGCATATAATATTTTCTACACTCTTTACTTTTAGTTATATCCATTATTACCTGCGTTATATAATAAAATAACTTTTAATTACCGGTCAATTTGACGACGTGCGGTAGGACCAGGTATACAAGAATTGTCGGTAGGTTTAGTGTTAATAACTATAGCATATGTAAATGAAATGAGTCCATATCATAATTTAATTTTAAGCGCACTGTTTCACCCTAAAACTGCGAGTTAACAGAGTTACAAATCATAAGTTGACTAATATTCTTTTCACGAATACGACGAGTGGTAAAAAGAGTATGAATATGAATATAAAGTCCAATATAAATAAAAATAACAATACAAATTTGAACAGCGGTTTTGTTATTTATTCAATACAATAAATAATTCTACATTTGCCCTGGAACAATAAAATATATAAATAATAGTATTATATAATCAAATAATTTTTAAAGTTCAAAAATAATTTTGTCTGAATCGTTTTTTACATCTTCTTCACATATCAGTTCTGAAATTTTGCTGTAAAGAATAAAAGAGATACTTTATTTACTGGCAGTTCTGAAATTTTGCTGTAAAGAATAAAAAAGATAAATATTAATATAACATCTATATAACTATAATTTTTTCTATATGACTTTTTAAAAACATTAATTGATTTGTTTAAAAATATAACAGAATTTCTCAAAAACGCTTACGGCATTCAGTATAATACACGCAGTCCCCGTCGGCATTCCTCCAGTAGTTCGTATCACAGCGACAAGCTGGCTCACATATGACAGTTATACCAATACGACCGACAAATCTACAACGCTTTCCAGATGCCACTGCGTTGTCACAACTCTCATCGCATACAGGACAAGTATCAAAATGTTCGTTTTCAGGACAGGGTATTGGAGCTGAAAATGTTAATGTTTTAAGCTAGAATCTTCCAGCATCTACATATTAGAGACTATATTGCGTGCTATACTTTGTCTAACCTGACGTCACAGCTCCAGTAAAAAGAGGAATACGGTTTATACACATTATACACATACATACATACATACTATATTATACGATTTGGTAAGTGGTCCACTCTGTACTCTTTCCAAATTCGATAAATAGATATATTAACTCGTAAATGTCGAATTATATTTTTTTTCCTGAATGTGACGTCACAATCGTCGTGTATGTTGATTACAGCGCATTTTTATTATGCTCTCTCTGTGAGTGCTCGAAGGCTGCAGCTAATTGAATGGACGGAGCCTTCAATGTTGATAAACGTCATAGAATTGATACGTGTGTTTGGTTTCCCGCTTGACATTTAGTGTATTTATTGTTCTCTTATGATCTCTATCTGTTAATTGACTTACGGCATTGACGACTGGGAATGCAGGTCCCGTTCGACAGTCGGTGGTACATGAGGTCACACTCGCAGGCAGTGGCACAGGGATCGGGACAGTCTTGCCCGGGACAACAATCTGATTTACAATCGATGTCTTCTTTCAAATGCTGATTAGGGCCACATACTGGTTCAACTGTAATTTTGTTAGGTAATTGTTAACTGTTTCACGATATGGAACATCATTGAAATGTACATGTTATATGTTATGTTTTTCAAATCCATTTACATAAAATACATATATAAATAATCATTTTCTTGTCTTTATCATATCTTTGTTCTATATTTATTTAATTTTGTATTATTACAATTAACATTGATGATGAATGAAACATGAGCATAAGTTTTATAACAAAAACGATATTAAGAAATACATAAAAATTATTAACTTATACACCCAAGGACGCGTATTAACAATGGACAACAGACATTATCAATATAAAACTACTTACCTTCTGTTGAACAAACAAAAATACTTGTACAAACGATAAATAAAACAATTAACTGCGCCATGTTGTAGGATTAATGAAATATTACTGAAAATATTATTACATTAGACACCCCTTTTATAGCTGTGTATTTTCATGAAGTATCGTCTCTTGTTATTATAGCTGTTTTAACAAAAAATGTTATGGCAATATTCAAATTTAAATATATTTAAAGGACATTAACTCGATTGTACATTGTTAAATTAATAAACAATAGAATTGTTTTCATTTTAAATATATAATGTATTTCCTCTGAAAATGATCTGTAGTCACAAAAAATTACTAATTATTTAAATCCATATAAGCAACAAACAAGTAACAACCAGCAGATAAAGAGACAAGAAATTTAAAAACTGTAAAAATACATTACTTCTATATAAGTAGTTTATATGTACATAAAAACATGTCTACATTTTTATTATATGTAAGTTTTATTATTTCAGCTGATACATAACAATAAATAATTAATTGTTATACCGTGACAACTCCAAATTATTTATGACTACAACATTTTATTATGTTCAAGGTAGGCGTGGTTTATTCAAATAAATTACGTCTTTTGAAATACCATATGAAAAGATCACGCATTTATAGGAAGTTTTTAAAAGGGGCTGCCCTTAATGATATTTGGTCAAGTTTAAAATTACCCTGTTCTCTATCAAGAACCAAGTGTTTTTTTTATACAAAATGGCTTAATATTTTTATCTAATTAAATTGTAACATGTAATAAAACGGTACCCACTAAGCTACTTTCTAAGAAATAATAAGACACCCAACGAAAGTATAATACATTAGATCTTAATTTTATTAGATGACTTTAACAACATACATATATAGTTAATAAATAGATATATAATTAAAAATAATCAACAATATTAATTTCATATAAGGCCATTTAAATCCATTAATTTACAGAATTCTTACTTTAGTACCTGTCATCTATCTAATAACAAAAGATAAGGGCATTAATGTGATAAATTTACAAAAGTTTGTGCAGAACCATAAATTTTAGCGTCTTCCAACGGTGAGAGAGTAAGTTCATGTAGAAGTGCAAGCTATTTTCACAACTTGAACAGATTACTGACAAATTGCAACTTTATTATAGGTGATATATAAACCGCTTTTGTACACCTTCTGTATCGTACAAAGGGGCTCGGCTGACCCCACGACACAACCTCTAAACGGGCAACGTCATCAATAGCTACGTATACGATTACTCCCTAATTTGCTTATTAAAACTAACGACTTACCTGTCTGCTTCTGTTATGCTTCAAAGAAGGAAGTCACATAGTCAGTCTGTACTAGTAAAGGATTTGGGGTTCCCCAGAGAATATGATAAATTGTATAAAATTAATAAGGGAAATAATTATGGGACAAAGAATTTGATACTTAAGTGTTCCGTCGCGTGACCTTCGGTTCCACGCACACTTCGAGTGAGAAGGCAGCCACCAATTCGGCGCTGCAGCCAACAATTCAAACACTCGACACTAATGTAATTTACTCTTTTGGAAACTTCTAGAACCGATATGATTACTCCGCAAAATCGTTAAGCACCAAGGTTCACCGAGAACCGCTCACCGAGAACTATCTTCGAGAACTGTGTAGAGAACTGTCTCGACCGTTACGCGTGCGTTTGTCACACCACCAAAAACGTAACATCTACCCTCGATTTGTTAATAATTAAAATATATTTAGCGCCTGACGATTGCTATTAGCAACTGTACAATTTAATTAATAACTATTCCGAACAATCCCCCGCCCCAGCCAGGCGAAACCTGACTGAGTCTAAACGTAATACCAGGCACCTGAAAAGTGTCTAAGCTACTGGTAACCGAGAGAGAGTAGCTACTGCCCGCTTTAACACAGAATTGCCCACATGTACTTCTGCGACTCTTGGAATTCCATCTGCACCTGTTAATAACCTTAGAATACGACCCCGTCTCCAGGAGAGTGGAGGCATATTCATTTCTTTAACTAAGACAAGATCACCGACCTTAGGTGGCTCAGTTTTATCAGTCCATCGTACACGCTGTTGCAACAAATGTAAGTACTCTAAATTAAACCTACGCCAAAAACTTTGAGATAGCTGTTGTAACAGTTCAAAACGTGTGAGTCTATAAAGTGGGGTATTCTCTAAAGGATATTCTGGCAGAGCTGTGAGTGGACCACCGACCAAAAAGTGACCTGGAGTCAATACATCCAAATCATTTGGGTCCGAAGAGACTGAACAAAGAGGTCGCGAATTAAGGACCGCTTCAATTTTGCAAAACACCGTCTGCAATTCTTCAAAGGTGAGTACCGTATCTCCAATAACCCGGCGAAGATGTGTCTTCGCGACCTTTACAACCGCCTCAAATATGCCACCCCAAGAAGGATATGCTGGAGGATCAAATTTCCACCGGATACCCTGCTGAGACATTTTTTGACCTATACAATCCTGACTTTCATATAAGAATTTGTGTACCTCTGAGAGATACCTATCTCCTCCCTTAAAATTCGTACCACAGTCGGACCGAATCAAAGCAGGTAAACCGCGCCGACTGACGAATCGAGACAGACAAGCTATAAAAGCCTCAGTACTAAGACTTGAGACCACCTCCAAATGTACGGCCTTAGTAGATAGGCAAACAAACACGCACAAGTACGCCTTACAGATTCGAGCACTTCGACCAGTAAAAGTTTTGACCATAAACGGACCCGCAAAATCCGTACCAACTCGAGAGAAAGGTCTAGAAATCTTTACTCTATCTGGAGGCAAGTCTCCCATTTGAGGTTGAGTAAGGGTAGCCTTTAATCTATAACACGGCATACATCGGTAAATAACTTTTCGAATTGCCCGTCTAGCTGACAAAATCCAAAATTCCCGCTGTAGGATAGCTAGCAGCGTATTTAGCCCCGCGTGTGCATTTCTTACGTGTCGGTCTACAATTAAAAGGTTCACAAGTGAACCACCCTTTGGCAGTAGGAGAGGATGCCGCGCCTCATAAGGTAAATCTGCGTTACGCAATCTACCTCCTACTCGAACTAAACCCTTGTCATCGAGGAACGGACCAGCACCTTTGAACTTGACGCACCCGTTTTGCAAACTGGAAATAACTGATTTAAAAATTTCACGTTGCACTACGCGAACCCAGAAAACCAAGGCTTCGTGACGCTCCTCGGGATCGAGCACCGGAGATGATAGCCTATTAGACTTTTGCCATAAATTTCGAATAAATCTCTTAATCCATCCCGTAACTCCCAATAACTTATTAAGAGAACTAAACCGATCTAGTAAAGGTTGCAAATCACCAGTAAGTTCCTTCTGAACCGTACAAATACGTAAACCTGGTAAAGGCTCCACAATATCCAGAACCGTATGAGGCCAAGAACTTTCAAGTTCACAAAGCCAAGCTGGCCCCCACCAGAGATGATGGTCAACCAAACCCGGAGATTCACAGCCTCGTGACGCACAATCTGCAGGGTTCAAATCACCGGGAACATGTCTCCAATTAATAACCGCATTTGAATTTTGAATTTGTGATACCCGGTTAGCCACAAAAACCTCCAAAGCATGGACAGATGCTTTTAACCAACCAAGAACAATCTGACTGTCAGTCCAAGCAAATACCTTTTCAATTTCCACCACTTGCCCCAAAGTAGAATTCAAATGATTTAGAAGTCTTGTTAAAAGGGCTGCCCCGGATAATTCTAACTTCGGAATCGTGAGCCTTGATCTCACAGGAGCGACCTTACTCTTAGCCATAACCAACTTAATAGTCACATTATCCTTCGGGTCCATAACACGAAGATAGACGGCAGCCGCATAACCTCGTTCGGAAGCATCACAAAATCCATGCAGGCTGACACGACATTTAGACGTCGGAAAGAAGGCTCGGTCTATTTTAATAAATTCAAGATCTGGTAGAGATGTTACAAACCGAGACCAAGCCTGGAGCAACTCACCAATGAGAGGGGCATCCCACGTCAATTCCTGCAACCAAAGTTTCTGAAGGAAACACTTGGCCCAAAACACAACCGGCGCCAACCAACCATTGGGATCAAAAATCCGAGCTACGGTTGACAGTACCATACGCTTAGTCCAAACCTTGCAGATAGTTATATCCTGTACACGAAATGTGAAAACATCTGGGACCGGTTGGTACTGTACTCCGAGAAGAGTGACTGCGTTAGGATTTTCTATATTTTGAAAGAGATGTGGGGCTTGCTGGTATTCCTCCGGTAAATCTTCAAGAAGAACCTGCGAGTTGGATATCCACTTTCTTAATTCATACCCACCAGACCTCAAGATACCGATCAGCTCATCTCTTAAAACCTTCGCCTCTTCTTCACTTGCAGCACCTGTACATATGTCATCGACATAGACATCGCTTGATAAAATAGCGGCTGCCCTGGGAAAGTAAATACGCTCGCGATCCGCAAGTTCCAGTAAAGACCTTATAGCAATGAACGGACTAGACTTGAGTCCATAAGTGTTCGTATTTAGCTCATATACAGTCATTGGATGAGATGGATCCTCTCGCCACAGTATGAGCTGATAACGCCGATCATCTGGATGAATAAGAGTCTGACGAAACATCATCCTTATATCCGCAACAAAAACGACTTGATGTCGGCGGAAGCTGGTTAAGAGGTCTGAAATATCACGATGCAGTTTTGGACCGGCATGCAAACATTGGTTTAAGGTAATACCGTTAGAGGTGGGTGCTGAACCATCAAAAACTACTCTAATCTTTCCTGCCTTAAACACAGCATGATGAGGGATAAAATAATGCTCTTTAGAACGCCAATCATATTTGGAAACCGACATGTGGCCCAACTCCAGGTATTCCCTCATGAAATTTAAATAGTCTTGTTTGAAAGCCACATCACGTTTCATACGACGTTCCATGGAGATTAGTCTTTTCTCTGCCAGCATCCTGGACTGACCAAGGGGAGAACGAGAGGGCAAGAAGGGCAACCGTGTCACAAACCGACCTGAATGGAGCCGACCGGTATTATTCTGATAGAATAATTCGCATTCCTGGTGCTGCGGGTTGACACGAGGCGCTGTAGGAGGTTCCTCTATTTCCCAAAATCGCTGAACTGCGTCAGCGAGGGATAGACCTACTTGAAAGCTGGCGTTATCCGGAGAGGAGAGTACTGGAAATGCTGGACCCATAATGACTTCACCAAGATCAGTATTTATTGCAGAAAGACCACCTGCTTGAAGAAGCTTACTGCTTTCCAACCGTAACAATCCAAGAACATCTGCTCCGAGTAGAACATCAACTGGTCCCGGAATGTGGAAACCTGGGTCAGCAAGAGAGAGTTTAGACGTTAAACCTACGACGCCTGGAGGTAATGAAACTACTGGATGCTGTCCCAAAATATTATCCAAGACGATCGCTGTCGTCGTGATCCGAGGAGAAGGGGAATGAAGTGGAGAAAAGGATAGTGAGACTTTCCCCACCAACCCAGACACCTTGACTCCACCAACCCCATGAATAAAGTTCGCGCCAGGAGCAACATGTAAAGATAATTTCTTCATCAACCGTGTTGACACAAGACACCCCTGAGAGCCTGAATCCAAAATCGCGCGCGCGGTAACCTGTTCGCTCCGAAGAGAACCAACACGAACATACGCAGTGGGTAGCAAAACGGTTATAGGAGAAGATGGAGACACGCATGGAGAACGAGGAAGGAGTCAACAATCCTGATCACGATTACAGCTGTCCGGTGAGAGAACGTTACCAGACCCTTCCTTCAAACGTCGATGAGAATGTTGATTGCGTTGCCCCAAGCGAGGATGATCTATATGAGGAAGCTGCGCTTGTGGCTCAATCCAGCAGCTCCGATCCGTATCTGCACCAGCCTTGTTCCGAGAACCGTGAGGACCCCCGCCCGTACGAGGTGGTGAACGACGACCACCATTGTCATCTCGATTAGAAAACGAATTACTATTTCGTGGTGAAACATACTTGACGCCTCCGGTCCAAGGCTGAGGCGAGTTCCTTATATCACACCCTGGAGAATTTGATGGTGATACTCGACCCGTAGCAACTGGTTGAGGAGATCCATTGCGATTGCCACAAAGTAGGAGATGATGATTACCTCTACACTGCGCACAGGGACGGGCCGACTGACATTGAAACGCGAGATGGCTGCCTAAACAATTGTAACACCAGTTACGCTGACGAGTAATACTGCGCCGCGCCTGCCAACGAAGATTTTTAAATTTATGGCAGCTCGTAACACCATGTCCAGAATCTCGGCAATATGAACACCTACGATGATCCTTCTGTGCTGCTGCCGCAGTGTACATACGAGGTATCTCACGCGGCCGAACCATCTGACGATTTTCAGCTGCGGGCCGTATACGAGAATAAGTAACTGAGGGTCCGGGTAGAGGAACGTTCTCCATACGACGACACTCCTCCTCCAGGAAAACAATTAATTCATCAAACTGGGGAAGATGAGTGGCGGAGTCCCCACCGTATTCCAATTCGAACCGATTACTTAAGTCATGTGATAATTTACTTAACACGATGTGTAATAACAAAAATGACCAACTCGTCACTGGCAATTCTAATCCCTTTAAACCGTTAAGTGCAATTAACAACGGGTTAAGAAGCTTCGTTCGTAAGACGTGAGCTCCAATGATCCTTGGTAAACCTAAAATGGCAGAAACATGATTATCTGCTAGCCGTCGAACATTCTGGTACCTACGCTTGAGTAAGTCCCGAGAAATGTCATAATTTGCATCGACGAGCTCCAAGTGTTGCACTAACCCTTTAGCCTCACCAGTCAATGAAGCCATCAAATAAGCTAACTTTTGAGCAGGGGTCAAATCCTTACGACAATGTACCAAGCTATCGTATAAGTTACTAAACGCAACCCACTGTCCTAAATCGCCGCTGAAGTGCGGTAAGTCGAGGACTGGCAACCTACTAATTAATGCCGGCGAACTATCCGCATCCGGAATTATGCGAGGATCATTTATCTTAGAAGCACTGATATTGCCTACTGCCTGACGTAATTGATCCGCCAGATCGTCCGCTTGATTAACGTCGCAATTGATTTTACTCAGAACGTCACCGTCCAAGTCCATTTCCAAAAGAGACCGGTACGCATCATACAAATCAGCCAACTGACTATCTAATAATTTATAACGCGATAATAAAGCCTGAGCACGATCCTTACGTTCAATATTTAGAACAGCGGAGCCGAGCCAACGCAATACGCCGGCAATTCGTGCGGTATGTTTAGCACTCATCGCGAAAATAAAAATAAAAATAAAAATCAAATAAAATAAAAAAAGTAAATTTAAATCCAAAATAAAGAATTCCCGAAAATAATAATATGTGAGCCAATAACCAACGATTATATTGAATAATATAATACTAACTAATTACTTACTGAAACAACTAAATTGAAAATAAATTAAGTTACACTAATTAACAAACCGGTTTAAAAATATGTTACGTAGCGAGTAAGCGTATAACGATTTTATAAACGTCACAAAGAAAGTAATCCTAGCTATTTATTTTTACGAAAATAATAGAAATTATACAACTAAATATTAATTAGCCGTTAATAAAAAATAACCCTTAATAATAAAATAACAAAATAATTAATTAGTAATAGCCGCGTATAACAAACGTATATCAATTGATTATGCAACCCGTAATACCGAATATTAACGTTTTAAACCTACTCGATTAACAACCACGCTCTGCTACCAGCAATTGTATCGTACAAAGGGGCTCGGCTGACCCCACGACACAACCTCTAAACGGGCAACGTCATCAATAGCTACGTATACGATTACTCCCTAATTTGCTTATTAAAACTAACGACTTACCTGTCTGCTTCTGTTATGCTTCAAAGAAGGAAGTCACATAGTCAGTCTGTACTAGTAAAGGATTTGGGGTTCCCCAGAGAATATGATAAATTGTATAAAATTAATAAGGGAAATAATTATGGGACAAAGAATTTGATACTTAAGTGTTCCGTCGCGTGACCTTCGGTTCCACGCACACTTCGAGTGAGAAGGCAGCCACCAATTCGGCGCTGCAGCCAACAATTCAAACACTCGACACTAATGTAATTTACTCTTTTGGAAACTTCTAGAACCGATATGATTACTCCGCAAAATCGTTAAGCACCAAGGTTCACCGAGAACCGCTCACCGAGAACTATCTTCGAGAACTGTGTAGAGAACTGTCTCGACCGTTACGCGTGCGTTTGTCACACCACCAAAAACGTAACATCTACCCTCGATTTGTTAATAATTAAAATATATTTAGCGCCTGACGATTGCTATTAGCAACTGTACAATTTAATTAATAACTATTCCGAACACCTTCAATACGCTTTTTATAAACGTCGTAGTACTTGTTCCACACAACATTACAATATTCCATACAGCGACGTTGTATTTTTGTGCTTGGATATTTTAATTCTCAACATTGCATACGACGAAACCTAAGATTTTAAAGGGTTTTCTAAATATGGTCTCAATATGCAAATGATACTTGGTCTTTAATGTAATCGACCTGATTCATTGCCACATTATCAAAGTAATAATAAGTTATTAGACTCTTTTTCAGGTAAATCGTACATTGAACTTATCAAGATTTAAGCTCATACCATTGGTTATGCACCACAAGACAAGATTATCCAGATCCGCCTGCAACAATGCTTCCTTATCAAGTGAGTCTAGTCCTAAAGAATTTTAAAGAACTTTAAGTCTTAGCGAACATATAAAACTTGGAGCTTTGGAAACACTTACAATATCATTTATAAAGATGATAAATAACAAGAGCCTCAAGATAGAACCTTGGAGAACTCCAATAAGGAGAGTGTAGGGTTTAGAGTTAAATCCTCCGGCTACCAACGCCTAAAAAGGCCAACGAGAATTTTGAAACAAAAAGATCGCAGTTTTTTGCACTCGTCAAGAGAAATATGAAAACATATGAAGACATTTGTGCTGGGTAGGTGCTACTTTTCTTCCTATTATGATTAATAAAACTCCAGACAAAATTAGGTTTTGATTTCTAAGATGATTTCAACCTCTATAAGTAAGACTTGTAATTCAAGCTGTCATTTTGCACATCATTTCTTAACAACTCGTAAGATAACAAATAACGGGCTTTTTATTATAGCACTATTTATTTACTTATTGTGAGCAGTATTTACTTATCTTAGTGAACGCATTCGAAAACCAGAAACTGTTTGTTAAAAATATAACATTAATTTACTGTGTATTACAGAACACTGGTTGTCAAACCTTTTTCGTCGGTTACCTTCGTCTATTGTACGTTTATTAAATTTGTTTAAATCTTATAACTTGTTGAATGTCTTTACGGAACCCACGCGCATTACTAGTGTTTCCACAACTTGTATTGATAATGTGTTCTGTCACTGTAACATATATGAAGAGATGACAATGACGACTGTAAGTTAAGATCACTGTGGTCAAAAATTTTCTCTATTAATTAATTAATCGTTATTTAAATTCTTTATCATCTAATGGAATCGTTGAACGGTATAATAATGTTAGAGTTATAATAAATGTTTTGTTTTTATACTTGTTTGATCAGGTGAAATTGTTAAAATATTTAAATCTGAAAAAAAACTGGTGATATTTTGGATGTCAGTTAAATTATTAAGATCTTTTATAAATGATTTTGCCCTACAATTACCCTTAATTTTAAAGAAATTTATTGAATCCGGTAAATTGCCAGATTTTATAAAAAAAAGTAAAAAAAAAAACATTATTTCAAAGTGACGAAAAACTAGAATCTGGGAATTATATATCCTCTGTTTTACCGATTAAATTTTCGAAAATAATATTCTAAACCAAATGACATAATTTGTTTATAGCAATAAAATCATTCATAGTGAACAATATGGTTTTGTAAAAATTAAATCAACAAGTGATGGGGGACAACAACAACAATTCTTAAGCACATTTACGATGTATGGGAGAAGATGCAGAATGCAATTGGTGTGTTTTGCGATTAATCCAAAGCCTTTGATTGCGTAGACCATCAAACATTATTATGCAAACTTAACCACTATGATGTTTGAAGTGTTTGTTACGCTTGATCTTATTACCTCTTATCTAAATCAAAGAGTCCAGACGGTTGATATTAATAATTCTACATCACCTAGTTCTCACCTAAAAATGGAAAGGTGTTCTACAAGTATCTATTCTAGGTCCCTTTTTATTTTTGCTTTACATTAGTGACTTGACCTTTTTCGTAAAACGTCTATGTGCCATTGTAGTTCTTGCTGATACATCGCTTACTTTTGAGGTTTAGCGTAATAGGACTAACTTTAAAGAAGTAAACAGTGCCCTGTCACGTGTTATTTATTGGTTTCTAAATTAATAACTTGGATTTAAATTCTAAGAAAACTAAACACTTAGAGTTTACACTTCGTAATGTAAAAAGTCAAAATTGTAGCTCACTCCTTAATAAAGAAATTTTCCACCTCTCTAAAAACTCATAGGCAAAACTCAGTTCGGCCGTCTTTGCAATTAAAAAAGTAAGACAATTAACCGATTGTTTTAGTTATTTTTATAGTTTTGATCTTATTGCATTTTATTATGGGGCCGAAATTAATATCGTTACTATACTAATGACTAGTATACCTATAGTCTATAGTTCTATTTTCTTTACTTAATATATTAATTCCTTTCAATGCTGGGTCACCTGGACAAATCGGACAATTGTCACCTGAAGAGCAGGGTCGAGTTGACCTGGTTGGCGAGTCAGTACTTAACGCCGGAGTAAAAGTTTCCATTTCTGGTCCGTCCCAATGTCAGCTTGTATCATTGGATCGCAAACAACGACGAGGAGGAGGATAGTTGACTGAAACTGTATATAGCAATCTTTTTTGGCTTACATTTTAACGTTATTTTGGACAATAAATTTATAAGTGTAAAATATAGTCAATATTTTGTTAACCTACATTCTAATATATTAAACTATAGGTTAGTGTTAAGTGGGTTCATAATAAAAGACAGACAAATAACTATATACATTTAATCATCTTTATACAAAGATTCGTTCAGATAATTTTGAAGTGACCTGTAACATCCAGCACTAAGACATTATTAATTTACATTAAAAATACAATATTAAAACATTATATTCATTGTTTCAACACCAAAATTCAGTGCCACTTAACTGTGTGTGAGTTGCATTTAACAATATTAAGACATTTTTTTCACATTTTCTGTATCATTTGCATTCTACCCTCTGTTTATATTTATATAGTACACAATTTTAAATCTCATTATAATAGTTATAGCTTGAAACAGACTAGGGAGATTAATTTAATTTTATAATTAATCAATATTCAATTTGCCCGTACAATATATTTATATTCTGTGCATGAGATAAAGTGATTCCAAGCAACGCCAACTGTAGTTTAATTAAAATAACCAAATAGCCAAAAACTATGTCTGAACGCCACACGTACATTCCGGTAGGATTTAACGTCCAACATATCATAGTAATTTCATTCAACACAAAGACACACTTCAGACCGTTCGGCACATATTAGTCAGTATGTAAAATAAACTAAGACTATATCTATAAATTAACAGACTACATTTTGTACAAAACTATATCGTATACTCGCTACAGAATTAGGCGTGATTCAATAATGTTACACGCGGCGACCTAACGATACACCCTCTATGCACGTGTGCATAGCTATTACAGATAAAGTATTAAAAGGAACAGTTTTCGCTACGAAATACTCACTCCCTAGCGCCTAAATCACCATCACAGTGCGACCCTCCCTACTAAGTTGCATAATTTAATTTGGTAACACAAATAATAATAATACAAAACATTTTAAGTACGCTCTAATCAGAAAAGCACAGAAAATACATCCTTCTCACTCGGACATCGTACCCTGTAATCAAGCCGAATACGTCTCACTCGAGCAAATAAGAGAATATTCGAGAGGGTCGCCTATTATATCAGTCGTACCGCGTCGTGTCGCCCGTAATTGACTACGTGGTCGGCTGCGGCGGGCGCGGCCGGGCGCAGCGCGTCTTTGGCAACTACCGTACAGCCTACAGCGGTATAGTAAAGAGAGGAACTACGAGCAGCGGCGGACTCACTCGAGCGCGTCCGTCGTCTCGAACGACTGCTCCGTCACCGACACCGCGTCCGACGACAGCGTCTCCTTCAGCGTCTCCACGCAGTTCTTCGGAATGAGCGTACCTGCAACGGTGACGCCTTCGTTACAGAAAGGTCAACAATTCTACTTGTATGGAAGATGGGAAGATACCGACCGACGATCTTAAGTCCGTCGCGAGTCTTGAGGCGCACCACCTGCATCTTGGCGGTGGAGGCGCGGGCGGCCAGCGCGGCCTCCACGCGCGCCCATACGGCCAGTAACGAGCCGGCCAGCACGTGGTGCGTGCGCACGCGCAGCCCCACCTCGCACGAGTCGCGCGCCCGGCACGCGCTGCGCCAGTACGCGTGAGCGCACACTCGCAGTGACGCGGTGTGCTGCGCGCGCCACGCCGCCTCCGCCTCCTCCGGGGTGGACTTGCGGTACTTCTTCTCGATCTCCACTAGGGACTCGAGCCGCAGCTGAAGGCCGGTGTTGGGCCTAGAAGTAGTTAACGATTCGTAGATTTATGAGGTATTGATGACTCATTCGGAAATACAATTTTTTTTAGCAACAGTAGCAATTTGGACTCATTATTAAATAATTAGTATTTTTAGGTATTAATAGAAAGAAAATACGTTATGTTTATGTTAACGAGCTCACCTGTACACATGGTACATGCGATCCCTCTTGGCGGCCCTGTCGGTGCGGTCTCGCCGCTCGCGGGGCGCGGGCGCCGCCACGCACAGCACGGCGGAAGCCTTGCCCCCGCGCGCCGCCGACACATAGAATCCCTCCTCGGCGTTCTCGGTCACGGCCTGCGACTGCGCCTGCGACCACTTTTCGAGGGCCTCCGACCACTCCATGCCTCGCTGTAAAACGTTTTGAAATTTAACCATTTGAACGCTGACAGCGTAACGTGGATACAATCTTGAGGAAAAACATTAATTTTAGGATTTCTTCTTAGGGACGGAGTGTTGTTCACACACACACATATATGTATAGGTGTGTCTATCCGTGTGTGTACCTCCGACTGCACGGTGTGCAGCTCGACGGGCGCCTGTCCCGTGGCGTGTCTCCGCAGGTACCGCACACAGCGCACGCGCCGCACGCATTCCCCCGCGCTACCGAGGTCCAGGATGCCGAGGTCGAAGCGCCCGTTGCGACGCGCTAGGGACATTGAGATTCATTATATATCTGGATACTTTACTAACACCTATAAATCCTCATTCATATATATATTTAATTCATATAATTATTTGTATATCTAGGTCTCACCCTGCTCCATGACGGCGGCGAGGGTGTCCGTGAAGTACTTGAACAGCCTGTTCTGCAGCTCCACCGGCATGCCCAGTATTCTGTTCAGAAACTTGGACATGTTGTTGTAATCCTGCAACAACGTAACACATTAAACCAAATATCCAATTTTTTATGCAAAATATATTATTGTTATTTTATATCATAAATTTCAATAAAATTCATGTCTCTTTGCAATTCCGTTACAAACAGACATTTAAATTTTTATTAAATGCATATAATATTAAAAAAATTGTTGTTCTGTGTCTTTCTGTTTAGTCCGGGTAATCTCTGAAAAGTTTGAACCGATTTTAACAGGATTTTCACTGGCGAATAACTGATGTTATAAGAAGTAACTCAGGCTACTTTTTTTACTACAAATTCCGCGCAAACGGAGTCGCGGGCACAGCTAGTACAGAGGTATCAATTGTTCGTTTTGTTAAGATTGGGAGAATCAAATGTAATAGCAGGAGTACCTTATCCAAGGACAGCACGCCAGGCGCTGCCTCGCTATTGACGATGAGCCCGACGCCCACGAGGGCGGAGGCCACGTCCTGGAAGAAGTCCCCGCCGTAGTCCCTAGGCGGAGGCACCAGCGGAGCCTCGTACTTCATTATCGCCTTCATCACCGCCTCCAGGGCTGTGCGACCTGGAGTAATGTATCATTAACATTATGCCATCTGTAGTATATTTGGTTACATTTATATACTTTTTGATAACGCTTTGATCTGGTGGTTAGTTCCCTGACTTCTAAGTCAAAATTCACGCCATTATTTATATTTGTGAAACCCTAGACAAAAAATTATTATTTTTAAAGCAAGTAGTCATAATGTTAATAATTAACAAGTGTAAACAGATTAGTCTCTGACCGTATTTGTTGTCAATGTTGAACTGGCTGAGGTCCCGGGTCTCGGTGGCGCGGCGGTCCCCGTGCGTCAGGGCTCCGAGGGACTCCAGGCGCTTCGCCACGGTGGAGGCGAAGCGCCTCTCGCCCGCCAGGTCTGAGATCAAGAATATGTATTCCGGAGCGTTCACCTGGTTAGATCTATGTGTCCGACCTAAAAGAAAAATGTATTAGATCAAAAAATATATATAAATTTTTACCCTTTCTTCAAGTCAATACATACCAAACTGCTGTATCGCTCTATCGGCCGACCAGGGCAGCTCTAACGTGATGTGAACCCTCCGCCTCTGGTTCCTCGCTCTACAACACATACAGAATTTTTTAATAATGTCTAAAACCCTCATTAAGTCTGATTATTTCTTATTCTTACCTCCGATCGCTCTGCAGCGATATCCCGCTGGAGGCGGCCTCCGAAATGATTGCGACGTCCTTCTCCCCGTCCATGAACCGCTGCTTCTCCGTGAGGTTGAGCGTCTCCAGCGGCACGTCGGCCTCCGACCGGCTCTCGTACAGGATCTGACCGTCCTCCGTCTGCACCACGCGACCCTTGCGACCTGTCATCTGAGGGAATTGGATCACTCGCCACTAAGTAACTGTGGGCTTTCATGAAACATTAGTTTAAATGATTGGTGTGTCTGTGTGTGTAGTGCGCTCACCTCCGCAACGTTGTCGGTGCCGCCCAGCTCGTCCACCAGCTGGTCCAGGGTGTTGGGGGGCAGGCGGCGCCCGAGACGCTCCACGGCGGCCAGCAGCTGTTCCTTCATGCTGCAGGCTCGCTCGATGGCCGAGCGCGCGGGAGGCGCAGCCCGCGACGGACCTGTCGACAGATACTTATTAAATACATGGTTATGTTTGTTGGTGGTAAGAAAAAAAATATTTTTTTCTCGTCTTTTCGTTTCAATAGTCTAGCGCAGTTCACGAGTTCGATTTCCAGTCCTAAAATGATCCCTCACCAAGATACAGCCCGTTAGTGCCGACGGGCGTGCCGGTGAGCGTCTTGCCGCCCGAGTTCACGGTAACCGGCTGCGTCTTGCGCTCGAACATCGTCTCTATCTTGTCCTGAGTGCTCGCAGCTTTCTTCTTCACCGTCTTCTTCTTCTTTGGTATCTTTTTCTTTCTACCGACCCACGGATCTGATAAATATATTACAATTTTAAATATATCTTTACAAAACATTACAGACTTAGTCTCTAATACTGACCGTCATCACTGTCGCTGCCCGCCTTGAAGGGGTTGAAGTCGCTGAGGTCCGAGTCGGAGCGTCGCTCGTCGTCCGAGTTGTCGTCCCCGTCCGCCTCGTCCTCGCCGTCCGAGCGGACGAACTCGTCCGAGGACGAGCCCCCGCGCACGCGCTTGGCGTCCGCGTTCACTTGCTGACGGGCTGACACTGCACGGTATGGACGTAAATCATATAAATATCACATTTATACGGTTGTGTTATATGTACAAATATATAATACTACACCTTGCCCACGACTTCGTTCGTGGGGAATACATTTTTAAAAATAAAAGTACCCTAAGTTACTCCTTATAACATCAGCTATCCACCATTGAAAGTTCAATTAAAATCGGTCCAGCCGTTTCAGACATTAGGCGGATCAAACAGACTGTCAGACAAAAAATGTTTTTTTTAATTTCCGTAGGCGTATATACTTTAATTTATTTAGTGTTAATTTAAAATTTCAAATAGATACTTCAATTTAATTTATATATATAGATTCAAGGAGTCGACACTACTTCAAGAGGAATATATTAAAAATATTGAATTACATTTTCGTTTAGATGAATTGGCGTCCCCATTCTTCCCGTTGACGGAGGGCGGGGCCGCGACCGCCTTGCCCTTCTCCAGCCCCAGCAGCCGGTTGATGCGCTCGCGGTCCGGGGCCGGGAAGTGCTTCTCTACCAGCGTTTGGAATACACCCCTGAGTTATGGACAACAATATATTATTTGTTAACGGTTTTTGTTTTGTTTGCTTCAGTTTCTGCTCGTATCGGTTAAATTTTCTGTAAGTCATTGATCGTGATTTATTCATCATTCATTACGCGCAATGAATAATATCAATGTGATAAAATTTATTCATCACTCATTGCTTAGTATCATGATTTATTCATCACTCATTACATGTAATGGATAATAGCAATTTGATAAAACTTTTATACATCATTTATTCATCACTCATTGCTTATTATCATTATTTATTCATCACACATTACATGAAATGGATAACAGCAATTTGATAAAACTTTTATTCATAATTTATTCATCACTTATTATCATCATTTATTCATCACTCATTACATGTAATGGATAATAGCAATTTGATAAAACTTTTATACATCATTTATTCATCACTCATTGCTTATTATCATTATTTATTCATCACACATTACATAAAATGGATAACAGCAATTTGATAAAACTTTTATTCATCATTTATTCATCACTTATTATCATCATTTATTCAACATTCATTATTTTCATTTATTCATTAGTCATTATTTATTATCTTCATTTATTTCATCACTCAGTACATGTAATTGATAATAGCAATTTGATATAATTTTGACTACACAGGAAACTAACTTGGCGGTGGAAACGAAGTCGGAGAGCTCTCCGTCGTCCCTTTCGAGCTGATCGAGGGTGCGCGCCTCGCCGGTGCTTTGCAGCCCGATGACCACGCACTTGCCGCACTTGACCGCCTCGCGCGCCGTCACTACCGCCTGGTTGACCTTGGCCGCTATGCACAGGTACTTGAAGAACCGCTGGTGCGCGGACCAGAACTGGCCCCACATCGTCTTGCGCATGCGAGGCTCCGCGTCTATCAGCTCCGCCGCCTCCGTGAAGCGCTGCATCGCCTCCACCCACTGCAACGATCGCGCGAGGCGTCAGTCTGCGGCTGCGCGTCGCCGCGACAGGACGCGTCGGTCCCAACTCACCAGTGCCACGGCCTTGTCGTACGTCTCCCTGAATGACTCCGACAGCGGCACCTCCTCGATCTTGAACGACACCCCGTGGAAGGACAGCTGCCGCGCTATGTACATGCCCCGGAGTTTCATGTCCATGGCCACTATCTCCATGGCACCAACGCCCCTGAAATAGTTAAAATTTATATTAATAACAAAAGCTTAAAGTTGTCGATATTTCATATTGAATATAGGTTTTGTCATCAATTTAGAAAGTTACCTCTTTTCAACAGCATTGATGAAATCCATGAACGTAGGAAACGGCGTGCCCTCTCCCCATATTCCCAACCTGACCATGTAGGCCATGTTCCGTGGCTCCGAGGCCCCCGTGGCGGAGGCGTACACAACCCTGGCCTTGGGCAGCTTGTTCTGCAGCTCGAGTGCGGTGAGACCTGTCTTGGTGGCCTTCCCCGAGCCCACTGGACACAGATTCTTTACTTTGTGACACTCGTCAAATACAATCTGATTAATGGTCAGGATTTTACTACATTTATAAGACTATTATATTAACAATTCAACTTCAATTTTTTAATTAAATCAGCTACCATTTGATCAAAAAGGATACCACTCCATCAAAGTCCTCCCCGCACCACTGCAGCAATTGTTTAAGCCGTGTTCTGTACTTGGTGTTGGCTTGGGTCTCTCCAATCAGAGCAGAGTATGTGCTAAAAACTACTCCCTTCTTCACGTTACCATTTATAGCTGACGATATCTTCGCATACTTGAACTGTAATAATGATATTATTTTATTAATTTTCATTAAGATGAAGCATGGAGTTTTGAAAAAAAATCATTAAAAAAAACATGGATAGGGCACCTTGTTCAGAGGGTGCACTTCAATCTTGGAGGCACCAATATCTCTGAGATCCCGCTCGGCGTCATATTTGAGATCATTGGATACTGACACCCACACGGCTCGCTTCCGTCCCTTCAAATAGTTCTCGAAGATTATACCGGCGATGGTACGACCTTTGCCCACTCCGGCGCCGTCACCTGCAGAAATAGTAATAATTAATATTAAATACACCAAGGGTTTTCGAACACAAAATTTATTACGATTTCGTTACACATATTCTTATCGACCTAAGGGGCTCCAAAAATATTAATAATACCAAAGATTGTGATTCCGATAATATACAAACCAATAAAGTATAACCAAACTAGTCCACCTTACTAGTACTATCGTCCAATTAAATATTCCGGTGCATTGTTGATGGTGGTGGTGAACAAGTACTGCACTGGTTGCTGGTGGTAGTGAATATGTACTGCACTGATTGATGGTAGTAGTGAATAATTACTGCACTGATTGATGGGGGTAGTGAATAAGTACTCCACTGATTGATGGTGGTAGTGAATAAATACTCCACTGATTGATGGTGGTAGTGAATAAGTAGACCACTGATCAATGGCGGTAGTGAATAAATACAGCACTGATCGATGGTTGCAGTGAATAAAAACTCCACTGATTGATGGTGGTAGTGAATAAGTACTCCACTGATTGATGGTGATAGTGAATAAATACTGCACTGATTGATGGTGGTAGTGAATAAACACTGCACTGATTGATGGTGGTAGTGAATAAACACTGCACTGATTGATGGTGGTAGTGAATAAGTACTCCACTGATTGATGGTGGTAGTGAATAAGTACTGCACTGATTGATGGTGGTAGTGAATAAATAATGCACTGATTGATGGTGGTACTAAATAAGTACTGCACTAATTGATGGTGGTAGTGAATAAGTACTGCACTGATCAATCAGGTACAGGTGGTAATAAATAAGTTAAGAGTAATAAAATAAGCATTACCGATAAGGAATCCGGCCCGTGTGTTGTCTGGCAGCGTGTGCTCGTGAGCCTGTGAGGCGTACACCACGGCCTCCAGCTGCAGCGCGGACAGTAGACCCGCGCGCAGCGTCTCCTCGGGAAGAGACACGCGGTACGTCACGTCCACCGGCTCCACTGAGGACAGCGACGCCGTCTCCACCACCGGATCCGGATGCTTCCGACCGAGCTTCACTGATGGGGTTCGGACATTGGTTAATTCGTCGGATTACTCTTTGATTTTGACTTCTTGTTTTTGATAATGTCTCTTTTACTTTTATTTAATATTAATATTAGGCATATTATTTTAATAAGATGAATAAAATATAAAAAATCTTTTTTTATTAAATTATAATTAAAACCTAATTAAAACCCACATTTGGTCGGCATGTAATCCGCGTATGTTTCAGCGACGCCCATCTCTTCGTCGTCCACCTCCTCCTCCTCTCCGGGCATCTATTGAAACCATCAATACCTAGTTTTAGTAGCATCAGCATGGTATGTATACATTAATAACTTTCAAGGATACAGCTATTATTTGGTACCTTCATCTGATTCCAGCCGCCCTTGTCTCCGCTCTGCATCTGCGCCACTTGCACCAGCATGCCGGCCAGCGCAGAGGGCACTCCGCCCAAGGAACCGCCCAACATGCCTCCCAGATTGCCACCCAGAACACCACCGAGCGAGCCGCCCATGCCGGACGCCAACAATTCATTCAAGTTTTGCAACAGAAACGAGTTCATGCCGCCCATACCAGCCTCCACTGGAATTACAGATGTCCATTTTAATTCAGTTAGTTTCACAATTACAAATATGCTAATGATATAATATAATCAATACAATTTTGGTATATGAAAATTCATACAATTTCACTGTGTATGATGTGTACGAATGTGTCTGCATTTGTGTGTGCGTTCGTGTGCATCAGTGTGCGTGTGCGTGTGTGCATGCGTGTGCGTGCTTGTGTGTACTGACCGTGTCTGGGCTGAGCATGCGCCGCCAGCGCACTCAACGCAGAGGAGCCGGGACCTGCACCAGCTGGAAGCATAAGTAACATTTTATTATATACTATATCCCAGTCTTCTATTTTAATATTTGTTATAAGAGATACATAACAGTTTGAATACTAATTCCTACATACATTAGTTTATCCATTTATAAGTATGTATGTATTTTATAGTAATTACCTCCCAATCCCAGCAAGTTGATGGGTTTTTTTATTGAATTAGCGGATATCTTGATGGGTTTCATGTTTGTTGCTTGACCGAAAGCAACTCCAGAGGCAGCTGCAATAAAATATTTAAAAATACTCTATAGTATAAGCAATATTGATTTATATTAAAATAATTATTTTTCAAATATAATATATTTTCTGTGTATCATTGGATTTAATTTGATTCAATAAAAACTATCAATAAAAAATATCTATTTCTTGGAGATGATATTTGTAATATGATAATACAAGTGTCACAGAGTGATTGATTACATGATGACCGAACCGAATCAAATATCACTTCTTGATTAGGGTTAGAGACAACTTGACTACAAAAAAAAATCTTATATTTGAAACTATTGTAGATAAAAAAAAGGAAATCAGAACAGTTCGGAATTAGCTGTTCAGAAAAAAATATCAAATCATATAAAAAATAGACAAAATCGTTTATTAATCAAAAAAAATTACTGGATTTGAATTTTTTTTTTAATTTAACTATATGTATATTTGGTGTTGTGTATAAATAAATTTAATTAAAAAAATTGTATATAATTTTTCCTTATATACAAAAAATTCATCATACAAACTCAGCCAGTCATATACTTGAATGTCTAACAATCAACCTATAACCAAGACCTACATGGATATAAGTTAGGTTTAATTAGGTCATATCGAGTCTGTGTGTGCTTTAAATACATATATTGATTGTTTTCACAACTGTCGTTGCATCTAACATGCAGGCGGCATCAATCCTACCTACTTACCTACCTCCAATAAATAATAAATAAGCTCAAAATGTTACATTAGTAGAATATACTAAAATAAAAATTACAACAATTTGTAAGTATAATTAGTTATCCTCCTATGGAATGGTATCAAAAATAATAAATTTGTAGAATGCCGGATACAAGATAAAAATAATTAAATCATGAGTCACAATTACAATACAAAAAGTAAAAATTATGTATTATCCCAATGTGTTCAATCACAAAATATATAGGAAACAAGTTTAAAAAACGCAATTCTGTGATAAGAACAATCCTACAGTGTTCGCAAAATTGACCTTCGGTAAACCATTAATAAATAATGATACAGCATACACCAACTACGATAACATCAACCTTGACAGCTGTATTTGGTTTAATAACAACTTTTTAAGCAAATAGTTCTAAAATAACAGCACATAATTTAATTAAGAACTTTTAAGAACTATGTTATATGATATCAAACACTCCACTCACCAGCGAGAGGGTTGGTTGTCGCTTTAACTGTGACGGGCTGCAGAACCTTTGGTTTGGTGCCCATCCGCGCCGCTGCCGCCAAAGTCTTGCCCCCACCTATACACATTTATATAGAGTAAAAAATAGATCAAGTAAATAATATCAATATTATATAAATTTTATCAAAGATATAAGATTACAGTTAGGACAGTAAAAAACATCTAATGCAAGTAATCTTGACTATGAATCTAAACTGTTATAAAAGAAGAGAGAAACTGAAGAAGTCATGGATATGGTGAATTAATGCTAATATGCCAAAGAAGCAATAATTGACATATAACACCAACCCAAAATATTTAAGATAAGAAAAGGTGGATTTTACTATTAACAAATACCAACCTGGTACTTCCAAGTTGTCTGGATCCTCATCATCATCAAAGTCAGAGTCATCGTCTGAAAGTGCAGGCAATGCACTTCGTTTTGACTGGAAAAAACTATTTATAAATAATCTACTTCAAAAGTATTTTTTAATCTAACATAAACAATAAAAGAAATTTGTAGGCTTGCATATTTGCTTCATGAATGTTAAAAATATATGAAATATGCTGATTTAAATAAATACAATATATATATATACTTAGATAGCAATGGTCCTAGATGCCTTATTTTATTTACAAAAGCTAATTAAGAAAATATTTATTAATTGCTTGTCAAACAATCTTTTAAATTGATAGAGGTAATAAACAGGGAATGACTGGTATTTTTTACTTAAATTGTCAAAATCGAAACTGGTAAATATAGTAAGATCTAACATACTTTGACAATCAAAACATATTATATACATCTTATTATATTATGATAAATCACTATTGTTAGTATGAAAATAATCAATAATAAAGATAATCATGTTTTCCGTTAAAGATATAACATTTTGAAACTAAATAAACAGAAAAGAGAATTAAACATAAAGAAATAATAAATAAAAAATAAATATTTAAAATAGATTTTTATGTTCAAACCCCACGCAAAATATATTTTAAGAAAATCACACAAGTCTTAAAAGTTTCTATTATAAACAAGTATTCTTCAATAAACAAGTCATATCTTACTTTAATTACAAATGTAAATTAAAAAAACTAATTTTCTGAATGATTAACATACTTAACTGAAAAATGAAATAAAAAATCAATAAAAACAGTAAAATTCATTATTTACATGGAGCATGGCAGAAATCTGTTTGGCACAAATATTTCACTTTCAATGTTTCTTCTGGCAACTGTACAAGTTTACACTTTACATTGTACTTATATAACTGATAACACAGTTTTATAACACTTTTTATTGTTATACAATTTTTAACTACACATAAATAACGTAGGCCTTAAAGTGAACTCATGTTAGAACACCTCCATTTTTGTTTCAAATGCACTATAAATTATCATGTACGGTATATTTTAGTATATTAAATAGTTGAATGTAAGCAATTAAGCCTAAAACATTCAAAAATACGAAAGCTACGAGAAAAATATCCGATAAACGCGTTCGCACAACCCTGAGCAAGTGAGCTATGCATAGGTAAAGTGCAGTTACTAGGACGTATTCTAACACTAGACCTAGAACCTTCCAAGAAAATCAATACAGCCACACCCAAATTGCATAATTAAATGCCTACACCATCTTAGATATACCATCTTACGGATTAAAACACAAAAGTAACATCACATGTGAATCTACCATCACCTCATGACAGTTTTTTTTTGGTTAGAAAACTTAAAAACAAAGAAAAATAAATACCACAAAGCCTTTTAAAAAAATAAAGCATATTTAATTAGTTTAAATGTATAATATTGATACAAATGTCGACATCAAAATTGAGAAAACAACAAAAATATAAAATCGAACAATGTAAAGTTTGTAAAAAGTATCAAAACAAAAAACTATCATTACCATTTTTATGCTATAACTGATGAGTAGCAGTCCAAAATTTGATTGATATTGACCGTTTACGTCGACACTTAAACAAAACTTATCATTCGTATTACACGCGTCCTTAAAAATGAGAAAACTTCTTATTTTACACTTGATAAAAAACTGACGACCCAACGGCGGTCACTGTTTCCGCCATATTAAAAAAATGTAGAAGAGAGAAAGAAAAATGAACAGAACACGATCGGATACTAGTACCGATTAATTTAATAGTTGACTTGTTTGATTTAAAAATTGGTACACTGCTTAATATATATATCATATAAAAGAACTAGAATATCGGGGCTTATCTAATTTGAACTAATTGAGTAAATTAATAAATAATATTAAAGATATTTATTTAAATAATTAGCAATACAAGTTCAATCAAAGTTACAGGAGGTGTATCCGGTTAATAAATCAATGAGCCTTGCGCATGCCCAAATGCCAGCTAGTGGCATTAGGAATGCAAGATAGTATTAAATTATAATTCACTACGTAGTTACATGTAACAAGTCAGTAAATTTTTTGGACAAAAAACATCTAGAGCGTGATAGATGCTTTTTATCTAAAAGTCTTTTAAAATTGTTATAATTGATTATCTATCCGGTGTCTAGTCGTGAACAGTAGGTTATTACTTCTTAATTTTTTTAATAAATATCAAATAAGCAAAAAGGACTATTTATAAGAATTCTATACTAATACATATTTTTGAATAATATCCATGTGTAACAATAATATAAGGATCCTATGACTCTAATATCCGTCGGTTCAATCTGTTAACCCATTAAAGGTCAAATGAAAACTACAAATATTATTTTCGATTTTTTGTTATTTTTATATTAAAGTATGTAAAAAAGAAAATATTAATTTTAAAAAATATGAAAAATTTTGTTTTTCACGAAAATATAGGGGTGTACTCAATTGAGTACACTGACCGCTTAAGTATGAAAATTATCAAACCACGCTTTTTTAACACAAAGTGTTTTCAGGCATTTCTTACATTGCCAAAGCACTCTAGAACTGCAAACTACACACCGCAGCTGTTTATTAATTTTGTTGGGATAATATCCAACTCCATCTTGACGTAGGCCTTCGACAATTTATGCAGCTTGCCTTTATTTTCTTTGTTCACCCTGTCGTCGTCGACCAATGCGACGTCGGAACATGAGCTGATCCATAGGATTATTATTACACATTACATGTAAATCAGCCATATCTATCATATATGTAAATATAACCCACCACCACCTTTTGTTCCGTGAACACCAATTCTATATAATGAGACAGACTGGTCAAGTTCATCAACATCTCCCATATTTTTATTATAAGTTTAGAACAAACGTGGTATGTCGTCATCTAACGAACAGTACATTGATTCTCGAGGTAGCTTATGGTAGCCAGAAATTATCAAAATCCCAAAAGAAAATTGTCATGTCAGTGGAATCTAGCTGAAACTCGTATCTATTGTTTTGGTTAGCATATAGTTTGCTATTAGATATTATCATATCCATTATGTTTTCATTTGTATTGTATTTGTATTTGTACAGGGTTGAGGCCCTTTAGTTGTTCATCAATAGCACTTTTCTTATCAGAGACTTCAGTTGAACTCTGATATGTCAAAGAATATTAAGGGGTACATTTGCACCACTTTGGATTCGGATTCAAAGAAGATTGGCGGGTAGCATAAGCATCAAGTTGTAAATTTTTTTGACGCAAGTGGTTCATCATCACTGACACTGTGCGTAGATTCATCGCTACCATTATCCTCTCGATGCCTAATTATCTCAATAGTACCAGGTACTTCTTGCGATATGGGACACGCCGCCATATCCTCGTCGGCACCCTCCTCTTCGTCAGTCAATCTACTTGAATCAGGTGGTATGATAGCCAGGTCAGGTTCATTATCTTCAATATCCTGTAACACACCTTCGATAGCTTCCTGAAGCCTATGGTAACTATTTTGAGCTGGAAATCGCTGTTTCTTTATTGCAAAGTATCTGAAAGAAAAAACTGTTATTTTAATTACGTATGTTGTCAGTGTACTCAACTGAGTACAGTTACATTTACAAGATTCTAGTTTTATTTCAGTAATATGTAATTAATTTAACAGTTCCTAATATATTTCCTTTACATCTAATCTAGCGAAATAAATCGAAATAAAACACTTAGAAGCACTAATTACTTTAAAAAATCTAAAATAATGTACTTACCTCGATGACGTTTCCGCAACACAACTTTAACCGACACTTTTAAAATAAAAATGTCGCACTATCCACTTATTATTTATGAATACACTTAAAGGACCTTATAATTAAGTAAAATAATGAAGTACCCCATGCACACTTAAGAGTTCTGGAAGATATGCCTAAAAATATAGCTGTACTCAAATGAGTACGGTGACTTCTAATGGGTTAAATCAGAAATAAAAACACTGTTTCCACTTTAGCATGGAGCTTCACTATTTTCACAGCATTTTCAATTGTAATAGTATCAAAGAAGAATCAATAAAAAAATTAAACATAATTAATAATACTTAAAAACTAACTTTAATATTTCAACATTTGCCGTTACATCGTTACGACCTACGCCAAGATTATTTAAAGTGTAAAATAGGCATAATAAACCCTACATTTACTTCTTAGTGTTGGCCGCCAAATGTAATTGGTAATTAATAACTAAGCCAATACTTTTTAAAGTTTATATTTTTTATATTAGAAAGACCCACATTTTTATTAAAATCGGGTATACCGTCTAGTTTTTTATACATTATCAGAGAAAACTTAATAATTTTGTATACTTATTGAGACGTAAATAAAATAAATCTTTATATGATCTTATATGATAGATATTCCAATTAATTATTTTTTAAAATAAGCTTGAGCGACTCCAAAACAATGCTATACGGTATATATTTGGTTTACGCAAATATGATAATATTTCCGAATTTCGACAAAAACTCAAGTGGCTCCCTATACGCTATCGCGGGGATTCACACGCTCTTTCTCTACTGTACTGTGTACTATTTCACCCAAAAACTCCTACATACTTGAAGGAAAACTTTAAGTTTTTAGGAGCGCCAGCTGAAGTACGATCATCACAGTCTTTATCAGAATGCCTGTACATCGCACCAAATTTTATAAACAATCTTTTACGGTTCATTCCATTAAATTGTGGAATGACCTTCCTCTCAATATTCGGAAATCAAAATCATTATTAGTTTCAAAAGATCTGTTAAGGACTACTTCTAGGACTATCCAAAAATATCTAGGACGACAATTATCGTGTATGTATATTATAGATATTGTTTAGTTTATACCTTAATATATATTGTTAATAATTTTATTTATGTAATACGTCTATGTATTCGTGTGTAGTTATTTTAAGTAGGTTTATTTATTTCTATATATTTACGCCACCTACTGCTTAATTAAATCATAAGGGTATTTCAACACTAATATCGGTTGTCTGGAAGAAATCTCCTATAGGCGATAAGACCGCCTTTTGTATCTCCATCGTTTACAATTATTATTTTTTTATTGTTATATATTTTTTTACTTGTTTTTATGATATGTATGGTGTGCAATAAAGAATATAAATAAAAAATAAATAAAAAAAATACATTACAAGTAATTTAGATTAAACATATTAGTTGTGTCACTCATTTGCTAAAGGAAATGTAACATATCTAATGTATCTTTAATTAATAAATATCAATTATATATAAACTTTTCTACAAAACGCTTTGCGTTTGAGGAGTTCCATAAAAGATAGTACTCCTTGACTCTACCCTTTATAACGAATACATAGAAAAGAACAATGGCAGCTTTCCATACATCATTTTACCTGACATTTTTTGGAAGCGTCTAAATATAAAAAAATATTTAAACGATAGGGGTAACATTGCATAAGCTTAATCAGAAACAAATATTTTTTTAGAAAGCCACAAAAAAAAGATATTTCAGTTTTTGTTTAACAATAATTTGAGGTTACCTGTCAATACTAGTTGTCACTGATTGCAGGTACAATCTATACAAACATTAAAAAATGCGTAAGAGATTTATCAAATGATGTTTTTAATATTAGTTATTAGTTTAGTAAGGGGTTAGAATGAGTCTTGAACGGATTTTTGTCGCGTTTATTAACGCGAATATATATTCGCAATGAATAATATTTGTCTAAATATAAGAAAACCGATCTTTCTTCTTTGCAAATGTGTCCGATAACTATCTCTATTTACTAAGCTTCAACCTCTAACATTCCAATACTTGGCATAGGCCTCTTTCACCAGATAGGTAAAGAATCGCAGCTTAATCAGCCGATGGTCCAATGCGTGCTAGCAAATTACCTACTATCGAACCCGCTAACACCATCGTTTAGGCAGCACCAATCGACAAGCGCACCGCTATTCTATAGCGATCATATAGTATACAGATGAAAAAAAAATATTTTGTTTAGAAAAATATAGTTGTACATTTTTTTAGATAAGGATAATATAGGACAGACATGTATAAGTCTATAAATAAAGAAAAATAAAAAATAAATATAGGTATTTATAGTAAAAATAAAACAAGATGGTATTTTAATTACATAATATTTTAAACACTGCGTATCAATATTATTGCAGCCAGGAAAGAGGCAATGGTTACAAGTATTGGCGGCTCCTATAAGCTCCTATAATGGTAATGCTATAGTTCCATTCTCTGTATTCTGAATGCCTGAGGGCCTGACAATATCTTGCTCATGCGGATCTTCATGAAATTGGTGGTCCTCCAAAGATATGCCAGCTTTTGGCATTGAGATATACTCCACAACAGTAGGCTCGTTAGGGGGCTCAGTATGTGAGACATCATCATCATCCCCATGTTGAATGGCTTCTTCAACTCTTAATTCATTAAGGCAATTCATATATAGGACCTCTCTTTTGGTTCGCAACCAACAGGCATAGCATACATTGTCTGAAGTGGTTACCTGGCAGAAATATAAGAAATCTTTCTGATTTTAGCATATAAAACACTTATATCTAGGATTAATGTTATTCAGGGTAAATTAAACTTATAATATAAATGTATTTATGTAAGTCTCACTATCTAAATAATTGTAAAAAGATTAGATATTAAAATAAATAAAATCAAACAAACATTTTAAAAGAATAAAACCTATAAGTTCAATGTGTATAGAATACATAAAAATAATAGTATAAAACAGAACTTAAACTAAGATGTACACTCCTGTTGTGGTTCCTTACGGCATTTAATTATTTCTATCATCTGCCATTGTAGTTCAGAGAGATTATCTCTTAATATTTTCTCATTTTGCCTTTGTATGAGGGAACATCCGCATAAAATACAAACATTGGTATGACAACGCTGACTTTGTGTCGGTCCAGCTTGTAGTTCATTAGCAGTATTCTGTTGAAGATTCTGATTTACAGCATCTATTAAAAGTTTCCAACATGCTTCGCAAACATAATCCTCATCAGTTATCTGAAAGTAATTTGTAATAAGTATACATTAAACTATGTTTGAAAGTATAAATAACGAGTTAATTTAATATAATTTAGAGATAAACACGAGCAATAGTGTTTTTAAGAACTTACGATTTGTGGATAAACCCAGTTGCAGAGCATCGTACACACTTATATTTTGTTCTAAAATCCGATATCGGCGAAGAGTATTCACGCAAATATTACGCACAATATGTGCTTGCGCTTGCTATCCATGATAAAAGAACACTCAGAACAGAAAGACACAATCGAAATCCGTTAAGACATCCGAGAATGAATAGTTGCACAGAAGTCGCGATGACAGCGTAAAACTAAATAAATAGAATACGCAAAGCTAGTTAAAATGGCTTCCAATAGTGTTAAAGTCAGTCAAACTATTAGTCAGTTGTCAGTCATTTAAATGGCGCTGTAATAATATATTTGATTAATCTTATAGTTAAATACATACAACAAACGCAATTATATAGTTTCTTTATTATGTAGCAATAACAACAAAGAAAAATTAATATTGCTATTTATCATTTTAAATAGTTTTTTATTTTTTAATTGTATTACACCGGAAATACGCAAAAAAGAGAAATTAAAAGCTTATTAAATAAAAGTTTTTTCGTGGCTTTCCCAAGTAAATCTAACACCGTGTAAAAAACGACTAAATAATACAATTAAGTTTCGCTTTTGTCTTGTTTTTAGACGCTTCATAAAACGTTCAGGTAAAAAATTGCCATTGTTCTTTCTATCAACCTTATTTTATCTGTTACCAAGGTCAGACAGTCTTAAGTCGACGCCATATTGTAATTAGCAGTTTTTTTTACTGTGACTGTGTTGAGTGATTTTCTAGAAATTAATATTTACTTAATAATATAATCGAGTTATTGTGATTGTCTCAAATTGTGTAGAGAATCGCTATTATAATGGAATCTTTGGTTGGATACGGAAGCGACGACGACATCGAAACTGAGCGCAGCCAGCACGCATCGGTAAGTTTTATTTAAGTTTTCATAATATTTCAATACGTAATCTATATCTAAATTTATATAAATAATTCTTTATAACATGAGGTCAATTTACCAATTGAATATCTAGATTATTTCGTTTCCTTGAAACCGTAGATAATGTTTTAAGTCGTATGTATTGTAAACATTAACAATAACCACAATACTAATTATGTATAATTATATTTATTATCTTCATCCTTTCATCGCAAGAAATATTTATAATTATAAGATAAGACTTAATTTAATGGACTTATCATTGTCTCATGATCTTAGCATAAACTAGAAAGAACAATGTATTAATCTGTCTTCTCTGCTTGACAATAGATTGATATTTTAGGTGGGCCCATCCAGCCGGCGCCGGGAGGACGACACCAACTACGATGACGTGAATATGGATCTGAGTGAGGTGAGTCCCATAATATAATATTAATATACACGGTTTGAAGCACCTAGTACTAGATGTAAACGGTAGTTAATTTCATTGGTTGACTATGTATTAGCTCGGAGCATTAGTTTAAAGTATAAGTAAATTTCATTGTTGCAAATTATTTCGTTGGAATTAAGATAAAATTATTCTGTATTGATAAATATTACAAAAGATGACTTATTTTAAATATTCAAGTCCAAAAATTTCTTAATGCAAAGTTGTTCATTGGTAAATATAAAAAAGTTACTAAGTGTATTCTTTATATTAAATTAATTAATTAAATATTATATATACATATATATATATATATATATTATAATTTATTGTTAAAATTTGAGAATAAATGTGCATGAAAATAATACTATTTACATTATGATAATTAGCAATGAACAACTTTAAACACTGGTATTGCAGCTCACCTTAAACTTGGTTTTTTGCCTATTGTTACTTTGTTACTACTTAGAAATGAAGGCTACTAACAATTAATTTACATTTTCAACTAATAACTTGCAACATCTGTGTGTTAGTTTTATAATAATAAAATGGGGACTCGTCTTAAGTATAACGTATATTAGTGTGTTATATATCTTCATATGAATATTTATAATAGGATTTTGATTCGTTCAAAAAAAAAAAATAGAGAAAACATAGTTTAAAAAAAATAAAAATAAAAAAAGACTTCTTTCAACGATGATATTAACACTTTTATTATTTTATATGTTACCCATTTGTAAATTGACACAAAACAAAAGTCAAATACCGTCTCCGCGCTGCATCAAGATGAGCACCTGACGTGCGGCGTCCCCTCGCAACCATGTGAGTACATAGCTTTAAGACAGACCCATTATAAATATTGGACGAAAGAGGTCTAATATGTCTGTTTTCTTTTTTTTTTTATTAAACTGGTGGTAAAAGGTAACTAAACTTTTTTTTAAAGTAGGTTTTATATTAAATTATTTTTAATAAACATTTTTTTATATATGAATATCAATATGGTTAAATTATTTATTTTATTGATAATATCTGTGTAAATATCTATCTTTGAGAAGTATTGAACATTTTGATGATTGCGGTACAAAGAGTCACACCTCAATGTGGCTCGGCTAGAACCAATTATATATTATCTATTATATTATATGATTCTTTTAATATAAAGAAACAAAAATATGTAGGTATACATATATACCCATATTGTGTCCTATTTTAAAATTATATGAAATCTTATCTCACATGATAAATTGTTTGTCGCAGGAGTCCCAGAGCGTGGAGTCGGAGCCCGAGCTGCCGCCGGCGGAGTCGGCACCCCGGTCTTCGAGAGACGACAGGAGAGGCTCACGTTAGTGTATTATATTAATGATTAGAAGCAATTATCTGTATATATGCAAAAGAACCAGTGGTGGCGTCTGCTGATATCTGTTTTTAAAGAAAAAATATTTTTAAAAGAGCAATGGTGTTGAGTAATTTGTATTGTTTTTAAAGGTAACAGTCGTGACAGGGAACGAAACCGGGACGTCGGCCGCGACCGTCCCCGAGACGGTCCCCGGGACCGGGAGCGACACCGGGACGGAGCGAGGGACCGCCGTCGCGACTCGGACCGACACGATACAGACAGACGCTCCCCTAAACGAGAAGATAGACACAATAGGTAATTAGGAATTAATTTACTTATTTATATATATATATACTAATATATTATAATCAATACTGGTGATGACTTGTGTAACTCCAAAGAGAGTGTCAGGAGATAGGTCCTCCTGATACTCTCATTGGAGTTAATACACTTATCCAAGTAAGCCCATCTTTAAAGACACTCTCCAGCTTAAAATTAAGTCCAGGGGTTCCAAGCTATACAACAAACTCAGCCGGATACTTATTTGTGATGACTTTTTATCAAATATCAACAATTAATGAACAAGTAGAACCATCGCAATCAATTCGATAAACCGATCAAACGATTAGTTAATAATAAAAAGAGAAATCCGTGACCAGCTAAACAACCGTAATAACTTTACAGTATAAAATTATGATTTTAAAGTAGAATAATATATAATGTTCCTAATGGATGTTTTCAGAGGAGATAGATCTCGCGCTTCACAAGACTCGCGCCGCGGCCTGCTGGGTGACCGACCCGAAGACAAATCTGAGACTAAGGTACATTTTGTATTAGTCAATTTATATTTTAATGGTAACCTAAAAATTAACTCAAGTCCATAGAATAATTTTGATTCACATATTTTCTAGATGCCAGCACTAATGGATCTGAAACCGTACGACGGTGAGCCCCCGCCCAGTGCTCGCGGACACGACGCGAGAGACGCCGTGTCACCAAGGTATGTATGATTTTTACAATAATCATATAAATTTTTAAATACACAGATAAAAAAGAATAAAACTAATAAATACTGGGCTGAGTTTCTATTCTTCTCAGAGCAGGGCACGTTTGGAATTAACTAGCCTTTAATTTAAGTTGCAGTGTCTTTACAGAAGGGCTTATTTTGACAAGTATGGTAGGTATTAAAATAGTTACTGACACTCCCATTCGACATACAAGTGATCACTGATATCGATTCAAAATGGAAGTGATAAATAAATAAAATATAATTTTATAAGAACATCAATATACCATACAAAATATTTCAGATTCACAGAGCGCGGTCGTCGCGACAGAGACAGAGAGCGCGAGCGCGACAGAGACAGACATAGCCGACGCTCCGAGGAGAGGCGCGGTGGGCGGGGCTCGGAGCGTTCGGACCGCTCGCGCTCTCGGGGCGCCGCCTTCCCGCCGCCACAATCATTGAGGTTATTTTTTTTAATTAATAATTCTCTGATTTAGATAATTCTATGGCAGAGTTAAATTGGACGAGTTGATACAAATGTAATTAGAGCAAGGCCTCACCGGATATATCAAAATTTGAGGCTTATATCGTAAGTTTGATTTTCCTGTGGAACCTTTCGATATATCCGCAAGAAAAAAAAAATTGAATATAAAATCCAAGTAAATCCACATTTGAAACGAGATAAGAAGAGAGAGAAGAGATAAAATTCTTTTTCATAGTAGCAGCAGATACTTTATTTATGTTTGATATTATAATATTTATTTTCAAAATGTTATAATTTTTGTATGAAATGAAAAAGGTATATTCTTAATGAGTATACAACTTGTTGCAGTGGTAATGAGAGAGACAAACGCGGCTCACCTCCGTCCGGTGACTACAGACCATCCTCGTACAAAGTGAATAGGAAACTTGAAGTGATGGAGAAAATGGGTATGTAGGATTAATTTTTAATATATATTGTATTCAAAATGAACTCATAATGCTTAGGAGCATTATGAGTTCATATTCATATCTTATTCAAAAATGTTAACAAATACTTCATGGGCTTGAGTAATAAAGTTCCACAAGATATATTAGATCTTCTGTTTCTTACTTTTAAATCTTTAAATAAAAGTATATTAAAAAATAAATTTTGTTATAACATTAGAGTTTTAATTGGTCGAAATGTGTGGAACTTCGGATGTTGACTCATTTGCAATGTCAATATTATAATGTATATACATTACACATTTGTTATATATTATTTAAAAAGAGCAACCATTGAGATGTGGAACTTCGGATGTTGACTCATTTGCAATGTCAATATTATAATGTATATACATTACACATTTGTTATATATTATTTAAAAAGAGCAACCATTGAGATTCTGTCCATCTTTTTTCAGCAGAGCAGCATTCCTAACTGGTAGTAACTTACTCACGGACTGATTACACTGATCTTTTTAATATAATATTTGACAATTCAGAAGTTTATTCATTCACTTAATTATAATATACAGTACGGATATATTATAATAAAACGTAATATGTATATTGTATATTCAACAATACACTATCTATCCTAATTACGATAAAAAGTGAGTTCTAATACAACCTTGCCGCAGGTCTCCAGATCAAGACCCCGGACGGGTCCATGGCGACGGCTCAGCAGCTCCGTGCAGCCGCCAGCGAGGCCCCCAGCGGCCTACCGCCCTACTACAACCCCGCAGCCGTCACCAGCAACAGGGCGCTCGACCAGGTATATAGTTACACCATAATATTATGATCAACAAGAAACATACGCATTTTATCTATTTTGACTATATTAAATTTCACTTTATGCGTCAGAAAGGAATCGCATTAGGTTTAAATAATAATATTTTGTTGTTGTTTTGACAACCTTGTCTTTGTACTTATTATTTTTTATATAATAAATATTAAAAAAAAGATATAATACTGTATATTAATTAAGTTAATACTGTACATTATTTTCGTTAATCTATTTTCACGTTAACGGACGCGTTGCACGTTCAGGTTAGTCACAGACAAAAAATAACCAAATATTGATAAATAATATGGTTACAAATAGACCTAAGACCCTACATTTTTTATATGGCTTAAGATATTACTTATAAAGATGGTTTGACTACGACAGTGTTAGTGTAATATAATGTGTGTGTGCAGAAGCGCAAGTTGCTGTGGTCGCACAAGGAGAAGAGCGAGTCCGGTGCGGCGTGCTGGTCGGGGGCGCGCTTTTCGCAGGACGCGGACGGCCGGCAGGTCTCCAAGTTCATGAGACTCATGGGCATCAAGGACGGAGGTACTGGAACCTTATATACAATATATTTATTTACATTTTGTATATGTATATTTATTGATTATTAGATTTCAAAGGAAATATATTTTTATCTTTATCAATGAAATTAATAAAGTTCTTTCTATGTTTTTTATTATGTTATATGTAATAAATTGTAATATTCATGTGACTAAAAATATAATCAAATTTGACATCTTTAAAATTTCCGTGTTACGTAATATAAGTAAAAACTGATGGTAAGTTAATAAATATCAAGCAGCCGCGGCGGCAGCGAAGCCCGAGGCCCCAGAGGCGGACCCCAACAAGAAGCAGGAGGAGCTGTTCCAGGCCATGCAGGCGCAGTACGAGGTCGCCCGTGCCACCACTCACACTATGCGGGGCGTGGGCCTGGGCTTCCAACGGGGGAACTTCTAAAACAATAGTCACCCGCGCTATATGATATAATAATTTGATAAATTATTACATATTTTTGATAACAATGTAATAAATGAATCATTTATTTGAACGGCAAGATAACGATACGTTGTGGTTTTTCTAATGTATATATTATTAGGTATAAATATGATTTATTTTCTAAGTCTCATTCATATTTGTTTGTTAATTAGTTGAAATTCATGACAAAGCGTCCTTTATTGTTTGTAATATTTTTAATAAATTCTAAGCACGCCTTCATCCGGAAAACAAAGATAATTTTATATAATATCTTATCCAAAGAATCTATGTCTTTAATGATTTCTATTTTCAATATATATATATATATATATATACTATAATTCCGTTAATAGATTTTCATCCCTCAAATCCCATATGGGGATGGATTTTCTGAAAATCTCTCTTATTTAGGTATGGATGTTCTGAAAATGAAAATCTTTACATTACTAAACAATGGTTTTGAATATATCGTCACATTACTAAATTAAAAATTTAACGTAGCCCTGTCCTGTCAAAATACTAGTGTAATTAAATCTTATATATTTTTTAAACTGTAAATCCTAACTTGGATTTGTTATTTGTGGGATACTGTGAAAGTTAAAGCGTAAATATCCCAAAAATTACAAAATAATGTCTTAACTTTTAATATATTAAGCTCTAGCTTAATAAGATATGTATAAATAGATGAAGTAAGTTTTTTTGGGGCGTTTGTGTGATATGAGAGAGGTAAGAGTAGTAGACATTGTACTGAAATTGTATAAAATTATTAAATCTTTTAGTTTCTATTCTAGTATAGGTTTAGTGTTTCATTGGCAGTGTTCACTACTTTTACACTAATAAATATTATTATTACATATTTGTTTTATTATTAATAAAAGTTGCATGTGTTTATTTATTGTGTTGAATCGTTTGGCGTTTCGAATACATGAGCCGCATACGCGTTACGTCCACGTACTGCGTGTTGAGCCGCATAGGCGTTACATGAGTGCGGCTCGACTGGGAGTGAATGTAGAGCCGCACTGCCGTTATTTGAACGTTGTATGCGCCGCAGCCAATGTTGATCAGCATACCTACTTCTACTACTACTGTTCTAGGAAGTTAAGTAGTAAAACTAAACTACTTCAGCTTTTACTATCAAGTCATGACGAATTAATATTTCTTATTAAATTATTAATATATCTGAGATATATAGAACTAATTATTGTTTATCGTACCTCCCTCGAAAAAGACTATTATTAAACAACATTTATACAATTCTACTTTGATCTAAAATTATTTATTTACCGAAAATGTTTCTCGATTTTTTTTTTCCAAATTATTTTACACAAGTAATAAGTATATATTTTGACAAGCTATAGAATCACAATCAAGTAATATTTTTAGGCAGAGAAATTATATCTGTAAAAAATCAAATGCAGCAAAAACATACGCTTAAATTTAACCTTTTTTTAATTTACAGACATTTTTTTACATTTATACCACAATAATAAATGTAAACACTATATTTTAAAATAAAACACTACAACACTTTTTTTTTGTGTCTGCTGTTAGCCCTACTGGCCATGACAGCGTCACCGGTGGAATAGACGGGTGCAGAGACCCGCCTTTGAAAAAGGGGGGCCTGAAGGGCCCCAGGGGAACGCGCGTCTTGAGGGCGCCTCTTGTGAGGCTCGGATCACGGCTCAGGACGCCGTTAGGTGGGAAGCGAGGGTTGGATGTGGGTTAGGATTTGACACTAACGTCCTCCGACGGCAGAACGCCGGAGCAACGTGCTTGGATGGGGGCCTCGTCTTCGCCGGCGAAGACGCTGTGTGTGTGTGTGTATGTGTAGTATTTATGTTCGCTTTGACGCTTTTACGTAGCGTTCCCTAACTTAATCGCGTCGTCCGGATCGAAAAGTACCGACTTTGGGTCTTCTCTTTCTGACTTTAGGAGTCTTACGGGCCGTGTATCCTGTGGCCTTAACCACCAGCGGGTTTGGGTGTCCCACAGCATTGTCAAAGTAGCTTTTGGAGAGCCCCTTGAAATACTGTGCGATCGTCGGTAGGTACAACAGTAATATTTTTAAGCTACGAAACACCGTTTCAGGTTGTATATAGTATAAGCATTTTATATGAAAAATAAATACATAATAATTAGTAAAAGAGCGATGTATTAAGATTCATTTTTAACTACAAAATACCTGAAAAAAAATTGAGAATATTTTTATTTTGAGCATTGTATCATTACTGTGTCGTTTAAAGTCTGCTTATGAATTATTGGTATCATTGTTATAAATTACATTTTATAATCTCATCTAACTATAATGAGAAAAGCCTTCACGATGGTAGGTGTATCACAAAACACATTTTTGAAATATAATACATTATATCCCATTAGGCTATTTTCATTCCGTATTGAATCTACAGTCTATATAAGTAGGAATAATATAAAATATAAAGAAAATGTTTGTTATTCTGAACAACAAGACAATAATAAATATGTGTATTTTATTCTCTTATCACTATTTTATTACAGTTTAATAAAAAAACAAAGTACACATGTCAGAAGTGAAACTTCTTTGGCGAACTAATTTATAAATCTTGTTTATATTTATACAAATCTAAAACTTTAAATTTCCAACATTAAGAGGAAGGGAAAAAGGAAGATAGGTTAGGAATTTAATTGTCATTAAAATAAAATTAACTAGTAAACGAATACACAACCAATAGTAATACGACGTTCGCTCTGTCTCACTTTTTCGCTCAATCTTTCTCACTCGCTTGCTCCCTACTTTCACTCCACGGCTAGTTGCTCGTGCTACGTTCGCCCTGTCTTACTCTCTCTCAATCGGTCTCGATCACTCTCTCTCTCTTTTCCGACACTTCCGTTGCATACCGGCGTGACGTTTCATCTGTAAAAATTTTACCCTCATGCGCCTAAAGAAGTTTCACTTCAAAAGGTATATATAAAACGTACACTTCTGTTCAGAAACGCGTATTTGGTGCAAAATATGTTTATTACAAACAGGATCATATCAGAGTTTTCATCCTAGAATTACTTTGTAACTGTACACTTGACGTTTTGCAGTTTTGTTATTTCGGGAAGTCCTCGTGGAAATGTATTGCCAGTTGTAATTAATTTTAATTTAATGCAAATTCTTGATTAACGTTATAGATACATTTTACATAGAAAATATTAAAATATTCACCGATGTTACATTTTTATTATTTAAAATAAACCGGTATTAGATATTGTTTAAGGACATAGAGGAACTTCTAATAATAAACGAATGATTCACCTCGTAACCTGTAACTTTACTACAAAGACTTATCTTCACAGATGTTCAACTTCACAAGTGGTAGATTTTACATTTATTATTAACACATTATAGAAGTCAAAATACTATAGGTGCCTTATATTACTGAACTGGCAATTAAATTTATTTCTGCTAAATATGCTGCTAGATATATCCCACACTGGGAAAATTAATGTAAAATCATTTTATTATTTGCTATCCTACTTATTAGTTTACCAATTTATGTATAGAACAGAGCTATCACAGCTAAAATTTGGGTCTTAGAGATGCGTTACAAAATAAATTGATTTAGATTAATTCCTCAGTAAGTATATTAAATCTAAAATATATGCAATAATTAAATCATATAAAATAATTATTATGTTGTTACACATTGTGACAAATACGGTATTTACGTGAAGAACTAAAAACAACCTCGCATGACGAGACGAGTAACGCTCTGTATTCAATAGAGTAAGTAAGTAAGAGTGGGGCAGACGTAAATAATGCTGAGTTTCTGTCGCCAACAAGATGCGGCTTTACTCTGTAACAAAATTTAGAAACTGAAGCTCTTAAAAAAAACTTTTTCTCAATAATGAATTCTAGTTTGATTTTAGAAATACCGATACCGACAAGTGGCAACACTAGCAAACAATTGCCATTTGGCATTTGCCAAAGTCTGAAGTCAAGAAGCAAAATATTTTCTTGATTATGCGATTTGAATTTAATTTTTAGTGATACTCTCGCGAAATGTGTTTATTCACGTCAATCGTTTTAAAAATAGTTTGAATTTTGTTATTTAGCTTAAACGGATTTATTAGCGTATTGAATCATATCTACTTGTTTATCGCCATTGTTAATTTTTGCTTTATACTTCTGCGATTTAGTAATACAATACTATATTTCCTGTGAATATGGAGGAGCCGGAACATAAAGTTTGCGATAACTGGTAAGTTTGTATTAGTTACACGATGTTGTGTCAATAATGGCTATTTATAAATTCATACGCTGTCCGTTTATTTTTGGATAATTGGAACGAATTACATGTGTACGAAGCTTTCGCGATCGGTTGTTTACCTTTTAGAAAAAAAATATATTTACCTACCGTCGCCATTTCTAATATTTTAATGTTTTTTATCTTCTACCCTCATTTTATGAAAATTGCCCAACCAAAAAAAAAATATATTCATTAATTATTATTTTTTTACGATGAAAATAATCAAAAAGTTTTTATATTAACGGCAATTTTTATGTCTCTTATGTCAATTATTACATAATAGAGTCTCGATTGAATATTTTAACACTAAGTAAATCTCTATTTCCAGCCATGTTTGTCATTTTCATGAAGGTTTGATCAGTTTTATGCATTTTAACATAACTCTTAAAATATTTAAAATGTAGAACAACTGTTACTTATCCCGTGTTTTATAAGATGAGATAATTGTTAAATTTTTTTGACACTAATGATAAATAATCTTAAAAATATTATTAGATATTCCTCGTAAAGTATCATTTGAAAATCGTAGATAATTACGCGGTTGTTTCCTTTAAAACAGACCTACAACACTATTACTGGAATTATTATCTATAGAAGTGAGAAAATTGCCAAATGTTAATGTCCAAAGTTTCATGTTCTAATATTATTACTAAAAGTAGCTGCCATGAATCATAATTAATTTGTTTATTTAATTATAATATATTAGTTTACGTATCAGTGTCCAAAAAATAATACAGTACATTATCTAGAAAATTTATTACAGTTATGTAAAAATACTAAAAAAAAACAAACAAAATTCGTTTTCCGCGATCCCCATTAAAACAAAACCACTATTTTTCGAAAAAAAATATATCCACTATGAAGTAGGTAGGAATAGATAGAAAGCATCATTCACCCTAAAGATATCTTAAGATAAACATATCTTTTAGTGTACAATATGGACCGATAATGATAATAAAACATTTTTAAAGATAATAGAACAAAAGAGCAATGTGTCCTTAGGGTCCAGTTTCATTAAACAATGTTAAGCGCACTATTTGACCCCAAAAATAGCGCGTTAAGTGTCAACCAATCGCAGGCTCGTTAACAGCTAACTAACAGCCTTTCCGCTATGTAATGTTAGTGCGCTACTTGACTTAGCGTGCGGTAGATTGGATAATAAAATGCACGTATAGGAAACCATAATCATAAATGAAACAACAACAAACGTGCGATATCGTAACTTTATTAAGGCGGTTATACGCCGTATTTTTAATTATACAATCTTGTATAATAAAATATATGTTATACGTTTTTAATATTTCTATACAAGTTATACAAGATATTAACCCTTTCCTCGCTCTCCACGTAATTGATTCTCTGGTGATATGTGTTAATATTTCTTCCAAAAACAACACTAAACTGAGAGCAGCATAAAATTTTAATACACACTTCGAGTTGCTGTTCAGTTCGCGGTAAAACAACTTGAGTACAAAGGATTAATAGTACTTAACGACAAAATATATACATACGATTATAGCGGAATATTTTATAATAATTGCGTTATTTATATTGAAATATTACGTTGCAGTGACTTAGTTTATTATACACCTAAGTCTGTTTTTACAAGGAAATTGTAAAAAAAACCGTGTAAAAAAAGACATTGATCGTATGCAAAAATAGGTGATTGGTTCCTAATCTCTAAAACCTATTAAAATTAGTGAAAAACAAGGATTTTTTAAGAACAAGTATTCATGTTTATTTAATTAAATCACATATACAATGTTTATTTTTACAAGCATAGTTATCGAAGATTATTCACAAAATATTAACACATTTCAATTGTTCTGACCAGTAAATTTACTTGTATGCACAAAAATTTAATTCCCCTAAATTTGTAATATGAACATATTTCGCAGAAATTAAATTTGACAAAAAAAATTAAGCCCAAATAATTTTTAATCGTGCTAAGTGGAATAAAATTGTGTAAAAAAATTAAAAATATTTTATTTTCAAACCGTGTTATTTCAAAACCGTGTAAAAAAAGACCGTGTAAAAACAGACTTAGGTGTATATTAAATAATTAATTAACTCGTTCTTAATCTAATTGTAATATCACACGAAATACGGAACATTTTATAAAACTAATTCTGACAGTAGATATCTACATATCTACATATCTTTAATTAATTATCATTTCAAGAAGTAACCGGTACTTGTATAATGACTCATACTTTTGAAGTGTCTTGTATAATTTTAATATAATTAAAGTTACTCAATATTTACACAAGTCTGTCATATTCGCCTTGTCAATATACATTGATTCTCAAAGTGGGTGATAACGTACTATTGTGGCCTAGAGGGGGTTAGAATAAATTAGGGGCCGCTGATGTAATGTTGATTTTGAATAAAAGATACTCTTAATATTGTATAATTGCATTATTATTGCTCTCTGATAAGAAATGTTTCGTTTGGAATATAAGTTTGATTAATCTCCGATCGAGAGTATTTTTATTGACGTTTTTAAGGTGAAAAAATGGATGCAACAAAATAATTAATTTAGCAATGTGGGTATTAGACGAAATAATTTTGGGAACCTCTGATATAGGCTAATGCTTGAAAGATTAAACAAGTTAACGACTTTTGACACGATATTCAACGTGATCTCAAATGTTTTTCCCGCCTACTCAATTTTATGTTACCAGGTCAACGATCTTTTAAGATTCGTCTTAATAATTTCAGAATTATTACTTTCTTGTAAAGTACTAATTGGCTTATTTAATACTGCTCCGATTTCGTATTCAGATATTCTTTAAGGGAGCACTTGAAATGAAGGATTTTAAGGACTTATCTTCATAGTGGGATACTAAATATGTATTTATTTTACGATTTTGGATCTTCCCACATATCTTTATATATCTTTACTATTGTGTAAGTATTATAAACAGAAATAATTGAATTGTTTATCTTTTATTCTAACAGGTCATAGACCAGTTTATCTTTTATTCTAACAGGTCATAGACCAGTTTATCTTTTATTCTAACAGGTCATAGACCCTACGTGAAATAGTAATAAAATAAATATTACGAACAAATTTCGAACACTATTTTAATGGGAATTTTATTTACTGCCTGTAAATGCTGTTAATAAATATATTTTATTTCTTTCCTTGAGACGTTTATTGCTGCACAATACTGATCTTAACTAGGTGGCCAAGTAAATTGTGGCTCATACATTTTGTATGGCATCTTCGCGATACGTCACGTTACCGGCAATGAAAGTGTTTTAAAATTGTATTTTAATATATTTTTTATATAAATTTGTACAATAAAGTAGTGTGTGCTCCTGTTAAAATGTTACGCAGCTCTTCGTTTAGGCGGATGCTTTCGGAACAAGATCAAATATGAACAAATATCACCATATAATATAAATATAACTAGTTATTACTGGGCATCAAAATTTCTTGAAAAAAAATAAGTGTCTGTAATAAACTAGGGGCGCGAACCGGATCTCGATTTTGACTCGCTGCGCTCGTAAAATATCGGTAGAAAACGGCGAATTGAGCGAAGCGGGTAACCCATCTTCAATTCAGCGTTTAAAGCCGAAACTGACAGGTAAAAAATATAGAATAATCAAATATCACATAGCGAATTTTTTTTACCTTGAAGTCTATGGGAGTGTCATTTTTGGTGATTATTCCTCAACGACAGAGTTTTTTTTCACTTTTTTTCAAACCATCGCTGGAAATGTGCAAAATTTCATGAAGATCGGTAAAGCTGTTTTTATGCCAACCCCGGACATGGGATGCAAAAAGTCTCACATACATCGCTCCGCTCGCTTCGCTCAATCATGTGTTGAGCGAAAGTCACCTCTCGGGTGGTAAGGGTTAATATATGTATAGTTGTTTTCGCTTATATTGGTCAATTTGTTCTCACACATTCAAATTACTTAATATTACCAGCATTGATACAGTATACAATAAATGGAAAATCCATAAATTATATAGAGTATCCATGATTGTTTTTTTGTTTTTTTTTGGAATCATGTAAGTTATGCATACATTTACGAGTAGGGGAGAGCGGGGCTGGTACTAACAATTTTTTTATTATGGTCTATACTTTCAATAATAATTGACTTTTTTGTTTTATTTTTTATCGAAAACATGCTTTGGTTATTCAGTTATGATATTACTAACTAAAACCAACAGCTAGCTAAGTAATTTCAGAAAGAGAGCCATAAAAACAAAAAAGTCACTTAATATATACCCCGTATTTGGGGCAAATATAAACAGAGCTGGGGTAAGTATTAACGTTAGGGGCAATTATTAACAGAGACTAAAATTCTATCAAATACTTAAATAAAATGTCGCTTACATTAATGAAAATGGTTTTATTGTTTAATAAATCAGTATTTTTTATTATAGGAACTAAAAGAATATAGTAGGTATAATCATTTAAATCTACATTCAATTTTGAAAATTCATTATCAATTATCCACCTAGAATTATTACCTGCACCTACGGACTCAGGCGGTCCATTTTGGACAAATTAATTGCTATATCTGATCCGGGGAAAAATGAACATACATGTTATAAAATTTCCAATAGCACTTACCGCTGCCGCAATTGTGATGAGAGAACCCCGTTCAGCAGATGTGACTGCTCCTACCTGCTTGGAACCTCGTTGAGCTACCATTTTCTTAGGTTTTTGCACCGTTGTGACTCCAGTCTAGTCTACATTCCATATTCTACTCGGAGGAAACTTGTATCTTTGAAGCACTTCTCGATATTTTCGAAAAATGAATGAACATTAGTACGGTTAAATGATGTTGTCCTGCTTAAGCTGGTAGCCTCTGAAGTCCGAATAGAGAATGACGCATTCCGCTTCATAAATCCTGAAAACCAATCTTTGTCATCTTTTCCGTCTCTTTTTCAAGATTCTGGAATATTTTCTATCTTGTATCGAATGGCAAGCTCGTAAGCTAATTTTTTGACATCATCGGGTAGCAATCCGAAATAGATATCGGCACATTTTATTATATAATCTGCTATCATTGCTTCTTGCTCAGAATTGAAAACAAGACGGTTTTTGTATAACCCACTTCAATAGAAGTTCCCTCCCTTTTTATCTTTACATATTTGAACAGTGTTACATGACAAATGTTGTATTCGGTAGCAACATCTCTATATTTTCTGTTTTTTATCAGAACTTCCTCAGCGGCCAGCTATATAATACTTCTTGAGACGCGGACCCCCTTATGCTCTTCCTTTTGTAATTTCTCATTCTGTAAAAAAAACTTATTGCAAAAAAAACACTCTCTTAATGTCATACATATGTATAAGGTAAGTATTAACATGTTAATACTTACCCCACTCATTTTGTTAATTTTAGCCTCAAGGTCTCTTTTAATATTTCATCAAATGCAGAAAATAATCTAATCAAAATAATTACATACAAATAACACAGCTTTAATGTGAATAAAATAGAGTTGTATGTAGGATTAACTATAATTCAGTTTAACGAATAAACAAATCTCAAATCAATTTATTACGAAGTGCGAAAAGTTCGTTTACCTGTCAATCTGAGGTCACTGCGCATAACTATTACTAGCGATGACCGGCCGATATCTGACAAATCAGGACACGTTCGGCTGTGTATATAGGGTTTCTAAACAGAGTCTCATATTTTTAAAACTTCACGTTTGGGGGGGAATAAGCTTGTTAATTCTTACCTCCGTTAAAACCAGCCCCGCGTTCCCCTACTAACATTACATAGTGAAAAGGCTTTTAATGGCTTGTGATTGGTGGATTTAACTCGCTATTGTTGTGTTCAAATAGCATCCTTAAAATTCCGTAATGAAATTCTGATACGGCAGACCAGTTGCACGTTTTAAAGAAACACTATATATCCATATTGGTATAAATTATAATCACCAGCAAACGGGACATCCCGAGCGCCAACTTCACGATACACGCCGTCCACTGCGCGAGGAACATCCGAGTGTGTCCGGCCTGCAAGGAGCCCGTGCCGCTGCTGGAGCTGCAAGCACACCATGACGCCATGCACAAGCTTGGTATTACCACGGGTCTAATGTTATGGTGCTTGGTATTCCCAATCTCTTAAACACTTGAAGGCTTGACTAGTGGATTTTAAAATATTGGATGGTAAAATTTATTAGCAGTATTCATAAATAAAGAAAATATTTATTTGTTGAAATTTTTAAAGTTGAAAGTTGTGTACGTCAAATGAGTGTCAGGTACCTATCGAAATAAGCCCTTCTGTAGACCTTTAAAATTAGTCTATTATATACCCCAAACGCGTCCCCTGAGAAGCCACACAACAATGTTATATATAAAATATATTTATATAAACAGTGCCCTGCGAGCAGTGCGGGGAGAGCGTGTGTGGGGCGGACATGGAGGATCACGTGAGGGACTCGTGCGCTCACACCATGCAGACCTGCAGGTACACTTATCTAATACTATATTATTACTATGTATAAGACTGTCAAGGTTTTCTTTTGTTTGGTGTTTGAAAAAGCTCTGGAGTTTTAAGATTAAAATATAGAAGAAAAATGTATTACTGTTGAAACAATTATTACTATACAGAATTTGTTAAATTGTATGTGTTTATAGTCGTAAGGTGTAATTATAATGTATAAAAGTGAGACGTGTATCTGATGTCTGAAGGTACTGTTCCCTGGAGCTCCCCCGGGCGTCCCTCCCGGCCCACGGGCGGTACTGCGGCGCTAGGACGGAGCGCTGCCACTGTGGGGAGTGGGTCATGATGCGCTACAGGCAGCTACATCTCGACTCCAATCACGGGTTCATCAGGCTAGACGACGGTGGGCACGCACACATGCGCATTTACACACACATACGTATACAATAATCTAACCACGCACACAAGTAAACGTATTTATAAATACAGACACGACTCATGCACACACGTTTTCAAAAATGTATTCACGCACGCACACATGCACGCACTCAAAGCAAGCATTGGCTTATCTTCAACGACATATCTAACAAATAATGTCCTCTTTCAGACCCAGTGCCAATACAAAGTATCAAAACGGAACCAAAACCTGCCACAGACAAGGCAACAAACTTATCAAATGGTATCACCAAAAATATCAGTCGTCCAGTATATCCTAAAGATGGCGGTCCAGAAGCCAGTAATGTAGCAAAAGAACCAAATGTAGCGGGTCCCTCCGGATCGGGACAGACAAATAATATTAAATCGGAAAAACCGGCCAGTGTGAATGGAGTCTTATATCCGGTGGCTGGCACGAGTCGGGAAAATAATAAAGACGAAAATACAAGTATTAATGGAGCCATACCAAGAACAAAAAGAAGCAACGGACATCAAACAAATCAGACTGATACCGTGGACAAGGTGAAGAAGACAGTGCGGTAGGTAGTATTTAGTTAAACTATTTAAAGCATCATAATTAATTCTCAATGTAAATTTTATTTTAAACACCCCTGAGAAAGTATGGATCGAATTAGAAAATTACCCGGGGCTACATCGGGGCATCTCTAAGCTGATCATACAAGAACCCTACTACCTCTGGTTTAGCAGTCAGGGTACACCAACTGACCGTGAGATATAATCTTACGTCCCAGGTCCTCCCGGGGCTCCATGAAGAAGCGTCCAGCGCCCCTACCGCCGCCCTTGGGTGATTCCGAGACCACTGAGACTCACCCGCCCGTCTTGGCGCGCGCCCTGCAACGTCAGCAAGAGGAAATAGATCGACGGACCAAACAGAACCAGGAGAACTTAGCTAAAGGTATCATATCCTCATAGTAGATAGCACTACTAAATGTTCAATCTACATTAAGCTAATAGAATTAAATAAATTTAATCAATAACCAGGTCTTCCGCCAATATTAACTCCGGCGGAGAAAATTGAAAGGCTTCGCAAGATGGATGCTCTACATAACAGAGAGGTAGACGACCAGTCCTGGAAGAACAGACTACAAGGTCGAGTTTGGTCGAGGCCGGAGGTCTACCCCGTTGGTAATGTTCTGGGTTCAAATACGTCCGACGTAAACGGTGAAGTGAGAAAGGAATTGAGAAATTTGAAGCCGATGACCCCCGAGGAGTTCAACGATAGATACAGGAACATACAAATCGAAGAGAGACCAGATCGCTTCAGTGAGATTAAGACTTCTTTAAGGGAATTGAGGAGAGGCCTCAACGAGGTCTGTTTTATCTTGATTATAATGTAAACTTATTTTTATTACTTTTGTTACTATTATTATTATTAAAGAAAAATATTTTTTACCAGGTGACGGCACCATATAATTCAAACTCCACCAACGATCCCAACCACAAGTAAGTTATTATAAATTTGTATTATTAGAAATCTCTGGATGAATTTTCTTCTTAATGACTCTAATATGAGATTTAAAAAAATATATACTTAATTATGTATTCTTCCAGTCGTCGTGATGAGGAGGCGCCGTGTGAGTTCTGCGGCACCAACGTACTTCTGGAGGACCTCGTGCTGCATCAGGTGAGACATTCACACACTGCGATAAACAATAATATATAATTAAATTTTATAATTACTTCACGTTGTTGTTCTCTTCCAGACCGGCTGTCGTCCAGATCTGGCGCAGTACCGCTGCCCCTCCCCCTCCGCAGCTCACTCCCCCTCACGCCGCGACTCCCCCCGGCCCCCCACTCCGCCCACGCCTCTTATCCCATGCGAGTTCTGCGCCTTACAGCTGCCCGTGCACCTAGTGTCCTTCCATCAGGTGATTAACACACATACACACATGAATTCACGCGAGCACGCACACACACGTACACACACAGGCGCACGCACAGATGCACGCCCACTTACGCAAACACGTATACGCACCGCACATACACACAAGCAAGCACGCACACGCTCCCACAAACTCATATCTGCGGCTCATTATGTTAAGTTTACATATTCATCTTATGTTTCAGGAGCGTTGCGGCAGAGAAAGAAATATTTTATTTCCTGATTAATATCATTGCAGTGCACAGACACATACAGACATGACGGAAAATACAGCTCAAAGAATACATAGAAATTGAGTTATACAGACGGCGTTGACGATATTTTTATTTTTGTAACGATTTATTTAATGTTTAAGACAAGATATACTAAGTAATGGGTGGCTATTTCATTATAATTATAGTTTTTTTTTATTTAACGTAAAGGACTTGAAGGGTGACGTCATAATTATTTTTAATTTGACATTAAAAAAAAATAATACCAATTAGGATTTTTTTTTGTTATATTCTCTTTGTTACTATATTTCTTGTTAAAGTTAAATTTGGGAGCTGGTCTCAAATACAAAATAACAGTATTAAATATTTTGTTTATTTTTTGGGATATAACACTGCCAAATATATAACAGTGCAGATATAATATATATTAGTTATATGATATACATTTTCTATTTCATGTTCCTATATCTCTCTCTACTTATACTTATACCTATATACAAAATGTTTTAGCTATTAGTTGTAGTGTAAGCTATCATATTCTTGTAAAGGACTGTCTTCATATTTAAATAAAAATATATTATTATTATTCTGTGGTTTTTATTATTTAATTACGGTATTTCATAATATGGAATAATATATAACGTTAATTAAAGTAACCTCAAAAATATCTGTTATAATATAGATTTTTTAGCGGCCATGTTAATAACAACTGCTTACGCGATTTTTTTTTATTTAAATTTTATTTTATTACTGTCCTTTCCTTCACTTCTAAGATCCCTTAACACGTTCATTGCCGCATCTCGCGACGTCGCGTGATAAATATATACGTTTAAATATATAGTCTTACTTATTATATAATAGTAGATTCAATATATATATACGGATTTTTACCTTATAAAATAACAAAATAATATTTTTTTTGTTGGCCATTAATGCAAGTCTTAAAATTTTGGCTTGGCAATGAACGTGTTAAAGTTTATTGGACAAAGAGTTGTCTTAATAATAATAGTAAAAGATGCGATATTTTTAAATTTTTCTAAATGGATGATATATATTTTTTTTTTAACCCATTCTGTCAAAAGTTGAACCAGACCCATCGCTTCGCTCGTCGGAAATAAATAATGTAGGGAAAAATATTACTGAAAAATTATTAAAATTGTATATAAATGTAAAGTAATTATAACATGGGTTAAATAAATATCAGAATTTTCACAGCTAAATAATTTTCTAAGCTAAGTAATTTAGATTTTGCTTGTATTAAATATTCCAAATGGATTAATTCTTTATGGTCGGGTTGCTGGTTAACGGATAAAAATGCTTTATTGAAATGCACACGTTATTATTAGTTCAATTGGAATTCAATGCAATTATACTATTTCCATTTCTTTAAGCTCTCGATGACAGTACTAATTTGATAGTTGTAGTGTTGTGACCAAATAAGTTATGATATCGATCGCATATATTAATTACAGTGACGATTCATCAGATTTTGATTAAAATAAATAAAGATTACCTGACGTTATAATTATTTCGTTATATTGTCGAGTACCTACATATACCTATTTATTTTACAACCGCTTCTAAAATTTTTAAGAAGTTGGCATTATCAATCACGAATTAATACGTGTACATCAACACCTTGTTATGCAAATATAATATTACCAGGGGCGTAGGAACGAAATTTTTACTGGGTGGGCAGGTTTGAAATCGTACCCCCCCCCCCTAGTTTTTAATAATATCAAAGAAAAAAAAGTTCTACAGAAAAAAAAAAATATATTTTTTTTTAATTTAATATCGTTTTTACGTATCACATCAGGGAATATTGAACAATATTGTGAATTATCAATGTTTGTGAGTCAATTTTATTTATAAACTTTTTCTTTATACGTTAACAGTATTTTATTCTATTATACTATATACATTAACATTATTTTATACAATCACGCTTTACATTTTTGTGAATTTACATTGAAACAATAAATGTTCAATTTCAAAATTTTAATCCTTTGCACAAAAAGCATGGGTGGGCAATGCCCACCCTGGCAAATTTCTGGGTGGGCAGCTGCCCACCCTGCCCACACGGTTCCTACGCCCCTGAATATTACTTAATAAATTTGTACAAAAGTATCCGGCATTAGTTTAGTTTCTTACATTAAAAAAAAATTCGGGTCTGTTATCGTGTTATGTTTATCGATATGGTTCCATCCCTATCAGTTTCTTCGACTACGGTATAAACTTGTTCGTGTATAAACGTCATATTTTTATAAAACAATGCATACATAATATAAAAAGACGATCGTTCAAGTTTTCACATGGAGCTGTCATCGAGAGCTTCAAGAAATGGAAATAGTATACAAAAACGAACAAAATTTGAATCGTCTGTCGAAATAGTTGCGACGCCATTCTGTAAGTCGATATATGAGAATGCACGGAATATCCCTTTAATAGTTATAGAGGGCGCCACAATAATAGAAAAGAAAAATATGTTTTGGTCTTATAGATTTGTAGAAAAGAAAGCGTTTTGGTTGGATTTCCTCTTTGAGGATAGCGTTTTCATTATCCAATCTATAGCGCGCTAGATCCATATTTTTTTTAATTAGTGTCAAATAGGTACAACAAGAAAATTAGTCTTATTATTCTTGATTTTTTTTAAGTAAGTTATACAACATTTGACAAGGTTATAAATGTCAAATTGAATTAAAAATACAGTAAGTTTGTTTTAAGTTTTATTTTTATTACAAAATACAATTTTATGACTATTATTTAATTACTTATTATAGTAAAATTGTATTTTAATCCGATAAATAATTAAAAAACTTAAAAAAATTATACACAAGTCTGTTTTTTTATATAGCTGTCACATTTTCCATCATAATATTTTTTAAGTATATACCTATATATATTTATTTACATTTGTTAATTAGTATACAGTACATATATAGTCTACTGACAGACAATAAAGAGAACATAGATTAAAAAGAACTTGGCCACTCTAGAACTTTTCACAACTTATATAAAATATAAATGTCGTGTCGTATCGCCGTAATGTCGTTTCGTCAATAAAATATTATTAAAACCTCGGTGGGACATCTGACATATTATAATTTTAACGTTATATATTGAAAATCTTATATATTGATAATCTTACAAGAAAAAATATAAAAATATCAAATTATATTAAATGAAAGTTGCATTTAATGAATCTCATTAATTTAACATTGTAATTTAAAAGTAAAAACTTTTTAATATTGTTTTTTTTTATTATAATGTTTTTGAAATAAATTAAAATCGTAAAGTGATTCACAGAGCTTCACAATTTTGTCTGTCGTCCATTTTTACAGAGAAAGAGATTCATGTTTTGCGATATAAATGTAAGCTAGGCTAAATGAAGTTATGGTGTGAATCGAGCTTAACATTTTTCGCATTTATTTCGGAGAAAAATTAAAAACAACATAAGAAATACTCGTTTGGACACCTCGGTATAGTAATTTGAAGTTTTGGACAATTCCATATTTTTTCGCATCGGCAACGGCTTTTGAATTTTCTTTTTTCACTTTTTTCTATTAAGTTTGTGGTTGAAATATAATTGGCTTTGTTGTAGTAGTTTAAATTTGTTATAAATCTTGGACGTGGTTTGGGAATTATTCTTGGGGTAGTATATTTGGGTATGTAAACATTTTCCTGGCTTGCTTCCTTTTCCGTGGTTGATTCGGATATTGTCGTTGGTTCTTCGAAAACTGTTGTTACTTCTTCACTTTGTTGTTTATTTAATTCGTTACTTCCTGTGATGTTACCCGGGATTACCAAGGATAGTTTTTCTACTCTAGATTCTCGGAGACTTGGGTTATATGGCTGATCGTCTACTAGCGGCTGTATTTGGACGAATGTGACATTAGAATCCTGTGGAGCTGACGTCACTGCTGTCAGGTACAAACACGCGGGAAGAAGAAATCTAAAAAAATAATTAATAAAAATATTTAAAAAAGATATATGGGTGTATACGCTTATACTTTACAGTATCAATTTAACTGATATATTTAATATTAAGTTTAATTATTTACTAATCTAACTAGATTGGCACCCAAAGTGGGGCAATTAAATAAATTGTTTAAAATATGAAAATTGTATTAATTCGAAATTTAATTTATATTATTCCAAGTAAATATTAACATATAAATATATCAAATAATATGTAAACTGGAATTTTAAAATTATATGAAACACTAAACTTTGTACTATACGTATTTTCTATTATGCTTTAACAATTTCCTCTTCTGGGTTATTACGTTTTTATTATTATCTACATTATGCATGTACCTTTATTATATTTTTAAACGATGTGTTTCAATTAAATAACCAAATTGTTTACATTAGATTTTTAATTGCAATATTATATGAACAATATTTTACGGGCAGTGCATAAGAGTGCAAGTATTTCTATATTAACCCAAAGACGATTTCGTTTTATAAATTCTCTAGAATTTTGTATAAACAAAACGTACTTATAATATCATTATTAATAATTGGATGTTAACATTTTTTATATTTCCCTTAAATTGTTAATTCGTCGTCAATTCAAATTTACAGTTAATTTTCGTATTCTCGAATCCAGAGAACAATGGAGGTTAATAGTTCAATGACCTTTCAGTGTCATTAAAAACTTACAGGTTAAGTTGTCACAGCTGTCGTGTGACAGCGCGGTTAACAGAATTATAATTGTGATTTAAAAAATATCGGTAAATAGTTACATAATAATTAGTAGCGCGGTAAACAGATATTAAAAAATACCGGTAAATAGTATACAAGATAATTATTATTCACTCAATACATGATCAATTCGTACATATTTTCCATACTAAATTAAATTAATATGTTTGTATAACATTAGTAATATTTACCGGTTTTTCGACATTTTTGATTTGTTAATTAGACTCTATTCCATAACCATTTGTTTGTCTCATTATGTAGTCGATATTTTTACCGGTTTTTTTGTTGAGTTTGTGTATTTATGTACAAATTCATGTAAATCAAATAAATTATAAGTTAAAAAGGGCTGTTGTTCATCGTGCTTACATATATATAAGAAAGATAATATTATATACGTATATACTGGCTGACTCAGCCAAGCGTGTCATGGTTTAGTTTTTTTTATATATCAAGTAAAAAAAACAATTAAAACTTATTTTATAGTTTGAAATGGAATATATTACACAAAATGTACATAATTTTATAAAGTAGGCTTAGTTGTTTCAGAGGCTACAAATTTCCAATATAATATCATAATTACTAATTTTTATGGATAACTCTTGAAAAAAACATTTGTTTAAAATTAGTCTAAGCAAAATAATTATCATTCAAGTTTCTGATTAATAACAAAAAAAAATTTTATCATTTAACGAAGGTTTTAAGGTAGCTGTGTGAGAATGTAAACAATGCTTGTGGGCTAAGGCCGTGTGTATATTTGCGGTTATGTGTTATGACGATGTTTACGGACAGACAGGCTGTACAAAGTCAACTTATACACAGAAACACGAAAAAAAAAAAAAAAAATTTTTTATTATATGGATTTACATTTTTTTTAAATTTGGAAATGTCACATGTCAAATTGTGTTATGTCAGTACGCTATTAGTTCTTAGAAACAAAAATAATGAATACTAAACAATCCTAACATATGATTTTGAAATAACGAAAAATTTATGATGTTAAGAATCTTATTTTTAGTAAAATATAATTTTTAATTTCTACTTGTAATATATTTCATCGTATGGACTCAATAAAAAATAAAATATACAAATAAATTAAGACAATAAAGTATTTCTTGTTATTGATCCCTAAAAATAACCGAATTAATATTATCTTTTAATCTTAATTCAACAAAACAAATAACAAAATTATTGATTTATTATTGATTACGCATTCAATATTTCAAAACAAACTTCCTGGAAATATATATTTATGAGGGTTCGTTCTGTTCTCTGTCGTCTTTAAGAATAAAAAAAAAGTTATAATTACCGATTTATATCTATAATTGCTACAAAATGAAACATATAAATACTATTTACTAATTATAGCATAGTAAAGGCATTGGGAAAAATACCATTGTTCGAAAACAATGAGTGGCGGGAACCAAGCCAATAACATGCAAACACCTGACTTATACACTTATAATTAAAAAAAAAACATTTTAAACATAATACCGAACTATTATAATTTAAAATATATTTAAATTTATTTTTGATATTTAATACAATTTATTTTAATACCGAACGTTCTTGAACTTGAAATAAACTAACCTGTACATCGCAAAGCCGGTCCTCCCTCATGCACGATATCCACACAATAGCTGACCGGGATCAGCGTCCAGCCTTTATAAAGAACCTAGTGGATTTTTAAATTTAACAACCGCACATTAAAAACACCCAACGAGTATGGACAAGATAGATTGTTTTTCTCGGGCTTCGGCAAAAGACTGATACGATATAACGAGTCTTTGGCGGGAACAATTTAATATTATTTGCTATGCCGTGGGAGTATCCGATTAAAATGATATGTGTATAATATGTTTTGTTCCGATGATCTTGGAGCTATTTTCTCAGTGTTATTTATTTTAAGGAAACCGGCTGAATGACAATGAAATAGAGATAAAATAAAAATTAAATATTATAGTAGTGTCTTATTTTAAGATATTGACATGTTTTGTTTGATATACATTTCACTTATGTCAATGATTTTGTCCCCCCCTACTACTTTTCCAAGTTAAGTTAAGTTAAGTTCCGAGCCCCAAATTAAGGCATCTATTACCAAAAACTTATAGAAACCCATATATTTTTAATTCCGTTAAAAGAAATATGTTGACCGGGAAATAACCTTTAATCATACGAATTGCTAACAAATTGAGTTAAATATATTATCATTTTTTTTTGCCTCCTTAATATTATATTATATGTATAGATTTATTCCCTAATTATAACAACACCTTACATTACTAAATTGCTTTCAGATTCAATTAAATCCAGGACAAAGAGCTGTACTAATTACATTACAATAAAAAAAACATTTGCACAATATCCGGCATTCACATAGAATTTTTTATAAACGCTGACTAAACTAAACGTATATGTTAATAATAATTATAATTCTCACAGACTTAATGAAGGAAATTAAGATGATTCAATAAAAAATATTTCCCCATTTGCAATGCAAAACAATTATATATCTAGTAGGCAATATAATTAATTGTGATTAGCGACATCTAGCGGTAAAAAACAACATAACAATAGAATATGCATTTTTAATCTATTAAATATTGTTTATTTTTATCTGTCCCTTTCCGCTAGTGATCCCTTCGATCATAATATATTAGAGATGGCACTGCGTGCATTCATTATACCTGTGAAACCAACATTGATATTGTTTTTTCCTGAATGTGACGTCACATTTCATACTAAAGCAAAATACATATTAGATATAGTAAATGGTTTACTCTGTAGTCAATGTATGTAGAAAAATAATGCTTAAAATATTACATGCAGAGCACCAAGTGTGAAATTTAGGATAATTCAGGATAATAAAACTATAACAAACGATAGTGAAAATTGCAATATCCTTTAAAGTGGTTTCAAAAGGAAGAATATTATTAAAATAGTATACAAAATATTCTTAATTTTAATTAAAAATTATTATAAATTATCTTAAATGTTATTAGTTCATATTTTTGTATATTATAAAAGCCTACTGTTTAAACTTTTTGCCTGACTGTGACGTCCCAAGTCATTTATGTTGGTTTCAACGTATTTTCGTCATGACACTCCATTAAGCGATTGCTCGAAGGGAGATTCTTTTAGGGTATAAACTTACAAAGAAAAAAAATCATTTAATGAAAGTAGAAGAATAAGTGTATAAGCAACAATAATTGTCTTTGTGAAATAGAAAGAAATATCCGGCAGAATTTGCTGTGTGGTTCTTCTCAGAGTGCGCGTTTGGAACCCTCGTTGACTTAATTTTGATAAGTATGCTCATTATCATTGTGAAACAAAAAGAAATATCTGGCAGAATTTGCTGTGTGGTTCTTCTCAGGGTGCGCGTTTGGAACCCTCGTTGACTTCATTTTACGTTGGAGAGTGTTTTACAGAAGGGCTTTTGATAAGTACGGTATCAAAATAGGTACCTGACACTCCCATTTGATACATAAGTGGTATTGATGCAAAGTGGAAAAGATATAATTAAATACATAGATATTAGTATTCATCGTTTATCTTCTGCGAGAGTTCTGTTATTTATTGGAGTGTATCCAACATTTACAACGGGTTTATGTTAATATATCCTAGATAAATAAGTACTCTATTGTCTATTTCTTTTTCAATAACACAATAAATAGATCTACTTAGTTATAGATTAATTACAGTAGATATATCAGATTCTATAAATAATTAGAGAAAGAAAAAATTACAAGGGTAATTACATTTGTATATGTGAAAGGAAAAGTAAAATAATAAAACATTGTCCCCTACGTTTTTTTGTATATATTAATTTTAATTTTATATATTTTTTTCCAAAACAATCTAAATTAACGAATTAAATTGGAAAGAATCATTCAATATTTTATGAAACGTATGAACTGAGCCCATGATCTCAGTATTGTCTACCTATAATTGAAATAGTAAACACTCAAATGACATGTGCAATAAATACTTATATTAAATTATACTAGGATCCGCCAACCGTGAGCGGCGGGTGTTGAGCTGAGCCCCTCTCCTTTCTTCTTTTCGTGACAACTTTTTAATGGCTAAACATTTTTTCAATTTGTTTTCGCTATAACATCCGCGTTCGGCAGAAACATACATGAGAAAATTTTTAGCTAATTATCTCGTCTCATTCTGGAGACAACAAAACACAAAAAAAGGTCTCCCAAACGGTTAAGAGCTGCGCTTACGTTCAGCTCAATAATTTTAACAACTTACTTTTCTAAATCTGTATTAAATACGTTTATGACAGTGTCCATTTTTCAAAACTTAATTGCAATAATAATTTATATTCACATACGATCTAATACTAGGGGCGCCAACAGACCCTCAATTTCAACTCGCTGCGCTCAAAGTCTTATCGTTTCTTATTAACTTCAATGGGATATCAGTTTTTTGACGATTATTCCTCAATAACATGATATTTTTCAATATATATTTTTTTAAAACCATCACCTAATGTGTCTTTTTGATTGCAAAATTTCATAATTTTCCGTCAAGTAGTTTTCGACCCTATTAGTGACAAAGAATGCGAAAAAGTCTCCAGTAGAGCGCTCCGCTCGCTTTACTCAATAAAAAGAGACACACAGAGCGAGAGAGAGAGAGATGCTTAACGATAACAATAGTAGGCTCGATACACACACACCAACACAGCAGACGGTATTTCGTTACGTGACGACTCTACTAAATCGCACTACCCGTAAGCCGCGTTAAAAGACTTCGTTCTAATAGCATTAACAATTAATAAAACATAAGAAGATATAGTGATTAACGAATTTTGTTATATCTATCAATATTTAGTTTATCTCTTCATCCGATACTTTTTTAAGATTATTTATTATCAACTATTCGAAATGTTGTAGTTTCTAACATATACAGACGTAAAATACAACAAAACGCTGATAATAATGACTTTATCCTACAAAAGCATATTTGGTTTTATCGCATTCCAGTGATATAGAATTACTATGGAATTACTTGTTAACGATGTTTACATCGCCCCGAGGAAATAAAAGGTTGAAGAACATATGCAAGGTTACAAAAGTCATTCATGAAACTAATATAAAATATCGGAAATAAAACAAATCCTTGCGGCACACCACAAGTGGTTAACTGTTAATAATATAAACGTTACACCGATTATAATATATTATATAGTGTTAGGGTAATATTCTTTAGTGTTAGGGTAATCTCTACAAAATGTAAGATATCTAACACCTTATCTCCTCTAAATCATCATCACCTTAAATCCTTTGGTTTATTAATGAAAAATTATAAAATCATTCAAACGCCTTTGAAAAGATACAATTTATAGTCTGTTTTAAGAATAATTATACCAAGTTTTTAAGTCAAATTAGTAAGATGCGTATATACAATTATAATTTATAATCTGTTTACAAAACACCAGATAAAATATAATACCAATTGTTCTAATATATTATATATTATAAACTCATTTTCATTGTTACTTTTTTCATTTAAAATTAACCGAATTCCTTTTAAAATAATAAACAAAACGTCTTCAATATAAGTGGGGATAAAGATATTTATTTATAGAATAATTCGTGTTCGTAAACTTCAAGGCCAAAGAGAGCATAAATTTCATGAATGTCATCGGCCAGCGGCGAGTGTCATGGCCGCGCTTATATAATAATTAAATATGTGAAAATAAACAGGTATCTTAGTACAATACTTAGCGTGTCTAGAATACATTTAATAGATGCTTAAATTAGATAAAATTGTATTGAATGCATTCACGAATGCCTAATGAGGGTATTTTTAGAAGTACTTTTGTACTCGATGTTAATCTATACATATAAATAAAAGTGTCTGTTTGTAATTCCAAATTAACAGCTTTTTACTTAATGCTATGAAAATTATATATATTGTAAATATTTTGCGTATAGCTGATTAATATAAGGAGTAACTTGGCTACTTTTAATTTAAAAAACATTTTTCGAACGAGTTCGTGGGCACAGATAGTACAAAATAAATATAACTTGACAATTAAAAACAATGCGTTGTTTATTACCTACAAATTACCTACAAATTATAATATTTTAACAAATAAATTTGTGCTAATTTATAAAAAAAATCTAAACATTAAGGACAAAAACGATAAATTGAGCCTAATTAAATATGCCAGGGTAGTTGCATAATATTTTTATTGAATCTATATATTCTGCAGTATTTTTTCTTATTTTAATATCCAAATAGTGGAGTTCTGTTTTTAATTTCGATTGTCATTTTTCCATGTCTAAATATTTTACAGAAAAATCAATGTATATACAAAAAAACTTGAATCTATACTTAAATAAAATCATATATGTATGAAATAATATAACCCTGTACCCGGGATGCGAATAGATTTATTTTATGGCGAAAATCAAAAACACTTTGATTCCATAGAGAGAGGGGGGGATAGTCGCAATGTCTTCCATTCTATAGAATAATTGCTATAAAAACAAATGAGTCACTCTTGGAAAAATAAAGAAATAGAAATCTAACATGTTTTATGGTAAGTAATAACACCGTTTCCAGTACTTGAGTCAATAAATTTACGACTATTATAATATATTATAAACATTCTAAATATTTCATACTTACTCGTCATAAGAGTAAACACTACTCACTGCACTATGTTTTATATTATTTTTCATTCATTTTTACCCTTACATATTTTCAAAGACACGTCATGTTTCTATTACTAATAATTATTATCAAATATTTCAATATGTCATTCCTAAATGTTCTATCATACGTATATCAGTAGACTTCTTTAATATCATTTATACACATAAAAAAATGGTATAGATTTCTTAATACTAAATTTATTGCATAAAAAAATGTATGAGGGTTGATGATCTCCCTCGATCGCGTCCGAGGTTCTACGTGATTCAACAAAAATAAAACAAACACGTATAATTAATTAATACGAATATCCTTATTATTAACCACATTTCAATGATAACGATAATACTAATGAGTAATTATACAAAAATAACTAATTAAATTACATTATTTGAACATTTTATTTGTAGTTAGACTATACCTACTTTTATATACTTTGTGGAATGCGTTTACTTTATATTTAATACTTAAATATATAAAAAAAACGACCAATAAAATCATATCGGACGACCTTGCGGGCGTTAACCTGAGTTACAACGGTTCCTTTAGTAAAAAGAAGGAATGCAAAAATAGTCTGTATTGTATGAACATATGGATGATATTTGCTTCAATTAATAAGAGAAATGTGTATCTTTAAAGCAGTCTGTATTACTAGGCATGTAAAGAAGCCTCAAACAAGTATCTAGTTACTTTAATTCATTATTGTATTGCGGAAACAAGACAGACTTATTGCAAAATAGATATTTATTCAATTAAAAACAAATATTTCCTCATGTCAATACGGTACGCCATTAGAAAATGGCGGTTTAATTTACTGTTTTGACATCAACGCCATCTATCTAAATTAAACTTTTTTTTTATTATTTTAAAGAAACCTGCGTTTTATGAATTTAAATATTCAATCGTCTTTTACGATATGTTTTCAATTAATTAATAATCCATATGAAATTCAGAGATAATATCCGAAATCATATTTAAAAGAAAATATTTTGATGGAATAATATTCCCCTCCGCCTGTATTGAAATATATATTAAAAAAACAGATCGAAAATGCCAAAGTCATTAGTGTAAAGGGTTTAACTAACTCGAAAATGGATATGATAAGTTTGTATTTTGATTATCTGTTGACATGTTTTTAAATTTAGATTTTATTTCTGTGTCGGTCCGGCTAGCTTAAGGATGAGGCAAAATCCATCGTGTTTCTTTGACACATCTATAAATTAAATATATATACATATATTAATCTTTTTCACCCCCATGGCGCTTTCTATCATAGTGGAAGTCTCATTCTGCCATTTGTTAGGACCAGAAAAAAAATATTGGTGCTGACGCCTTTCCTTTAAATCAAGGAGCATATAATTTAAAACAAATGAATTGCTTTCATAGTTTCCAACAAAATTAAAATACATATGTATGCCCTCTCTTATAAAAGTATGTATCTGGCTTCCTACGTACAATAATTATAACTCAATAGTTTTAACAGTTCATTTAAAAGCTACATCATCCTTATGTACATATAGGCGATTTACCACTCACTGACTCATCACAAAATGTCTGAACTATCTGTCCGATTAACTTTAAATTTTACATAGTTATTTATTTTGTGATGTAGACGTTCACTAAGAACGGATTTTACTAAATTCATATCCCAACGGATTTCAACTTTTTGCATTTCGCTAAGTTTTAACCTGTAAGAGCTATACAATTAACGCGTGGGTAAAAGTTATTTAAAGCAACGGTTACGATGACAACGGATAATATGACAAAGGTTACCATAGCAACGTAAGTTTACATCCAAATTAATAGTGTGCCCAGCTAAGCGGAAGGGAATAAGCTAGTATATATGACAAAAAAAATATAAAAAGACGTTTTATATTTATTGTATATTGATATTGACTGCCCCATTTCAAAACCTAGTAACTCGTAACAAAATTTTACAGGATAGCCCAAAACGTAAAATAAGTCAGCCTATGAAAAGTATTTATGGTTAAAAAAAAGCTTTTCACTGTTAAAGTGAATGAAGCAATTACTCGGTTTCGATGCTTAAATATATATGCTTTCAAGGGAGTTTAAGACACTGCTGTTTTTGGTAGGAGTAGGGACTTCATTTTGTAAAAAAGGCCCCTTACGAGGTTTTGAAATAGGATACAGCCGATACATATATTAAGCAACGAAGCAAATTACAATACAAAATAACATATTATAACTTTTTTCAAGCTACTTAATTTAATGTTTAAATTCGGATTCGTCAGTTTATTAATATTATAGGTAATATATAAATAGAATAAACGAGGTTGACAACTGACATTGACAGTCAGGTCTGGTAACATTGAGAGACAAATTTTTGAAATTTTACAAACGAAATACAAAAAATGCAAACCTGCATTGAGTCATGAACGCACTGAGTCACTTTCTGTGATGCTATTTAAATGAAAAATTATATTATAATTATTTACATAAAAACCCTGTGTCATGGTTTCAATGGAATAAACCGATTTTAATGAAATCCTGTAAATATCTATTGTTTGGTCCAATGTAGAAGATAGCACAGTTCTTTTCTGCGAAATTTATTTAAAAACCTTTAATTTACTTCTAAGTTCTATAAGTTTCAAATAGATGGCAGTGTTAATAAAACGTTATTTGATGTAACATAATTAATGAAGCAGCAGACGAAGTCATTGGCAACAACTAGTATCATAAAAACAATATTCATATAAGGTTTTACCAAATGATTATAGCTCAAAATCACAAAATATCCAATATATTATAGTAAAATTGATATTGAATTTCAATTTTATTTCTAGGAAATGAAACAAATTAAAAAAGTACGGGTCTTTCATGAATGACTTAGCTGTCACTCTAAGTGTTTTGGCGATTCTTCACGATAGATTTACTTCATGGAACCGTGCAACTAGAATGACTTTGATTCAGAATAAAGCTCGATGGAAATGACTTGACTTTTCTTTCACGTTGAAAATCTCTGTCGCATGTTGCCCTTCGCTAGGCAGCTGGCGATAACCAAGCAAACTGCCTTACGATGAGCCGCAGTCGACTCGAGATACTCTTTGCTTCCCTCTTCTCTCTTCTTTTTCTTCACTTTGATACGAATATATCACGATAAATACAAACAGACAATACCATACTCACACATCCAATTTTAAGCGCTCTATTCGACCCTAAAAATAATTAGTTAATTTACACCAATCGCAAGCTCACTAATAGCTTACTATTTTTTTTTACTATACGATGTTAGTGTGCTAATTGATCTAGCGTTTGATAGATTGGATAACAAAATTATTGCATAAATAAAGTACTCTTATATCCACACAATGCCGGCGTTAGGGGGGCGCGCGATGGGGTGACGGCCCGGGACGCCAAATTTGGGGGGCGCTGAGGTCTGGGGCCTCGGCCTTCTGCCTTCTGCGCTGTGTACCCTCAATACTGTGCTCTATGTGCCGTATTCGCAACTATGTTCAGCTGTCAGATGATTTGGTTCAGCAAAAAATAAATACTCGATATTGATTTCCTTAAGTGGGCGCCTAAATATTTTTGCCCGGGGTGTCAGCAGCTCTAACGCCGCTGCTGTATCCACATAAAATCCGTCATAAAACATCCGAACAACGAAATACAACGAATAACACCCAAATATTTATATCAAAAATAAGTCATATATATATATAAATAAAACTTACCAAGTTATTTGTACACATAGTAAAGTTTTGTCCACTAATGCACTGTAATGGCGGGCAACTGGGTTATAAATTCATATTATCTATAAGGAAAGCCACGAAAACATTACAAAAGCTCTTAATTGGCAGCGCACGCGTCCTATGGAGGAATTATACAGTATGTACAATAGTGATGTAAACTATAGAATACTATCGATAAAAATATACATTTATTTCATTGTGATGCCAATGTTTGCCAACCGAGTACCCGATGGAAACCACGAACAGTATACCGTCAAAGTGTTAAATTAACAACAAACTATTAACTAGGATCCGTCAACCGTGCACGGCGGGTGTTGAGCTGAGCCCCTCTCCTTTCTTGGTTTTTTGATAACTTTTGAATGGCTAAACATTTTTTCAATCTGTTTTCGCTATAACATCTCGTAGCATTCTGGAGACAACTAAACACAAAAAAAGGTCTCCCAAACGGTTAAGAGCTTCGCTTACGCTCCGCTTAATAAAGAACTCTGAAATAAATCATTTCTAGGGAAGTAATAGAATCATGTAGAAAGAATCGGCAAAATTAATATAAATTAAACCTATTATATTTGTCAATACATACAAAATAAAGTAAATAGTTTTAACTATCGATATTTCTGTGTCCCATCACTAGCTTTTTTACAAAATACGTTATCACACAAGCAGGATACACCGCCGGAAGGGTAAACCACAGATAGGGCAGCTGCACCGCCATTAGAGGACAAATTAACACAAACACAATTACAAATCAATAATATTATCCTTATTTATTAATCCCGAAATATAATTAACTTTAAATTTTCCTTTTAATACATTAATTTTATGTATATGTATTTATGAATGTATGTATGTAGTTATTGTGATTAATGATAACGTAACAAATATAATTATTCATGATTAAAATAATTAAACAGTCTTATAAATAATGATTGCACAATGATTATATATTTGTTACATTTCTCTGAAATTTATTGTTATTCATATTGTAAGGTAAAGGTATCTAATAAGGGCCGGGTTTTGAAAATCTATAAAATAATTTTTGGATGTGTTAACTTATAAGACACCATTATCAGATAAAATACTTATATTAAAAAGTAACAAAAACAAGACACTAATAGCCAGTTACTTATAAAAAGAGTTTTTTTAAAGACGTGTCTTGACCTTATTGGGTACTAGGGTTCTTAATAAGGTCCATAATAGAACTGCAATATTTTAGACATTATTAAATATATCAGAAAAATCATATTTGGCTTTAAATTACTATACATATACATTACATAAGTTCTCAGTTTTCGAATAATAATATAGAAATTCATAGAAATCAGTATCGTGGCCCTTATGAAGTCTTAGAAAAAGAATATGAAATAAATCTAATCTATTTTCTAGTAAATTGTAAATTAATGAAATTGTAGTTTTGTGAAAAATTTGAAATATTGAAAAAAAATCTGTTAAGAAAATAAATAAACGTATTTTTTTCAGTCTTAATTCTTGGCCCTTATTAGGTATTACACTTCCATAATTGTATTATTACAAGATACAACAATGACAACCATAGCAGCTTAAGATAAAAAGGATAAATAAGTAAAATACTCACACTTACTTTAAATAACTTATTCTCTTTTGTAATGTAACGTGCAACCATTCTCGAAAATTTGGATAAATTTGTTCCGAAAATAGTTTTAAAATTTAGTACCCCTAACAAGGCCCGGGTCTTATTTAGAGCGAACACAGTGCATCTTGTTAGGCAATGAGATAAGATACAAACAAAATCGATAAAAAAGCAATAATTTTAGTTACCTCGTCAATGTACTTTCTGAAAGTATTTTAACCATACCTTACCGAATTATATAATTAATAAATGGTTTTTATTACAAAAAACGTCAAACTTAATCAATATATTTTATAAAATGACACTCGTCGACCGATCCTGATGTTATAGAAAGAGCCACATACAAAATGGCCATCACGAAAGCAATGAACCTCGATTTTCTCTTTCTTTTGTTTGGTGACTGGAGAGGTCCGCACGATGTCCCTTTTTGATATAAATATTTGATATAGGTTTGAAAAGATGGACCTTATTTGGAACCGGCCTTTATTAAGCTGACCCACCTTATTTATAAATGTCTAGAACACCATATTAAGTTAACGTTTAAAACGGAATTATTTATACTTATTTAAACTATTAGAAGACTGATTTTGATTTCTCTCAGATAAATTTATTGTGGTCAATACCAGTCGACATTACTAAAAAATAATATTATGGTTAAAACACATTTTGTTCATTTGAAATAAAACTAAACGTAACACGTTGATGGTATGTGGTAGCTTATAATTTATACACGTGGTTTTACTGTAAAGATTCTTATAAATGCCTAATTAAAATGACTAAAATATAAAAAATATAGAAATATTATATATGCGATGTTATTCTTAAAAATGTGTAGGTGCTACTTGTTGTATATGTATAAAAAATGTAGTGATTTTAGTTATGTAAGTTATTTTAATATTATAAATGTTGACGCTAAATGTTTTTGTACGTAACTTTTATTTTAGGTTTTACTGACGGTATGCTTTTAGCATTAAAGCCGCCCAATGCACCTTCTTTGGACAATATATATATATATATATATATATATATATATATATATATATCCGTGACTATCGGAATGTACAGACGTTCTGTTATAAAGAAATAATAATAAAATGATGAACACACACACCAAGGGATATTAAAGTCAAGTCTATTTTATATAATATAAATTATATTAACACACTAATGCGCAATGCAGCCATTATACAATCTACCAAGCACTAGGTCACCTAGCACACTAACACAGCGAACAGACTCTTAGCGAGCTTATGATTTGTGGACACGTTTCGCAATTTTTGGGGTCAAATAGTACGCTTAAAATTTGATAACGATATGGTTTCATGAAAGGGAAACTGAAGGGAACAGCGAGGAGGTTTGCAGTTTATCCATCAATGCTTTTCGCCGATTTCGCTGAGACGAGGGAATGGTTTGACGAGATATCTATATACGAGTGACTTACCAAAACCTGTATTACCATAATAGCTTCAGTCCTTTCGTTTTAAATTGAACACAATTACTAAATTTACCAACAGATTACGTCAATAATACAAAAAATGTAAATTGTCAAAAATATAATATGACAGTTAGTGTTAATAAAATTGAATTTAGGAAATACAATTAAACATTTTCTTGTGTTTAATTATAAATAGAGCTATACTATGAGTTAAAATATAATTAACTGGAAACGAATGGAATAAATGTCTGTCTAACTAAATATTAAAGAAGTAATAAATATCATCAGGACTTTCCACACAAGAAATGTGATGATGAGGGCATTTTATCGTCTTCGTTATTTTGAAGAGCAGTAATAACATTATTTCTGTCTAATAAATTCCTTATTTATTTACAACTTTAATATTGGATACGGGAAATTCACTTGTTTTTTATTGTGGTTATCCTCACTATAACAATAGAATTTCCTCAAACTGTTACTAAATTTATAAACAGAATTAAATAGGTATAAAAAATATATAGCTACAAAAAGAAAAAGAAAAAAAATTCTTAGTATAAGAATAGAGTGGTACGAAAATTATGATTACTGTTCTCAAAGCTGGACATCAAATGTTATAATTTAAATCAAGCTAATGAAAACGTAGACAATTATATTTGCAGGAAAAAACCGTAAGAATTAAATATAAAATAAGTAAAACTAAATTAAAAGAACACAAGGTATATCTAAACAATGAAAACTACAACAATATCACATAATATTTTATATACTCACAAGTTCAAGGTCATGTAGCCTGCATTGAAATACGCAGATTTTTAGATCTATTCCAAATTAAACACTACAATCAAATATAAGATACTTAAGCTTGCTTGGATGAAGGAAAGTTTTTTATCAGATGGTTTTCTACATTGGAGTATTGTTTACGATCAGTCAGCTGTCAGGTGTAGGCCAAGGTCAGAGGTAAGGCGCATGTCCACATCAGAGGTCAGCCCGGGAGACATGCGCCGAAAATTAACACCAATGTTATAAAATGTAGCATTAAGATTACGTATATGTCGACCGCCTTTCGTGCAATGTTATTGTCTATCTATCTATCTATCTATTAGATGGATAGATAGGTAAGCCACTTTATTGCACTCATTATTATTATAATGAAACAAAATTAGTATAAGAAAACAGAATATACAAAAACTTTTTGCTAAAAGCAATCTCTTAAAACAACCTTTAGGAGAAAAAATTTCAGTGAAAATATATTGTTAAACTTATTTTTGTTATTAATATTATTCTTGAGAAAGTTCTGATTATAATTATTGAAATATTAATGATTTTAACGCATTATTCGTCGTTAATTATCGTCGTTTCAAGCATTTTGTAAAACTTTCATAATACTTAAATGTTATAAAACATATCGCTTCTGTGAGTCGGTTATAACCCGAGAACTATAAGTCGATTATACATACTTTCTTGTATATACATGTTATATGTATGTACAAGGTCAGTACATATAAATGGCCGCAGTAGAACCCATGCTGGGTGCATCCAGTGTTGGGAGAAAGGTAGCAGGACTTGCAAAATCTTGTAAATAATAATAATACTCTTTATTGTACACCAATAAAAGAAAAGATGCAAAATAATACAACCAAATACAGTGCTCAGTTGAATAATGTATAATAAGCGACCCCATCGCTAAAATAGCGATCTACATCAGACAACCTTGATTTACAGAAGCGATATTAAATAAATGAGATTTCAAAAATAACCACTTCATAATATATACAAACCAACATACGTAAATATTTAACTATAACTTGTAAATTATCTAACATTAGTCAAAATGACATTAAAAATACTTACGCAATAAAGAATCAGGTTATTATTAATGATCTACTCAAAGCCATCCGTAAACAATCTCAATAGTTAATAAAGCTTTCAATACGATATATTCATTCCAATTTATCGCGCGCTAGTTTAACTAGCACACTAACATCGCGTAGTGAATAAGCTGTTAGTGAGCTGTTAATTAGCTTGTAATTGGTTGACCTTTGACTCACTATTTTTAGGGGTCGAAAAGTGATCTGCAAAGTGATTAGTGAATAATATGGGTCTATAAGCGAAGGGTTGTCATTTCGAAACCATTAAAAAATTAGACCTTCACACGGATTTAAGAAATTCGGTCATCATTTAAAACCACTTGAAAATCTGATTAGTACTGTTGGCCGGCGTAAGCTCAAGAGCAGATTGATACGTCAAATCCAATAATTAAATGTTGAACAATTAATAATCTATAATAATGAAATTGTGACACATTTGTACAATTAAATGCACGAAAGTCAAGAAAGAGAATGTAGTTTTCGTTTTTCATGATTTTTACTAGATGTTGCAAAGTACTTCGACTACTCCAAGCGTACCCAATAATAAGTATTCCGTCGTCATTTTCAATGTTAAAAAATCAAATTATTTTTAATTTTACCTATTGTATTCCTGGCCTGTGATTTACTAGATTAAAAAGTATGCTATATGTAGAGTGCGGCAATAAGCCATAATCACATTAAAACTCCTTACTAAGTAACTGCTTGATAAGCGACCAAACAGACAAAGATTTTACAATTATTCATTTCAGTTGTGTTCCTTTAATATTTAATGTAGACCGCTACAATTTGATTTACTAACAAAGGTCCATTAAATCTCATTAGAATAAAATAAAACTTTCACTCCGTGTTTATTAAAAAGAAATATGATAATTAATATTTATGAACAAGCGGATAGAGCAGAGGTGCACGTTCCTTGAAAATAAGATATGAAATCCTCTTTCGCCAATGTGTTCGATGGTTAGTCGGACGTATAGAAAAATATCTATATAAAATTCCGGGAGACAGCTCGCCAAAACTGATAACTCAACCATGGCTACTAAATGTAGATATAAATAACTGTCTTATACTAATTTTACCAGTATTTAGGCCCAAATAAACCGTTTTAATCGGTATTAATTTAATACAAAAATAAAAGAAATGTTTTACACTTTATGGGCAATTTTGGACATCATGGTTTAATTAGTTTATAGAAAATCAAAAGCAAGTACATACAACACGAAAACTTAAGTATGTATGTACCTATACTTATTTATTATGTTATATTATAAACATAGACCCGCTAAATATAACAATATAATATTACACATTTCAAAAAATCTTTACAGTTTTGTTCGTACCCCATTATATCGTTACTTCGTTAAAATCATGCAAATGTTTTAAGCCAAAACAATACATTATCGGATTTACACAGCTTTTAACTCTTTTTTAATTTTAATTCCATTGGTTTTAAACTTACATTTATACTCGTTCAGCCATTAAAGACAAATCTAAATAGTACTTAATTTCTTATGTAGTTTTGGTTTATAAAGAAAATGTTATTTTTTTAAAATCACTAACAACCACTGTTGTTCAAAAAGCTTCACTAAGCTTTATATTGTAAGTATTGACTTATACATTAATGAAATAAAGAGAATTTATTGAAATATGCTAATACTTCTTTATTCAATTGGTACAAAAAATATATTTTTCTGACGTTTTTGTAACGAATTTTTCCTGTGGGTTTTATTAAATAATGTTTTCTTTGTGATGTGTCACAAAATGCACAATTTTTATTATTAATTTATTAAAATAAATAAACCTTAGTTTTCTTACGTTTTATAAGGTAATGACATGGTTCTGCACTATATATACATGTATATATATAACAGAACCATGTTATGTCAGCGTCAGTCACCCAAGCGTTACAAAGTCGAATAAGAGAAGGAAATAATGCATTTCATAAATTAAATTAGATTAAACATTTTCCTCTTCTTTCATCTGGTACAAATTCTAAATTGTATAATTTTTTTGTTTTATAGTGAAGTTGAACTAAACGGACCAACATTCAGTGTAGTGTGCATGTGTGTGTAGCATCTTACAACTTAAAGATGCCTTAAAATCTTGTAATATTAACTATATTAAAAAAAGCTCATCTCGGATTAATGATTGCCTGAAAGAATTATTTCAAAAAAGGAATTTTTGGTAAAATAAAAAAAATCACATTATAGACGTATATTTAACGCGAACCTTTACAAACAGTGCCACAATAAAGTAACGTACACATAAATAAAATACATAGACAAAAAAAATATATACTTTTTACACTGCGGACGTCTCGCCCGCCCTTAACTATACTTATTTGTAGGCCTTCTAGAATAATCCATCCAAAATCAGACTTAATACCATATGTTCCCAACGCTGTGCCAATCAGCATCCTCGCAAATAATCAGCCTGGTTGATTTTTTTAGTTCCTGGCACGTTCGGTCAAATCGGCAGTCACTGGAGTTAAGACCCAATTTATTATATTAAAAATTGCTTTATTCTTTTTAATTTCTTACTGTAGTGAAAAGGTATTCCCTTGTTTTAATATTGTCGTAACTAAGGACATTTTATGTGCTATTCATAATACTTTAATGTCAGCAGCGCCATCTATTTAAAGGGAAAACATGAATTCATTTTCTTTACATTCAGTTCTTACAAATCAACCTTTTCCCGCGTAAAAACAACAAACAATCCGTCAAACAAAAATATTATCAGCAAAACTATAATAATTATATCTAATAATTTTATACAGTGTCCACTATAACCGCCAAAATAAAAAAGAAATTAAAGCTAAAATTATTTTAAATAACAATATAATTCTGTTTATATAAATTGAAATTATTATATAAAAAGATTTCATTTTTTTCATTGTCAGTGATATTCTGATATACAATTTTAGTATTTTAATAAGGCTATATTTAACATATATAGCGGATGCATGGATTTATGTCACCTTGGCATCTGTCAAGATGACAGATGCCAAGGTGACATATATCATCAAGATGGCGGCACTGACTCTATAATCAACGGTGCATATTAGTTTACATTTTTATTACTCAACCATAATCATGTCATAGATAAAATAAAGATTTAATTTATAATCAAAGTGCGTTTATGATTTAGGAACTGACATATTTTTTATCTGATATTTTTTATCATCCATAATTAATTGGCGTGAAAATACACACATGAACATATTTTGGCATTTAAAATTTATATATAATCTGTGTTATGTGATATATTTTTTTATTTTTATACATTGTGCATGACCTTGGCCGTGCTTTTTCAGGTTATTAAGAGTACTAGGTTTTTAATCCAGGTCATCTGTCCGACTTGCCGGCATTGTGCAGGTGGTTGGGAGCGTCCGCGAACGCAAACTTCAGCCTGTAGGCCTCCGCCACCAGCACGCTGATGTTGGAGTCCGTCCAGTTCTGTGTCGGGACGTTCTGGAGCAGTATCATCAGACCCTGGAAGTCCTTTTCCACCATCAGCCTCTCCCGCCAGTGGAGGAGGAAAGCCGCACACACATACAGCTGGAATATAGCGAACCCGTCCGATTCAGCGAGGTAGGTGTCCCAGAGGCGAATGGTACACGGGAGTGGTATCTCTCTAGTTAGCAGGTTATTCATCCAGCGGAAAGAGAACTGTAGATAATCTACGCCGTGCTTCTGCAGGTGTTCGTGTAGCGGCAGGTCTATGCGACGGATCAGCTCCTTCAGCTGGTTCACCTGCAATGCAATAACTCATATATGAGTCATTTTAAAAATATATAATACATAATTGGTTACATTTAAAATAAAGATATATTTTTATATATATATTTTTAAATTTTACAAGTTGTTAATATTCAAAGAAAAGGGTGTGTCAGAACGGGTGCGTGTGCGTGCTTGTAATTGTATGTGTGTGTGTGTGTTTAAAAGTAATTTGTAAATAATGAACATTCATTCACATTTCAAATTTTTTTAAATAAATGATAGTTAATCCAAAAAAGATAACAATTTCTCTTAAAAAATATTTAAAAAGAAAGATGAATGGATGTTTTCCAAATACATTATAGATAAAGATATATTATTAATGTCATATCACTTAATAATATTTAATCAGTGCTTTACAACTAGATCATGGGATTTCCCTTATCACTGTCTTATCACTGACAATTGATTATAATCTGAAGTTATATAAATTAATTTAATAAACTAACATAGTATGTAATCATTAGGAATTTATAGACTACTTCTAAAATATATTATATATGTTCCACTTTGAATCAATATCAAGAGGAGTCAGGATACCATAGCGAGCGAAATAAGCCCTTCTATAAAGACACTCCAACTTAAAATTAAGGCTATGAGGGTTCCAATACCTTTATATATATATATAAAGGTATATATATATATATATATATATATATATATATACCAGAGTGAATAAGATGGATCCACAGACATTGATTCTGTAATATATTTAACATGTTACATTATACTAGCTATTGCACACGGTTCTGCCTGCGTTTTCAAGTATCATGAAATACTCAAGCGCAGTACATTCATGTCCAAATTGTGTAAATTTATTTTTTATAAAAAATAACCCTACTATGAATGAATATGAATGAAATATGTATATTTTAACTAGGGGCGCCAACAAACCCTCAATTTCGACTTGCTGTGCTCGCGAAATCTCGGGTGCCGTTTGCATATTGAGCGAAGCGAGCCCAGTATATTGGACATAATATAAAAAAAAAAATTCACCTAATGTATATCTTTTTTATTGCAAAGTTTCATAATTTTCCGTCAAGTAAAGATCATAATTTGTTGTCTTATTTACCCGGCAACATCTATGCTATTTTTGGATAACAAAATATACAAAATTTGCATCAAAATCCATTCAGTAGTTTGCGTGTGAACGCATAACAGACAGAGTTATAATATTATAGTAGTCTTTTGATGTTTGCAGACACTATTCATTAATATGTTAATATTGATATAGTCACAATAAAGTGTTAGTAAACTAACAATTATGGAAACTTTGTTGGATATCTACTCCCATTTATATACTGAATAGCCGACTTGGTTTAGCCAATCTAAATTAGATCATTTTACACCATTGCGAGACTTGGGCATTATTTAACACTAAACCTACCAAGTACCGGTCAAATTGACTGCTCTTAAACTTTTGTAAAACTTACACATTTTTAAATGTTATAATATTGTTATCAAACTACATGACAATTCTTAGAATATGCATATAATATTGTCTTCACTCTTTACTTTTAGTTATTTCCATTATTACCTGCATTATATATTAAAATATTTTTTTATTACCGGTCAATTTGACGGCGTGCGGTAGGAACAGGCATACAAGAATTGTCGGTAGGTTTAGTGTTAAATGTTTTTTCTTATGGGATAAAGACACTTCATAAATGCAAACATTTTTATATTCTTGGCACTAAAACAAATCTATTAAATTTTTTAGAACTAAATTGCATGAATATGTCTAGAGAACAAAACTACATTTACCTTATATTGTATCCCGAGTTGAGCAAATATATAATTATCCTGTATACTATCCAGGAACTTGGATAGGCACCAAAAGGAGTCAGCCTCGATAATATCCCGCTGCTCCTCGCTGAGGGAGTCCAGGGGGAAGTTGTCCAGCTCCCTCCCTGGAGCTGCCTCCTGCAGGAACACCATGAAGAAGGGTGTCACCAGGTCGTTGATGCCTTGTACATAGCCGGAAGCAGGATGACGGATGGCCCAAATGTATAGAATCCGCTCGAACATCACCTGAGGATGGAGATGTTATTATAAATATTTAATGTATAAGATAAATTAAGAGGTGTTTCTTCTTATGTCTCCCCTCTCCACCCTTAATAAGACATTTTCTTAATTGTTTAAATTCATCACTATTTTGCCTCAAATTGAATCCATTTAGTATCCTAGGATATTAAAAACATAGACAATTGTTTTCAATGCTAAATATTTCGTAAGAACAAATTCTCTATTCTTTACCCTATAGCTGTAGAAAGAAAAGATAATATTTAGTCTATAAACGCACAGTCCCAATGGTATGGCAATGATTATTATGAGTAGTATTTTGGAGGAAGTTCTACAAACTCAATATATTGCCATAAGCTATTGCACCCTGCTTCTCTTACCAAAAGTATAATAAATAAACATTTTAATTGACTCACTTGAACTGTTATCTGTTGAAAGAGTGCCACAAGCGGGCTCATCCTGGGTATATCTATATGTATCTGTCTGTACGTGTCCTCTTCTCGTTCTGAGTCATAATATTGTCTTACGAGATGCTTGTAGTCAGCTCGTTTCCTGTCCAAGGTCTCCGCACGACGCTCCGCGTTGGCGGGAAGATAGCCCGCCAACAGACGCCATGTTACTGCCCTTGCCTTAAGTGATGTATAATTAAAATAAAGAACATAACATTTTAAATTTAGGAATTGAAAGTTCAGAGATAGAAACATAGAGAAAGATAGAGAGAGATATCATTTAAGATATATCTCTCTCTAAACTCACAATTCTTAAGTTTTAAAGGTTGAGACAGAAATAGAAAGAGATATATTAAAGATAACATTTAGGATAACTGTCTCTCAACTCTTAACACTGAAGAGTTGAGTTTCGATGAGATGTTAGAGTTGTTCTAGAGAACAACGGGCCAATGTTTGGAATAATGTTACAAATTACTGATTTTAAAATACCATTTCTATATTGATAGTGAAGATGAAAAAGGTTGAATGTCTATATGAGATTTTTATATTAGGAAACTATCAATTAGAGAAGAATTAATTTGTTTGAAACATTATAATACTAATATAATCTTATTTTATATATAAATAATGTTGCTATTATAATGTAAGTGAAGTTAATCATGAGGTATGCAGGGATCATAGCTTTTGGCGTTCCGTCGTCTCTGGCTAACCCGCAAGGGATATGGCCTGAAGATAAATAAATAAATAATATAAGTAAGTAAAATTACATTGAAATGAAAGTAATTAATTTACATGTTAGTTTCAACCCAACATTGCCATTCAATTTTGTTCACAGATAGACAAAATGTATGTGTTAGGGTAATTAAAATGTAACTAATATCGGTAAAATAATTTTATCTAAATATAGTTTACAAAACACCAACATACCGGTTTCTTTAATAACACTCTAAGGATATATTAACTTGATCTAAACCACAAGGTTATGGTTGTCGATTGGCATGTTGGAACATAATTATAGACTGTAACTTAAACTCAAGTACAACAACTGTTACAATTTTAAATATATTCAGTTTCCGGGGGACTTATAGGTTATATTTGAAGAGTTATGATTTTTTTATGTTAGAGGAGGACGTATGAGTTGCGAGTTACTAATGATACGTGATCGTAGCCGCCCACAAACTCTTAGAACATCCAAGGAATTGGAAGAGCATTGCTGGCCAAAAATACATAATTTGGTTGTTGAGATAGTATTTTGTAGCAATTATTATATAACTGGTATTTTAAACGTTGTTTATAAATTAACTAAGAATGAAAATTTAAAATAACACTATTTATACAATGAAATTAATTATATAAATAGTCAAGTTTGTGCTATAAAACATCATAAGATATTCAGTGATATAAAAATAGTTTGCATAAATAAATAAATTATAATTATTAATAACAAAACTGATGACTTATGTTTTTTTTACTTTTGTTGTCATAGAATGTAGATAAGAAATGCAAAAGCAAAATAAATCTATAAGTAAATGAATAAATATAATAAAACAAATGATTCATTAAAATACAACTACAAATTGAATAAATTACTTAGTGGCTTACTTTTGTTGGAATGCCAGACCAACTTAGCTGTTTAAGCTCATTCAAATCCAGGACAGAACTCTCTAGAACTTGTTGAAACCTTTCTAGTTTAGATTCACTGCTCTCCTCTCTCGAAGTCAGCGCCGACAGCCTCACGGGCCGCGGACGACCTGGATAGTGACGAAATCCAGTGCTACTTCCCGAAACACCTCCGATTCTACGAATTTCATTCTTTCTTACTGCTACAGCCTCTTCTCTCGGCTTTACCCCCTCACTCACTTTAACGTCATTGTTTACGTTCTTAGTACTATTCCTATGCGAATTTATCACATTTAAAGCTGCGGTTTGGGATATGGCTTTTGATATTTTAGTGTCTGCTATGCCAGATATAATATCGTCATCACCCAAGTCCCAGGCATCGTTCACGGATGCCTGGAACTGCTGATATGATGACCCAGACATAACCTCGTTTTGCTGGACCCTCTGACAAGGCCTGCCTGGCACAGCTCTCTGCGGAGTCCTCCAGAACGTATCAGCCACCAATCCGTTCTTGTCATATTCGGCTTGGTGACTTTCCATAATAATTTTGAGCAAGAGACATTCTAAATAACTTTGCGGAACAACAAAATAATATACGGATGATATGACATATCAGTATCACAAGTCATAGACAAGACGTTTTAACCACGGCTACTGTGTACAGACTACAGATTGTATTATTGTTAGCAGCCACGTACTTTATAACTGTTTTATGATTTGTGTCAATAATAATATACTAATCAATCCAATTAATTACAAAATAAACCTTTTGAAAATTTCTAATCAGAAATAATATCATGTTCTTTCAACTGTCACTATCATAGTTTTTTGTAAATATTCATATTGATATTTTGATATTTTTAACCAAATTAAAAATTGTTGTTTTCTCGATTTAAAGTAATGAAAGTAAATTAAATCAATACAATTTCTAAGAGATAGACATTGAATAATAAAAATATTAATGTCTGTTAGTTTCTAGGCGTTTTGTTAAATCAATATAGAATATTTCATATGCCATAGGTATAGATTGTTTTAATTTTTACAATAAAAATGGCTAGCCCAAATCCAGAATCAGACTCATCTATGTTTATGCAAAGAGGCGATGGTAGAAAATCTAGAAGTCCAATAAAGTCGGAATCAACGTCTAGAAGAAATTCTCTGGTTAAAGCTAATATACCAGCTGAGGTGATAACTGTTAAAGATTTCTTCGATTTTATGAAAACTGCGTATCAAGTTTACGAGCATCTAGAAGGCGATGAAGACGAAGGATCTAAAATTAACTGGGAAGAATTAACAAAGTTAACAGTTATAAACCATGTAATAGAACAGCAAGAAAGAGATCTTTTATACCAAACTGCGTTCACTGAACAAAAAGCAATTACCAGCAGAAGTGATACAGTGATCGAGAGAAAAAGTAGCGAGACAGATCGAACTGATAAACGATTTAGTTGTACTGAAATTGAGGGTATGTAAAGGCATGTCGTATCTTTCCCGATTTCATTGATTGAATAGATATATTGCTAAATCCGTTACTGTTATTATATAATACAGTATATCTTTGGCAAACCTAAAATACCTACAGTTATTTTATAATTCTAGGAAAAGATCGTAGACGTTCTCTGCCACCGGAAGCTCGAGTGGAAATGCTTGGCATATGGACGGAAGCCAACCTGAACTGCAAATTAAATGATGTGGGCTTTAATTTATTGTAACGACTATTGTTTTATTTATAAGATCATTATCATAACACAAATATCCTTAAAATTATTGCAGGTAATAAATGAAGGAATACTAGATTCTATTCTCCCTTATTTGGTTGGATATAAAAAACCATCAAAAACTACGAGTGTGTATGCGCCGATAATAAAGAAATCTCCCTCTAATTGTTCCAATGAAATTAAAAAGCCGTCTAGTTTTGGAGGTAAAAATCTCTGACATTACCCAAAAATGGGTAAAAATACTATTATGTAAGTCACATAAAAATATAATATATGTAATTTATTTACTTAGGTTTTGTTAATGAAAAGGAGTCGAGAGATCGTTTAGGAAGACGGAAATCTTCCGTAATTGCAGCCCAAGATCGGGCCAATCAGAAACAAGAGTGAGTAATTATAATTTATTATTGTCTATGGTTTTATAATCTACATCATATTTTCGTTGATTCTTATATATCCGATATGGTCTAGTGGCTAGGATACCTGGCTCTCACCCAGGAGGCTCGGGTTCGATTCCCGGTATCGGAATATTTTTTGTTAATTTTACCTCTTTTTCTTCTTCTAGAGGTGATGTCGAAATTCACGTTTGTGATGAAGTTAAAGGTTTAAAAAAGGATTTTCGATGTCCACAAAAGTTGTTAGTTTCTAAAATGGGTTACTTCGCTGACGTCACGGCCGGCCAGCGATTGGAAGATATGGATATCTCTGTACATTGCGATATTCAGGTATCATGGTAGCAAAATTAACATAAAATATAGATATAGAAATTTAAAAAAACAGGAAGATGAGAAAGACTAGATCTGAATTATGCTATAAATGTATATATATTAATATTTTTACTCTAGATGAAAAACAAAAACATTTTTATGCGTATATTTTAGCTAACTATTATTTTTATGTTTTAATATAAGTAGTTGATTATATTAGGTAGCAAATATATATATATATATATACATAATTTTATAGATCTTTGACTGGCTGATGAGATGGGTGAAACGCGACACAATACTTGTTGCGGATTGGCCATTACTAGATCCCCAAAATGTTGTGCCTATTCTAGTATCGGCTTCATTTCTACAGGTAAAATAATAAATAATATATATGACCCCAAAAATGAGCATATTCAACGACAAAATGTCAAAAAAGAATGTATATGTAAATAAAATGGCGGCTGATTAATAAGTTACCGTTCCTGTAATCTAGATGGAGCCACTCTTACACGATTGTCTCATCTATTGCCACGCGCATATGAACGATATTGTGAAGACAACTACCAATTTGGCTTGTCTCAGCGACGCGCTATTAACTAGGTATACGAAATATATTAATTATTCATATTTCACTGATGTTATTGTTTTAAAAAATATTTTATAGCATTTACACATTACCAAAAAGTTTATGTGTTTTTTATTCTGTATTTATTCGTTTTGAACTCTATTATAATAATTGATATGACCTAAAAATTATACCATATTTATTAATATTAATATAATATCAGATTGGCTGCAATGTACACAAACGCGGAGCTGGAAGCCATCCGCGATCGGAAAGACAAGATCCAATCTCGTCTTTACTGCAAGATGATCCTGTCTCTGGCGGAACCCGTGCCGGAGACTCTGAGGGGACATTACGCCACACTCGCCACACTGTTTAAGTGCAACAAGTACGACTTTAATAGTAGTAGTAATATTGCTTTTAGTTCATAACTAACATTTAAAACAAGAAAGGAAAAAATCGTTGGGCCCAAAAAATGTTTTTCATCGTCGTACTATTTATGTTCAGAGTTGTATTTTGTAGTTGTAGTTGTAATTCACGTTTTCATTTTGGAACAGCGTTTAGACAATATAAACAATAAATATATTATATATTATAGGGATAATCTGTGTTTTACTTATTATTGAAATAAGATAATGTAATTGTTAAATATTGTAATATGTAATGTTGTACTTAGGTGCAACAAGTTGTTAGGTCGTCACATATCGTCTCAGGTGCCGTGTCAGCCCTCCGCCATGCGTCTGGACCGACGGGGGAACGTGATCTCGGAACACACCAAGTTAGTGAGACTAGTATTAGGAATACATTTGGATTTGACCTTTTATGTAAAGTTTATTATTATTCAAGTAAAAAGCTCGTTTTTTTATACTAAATTTACAAAGACGTTATTATTGTAATTAGATATATAGGATAATCTTTAAAAAAAACTTTTTTTTTATATTTATTATGATTCTGTTGAAATAAAATAGCTGTTATTAGAGATTTGCCGTTATTTAAATATATATTTTTGATTGTTCCTCTCTATATATTATCCAAGGGATCCCTCTTGGAGTCTCAACGAGTATATCCGTTGGTTGTACGGTGAGCTCCGTTCGTGGCGTCGCGTGTACTGGCGTCTGTGGGCCGACTGCCACTTCTTACACTGCCAGCTCTGTGACTCGTACTTCCCGGCTTATCAGGTTGAAGATTTATGTTATTTTAGGAAGGGACATTAAATTAAGCTGCTATAATAATGATTATAAGTTTATTATGAAACGTGATGTCAGATGGAGTGGTGCTCCCATCACGAGCAGAGTCCGCACATGTTCGCGGTGCAGGGTGCTCCACTGGCGGCCGGGCGGTACGCCTGCTGTGGAGAAAGAGCCTACCGCTTCGAAACGCTCACCAGGAACACTGTTAGTTACATTCCGTCGGACAAAATGTGTAACTGAACATTATTTAACTATCGTAATTCACAGACAAGTCAATAAAAAAATAACTATAATGTTTAACTGAACAAGTTAGAAACAGTACCTTCCAACTTACAAATATCAGTACATCTTCAAGATTGTTAACTGAACACGAACTAGTTGTCTATCTGACCATAATACGTTATATACAACCCAGTGGATAGATTTTGTTGTTTCCCTAAGACTAAACATAGATCGGATCGGAAAGGGCTGACTATTCGCGTCCCCTACTAATGACGTCCCCTGCCCTTCAGGGTTGTCAGTTCCGTGAGCACGTCCCGGACGAGAGGACGCCCTCGGATGCTGCAGCCCTGGAGCTGTACGGACAGTTCCGGGACATCATCGCCATGAGACCGCCGCAGCTCATGTTCCCAGAGAGGCTCACAAGACTAGTGCCCCGAGGTCGTACTGCCGACTGGGCATTTGAGTTTAATAAAATTTACTTCTTATTGTGTCTAAAATCTTTATTGGTTATTTTTTCCCCTAATAATCAGCGATAATAATAAACAGAGGGATGTCAGTCTGGATCGCGACTGCAGTGCGAGGAGGTGTGCTGGTGGCAGGGAGTGCGTCTCGCGCCCGAGCGTGAACCCCTAGGGCTCCTGGGCCGCCTCTACACCAGCGAGCAGCAGTTCAACCGTGAGAAAACGCGGCGGTGTCTTGCTACCTTGATATATCTTACATTTTGATTTTAATTCTTCATATTGTCATTCTAATTAACGTAAAAGAAACAGGGTAGCAAGACATCTCTCTATATAATAAAATCATCAGCCATCCGAAATCAAATACGAAACCGCTGTAAATAAGCTCTCCACATTGGCAACCATGTACACCATATCCTGACGCTTCAGTCTAAATTCAAAATTCTTAGATTTAGTAACGGAAAAATCCTCGTTAATTATTTAAAAAACAAAAGACGAAGGAGAATTGGCATAAAGTAAATGGAGAGAGTGACGTAAGTACACAGCGGTCTGTAGTTAAGCTTTTGGCGCCACGTGGTCACATAATATAGCGCCACACAGCGCTGGCGAGTCCCGGCTCGCCAGTTAGTGGAGCGGCTCCAGCGGCTGCACTCTCACTGGCCGGGAACTGTTCCACCGCAACTTGTACGTCACCAGAACCACAGACCAAGATAAAAACCAAAGAGGAGAGCCCCAGAAATAAGGTAATAATGCATGTGTGTGCGTCTGTGTCACGCTTTATGTAAACTAAACGCAAGCTAGCTATAGACTTAGTCAGTTTTAGTGGTTATTAGATAGACAGATGTCTAGAATTATTAATATGTATGTATACGAAATACGACGTAAGTTTTATACATTTTTGTTATAGCTTTTATTATAATGTGTATCAAATAATTATTGTAAATTAATATTATATTATTTATTGGTAACTAGTTTTCCTATTATTTAATATTGTGACGTCCTGTGCCGTCTCTGTGTAGTGGTATTAGTTTTCTAATAAAATTAAAATTTATAGTTCAATTATATTGTTTCAGTTTTAAATTGACAATATTAATGACAGTGCCATCTATTAACCGGTTGTGATACTAAATATTTGCGAGATAGTTTTAACCTATGATAAAATTTTTCAATACTAAAATATTAAATTTTTATTATTATTAAAAATAAATACAAAGTTCCACCTAAGTCTTTAATTAAGGTGTTATTACATATATAATCGTGATATTGCAATGCAAAGCAAGGCGCAGGCGGGCGCGGCTCTTCGCCGGGCGCGTGCGAGGGAGACAGCAGCGATGAGAGCGAGCAGAGTGACGATAGCGAACGCAGCGACGAGGACGCGCCACGTCGTCCACCCGCACCGCCTGTTAGGAATACTGGGTACTATATATTCTGCATGGTGAACCACATTTGTAGCAGATGAATCCGCTAATTCATGGTCCAATTGCTTCTTTTTAGTCTCCAGCTAGGTAACTTAATGCAACAAAAAACAAAATGAGTTTATAATATTCAAATTCAAATTCAAAATATCTTTATTCAAGTAGGCATTTACACGCACTTTTGAATCGTCAATTATTACAATGAAAAAATGTCAGTGTAGTCAGTCCGTAAGAAGCTACCACCGGCTCGGAACGCTGTGCTCTGTTGAGAAGAGCCGGCCAGAAACTCAACAGTTGCTCTTTTCAAAAGAAATATAACAATAGGTGATGTACATTATAATATAAATCCTGCAAATGATTCAACAACTTAAGTTCCACATATTTCAATCCGCTAAAAACTCTTGAACGTTATAATAAGCTTTTGATTTTAGATTTAAAACTAAGAAATGGAAAGTCTAAGATATTTTGTGGAACTTTATTATATATGCGTATACTCAAACCCATGAAGGATTTATTAACTTTTTGAAGCCGAAGCTTTGGCGTTACGAGTTTGTTTTTATTTCTCGTATTTATCGCGTGTCTGTCACTGTTTTTTATATAACTATTTAAATTTTGACGTATATATAATATGTTATTAAATATGAATTGCGAAGCGACTGTAAGAATACCTATTTCTTTAAAAATACCTCTCAGAGGATCTCTAGCTTTTAAGTTATAAATAGCCCGCACAGCTCTTTTTTGTATTAGGTCTACAACTTTGCTCCCGCCGTTTTTTTTTTAATTTTAAAAATTATATAAAAAAAAATGGCATCTTATTTATGTTTCAAAGTATTGTCCGTCACTTTCCACTACTTTGGCCCATCTTTCAGGCAACAAACGAATCCCGCGTAGCAAAAATTCTTCATCCTTTGATAAGATCCAAGAATCGATCCATTCTTTCACTTTTTCAAAAGAATAGAAGCACTGGCCCGCCAGGCCGTGTGCCATCGACCTAAATAAATGGTAATCAGATGGAGCAACATCTGGAGAGTATGGCGGGTAAGGTAGAATTTCCCATTTCAGTGTTTCGAGGTACGTCTTGACTACTTTCGCCACGTGTGGCCGAGCATTGTCGTGTTGCAAAATTACTTTTTCGTGTCTATCAGCGTATTGCGGCCGTTTTGCTTTTAATGCCCGACTCAAACGCATTAATTGCGTTCGTTAAAGTGCACCAGTAATTTTTTCAGAAGGTTTTAGCAGCTCATAATAAATTACGCCAAGCTGATCCCACCAAATACACAACATGACCTTGGATCCGTGAATATTCTGTCGAGGTGTCGCCGTAGGAGTGTGGCCGGGCAATCCCCATGATGTGCGTCGCTTAGGGTTGTCGTAGTGCACCCATTTTTCGTCCCCAGTAACATTACGATGAAGAAATCCTTTTCGTTTTTCTCTTTCATGCAGATATTCACAAGCAAATAAACGTCGCTCAACATCTCTTGGTTTCAACTGATACGGTACCCAGTATCCTTGTTTTTGGATCATCCCCAGCTGTTCCAGGCGTTTTGATACTGCTTGCTGAGTTACTCCCAATGATTTTGCTAGCTGTTCTTGAGTTTGGCACGAGTCTTCATTAAGTAAAGCCTCCAGTTCATCATCTTCTAAAGCTTTTTCTCTGCCACCGCTATGCCGATCTTCAACAACAAAATTACCGCTTTTAAAGCGCTGGAACCACTCGCGACACGTTCTTTCACTAATAGTATCATCACCATAAGTACTTGGAATAACCCGATGAGCCTCAGCCGCCGATTTTTTCATGTTGAAATGAAAAAGTAAAATCTTCCGCAAATGACGTGAATTCGGTTTATAAGTTTACATATTTAATTAAGTGTAACTATATGACGCAAACAAAAATTAACTAATATCGATGTACGGTTATATTTATAGATGTCAAAACTGATGGAAAACAACTGTGATTTATTTATTTGAACTATTACTGGCTACTAGCGCCATCTTTTGGAAAACGGCGGGAGCAAAGTTGTAGACCTAATAAAATAAATATAGAATTAATTTCGACAGCACTGCCCCATAATAAAATACCGTAAGATAAAATACTGTGAAAATAACTAAAATAGACAAGTCAAGGCGTATTAATGTCCGTTAATTGTCTTACTTTTCTAATTACAAAGACGGCGGAGCTGAGTCTGGCTGCGAGTGTTGAGAGATGGGGGTTCCACTGGAGCTTTTTATCTAATGTTATACCTAAGAATTTTGTTGAGTCAATCAATTCTAACACTTCATTGTTAGGGAGCAAGTTAAAATTTTTACTTTTTACATTAGGAAGTGTAAACTCTATACATTTAGTTTTCTTAGCATTTAACACTAAATTATTAAATTCGAACCAATGCAGGACTCGTGACAAAGTACTGTTTACTTCGTCATAATTAATCCTATCACGCTCAACTTTAAAAATAAGCGAGGTGTCATCAGCAAAGAGTACAATGTCACACAGACCCTTAACAAAAATGGGCAAGTCATTAATATAAAGTAAAAACATAAAGGGGCCCAGAATAGATCCTTGTGGAACACCCATTTTTAGGTGAGAACCAGACGATTTAGAATTATAAAGATAATAGAATAGATAAAGTATCCACTGTCCATGTGTATATCTGTATATTTAAACAAAACTGAAATGTCTGTCTGTTATTTTCAAATGATTTTTCATTAGCTTCACCGATTATTTGCATGTTATTGAAATAGTAGCTACAAGAGTTACGCCGTTCGAACAAAGATAAGAGCAGTAAACTGAGTAGGCTATTGTTAGGTTGTATACAACTGAGTAGGTTATATACAACTATGAACTAGGGGCGCCAACAGACCCTCAATTTCGACTCGCTGCGCTTGCGAAATCTCGGGTGCCGTTTGCATATTGAGCGAAGCGAGCCCAGTGTAATGGCTCGTCGTTTCCCATTAACTTCAATTTGACATCAGTTTTTTGACATGATATTTTTAAATATTTTTTTTTAGACTTTTTTTTAAAAAACCATCACCTAATGTGTGTCTTTATGATTGCAAAATTTCATAATTTTCCGTCAAGTAGTTTTCGAGCCAATTCGTGACAAAAAATGTGAAAAAGTCTCCAGTAGAACGCTCCGCTCACTTCGTTTGCTTCGCTCAATAATAGCTAGTAATATTCGTATGTCCAGCGCGTGTCGTCGCGGGCGCGCTCCAGGTCGCGTTTGGGTGTCGACGCAGAGTGCCCGCAGCAACCAAGATGGACAACGACGTTTCGAGGAACGAGCCGCTGCACACATGCGAGCAGCGCTCGTTCGACGACACCATACCACACGCACACAAAAGCACGCCGGTCAGCCTTGATTTACTGTTTTATTTTACGTGTCACAAGGTTTAATCGTTTTTTAATTATTTGGTTATATTTTCCACATTAAATGTTGCAACTTTGACATTTATAGCGATTTTAAATTGTATCAATGAGCACTTTTAACAGGTGGTGCTTATGCGCGCCTCGAGGCGGAATGGCGCGAACGTCAGGGCGGCGCCATTGCAGCGCGTCCGCGTCAGGCGCCCGGTGCACGCACTCGAACAAACAAATACAAATAAATCTGTCTATATTAAATTGATATATTGTGTTTTATTTCGTAGTACTTTTCTATAAATTCGATAAATATGATTGTTTAAATACATGTATGCATATATTTATTCTAAAATCTCTTATATTTTGTCTCACATTACATGAAACATCATAATAAAGTTTTAAAAAAAATGTGTAATTTTTAATACTAAAAATATAACACGTAAGACGCACACTTTCCAAAAGTATTTTACATAAAGAGCAATTAGAAAATAGTTTCAAAATAACACTTAATACTTTCAGAAAATAAAATGGCATAGAGCATACAGTATTTTGTAATTATCTTCAAAATTAACTTTGCGATTATTCACATATTATATAAGAAAGAATTATATAAAAGGTTCACTCGTTAATTTAGTCTGGTATGTATGTATATTAAGAATTTCAAAAACATAGATGACGTCATTAAAGAATTTTGGATTAGCCAAAGCGTCGCAAATACAATTCAAAGTTCAAAATTATGCAGTTTTAATACAAGTTTTAAGCAAGATAGCTATTTGACAACGTAAAGTATGAACGTAAGGTATGAAGTAAAAATCGCTAGTTCTAATTATTACGAATGGGTTGATGAAGGTGGCGCGTGGTCGATAATGGAGGTAGCCCGAATTTAAAAATTAAATACATACTACTGATTCCGACTTTTTAATATCATTCAAATTAAAATTTGCAATTATTGAGCCCGCCTTTTCTTAAAAACGATGTTGCCATGTTCAAGAAATAAAAACAGTTGTAGATAGGATATTAAACTAGAAATTAATTCGAAAATTTACAAAAAAAGTTACAAAATTGGTTAAAACAATGGAAATAATTAATCCTAATTTAGATAATTGTTATGCAAATAACAATAACATTTAACCCCATATATGAATCAAAAATATAAATTTAATGTGGTTGTAATTGCAGTTAGCATTGTTACACAAAGTATAATATTTTTATTGACTTATAACACGAATAATCTGAATTAGGAAGTGCTTTTTTTAGGTAGATTCCATAGATGAATCTACCTATTTTACATCCTATTTGATAAATAATGTGAACTGAACTCGGATATATGTAACCATCCTTCGGTTTTTAATTAATATAGACAATAAAACAACGTTTAGTCAAGTACATTTATTATCTAGAACCGCAGTCGGTGCGGGAACTGACTGGAGCGCAGTCCGAAGGTCGCCTTGAGGTATCCCCGGAGAGACTTCTTGTCAGCTCGGGCTCCGATGGCCGCGATCACCGCCGTGTCGACCGTCTTCTGGTCGGTCTTGCGCTGCTCTGATGGAACGTATTTCTGGAAATTGGTGTAAAATTTATATACTGTAGTATTAAAATAATAAGACATTGATTTCTACATATATTTTAATTTAATTTTTATTATAATTAAGTATGCAGTTTCCAAATATAAAGTCTATAGACAAGAATGCAACAATAATTTCCACAGACTTCAAATTGTTTAATTCCTTTACTAACTTACTTCTGTGACATTGTATTAAAAATTTGTCAGTTGTATAAAAAAGTAATAAGACAATGAAGCATACCTCCTTCTTGGTGGCAAAGATGTCCTCTCCCTGCTTGCGCTTGACGCTGCGTTTGGTGCTTTTCTTGTTCTTCTTGAAGTAGGCATCGTCGAGGTGCTCGGGCAGCTTGAAGGAGCCCAGATCTACCTTGGTGCTGGTCCCGATCACGTAACGCTGCGGGATGCGGCGGAGCGGACACGAGTTGAACTGAAACATATGCATTATTGTTATTTTTTTATTCATTAACCCTTTGCACTCGGAATGCCAGCACTGCTGGCATGAAGTTTTATTCCGGCAACTCGGAATGCCAGCACTGCTGGCATGAAGTTTTATTCCGGCAACTGGAAATGCCAGCACTGCTGGCATGTTGTTGGAAGGAAATGTGAAAATGGTCTCCGAGTGGAAAGGGTTAACTGCTCAATTCAATATAGAAACTGGGATTTATATTTTACACCATTTTAATTGCACATAGATTATTGAGAAATAAATATATTTTAGTTGTAAATGATCTTACTCGTATATATTAAATAGCAATCTTGAATTTAAAAAGTAATAAAATTTTCTAAGGAGTTTTAAGTGTTCTAAAACTAAAAAAAATTAAAACCCATAATATCTATCGAATATATATGTACAACATGAATGTAGTTTGATAAATGACAAGTTAAAGGCAATTTACGGCAAAAGGTCCGGTGACGAGCAACAGTCCACTGGGCAGCACGGAGAGCAGCACGACACGCTTGCCGGCGTGTCTGCCTGCCAGCAGGATGCACACCGTGCCTGGGGTGAGGTTGGGCCTCGTGCGACGCACGTGCTTGCTGAACGTCTTGTGGTGGGAGCGTGTAACAATTCTATAACAAGATTCACATTTGTATTGTTTCAATATAATTTTAATGCTTCTAATTTTTTAATTCTTGAGGATTGAAGTCAAGTGTAGTCAGAACAGACGAGCGTGCGTGAACTGACTTATGAGAGTGGAAGGAGCAAAAGAAGTATGTCAGGCTTGTCGCAAGTAGAGGTGTGATAATATGTATACATGTTTAATTATGTTTAAAACTGTGGAAGGATGGTCTAAAGATTTAAATAAGTGAAGTTATATATATACAATATACCAGAAAAAATTCTTGCTAGGAATTTAATTTTTTAATGTAACACTTAGTTAATTTGTTTGTTCAGTTGCTATGCCTTGCCGAAATCTAAGGTTTTATTTGAGGCTAATCTAGCAACCCATTGAGTAATCTTATTATTGGTTTGGTAATCAATTTGTAAATGTTTTAAAATAAAGAAATGACAAAAGAATGCACAGGATCAAAGTTAAGAAATATGATAAATAAAAAAAAAAAATGTATATTCTTTACTATTGAGCTTATTTGTATAAAAAAAATATTATTTTTCAATGAAATGAAGATACCAATTACCAAAAAACCAATAAAGATTTTGAATTGGATTTTTTTGTTAAATCACCTATCCATTGAATTCCTTCCTTTATAGAATGTTTTAATTTAAAAACTAAACATATTTAAGGAATTTTCAAGGACAAGCATATTTAAAATAACAAAAAAACTCTTAATAATACTACTACATATTTCACAGTATAATAATTAACAAGAAGTGTAAAATGTGCGCTCACTTGTCCTGGGTAGGGTAGAACGACCTCCTGCTCTTAATCAGCACCTTACGAGTGCCTCCGTTCTTGTCTCCGCCAATGGGCTTCACTACCACTGCAGGCTTCTTGGGTTTAGGAGCTTTAGGGTGCTTCTTACCAATGAACTTGTACTTAGCCTGAAATCAAGAAATTATTATTTTCTTTTGTCAAAATGGGATGATTTTTTTTTCATTAAATATATAACACAATTTGTGAGTAACCATTATACAGTATATATTTAATTACTTTAAGGTTTAAGAAACCACAAATTATTAATATTTTTATGACTATAATGCAGTATTATTCATCTTACATATTTACACTTGAAAACAAATTTATTTAGGTACTAAAGAATTAATGTATAAGTTACCTTCTTGTGAAACATTTTAGTCTTGGAGAATCTCATGATTCCGTTTCCGAGGTCATAATTCCTCGGTTTGCCAACCTTGGCCTTCTGTACTCCGCCCGCAGGCGCCGCGGGGGCCTTAGCCACCGCCTTGGGCTGTGGTGGAGCCATACTAAAATCAAAACAACCTTAAAATATAGCGCCCATCTGATTTACAGGTTACATTTATTATTATCTTTCCATAAACAAAACTTTTGTTATGATATAAAATTCATTTAGGATACACGTGAAAACAACTTGATATGGCTAAATAAAGCTTTAATTAAACTTTTTAATCACTTTTAAACCATCACAACTTAATTTGTACGTCAAACTTTCGATGTGTTAAAAGTTACAAGAATTAATTTTAAGATACAAAATATGCCAACAAGTCACTTCTTCGTTTAATAATATTAAAGATTCCTACATTTTAAAGTTATAATTTTCTAAAGTTAGGCTTATTCCTTTGGATTTATTTTTAACAAACACAATATCAACTCACATTAGAACCGGGGTTAAGAAAAAGAAGTTGACATAAGCTGTCACAGATAACCTTACTTTAGTGTTGACGTGTTTTAAAATGTTTAATTTATATTTAAAAAAAATAACCACAATAATAATATTGTGTTTATAATAGCAAATTTTAATATATTTTTTATAATTAATAATTTATTTTACATAAAAGAAACTAAAATTTGCTTTACAAACATACACAAAATATTTCTTTATATATTAATACATATTTATACATATAATTTTAATGTTCAATTTTATTTTTTATTTACATAAGGTTTCAAATAAAAAAAAAGACTAATTTCGGTATTCAGCCATGTTCGTTATTTCAGAACGTCACAAAACGTCAATCACAATAACACTGTCAATTGTCATCAGTCATATATGCAATTTTAAAAATCAGTATTAGAAATGGCTTCCTTGAGGAGCCCGTCGTCGCCGACCGATGGTTATAAAAGGTTTAGTGATGATTTTGCAAACGCCAGCGTCAACAATTACGGCTCCAACGTCACAAGTAAACCAGAAGCTCAGATTTTTCAATGCACAGTAGCCGCTACAGTTAGTGTACGCTTTTGTCGTTAACAATACATTTGTAATGCATTTAACATTTTGTTTAATTTCATACCTTTAAGTATCTATTACATCTCTACCCACTGAGATCGATACAAGCTAAGCCTTTTAAGGGATGCTGACGTTAAGTATGAGTCACGACCGATCTAACTAACCCACAAGCAATAAATATTACATTTAAAACGGTCGACCTACTTCTCAGACGCCTTCAATAAACAAATCCCCGTAATTTTGCACATATAGAAGCTTTACCCGCATGCTGCTATAAATGTACATAATTAATTTCACTTGCACATAAATACATATATAATCTAGTGCTTCGCTATTTTTAATATTTTATCAAGTGCTTGTTCATCTTATAAATGGATGTCTTGATTAACTATCAGAACTACAGTATGTTCAGATTTTTACCAGTTTTATCTGGACTGGAGTAGGACTGGACTGGACTGGATAGAGATATTCAAGTTCAATTATCTTGTTTGTATTCTCATTCAGACTAAGAATATTGTTAAGATACCTTTCATATTTCTAAATAAATGTTCATATATCACTATCTATCATGATTTTAATTTATTACACTGTCACAAGTAGTGTTTAAATACTAGTATTGATTAATAATTTGGCCTTAATAGTAGTAATATCTAAACAAAAATATTCATTGAATTCAAGCTCAAAGTTTTTTCTTTACTTTTACTTTGCTGTGTTAATGATGTAAGATTATTTATTTCTACAAAAAATAATTTCTTTTGCAATTGCCTTTTACAAAATAATTTTAAATATCTCATTGTTTAAAAGTAAACCTAAATTATGATATACATTTTTTATTTATACATAACATTTATAAGCTTAATTAAATATTTTAATCTTAAATTATATCTTATTTGTTATCTTGTAAATTTGTATGAATAAAAAAAAAGAAAAAAAAACATTTAAATTCTTATAAATTGACATCTATGTGAAGACTACTATAAATTTGTGTTTTTTTCAAATTGATCATATTTTGTCAATATTTTTATATCATATTGACGTAAAATATGTCATATTTTTAGGTATACATGACATAAATGTTAGAAACCCTAAATGTCACTTTGCAATGATGATGTCATGAATATGTCAAAGGGAGGTCGCAGATGCATCACCTTTATTATAACAGAATCTTTCGTTAATCTGAAATATCGTAAAGAGTTGTTCGTTCACAGGAAGTATTAAAATTAATCTAGTTCATCTGATGATAGATGATCAAGGTCTAAATTATTTAAAGTTATTATTTTTAACCTTAAGATTATATTATAAAATAAAAAACAATAATACAAACCTCATTCGACCTCAAAATACTTCTTTACGTATTCGCAAACTATATTAGAAAATAAGCATTTTTATCTAATCCAAGAATAATATTAGATGAAAAATTACTAGATAAATAACAGGTTTTTTATTATAAACTACGTTGAACAGGAAAAAATATGTATAGACTAGGAATAGGTATATATACATGTACTATAGATAAATAAATCTATTATTGATCAGAAAGGAACGAGATGATCGTTGCTATCTTTATCTAATTCTTATCACTGAACAGTGATAACAATAACTTGAAACTTAGATTGTTATATTAGTGGGAATAAAATGACTAAAGTGATATTTTCGAATACAGTATATGAATCATTAAGGAACTACTGGTTCAGGCTTAAGTCATGTAAGTAAAGGTATAATAAATTGTGTGACAAGGTCAATGATCTTAAATGACTCATCTTTTAAACGTCATTTCATTGTAAAACCTCATGTATTTGTGCAAGATTTAAAATTAAATTAATTTTTTTTTTTATTATGGCTTATTAAATTTCATTATTTCGAAGACGTAGGACGTACGATGTAGGTTATATATAATAATTGACATTAGGTACAGTTATAAGGTTGTTTTCGCCTGATATTGTGTAATTCTTCCATTATTTCGCGTTGCACGATTCGCGCGTTGCATGGACAAAACTGTAATATAGACAAGGTCATTTTGAACTTTAAACAATCTGTTGATTACTAAATTGTTTAAGCAATTTAGGTTTATGTTTTGCAATTAATTTATTATTATTATTTATAGTCCTTTTAGTGTTTAATCAGTGGGATATGTGTTAAAATATTACATTTTCGAACACTAAATGTTAGAATATATATTGTATATCAGATGTAGGTATATATTATGATGAGTCAAAGTTTTCGGTGTATTCCAAGTAAACCATAACTTATGTATTGCTTTTTGGAAGGGGTCAGACAATTCTGCTAAATTCTAATAATTGTAGGTACATGAATATTTATTATTAATTAAAGTGAATTCTTGTTTTAATACTCATATTCATGTATGTATACTATTGAGACATTATTTGATATACGTTATAAGAGTAAATCAAATAATATTTCCAAGGAAGTTTGTGGAACTAAATATCTATTTACTTGTGAAATGTTATGTATAATTTTCTAGATTTTATTGGAAATATATTTATATGTATCAGTACTACATATTTAAAGATTTTGAATCTATTCCTTTTCAAAATCTGTAACAAGTTTTAGCATTATATTTTCTCGTTTGACCTGATACTTTACGTAAATAGAATCGTTTATCAATAAAAATATCCTTCTTCCAATAAAATGTGATTTATTATTTACGTGAGGATGTAACGTAATTAGATACCTTGACTTAATTAAGTCCACTGGAGTGAAATATCGCAGTTACGTTAACCGAAGTTTGCTTACTGATAATAAAATGGAGCGTCAGCAAAACATATTTACATAATAAATAATATTAAACATTATTATATTACATTATATTATGGTAAATGTTCATATCAGTGATAGACGCGTGTGAAGTACTAGTTTATTTTATACCATATCACTAAACCTACCGACAATTCTTGTATACCTGTTCCTACTCACGCCGTCAAATTGACCGCTAATTAAAAGTTATTTTATTATATAACGCAGGTAATAATGGAAATAACTAAAAGTAAAGAGTGTAGAAAATATTATATGCATATTCGAAGAATTGTCATGAAGTTTGATAACGATATTATAACGTTTAAAAATGTGTGAGTTTTACAAAAGTTTAAGAACGGTCAATTTGAACACTACTTGGTAGGTTTAGTGTTAATAAATGTTTAAACAAAATATCACATAGTGGCTATACAGTATTTTATAACATTAATGCTGGTGTAATTTGATTAATATTTTGAATATTTTTTGCCAACTGTATTTTTTATCAAGTCTTTAATATATTTGTGAAAATTAAAGAGGACAGTGTCAGTGTGATTAAATTACGTTTTCTACTTCATTCAAAATGGGATTCGAGGATATTTTGTATTCAGTGAAACGAAGTTTACATAGAAGTGTTTATACGACTTTCATCAATATATTTGGTATGTTTTGTGTTTAATTACTTAACGAATATAATTGAATTATTATTGCATTAAACACACTTAGTATTAAATGGTAGTTTTGGTCCGATTTTTGTATACTTGGATAAGAAAACGAATCCGATTGATTGTTTTCGTTAAGACGAACATACTGCTAACTTTAGTTTTAAATTAATGCTTAGAATGTAAGAGGTCTCTTTTTAAGTGTTAAAATCTAAATGTATTACATTATTTAATTTTTTTAATAAAATTTTTAGCAATAAAAGATTATTGAATTTTCAAAACAGTGAAAAGGCCATTCACAGTTGATTTAGATCTCGGTTTGTAGATCGATTATCAATTTCGGCCATTATAAGACTAAATAGTAAGTCGTAGGTACTATTATTAAAATATATTTATTTGTTATATGTAAAGCTAGTATTGTTATTTTGTTTTCATGATACATGATTTGTTATGCAACTATATATACATGTATTTATATATATAAGTAATATGTAAAGAACACGACTCCATTCTAATTTATAAAGGCCTCCGTCCGTCCGTTACAATTGCTATTGTTTTTAATTATTTATTCATGGTTTATAGATTAGAAACGATAATTTATTGCAAGCAAATCACGTTATAAAATTGTATATGAAGCCTGGTTTTAAATAAACACTAACTGCGGTTTGCACTAACTTTGGTTTACTCACTTTATAAAATAGTTATTAATTTGACGCCTCTGGGAAAAATACATTGAAATTAATGTTTTTAACCAATATTTAAATTATTTAATTTATACTTGCAGACAGTCGGACAGGAGATGGTGCTGGAGATGGGTCCCTGGACCTGGGCAGCCGGTCATCTCTTCACACTGGACTGCAGATGTCCGAGGACGAGCATTGGGAGATGAACTATCATGAGGCAGCCATTTATTTAGAGGTCAGTTTTTTAATAAAGAACTATCTGTCTAAAAATTAGAAGACAATGTCTTCCTTTTTATATAAATATAAACCTCCGACCCTTGGTAAATTGACCTGTCGCCATACATGCTCCTATGTCACAACCCTCGTTGAGAAATCTGGCATTCTGTATAATATAATATAAACGTCTTTATCTAGTCGACATTTATTAGATTTTTTGCGACGTTAAATGTATATTTATTTAAAATTTAAATAGGCTTAACACGTTTAGTCATGTTTGCTTATTACAATTACAAACAATGTGTTTTATCTATTTTTAATAATGTAATCAAAGGGCTTAAATGTATTTTTTCTTATAACTACCTGAAGACCGTGATCAAAATTTTCGTTCAGTGGTTGCAGTTCTTAGAGATTAGGTAGTGCAAGATCCAGTCTTAACAAATATTAAAACATTGAACTACTACTATCAGAGCTTTGTAGTTTAGATTACATTAGTGGGTACTTCATCCCTTATTTATATACTAACGCTTATACCATAGAAGTACCATAGTCAGAATTAGTTACTCCTGAATCATGTGAACTACTAAAGGTATAACATTAAAAATTTGATTCAAAATGCTACAGGAAGGTCAGAACAATGAGAAATTTGACTCGCACCCCTCCAGTCCGGAAGAGCTGCCAGCCTACCTGCGGGTGCACAACCCCTGGTACCACGGCCTGGACCTGCTAGCCTCGCTGGTGCTCATACTCCTGGCCTTCACTGAGGATCCTGCTGTACCTGCCTTTGAGGTAAACGTGATATATTTAGAACTAAAACGTGATATATTTAGAACTAAAACTTAAAATTTAAAAAACCCTTCTTCTAGAAAAGAGTTGGCGATTTTCAATCGGCTTTTCGTGTACAGCAAATAATGTTTTCGATGAAGTAACCTTTCAAATGACAAAAAGCATATAAAAATTTGAGGTATTGTGTCGCACACAAACACAAACGAACACGAATAAATAGCTTAAACTTTAAAAAAACTGTTGTTGTCGGATTATTTTTATTTTTGTTGTGTTTTTTTATTTAAATATTAACAATAATAATATAGACCTTCGTTAAAGACGCAGAGAAAATCATTATATTGTTTAAATGTTCATAAAAGTTGATTTAGGTAAATATATTTTTTCTTATCGTTAAGGTTTCTTAAGTTTATAACTTTATATGAATTGTCTTTCAGTTACCAGTATGGGCTCATGGTACGATAGAACTACTTGCTCTTACTGTCATTGGTATCGAGCTGCACCTTAAGCTGAAATGGATCGGATGGGGAACGATATTTAAACACAAACGCACCATGATTAAGGTTTGTGATTGCTCGTCTGTTTGACTGTTTGGTTAAGAGTAACAGTAGCTTATGGACTTACTTTCAATGGATGTACTAAAAACATAAACTTGATTCCAGGGTATAACTCTTTTAATAATGGTGCTGGAGGCGGTGGTGGTGCTCTGTCGCCAGTCCTCCCACTTCCGTGTGACGCGGGCGCTCCGCCCCATCTTCCTCGTGGACACGCGCCACTGCGGCGGAGTCCGACGCTTCATTCGACAGATACTGCAGTCGCTACCCCCCATTATTGATATGTTAGGTATGTTTGTAGATTTCAATATTTATAGCTCCTTGTCAATTGTTTTTATTATTAATTTAGTAAATTCTAATTACAGGTCTCCTAATGTTCTTCGTGGCGACATTCTCTTTGCTCGGTTTTTATTTATTTTCGGAGCACGTTGACAACGGACATTTCCAAACTATCAGCGATTCTTTCGTCAGTATGTTCGTGCTGCTCACTACGGCTAAGTAAGTACATGAAAATAATATTTCTAAATAAACTAGAGGCGCCAACAAACCCTCAATTTCGACTGTTGCGCTCGCGAAATCTCGGGTGCCGTTTGTATATTGAGCGAAGCGAGCCCAGTGTTTTGACTCATCGTTTCCCATTGACTTCAATGGGATATCAGTTTTTTGACATGATATTAGAAAAAAAATTTTTTTTTGGAGGACATTTTTTAATTTTTTTTTTTAAACCATCACCTAATGTGTGTCTATTTGATTGCAAAGTTTCATAATTTTCGAGCCAATTCGTGACAAAGAATGTAAAAAGTCTCCAGTAAAACGCTCCGCTCACTTCGTTCGCTTCGCTCAATAATTAGAATTATTTGTATACATGTATATAATATTTTGTTTCTAGTTTCCCAGATGTGATGATGCCGTCGTACGCCAAGTCCAAGTGGTACGCGTTGTTCTTCATACTTTATATAATCACCGTTCTCTACGTGCTTATGAATTTGGTGAGTCTGGACATATTTTGATTGACATTTACATTTATTAAATTTCAAATTTGCACACCTATTGTGGCTCCATTCTATAAATTTATTATGATTACGTAACACAGAAAACGTATACGAAAGCTAACGAGGGTAATCGGATTATTTAGTTTTCAATAAAAAATTTGATGTTCAAAAAAACAATTTCTAATACACGCATATTGCGAATTCAAATGTTGATGTTTTTTCTTATTATTTTTTTCTTTTAATAAGTTGTATATCTTTCCAAGTATTCTTCCGTACAGTAAATGGTGGTCATAGTGCAAGGTCTAGGTCTTTTGATCTAGTGGAAACAAATGAACGCAGTCCAGAATTATCGTGATTTACAGTTAAAAGTGAAAACCAAGACAAAATTTTATATTTACAAATACACTGCACTTATGAAATGTCAAAGTAAACCCGTCTTCCAGATGTTGGCGGTGGTGTATGAAACCTTCACTCGTATTGAGCGTGAGAAGTGTCGTGCTCTGTTGCTGCATCGCCGTGGAGCAGCACAGCGTGCTTTCCGCCTGCTGGTGTCCAGACGAGCACCCCGGGCTGTACGGCTGCGTCACTTCGCTGGACTCATCAGACACTACGCGCCTCACTATAGTACGTCATCATTACTCTCTGCCACTCCTTCTTGTTAACTGATCGGCTTTTTTCTCCTCGCACCATTCGATATGTCACTTCTTAATCATTATTAGGGTTTCGTAGTCTACTTGGAGCCCTTATAGATTCGTCATGTCTGTCCGTCCTTTCTTCTGTGCGCAGCCTAGCTCAGAGAAGATAACATTTTTAAAATATTATTTTAGGGTTTCCTCTATACCTATAATGGGGTTGTATTTTTTCTTTCTTCAATTCCCCATATGTTAGGTATCGCTGGATAGATCTTTAAAAGAATATAGGCTTGAGAAAACTATTTCTCGAATCGGACTTTTAACAATTATGACTTAAAAATGCAAATTTTTGTTAGATTAGAGTGTATGTATTGCTAGGGCAACTGCGTGAAATTGGAAACTTTTATCTTTAACTAATTGTTTATATATGACACGTATCATTTAGTTACTTTTAATACCATACCATTCTTCACAGGTGGCCTGGATGTATACCTGATGTTCAAGCAGCTGAACCGTTCGGGGGAGGGCGGCCTGTCCCGGGCGGAGTTTTCTCTGGTATACGACGTGTTCGCGCTCCGATGGGCGCCGCAGTCGGCCCGCGCACCCTGGTACGGGGACTCCGCTCTAGAGCCGCTCGGCCGCGCCGCCTCACGCGCTGTGCGGTGGGACTACTTCGAGTATCTTGTTTGTGAGTTGACGTGATTTGAAGTTTGAGAAATATTTTGAGAATAATGAGGGTTGTTTAAGAATTAGTAAAAATGGTTGAATTTATTAAAATTAACCAGTTGACCAAGAGAACACTCTCTTCTTTTAATGAATTACGTGTCGTTTGTTGGCTGTACTTATAAATATAAAAATTAATTTAAAACTCGTTTCGATCCTGATGATTGCGGTTTAAGAAAAAATATTCATATCGTGTTAAGAAAGATGGATAGCTAATAGTTGGTAATTATTCCAGACGCGATAATAATAGGCAACGGTGTGTCGATGGTGGTGCGTGTGTGCGAGGCCGCGGGCGGGCTGCAGGACAGCGCCCGGCTGCTGTGCGCCAGCTGGGACACCTGGCTGTTTCTTGTGTGTAAGTACTGGGTGCTATTGAGAGACTAATTTCATTTTGCATTTTACTTTTTTTTTTACACCGAATTGAGTACCTATCTCTGAAGAATCTTTGTTCGCGACATCATCAATGATTGAATACCGTGTGTCCCCAGTTTTCCTACATTTATAAGGATCGTGTGTCCCCAGTGTTCATACATTTCTTAGGATCGTGTATCCCCAGTTCTCATAAATGTGTTCATGTGTGTCCCTGTGTCCTAACGCGCCTACTCTGTCCCCAGTATTCCTCCTGGAGGCCGGTATTCGTATGATGGCGTCGGGTGCTACCGCGTACTTGGAGTCAGGTTGGAACGTGTTCGACCTGAGTGTGACGCTGCTGGCACTGCTCGGGGCTGTGCTGCTCTCTATAGCTCCGAAGCTATTCATCGTCGTCATGTTCAGACCACTCAGGTACTGATTTTTAATTCAAATATCGATGTATTATTGATCTTATAGACCTTTCCGAACCATTCTCTAATATATGTATTCTAATCGAATTATTAACAAATTTCATCTTCTACTCTAATACATCAGTTAAATTAAATTTAATCTTCAGACTGATGCGTCTGTACAAGCTGAAGAAGCGCTACCGCGATGTTTTCGGTACCCTGGTGCTGCTGTCCCCGCTGATGTCGTCTGCGGGCTGTGTGATGCTCGTCATGTATTACTTCTTCGCCATAGTGGGCATGGAACTGTTCGCGGGATATGATCTCAGGAACTGCTGCATGTGAGAATACTGTATTTGTCCTTGATGTTATCTGTCCAACAAATGTTTTCGACTCCTAGAAACGTTGCTCCATTGCAGCATTTTCTTTTCTAAGATTTCGAAGCGTAATAATCAATGAGACTTTAGTTTTATTTGTTATTTCAAAGCACTAAAGAGAAATCAGTTCCATTAATGCAAAGATATCCTAGTATTTCACGAAAATCCACAAAATTGTTACCAAGGTGGACAAACAGAGAGGAATATATCTATCTAGAAATCCAATTTCTCTGGTATTCCAGTAATACTACAGTGGAAGATTTCTACAAGTTCTCCGAGAACAGCTCGACGCCGCTGGGCTACTACTATCTGAACAACTTCGAGAACATCCTCACCAGCGGCGTGTCTTTGTTCGAGCTCACGGTCGTCAACAACTGGTTCATACTGATGAACGCGTACGCCACTGTCGCCGGGCAGTTCAGTAGAGTGTACTTCATGGTGAGATTACTGAATACTTATTTGTGTTGTTTCCCTTGTACTTCCAGTGTACCAATGGACTTAGATGAAGTTTCCCACAATTTTTTCTTTCATTTTTCATTCATTCCTATAATTTTGATTTCATATAGATGAATTTGTTGATTGGGATCCACATGAAGAAGCAATTGATTCTCACCTCTTTCATGACTTATATTGTGAATTTATTGCAGGTATTTTACTTGTTCACGATGGTGGTGTTGACTATCGTTGTAGCGAGCGTGCTGGAGGCCTTCCGCTTCAGGATACAATACAAACGAAGCACCACAAAGAGGGATGGTAATATAATTGTCTATCTCCGAGAAAAGAATGTAACATTCATTCATACCAAACTCATTAATTACTTGATGATCAAAAAAAAATTAGATTGGATGTGTTTTCGTTAAAAACTAGGTATGTTAAAAAAAATAGATTGGATGTGTTTTGATTAAAAACGATGTATATTAATTAAAAGTAAACACTTTGATAATATAATTTTCAAAGCTTGGATGTTGTGAACTGGTTCATTATCGATCGTTGATTGTGATCCAAGACGTCTCGATGATGTGCGTGTGTCCTCAGAGGAGAAGCTGCTGCACGAGGAGGTACACACGTCGTGGGAGGAGGCGCAGCGCCTGGGCGCGGCCGGGGACCTCGCCGACGCGCTGCGACCCGTCCTACCACCAGGGGTGAGAAATGCATTTTATATTACGAGTTTGGAGTAGGGAGAGGCTAGTTATTCTTCCGTTATTGCAAGAATCAATGGACTAAAATTTCCCGCTGTATAGGATAGCATAAAACCATTTATTACAGTTCTATACGTATAGATTTAAAGTTAAGTTTAAGATTTCAAGTTATTTTAACCGATTCAGAATGACCTTCAGGGTTCTTGTGGACTGTATTCTCATCCCGTTTAAATTTAACAGCCTTTTGATGAGAACCTATTTGCAAAGAAAATTGAGAAATATTTTCAAGCCTCTCTCGACAAATAAGAAACAGGAAACTTTTCTTTTTTCAAATCAATTTAATCTTTTATTTGCGTATTTAACCTGTTGTTACCGGTCTTTGAAAAATACTTTTTTCAGGTCCAAGTGACTTTTATTGGCACCAGGCCGCGAACGAAGGAAGTGTTACAGAGGAGGATGTACCAGGCAGATATACAGAAATGGCTCGCCGAAGAGGATAATAACGAAGGTTAACTTATTATTACATTTTTTACCCTATCATATTGTTGCCATATTGGAAAATATTTATAGTCTGTATTATTGGGATTTGACATTTATTTATTATTTATAATTAATATTTTCACTGGCCTATAAATTATAGTTTATTTATTAATATTTTTTTATAATATTGCAATTATTTACTGTTTCCTGCAGATCTTCAACCTTCAACAACGGTGACATCCAGTGAGGATCCCCTGGCGCCCCCACTGATCCAGCAACCGGACGCCGCAAACAACAACCACCAGATACGACCCGGCTACCAGTTGTAGAATTTAATACTCCTGCTCCTTCGCGACAGAATCGCCTTTGTGTGGGACGTTTTAAAAAACTTATGAAAACTCTTTGGTTAAAGTGATCTGTTATCTGTGCGAATGTCAAGTCACGATTGCGGGGGCGGGAAAGTAATAAAACAAATAAATTATTAAGATACTATTAAATTACTAAGAACAAGTTAAAATCAATGCAATTAATCAAATATTTTTTTTAATATATTAAGATTAATTTATTAATGTCTCTGTGTTTTGCAAAGCTAATTTTAAGTGCAATTTTTATAAGCTTTCTAAGTAAATTCATTTTCTAACAAGCTTCAATATCTATTGAGTAATATTTGCAAGCATACTGATCGGTATTATATAATATCTGTGATAATTGAACAGATTTTAATGGAGTTTTTTATTGGATTATTTACTTAATTTTTATGAACTGGTAAGTAAGAATACTCAATATATTGCAAATGTATACGCGAAAATTTAATTTTACAGTATTATTTTAATGATCTTAGCATTATTTTTCGAAAACGTCAGTCATTTTATTAAAGCAGTTTAATCGAAATATTAACAAATAGATTTATAACGTCTCATTTATCCATCTATTAAAAAAGTAGTAATGCTTTTAGAAGTAAAAATATTTGATATAATAGCAGCCTTAAGGCAGAGGCCTTATAGATTAAATAGCTGTAATTAATATTATGAAGCTTTTAGTATGAGCGAAATAATGGTGATAGATAGACAAAATTCTCACTAATCTAGTATATTAGACAACATAACTATATATTGTGTAGCTAAAATAGTGGCAACTTCCATTTTTTTGTAAGCTTTATATACCAGTATTTCTTTAGTTGTATATTCTTATAAATATATACAAATATTTTTTGTTGTAGTTTAATATTTTTCCAAATGTGTATAACCATTGGTCAACATGTGTATAACTATCGGTCAATGTGTGTATAACCATTGGTCAACATGTGTATAACTATCGGTCAACATGTGTATAACTATCGGTCAATGTGTGTATAACCATTGGTCAACATGTATATAACCAGTGGTCAACATGTGTATAACGTTTGGTTAACATGCATATAACCATTGGTCAACTTGGTCATTAGTTAATATGTATTACCATTAGTTAACTTTTATTTTGTGATTTTTTATTGATATTTTATCTGTTTCTGATGAGTTTTTCTTTATAGTATTATCCTTTCTCATACAAAGTTGATTTGTTAAGTAGATGAAATGCCTTTTAGGTATAATGGAATATTACAGGTCCTTTATAATGTATTATTATTTGTTTACATTTTATTTTACACAGTTCTACAAATATAATTGCACATACAAAGTTTTAAATATTAAAAACTTTTTAGTAAGTTTAAATGTTTTTTTTTATCTGATATCCTTATCAAATAAGGACAGTTGCAGTTTCTATTTAAGGTATTATATTTTGTAGAAAATAGACGAGAATGTGATAAAAAATAATAAAGGACCACTTAGTGAATTATTTCAACCAAATGTATGTTTTTTATTTCAATGAGTTTAACATTGTTTTTATTTTCATAATTTATTTTAATTATAGGTAATAACTAATAAATTATTATAATATAATGATTATTTTATTTTTATTACTTTAATATATTTTATTTAACTAGTTTTAATTATTAAATTAAATATAAAATCAAGTGAATGAAATAAAAAAATGTATATATATTTAGCATATTTCAATCTATATATAAATAGCACTCACACCACAACATCTATAGATACATAACCCACCACCTTTTTTCTTATAGATTAATTTATTTCATAAAAAAAAACCTTATTTTATTGCATTTTTAGCATAGAGAGGGGATGTCTAATACTATTTATTTTAAATTATTATGTCAAGTTATAATAATATAATGTTTTGTTTCTTCAATGTGCTAATTAATGTCATCGAGAGTGACTCCAGGCCCTCCTAGCTTTAAGTCCTTCACGCTGTACCCTTTGTCCTCCAATTCGGTTATCAGTGCTTCTATTGTGGACTGTTTGGTCGATGGTGGCACTAAAACTATAGCATACCTGAAATATTGATATTTAATAACTGACTGTTTAGATTAAGACATCAAATAATTAAGTACTTGAGGACAAATCATACATTATTAGAATTTAGAATTTTCATTCTATAATATAGTATAAAAAAATTAATTTACTCTGACTTGATTAATATTTTAAGGTACTTATGAACTAATGAGACATTAAAAAAAACACAGTTGTCACAATACAGCCTATTTTTAAAAAGTGAAAAATTTATCAATTTGGACAGGACTCGAACCTGCAACCTGAGATTCCGTTTAGTTGCTGTGCCAATTGAATAAGACTAAACATGTTCATAGACAATTTCTATATATTTTTATTCAAAATTGTCTTCCCAATATGTAATTTATATTAATGGTATAACTTGGAGATAGCAAATTTATTCTCACCCCCCTCCTCCCGCACCCGTGAGCTTGCAGGCAAGCCCGTGTCCCGCCGCGGAGGCCCGGATATCTTCCAAGAAGGGGTGGGACGCCCCAAATGAGGCCAGTAGACAGTGGTTCATGTTCCAGATATCCTGGTATTTATTGAACTGATTTATCACTAATACTAATATGAGAGTATAAGAGTGAAGTCATAATGAAAATTGTTTTTGGAGTCGATATTTTTTAAATGTAAAATATTACTTGTTGATTGACTTGAGTTAATGTTGGTAACTTGTTTTTTTTATTAAATTTAAAAAAGACACAATTATCATTATAAAAAATACGAGTATCAAAAAATCTTCAAACGCTCTTTCTGTAAGAGTTTGTTTTTGGAGATTAATCTTTACTTGTCTTCAAAATATTGTTCAACAAATATTGTATAAACGTAGTTATAACTAAGTACTTTTATTAACTGATAACTTACAGCCAGGTGTTGGTATTTCTCTTCTGTATTTTCGTTGTCAGCGTGAGACAGTTCTTCTAATATCTATAATTTAGAAATTACATCTTTAAAAATGTGGGTAATTTTATTGTTAATGATAATCTTCACTGAAAACCTTTGTGTCAGAGTTACTTTCTAACAAATTTAATTCTTACTTCATCCATTCCCGTTACTTCGCATATTTCTCTTAATATATATATGCATTTAATTGTGATGATTTTTTTAAGCCACAAAGGTGATACTTTGTTGGCTAAAACTGGTCCATACCCACGGTAAATTTTTTTTTTCTAACATAACCACAACGCCACCTTAGATTTTAGATTTCATGATTTCAGCTTTTTGCGATAAAAAGTAGCCTATATCCTTCACCAGGTTTCAAACTATCTTTTTATAAACGTTTCATCACAATCGAGCCAGCTGATCAGCCATGAGGGCACAACAAATAGACAGACAGTTTTCGCACTTATTATGTTATAATTTACAGTAATACCTTGAGACTTACTTGAATAGCAGTTTCGGCTACATGACCGCAAGCTCTTATTATACAATCAAACGCTTCTTTGTTCCTATCCTTCAGTGCAGTTACTTTGATAAGAAGCTTGTTAGTTTCGCGACTAACTTTTGTATCCACAAGCAACACACGCAGATTGACTTTCAAATTGAGCAAACGTGGTAATTCCCCCTTCCTAAATGATACTTGCGAGCCGAAGGTACAAGTTGTGTTGTCGATACCTAAAAACAAACAATATTGGAAAATTTCCTAATAAAGGGATCTTATTTTCGACAAAATGTCCAAACCTGATGGCCTGCCATGCATAATCTTCTCGCAATTATACGCCTCAGCCGATATCTGCTCCTTATCTTCCAAACTGAATTCAGTGTCAGTTCGTCCACATTTCAGTTTAAGTAAATGCAATAAAGCCCCAACGACACAGACCGCGAAGGACGCTGAACTACCAGTTCCAGCGCCGACAGTTAACTCAGATGTCATTTCTATATCTAAACTATTATTTAGTAGCATTGTGTGACCAAAAATCTTTGATAACAGATAAAGAAACCCTCTCAGAGAATTCCTTTGGGTGCTTAAAAGATCGTCAAAGTTGGGTCTTATTTTTGTAAGAAATTTATTCACTTTATCCATGTGGCTATCATGATCTATTTTCAGGGAATGCTTCCAACATTTTGAATCTGTTGGGTGGAATAAGTGGTCAACAATTGTATTTAAGGATAGCGTTTCGTGTAATCCCACTGATGGTAGTCTTATATTAATAACTGGATCGTTAATTGGTTTAAATTCCTGAAACAATTTTCCAAAACTCAACATGTTGAACAGTTATTAACAGTTTTTATTAACATACTGCACTGTTATTTAAGGAAGTTTAAGGTTACAAATCTTAAAGATTATAAACCTTAATATTAAAATACTTTTTGTTTATAGTTTAATTTTATTAAATACTGCTGAGTTATAATCAAATTAGTCTGACGCTACTCTTATCATACGACAAATTAACAAATAAATGAAAATTAAAGCAAATAATTTATTGTAAATAGTGATATAAAATCATTACCTCAATAACTATCGTAGTTCTGAGTCCTAAACTTGAAGCGATCGCTATCTCCCCATACAGGACCGAATGCTCACCATGCAATATAACCTTACCAGGGGCAGACACTCTGAATTTACATAAACCCTCCATTTTTAAAGAAAGTACGGAACAAATAAATAAAACAACAAAAATTTAGAGCTAGTGTGATATACTCAATAAAAATATCACTGATTTTGTAATTTCCATTGGTCCACTGTTAGCGTCTTTTGAGTAAATGCATGGATGTTTTTAAGTTCCTCTTGAAGCACTGAATTCACTAATCTGTGGAAAAAATGAACAAGACTCACAACTAATATGCATTACAACGCACGAGTTGTGCAAAGATATAAACACAATAAAAACTGAGTCTTTTTTTATGTTATTATTATGCAAATGTTAGACAGAACATTACATATTCAAATAGAGATTTTAATCAGCATACCAACCAAAGATAGTAAACGTTAAATCTAAAATTATAAATTAGAAACTATAAGTGTGGTCTGAGTATATACCTATGTCTAGCGAGAAGTGGCTTTCCTTGGAACTTCTCCGATACTATCAGGACAGAAAACTTGCCCCCGCAACCGTCACTCTCGTCCACTACCTCCTGTAATTGTGATAAATTATTAATTTTTAATAATAAATTTCAATTGAGACCATTGCTTTGATATACGATATGGAGGAAAAATCTAAAAGAACGCTAATTGAAGGATAGTCTATAAGAATTATATAGTTTCAGTCTATACTTATTAAAGTCCAAGCCTTATTGACTAATATTTAAATCAGAAACATTAATTTTAGACCATAAAAGTACTTTTATTAATAGAAAACGAAAGACTTCGACATTGTGAACTAACATTGTGTATAATCTATATATATCTATTAGATTATATTATGTTTGAAGTTCTATAGACCTATCTATTAAATAATTTTAAATACCATTTGTATATTATAGTAGTTTGATATTATTACAAATATAGATTCCAAGTCATGAGTATAAATTATATATAATAAGGGCCTAAACACACTCTCCTGTGGTAACCCTTAAAAATATTTTTAGTATCGTTAGAGTCATAGTTATTTACTAGCTTATATAATATATGAATTATAATAATACAAAAAAATAGACAGAACGTTTAATTTCTAAAGTTTTTATTATAATTTAGGAAGTAAAACATTATGATAAGCGGATTGTGTGTCAAGGAAAGGAGCCAGTACCGATTTGTTAAACCTAAATGGTAATGTTATATTACTTATATATTTACAATCTACGGACGCACTGTGTGACGAAGGTCGTGAAAAAATCTTCATTTCGTGAAGGTTGCGTCGTCAAGTTGACTTTTGATTTTCGTGCTAGAACGTTGAAAGTTTTTTACGTATGTATCCTGCTTGAATATTAGTTGTGATTTTCCTGTTGCCAGGAAACTATTTATGACGTTTCAGTTATGATACATTATTATAGTTAAGATGTAAAATCCTTACTTTATAATAATGACCTAATTGACTCTGTATGCATGCGCATCACTTATCACCCACAAATCACACAATAATGTGTAATACATCAAAAAAAAGCTATTGAATCAGGCTACAAAATAGGGTAGGTGCCAACCTCATATGTGCCCTTTGACCCTTCCTGGCCCGAAGGGCTGGGAAGTTCCCTTGTAAAACTATATTATGATATTCCATCTTATCCTGGATATGAGTCTCGAATCTTCTTTTTTTTTGGTTTTGTTTATCAGTACGAGATTTTAAGATATCAATGTTTCAACATTATATTTGAAGGCTTCTCAGGTGTTGTATTCTTTATAAGGAAGTTCATATTTTTTAATCTACTTTATAAAATAATTGGCATTATTGTTCAAATTGGGACGAATGCGTTTGGATGTTCTTAACCATATAGGGAGAGGATCTATGGATAATCATTGCCAACTCTTCATAACCTCCCTTTGATAAGAGAGAGATATCCATCCTGGGTGTTTTTGTTTTCATCTAAATATCTAATCTGCTTGTACTGATCACTTTTTTATCATTTAACGTTTCTAGTATGGTTACTATTTATGTACATACTTTTATAAGCAAGTCGTGTTATTTTTCGCTTACAGAATGCCAAGTTAACATGTCCAATTCCTATGTACGATGTATATAATATTACATTGTGATCTGCGTTTTCCATTTTATCTTACTGGCATTTCGTTACTGTTTGGGTGTTGCCTGGGCACCGACAATTTTTACAAAAATATATCGAGAGTAAATTCCCGCGATGGTAAAAAAATATAATTAATAATTGTAGGGAACCATCAACGCAAGAGTTAAGAGTCACTTGTACTTTTAATATGGCACAAGTGAAACCGATTTCTAATTCTTCCAGTTGTTATTTATTTTACATGAGTAAAACAAACAGTAATGTATACAATTTTATATTAAATATTGTTATTACTTTTAATTGAAAAATCACATACTATACACTTGTATTTACCAATGACATTTTAAGGTGCTTACGTCCTTGATATTATAAATATATAGGTTTTCTATATCAATAAATTTAATCTTTATTTAAACAAATTATATCATGGATACAAAGGCTTATTGTTGTTCTATTAATAAACGTTAGCTTACCAATAAAATTTTTACGATCCGTTTCCAGCACGATACACGAAATACTAACGTTATGTTTCAGTATGGACGTTAGAAAGATCTTGATATGTATGCGTGCTACCAGCCTGACAGTTGCCTCTAAATAAATCATTGGTAGATCTTTAAGATACTACTATATCTATAATCTATATTGTAATATGTTGGTATTTGTAAACAGCTGCTGTGATGACGTACACGTGGACAAAAATATGTAAATAATATGCACAATATGAAATCTTTTCTATTTTATTTTTAGTAACGATAACAATGTGTAGGAGGGGGGGGGGGTGTACAATAAAGCACCGATTGACTTTACGGTACTCGAAGCCACGACCTTCAGCAGTTGTGCCTGACCACATACCGACAGCACCTTCGAAAGGAAGTTAGAAATTTATCTTATCAGAGTTCCGTGATCAGTTATTTTAAAGTTAGCATTGTAATCAACATAAAACATTATTATATTATATATTTGTGGGTTGGTTTGTTTAATTATGTATCGTTTTATTTGCACCGAATATATAAAACACAAGACCTGCGTTAAGTTCATTACTTTGCTTCTGGATTCCATATCTATACATTAAGCCCCTTTTAAGGCAAATATGTAAAGTAATTTACAACATAACGGCTTTTTTGTTCCGAGACTGGAACGTTATCTTTATAAAAGAATCTTAATATCATAAATGTACATCATTCGTTAATTACTCGAAAGGTTGATTGTATTTGAATGATTTTTTCCTTAGTCTTATATCATCCTGTATACACTTATATAACAATGAAAATATTTACATGTGTTTATTGAATTCTTCCTTCCAAACTTAATTGTTATTAGGAATGCAGTAAACAGAACATAGAATTTACTGAATATGAATAATTTAATCTTACTTTATATCACAAACAAAATAATTTCATTTTTGGCAATTTTTTTTTATTTTACGATAAGAAAAGGAATGATAACTGTACCTACCTAAGTAAAGAATTCAATGGTAGATACAAAAAAAATATATTAATAATTGACAGATTGACATATCAATGTTACATTTTAAATTATTTCCCGGGTTCAACCCTTGTTTACTTAATTTAAAAAAAAACTTTCCTATTTCTATAATTTAAATAGAAACTATTTCAAAGCTGCAAAAAAAAAATACTGGTTGGTCGTTTACAATTCCAACTATTGTTTTTTTTAATTAAAATTACATGAAAAAAAAACAACCTTCAAATCCTTAATAGAATTTAGGCGGGAAAGGTAAGATAAAAACTTACAGTATGAATTCTTTAATCTGCTAAATATTAAGAATCATTTTATCTATTTTGAAATTTACTATAAATTTATATTTAAGTTATATAACACATTTATAATAGAATCATATGTGTGCATAAATGAATTTAATTTAATTTCATGTGTTAATAAAAAATGTAGAAAATAAAAAACAAACAATTAGTTCATTATATTTATTTGGAATGTTATAATGAATCTAATAAGTCTCAGTTCTGTTTAACTTTACCTTTATTTTTAATTGGCAGACACATCGGCAGCGATAACTGTTTGTGCGTGAAATAAACTAAAAAGAATATAAAATGTGCACACGAATACATAGATACTAGAACGGGAAATAGATCAGGATATCTAGCTGGGGGCTCAACGAATAACGTCCCAAGAACCAACCAGAACATACCTTGTAATGATAAGAAGAAGCTAGTTGTAAGAAGCTTCAATAAGATTGTATTGTGTTGAACTGTTGGATTGATTGCTTTGTAAACGGTGTTGGCGTTCAAGAATGAAAGTGGTCCCGTTTTCGTTAAACAGGACAGTTGTAACGATATACTATAAAAGCATACATAAATCAAATTTGTGCAAAGGAACGGTATTAACAAACCATCCTTTAATATTAACGGAAACATACTGAATGTTGAAACGAGTAAAAACCAAAAGCACATAAACGGATCTTCCGGTAAATGCACAGCGACCGGTACAGCCACTAACAAAATAGATTTTTCATGAACTTGATACGAAAATAAGAAAAATGCTAATGATACATTTATAAGGCTTAAAACAAATTTCTTTACATTAATTCTAAAGAATAGATCTAAACATGATGGCATGGCCGTCATCGCTGTCGTTAACAGACACATCCTAACCATTTCTTCATTGTTATACACATATTTTAATTTAATAAAATTATTAGCAGTACACCATACATTGGAAACTTTGTCTTCAAACACTCCTCTCTTCAATGGGAACATTCTTGATATAACTTGCAGTATATTGTCCCATGAAGTAAATAAGGGATACCATATCAATATAAATGTAGATATTACTGCGATAGCAATTTTATTAAATCTGTTCAAAATTTGAGAATATCTTCCCTTATTTGGTACTGCAAAGCACTTTCTAAGTAAAAAGAAGAAAAATGGTAAGGCATGATACAATTCCATTTGCTTATAATTCAGTGCTAAAACAAAGAATATTGTAGCAAATGTATCATTTTCTATGGCGATAATAAAAAAAGTCGCCCATAAGAACAATCCTAGTGATACACAATTATATTGGAAATGACCATGATCAATAAGTATAATGCCTGGATATAATAAAAAGAGAACAAGAGAAATGTCTGTATGTTTAAATACATTGAAGTTAACTTTCGGCTTCACTCGCTCGCGATCTATGCATATGCAAGCAGCAGCAGTGAAATAAAAGTACACATCACATAAAAATACTGTCCACCTCATGAAACTTTTGTGGAATTCACTTTCGTATCCTCTCGACGCGAAAAGTCGTACTGATTCCGGATCTAACCAATCAGCTATCAAACCCATTAAAAGGCTATGATATGCAGTCAAAGGCGGATAGTCCAACCCCCAATACTGAAGATCATTTTGAGTGGTGTTTTGATACCAGTTCGCAATTTGAGTGTGAACTGTGATTTCTTGCCAGTGCCTTTGAGCTTCGTAGTCACCGTACATAGGTGGCTTTTTGTAACCGGAGTAAGGGTATGCTGCAACGCACCATCGCACCAGAAATGCCAAAAATACCCCTGATAATAACGCGTCCTTCGTTATAGTAAACTTGTCCGGATCTGCTCTCTTAGCCATGTTATAGATTTTTAAATTTCTTTATTTATTATACGATCCCGGTCATTCATTATTTGAGAGATAATACAATAGCGCGTACGTATAGAATGTAGACATTTCAAATATTTGACAGATCATATTTATTACTTACAACATGAGCGGCGTCCAACTCCTTGGTCAGCTTCTCTTTTAGGTACTCTTCGGTATATATCATATTTTTCACTGAATAAAATAAAACTAGTTTTATTTCAATAAATTGACAAATAACGGTAGTTACTTTCGTCCAAATAGGTTATCTCTTTTTTTTTTTAACAAAAATAAGGCAATGACTTCTAAATTTTTAGCTCACTTTAACACAGACTAAGGATGTATGTATGGATATGTATATCTATATAGGACCTTTTCTAGCAATTCTTACATAAAATAACAAATCAAAAAATATATAACCATAAAAATAAGTGAGTTTATGCTGATTTATTTTTCATGGTATTACGACTAATATAAATAAGCTTAATATATTAAAAAAAACTGTGTTCCAGATGAGCCAATTTTTCAATTCTTTTTCCTACTGTTTTGTAGTCCCGTTTTTAAAGGGAATAGAAATATCATTCAAATATTTCAAGATATGAAGCATTATTGGCTTTCTATCTTGAAATTTCATTTTATTATTATAGTAGCGTATTTATTTATATAATGTATATATGTAGTTTTAGCATTAGATCACATCATACTTAATGTAGTTTAACAGACGTTTAATTAACATACATTATATTGCTTATATATTTATTCTTCTTTCTTATTATTTCTTTAGTTGTATATGATTTTTTATGTCTAATAAAGTTTTTATGGACGGTATAGATCCACGGCGTGAAACATATCCCAGATTGAGTAAATTTTGCAAGATGTCTTTATTTTTTGTTATTTCCAAGAGGACGACGTAATTTTTCTTAAACTTAGGACTATTATTGCCAGATTGTATATTATTTTGAAATCCTACATGCCTCCCATATACACATATAATATTTGTTCTTACTTCTCTCTTCTTTCTTCTTTTGCCGATACTTTTTAGCTGCTTCACGGCAGTTCTTTCGTTGGATTCTTTGCTCTCTGGGAAATTTATCAGCAATGCTTACTATTTATTTCTTTTCTTTTCTTATATCTTTCTATTTACTTTTCTTGTTCGAGTTCGTATCGTTCTGGATCAGCCTTTTTTTCAGCATAAGCTATTTTTCTGTCAATTTTTACTTTTTCTAATCTTAGACTTTCAGTTTTCCGCTTGCTCATTTGTGATCTAAACAAACAAATAAAGATCCATCATTTAAAGCTTCCTTTTAAATCATCACCATTTACAATATGTCATTACCGTTTCATGGAAATAGACGGAGATGATGCGAATGGTGATGTCGTTTATGTATAATATAAGAATTTTCTAAAATCAAAAGATTTTGAACGAAGTAATTGTGAGGACGATAACTGTATAAGATGCTATAACTCATATAATTTTACGACATGTATAGTAAAACTGTATACTTACCTATTTAATCAAACGGAAATTATGGTGATTTTGGTGACACCTACATTTTTCACTGCTCTTTTAAAAATATTTTCGCAAACAAACGTAAAACCGAGACTGCGTTACTTCAGGAGTGAAGAAAGGAACGGAAAGCGCGTGTTTAACTGCTCCCTTCCCCCTTTTCTTAGAAAATTACAATTAAAAAAAACAAATTACAAAGATTCTGTTGATTCTAAAATTCTGATTTCTTTATAAAATGATTTTGTGATGTTATTATTTAAATACTAGATAATCAAACACGGGTATGCATTCGTATAACAAAAAAAATAAATAAGACGATTATTATGGAGTCCGACGAAAATATGCTAATTGTGATGATGTTTAATGCGATTTTTTAATGATTTATGTTCAAAAATCATATTGGAATTTATTTATATTATAGTACATCACGAGAGTACTTGGAGTATAAATTCATAATATTTTTGAAATTATCGAAAGCCGTATAGAATTTTACGTCTTCGGCGAGTTAAAATTACATGATTATAATTTTCTGGAAATACCCTACCTCTGCCCAACTTAGATAGGGTAGATTTGACACTTCTGAAAAGTAGCCTACGAAAGTTTGAGAAGTATATAGAGTATCAGGAGTATTAGGATAAATGTAATATGTAATCTTTTAATGTAAAATATTTATATTTTTATATAAAGTTGCTTATATTATGTTAAAACGCTTATCACAACTAACAATTTTACAAAAGTATCAACGCTATCTGTCGTGAGTTTTCAAAAGTAACAATCTTAATGTTGAAGTTTTCCATAACTTCTATCATTCTAACGTTAACATTATTGAGTACCACAGGTCCCCACATTTAAGATTCTAAGTCATTCCTACAACAACTTCCTGCTTTACGCCCTTATAATCTTTGAATGATCGTCTTTCTTGGCGACAATTGATCGTGACTTCATAAAATTTATTATATATTTATATATATATATATATATATATATATATATATATATATATATATATATATATATATATATATATATATATATATATATACTAGGGGCGTCAACAGACCCTCAATTTCGACTCGCTGCGCTTACGAAATCTCGGGTGCCGTTTGCATATTGAGCGAAGCGAGCCCAGTGTAACGTACTGTACTCATGTAGTGTACTCATCGTTGTGAACAATGTCGGTAATGTAGATGTAGAGATTTCATTGTAAAGCGCGTTTTTCGCTCGAATTTTTTCCCCATTGACTTCAATGGGATATAAGTTTTTTGATGATTCCTCAACAACAACCTAGCAACCTAATGTGTGTCTTTTTGATTTCAAAATTTCATAATTTTCCGTCAAGTAGTTTTCAAGTCTATTCGTGACAAAGAATGTAAAAAAGTCTCCAGTAGAACGCTTCGCTCAACAAACTTCATTTGTTAATTTTTTTTTCTGTTGCCCTAAATACTCATGCACCGACGAACGAATAAAAAAGTAAATACGAACGTATCAGAATATTATGTCAATCGGTAAAATAAAATATCAAAATAAACATCAAGAAATTTTGAAATCAACTGTTTATTAATTGATCTCAACATGAAAATGGAAGGAGAGTCTATGGCCTTAAAAGCAAATTTAAACGAGTGGAGATTTAGCTTACATCCGAAATATATATTACTTCCTATAGATGAAAATCACGATCAAGTTAAAAATAATGTTAAAAATGTTATTTATTCTGAGGTGACTAAAATTTTAGATTAAAATTTTAAAATTTTTTAAAATTATTAGATTTTAGGTATCTTATAAGAAAAGTAATTGTTCAACATCCTCAAACTTTTTAGGTAACTCCGCGTCCTTTAGAACGAAATTTGCGGTTGGTATGTGCTTCAGGTGACGCACTCACAAATATTCTGGATATGGATCCTGAGATAGTAAATAATCAAGATTTTGTAGAGTTTGTAGGCGGGAGGAAATTGCCTTGTGGATCTTTACCTGTTGCACATCGGTAATGATTAAATCAATCCTAAGAACAAGGCTAAATTTGTACATAGAATACTTTTTGAAAAACTTATTTGAGTTCAGTATATTCAGAGAAACTGAAACAGTAGTTTAAATTTTTTTGTATGTTTATGTGCTTGCGTGCATAAACAGTTTACCTTATTCATCTACTGACCATTATTATTTAGACCAATACTTTCTTTAGTTAAATGTAATGTTTTTAGTTATGGCGGTCATCAATATGGAATTTGGGTCGGTCAACTGGGCGACGGTAGAGCTCATATAATTGGAGAATATGTGAACAGGTAATGTGTTTAATACTTTCCTTAAAATTATGTAGAATCGGTCGACTTCCTGCGATCAAAATAATGTCCAAATTATAATAGGGTAGGTATAAAGCTTGTTGGTTAAAAATTTCAAGTTTGGGGTATCGAAAGTGTGGTATGATTGAATTGGTTGAAAAAATTTAAAATACCCTCAACATATCAAGTCCACTTCAATTTAACTTTTAAAGTATACCGAATTACATCCTAAAAGTATAAAAGGAATTTTAAATAGATCGCTTGAGAGGTGGCAAGTACAGTTGAAGGGTTCCGGTCAAACTCCGTATTCTCGAGCGTATGATGGGCGCTGCGTGCTGCGCGCCGCCTTGCGGGAGATGGTGGCCAGCGAGGCTATGCACCACCTCGGCGTGCCCACCACCAGAGCTGCCGCCGTGGGAGGTGGGAATCCACTACCAGACTCCACTGCACTACTATGTTTAACTGTCGCAATTTACACCGTTACCAACAAACTTGTCCACCACTACCAATAAATGTTAACTTTAGAATGTTGGGGATATGATTGCAATTCTGTTATCATATTTATAGTTTCTTATCATTTGTTATTTAGTAAGGCTTTGAGAATGTTAGTGCATTCACAATCTCATATAACTATCCGTTTTGTAGTCGGCGACGATTCTGTAGTCCGTGATATGTACTATTCGGGTAATCCCCGCCGAGAAAAGACGGCGATTTTGCTTAGATTGTCGCAGAGCTGGTTTCGATTTGGATCTCTGGAGATATTAGCAAAAGGTGGAGAACTGCCAATTTTGAAGCAACTAACCGATTTTATTATAAAGGTATCGGATGTATGATAATTATAAAATAATGAAAAGAATAACTAATCCACAACCTATTTATATACCGTTTCTCATTTAGGAACATTTTCCTGATATCCATCTTTCGGATGAAAATAGATTTATTCGGTTGTTCTCAGAAATCGCTCACAGATCCCTTGATCTTGTCGCAAAATGGCAGGGTAAGTAATTGACATCACCATCTTTAAAAAAAAACGTAGCTCGATAATCTTTATTTTCAAGTAAAATATTTTGAAGCTACAGATCAGACATTGTTTAACAGGACTGGGCTTTGTCCATGGTCTTTTGAACACTGATAATATGAGTATTCTGGGAATAACTCTCGACTATGGTCCATTTGCGTTCGTGGATTCCTATGATGGTGGCTTTGTTTCCAATTGTTCAGATAGTGAGGGGCGGTATGCGTTATCAAGACAACCTGATGTAAGTAGAATATGATCAAACGAGTATCGTTTCGTTTGTTTTCTCAAGATATCCTTTAAAAATGCGCAACGGATAATAGTGAAGGTAATTCAGGTGGTGGTGTGGAACATAGGGCAGCTGGCGAACGCTCTAAAGCCGCTGCTGACGTCCTCACAACAGGTCCACGTGACGCATATCCTGAAGACCCTGGACACTTACTGCAAGAACAAGATTCTGTGAGAATGAAATTAAACAGTTCATGCATTAAATAATTGTGCTGAATCTCATCTACAATGAAATATTAGGTCTTACTATTTTTTTATAAATATATAGCTTTAAACATTCGTTTTAAAAATTCTTTAAGGGAGACTTTTCTTATGAAGATCGGTCTAAAGAAGGAACGTTGGGGAGATGAAGAGCTGGTGGAGAAACTGCTGGACATGATGCAGCAGACCGGCGCCGACTTCACCACTACCTTTCGACAGCTTTCAGAAGTATTAAACCAATGTTCTTCTCCAGTTTATATGTTAAAATTAGTTGACAAACTTTTATTTTGTAGAGGTTGAATTACGAAACAAGTTTGAATAGATTAAGATTGATTCAATAACATAGAATGCTATGGAATGATTATTACCTTAAAATTATTCTTGAAATTATCCCCACAGTTAGAACCTCATGAAATGGTAAGTGGATCGAAGTTGGAAGAGAAGTGGTCGTTGAAACGTCTGTCCTCCCACTCCTCGTGGGGATGCTGGCTCGATCAATATCGAGATAGGTTAGACAAAGAGGCCGGTGAGTTATATTACTGGATACATGTAGTTATTTTAAAAAATCAATCTTAACGCCATAACGTAGAAAAGGTATTGGGCATAACCATGCAGCTCGATAGCGAGTTGCTTAGTCGAGAATCTTTTACAAATCAGAAAATCCAACTGAATGAATACAAGTCGCTCGATAGTTTCGGAATACATTTAGTTTGACGCAGAATCGAAGTTAAAAATGTTGATATTTGAAAACTATTTGTAAGTATACATGTGGAGAAGAAGTTAAAAATGTGTATCCTCCAGTGGAGGGCGGGGGCGCCGGTGTGTCAGCGGAGGAGCGCGCACGACGCATGCGATGTGTCAACCCAGCGTACGTACCGCGCGCCTGGCTCATGCACGAGGCCATCCAAGACGCAGAGAGGGACGACTTCGAGAAGGTTTCACAAAATAACCTTTAATTGCCAATAAATTAAATAAATCTTTCATTCGTTCATTTATAATTTCAGTTGCGGTTTTTGCTTCGAGTAATCCAGAACCCGTATGACGTGCAGCCCGAGGCGGAGGCCCGCGGGTTCTCTAGTCAGCCGCCACAGTGGGCCTACTCTTTAAAAATTAGTTGCTCCAGTTGATGTGCTGTTTGTATTCTAATAAAAAAATATAGTATTTTCGTTTATCATTAAAACGAAAGAAATATGGTCGTTTTTTTATTTAAGGATCAAGACAAAACTTATTTATATTATAGAATTGTTTTATTAGTGTAAATATAAAAAAAACGTCCAATGCTATAACTTTGTGATTACTTTAAAATTATATTGGTACAATATTTTTAATAAATCTTCTTTCTTCGTCTTCACCTAGCTCTTTAATGAAATCATCTTAATTCTCGTCTTCCTCGACACTATCTTCTTCAGATTCAAAATCAGGTTCCAGTTCAGCTTCCAGTTCCGGTTCCGGTTCTGGTTCAGAATCGAAGCTCCAGTCGAAGCTGATACCTGTTACCTCTTCGAACCACCCATGGAAGTAGCCAGGGCGGATATAACCTGAAGAGAAAAACATTTTAACGAGAAAGTTTGTGGATTTTTTTAATGAATCATAATCACAATATATCGAAATTTACCGGTGGGACGACCGATCTTGCAGCCCAACCGGGAACCGAAGCTCACGACACCGATTTGAGTAACTTCGCCGTCTGAATCAATATTCGTTAAGGGACCACCGCTGTCACCCTGGTAATATAATAGTTGGAAATTAAGTTTAGTTTGTCTTGGAAAACTACTACTATATTTATCCTTTTATTTACAAATTTAGTAAATTTACTAACATAGCAGGCAGACTGCGTGTCGTTGTAATAGATTGCACAGACAGTGGTGTCAGTGACCGAGCGGTAGATTTTAGCGCACTCCTCATTGCTGTAACCTTTGAGGAAGGTCCACAGAAGAACGTCGGAGGAACTGTCGCCTGGGAAATGATTAATTTATCCATTATTCTAAGGTGGAACATAGGACATATATAACATGTTAATTTTGGCAATATGATGTTTGAATTAAAATGGCTTTTAGTTTTAATTAAACTTTTTATACCCAGCCACGACTCGTCGGTATATCCAAAGCCGCTGACAATTAGTCGCTCTTCTGTGTAATCGTTTTTCTTTTGATCTGAATTCTGCAGACGGACTGGCTGGATAGTAGCTATAAAAAGATGAATTTACAATTAACTGTTGGTTATATTCTAAGTTAGATTATTTAAAAAATACTTACATCCAAATTGTACACTGGTGCTTAGCTTGAGGAGACCGATGTCGTTAGGTTGGACCTGACTTAATTCTTCGATGTATGTTTTGTAAAGGAAAGCGTTGCTTCGAAGTTCCTCCAGCACCAGTAGCGGCTTATTCAAATCAATAACTCCCAAGCGGACACTGTAGCTCACGAAACTGGAATAATACTGACTTATAATATCTCTTTGTCATAAAGATAAACACCAAATATATGACAGAATAACACTTGTGACGTCACAATCGATTTCGATTCTGTGACGTCACTCGATTGTGGTGATATAAACAACCGTTAGTTTATAGTATGTACGTAGTCTTAAATATGGCAGTATATTGTAACTTACTTGGCCAAACAGTGAGCAGCCGTCAAAACCCATTCGTTGTGGATTATTGAACCACCACAACCTAGCACGGCGCCGGTAGCTCTAACTGTTCTTAAGTGCACTTGGTAAGGGATTTGCCCCACTTCAGCCTCGATCCCTCCAACAATCCGGGCACCTTCTAAAAAAACAAATAAAAAAAAACATTTTCTATCTCACGAAGAATGTTTACTGTGCTTCTGAATGTTACCTTGCCAGGAATAGGACAAATGTTTAGCTTATTTTGTGAATGCACAAATTGGCTGATGGACATCATAGTAAAAAAAAAAAATCTGAACAGCACATGGATCGGAATGTCTTGTTCGGATTAAACCCTCTACCTTTGGAAGTACGTTCCAAACACTCCTAACTGAGCTATAGTGTCGTCCCTTAGGATCTTAATAACATTGATTACTCACTTGATCCCCTTATATTTTCTATAAAATCAACATCTTTGTCGGTAGCCAGCGGACCTGCCTGAAACAATATACATGTTTAGTCTAAGTTATTTAGAAGTTATCGTCAAAATATAACCAACTAAAGATTCTTCTCAATTCGTTAAGAGATTGAATAGATCGATCCACTTGGTTAAATATTACAAATATCGAACTGACGGGTTGACTGTTTCTTATCGGTTGTAATCGAACACTACGTCAAAACTTAAACTTAGAGAACTGAGAGCAACAGAGACTTACCTATTACTGTTTGTCAAACAGGGATTAACTAAACTTTATTAACACTAAACCTACCAAGTACCGGTCAAATTGACCGTTCTTAAACTTTTGTAAAACTTACACATTTTTAAACGTTATAATATCGTTATCAAACTACATGACAATTCTTAGAATATGCATATAATATGTTCTACACTCTTTACTTTTAATTATTTCCATTATTACCTGCGTTATATAATAAAATAACTTTTAATTACCGGTCAATTTGACGGCGTGCGGTAGGAACAGGTATACAAGAATTGTCGATAGGTTTAGTGTTAATTAATGTTTCATTTTACCTGCACTAATCCAATGATTAGGAGAATGCCAAGAGGGTAGACACTCGTCATGATGGCCACTAAATTAAACCAATATCGTATTACTCAACGACTTATATCCTATATGATATAATTTTGTTTAATAATGATTTGATTTTATCGCATTATTGATAATAAAATCACATTTATCAATTATTTTTAATGTAATTCGAAGAATTATCATCCACTTATTAGATAACAAAAGATTGAATGTTTAAAGAAAAGAGGGTTTTCTTGTTATTAATTTTTATATAAATATTAGTTTGAAATCAATTACGTATCTTTAACAGTCAGACAAGAAAACACGAAAAGCTACAGCATATATACTAATCTCAAATTTTTATGTTGTTTTGAAAGTTAAAAAATTATTAGTTTATGAATTATTTTTACCACCTAAAGCCTAAACGTAAAAAAAATGAATATTTTGACGTAAAAATAACTTTTCATTTGATTATAAAAGATTGATAATAAGTGAGTATCCTAAAACATTATTTAAAGTTGATATATCTTTGTGACCTACACCTTAAATTGATATGGAATAACTGTTTTCAAACATAACTTCAACAGTATTTAATTTGAATGTACTTTATAAAATTGCGGACGCGATAGAAATAAGAAAATCTTAAACAAATAGTAATGTCCTAAGCAGCTGATTTGTTTCCTTAAAATAAATATTTATAAGGTTGTCTCTAAATGCTTAACTTTGATATCTCTTACTAAGAAAAACTATTTATCCCCTAATATATAAATATATATATATATATATATATATATATATATATATATATATATATATATATATATATATATATATATAGCGTTTGGCGCTCCGTCGTCTCTGGCTACCCCGCAAGGGATATGGCGTGAAGGTAAATAAATAAATATATATATATATATATATTAGCGGATAAATAGTTTCGTCCGTATCTCATAAAACGGACGAAAGCAATCAGATAGTCTAATTGATAGTAATTAGTGCTGCATGGACATCATTTGCATCATTCACCAATGGAGAAGGATAATGGAAACTAGTAACGATAATTAGAATCATATACATGCTAAGAGGAGCCTCTTTAAATGCGATGCCAGACTTAAAAACCCCAAATAAAAACTTAAAACATTGACTGGCAACTTCGCGCTTGACACATGTTACGTAAGAAAGAAAATAAAAGAAAAGATATTATTCCTTTATTCTCTCTGTTTCCTCTGTAATAGGAATAATATCCCATATATAGCGCAGTACTCACTGTTATAAGAAAAATAAAAGTTTTATATGTTCTGAAAGGAACAAATTTGATTGGGATGTATGTAATTACATATCAGATATGTTAATCGTGCATGAAACACATTTATTGATAATGTCATATCATTTTCATATGAAATTGGGCGTAACAATTCTTTTTTAGTTGGTATTAATAGATATTTTCATAATGCGTAATATTTCTTTGTAAGAAAGGAATATTTCCACCGACTCATCACGTATCTCCGAAACTATCTGTCCGATTAACTTAAAATTTTACATAGTTTTCTTTTGTGACGTAGACGTCAATACGAACGGATTTTACTGAATTCCTATCCCAACGGATTTCAACTTTTTGCATTTAGCCAAGTTTTAAACCTGTAGGAGATATACACTTAACGCGGGGGTAAGAGTTACTATAGCAACGGTTACGATGACAACGGATAATATGACAAAGGTTACCATAGCAACCTAACTTCACATCCAAATTAATAGTGCCCAGCGAAGCGGAAGGGAATAAGCTAGTATATATATTTATATATATACACACAAAAAACTAATTAGGCCTATAATTGTAATATGAAATAAATACTGGACCGATTTTAGTGAAATGTGTTGGCTTACTATTAAATCCAACATTTTCATTTTCATATATATGATATACTATTTAAATGATGGTATATTTATGATTTGAGCCCACAGACAAAGCCGTCAGCAACGACTAGTATATCACGTTAAGAAAAAATAATAAAAAGTTTAACATAATATTTTATTAACATACAATAAGTACATATTTCTTTAGGTACAAAATATCACAATGACATAAACGTATCTAGATTTATATCTATATCTAGATGTATATCTAGACGTATCTTTAATCTAAACATTAAACTATAATAAGTAGATATAAGTTAACAGCAGCAAGCTTAGATCTTTAGAGCGTTTGAAGGAACCAAAAAATTTAAATTAATATTGATTTTAAAGCCTCGTTTTGTTCAATATTTAGTGACTTTACAATATTATTAACACTAAACCTACCGACAATTCTTGTATACTTGTTCCTACCGCACGCCGTCAAATTGACCGGTAATTAAAAATTATTTTATTATATAACGCCGGTAATAGTGGAAATAACTAAAAGTAAAGACTGAAGAAAATATTATTTGCATATTCTAAGAATTATCATGTAGTTTTATAACGATATTATAACGTTTAAAAATGTGTAAGTTTTACAAAATTTTAAGAACGGTCAATTTGACCGGTACTTGGTAGGTTTAGTGTTAATGTATTTGAAAATATATTAAAAATACTTTATTTTTCGTTCAACTATTATTTAATACGGATTAATGTTAAAAAAGCAACAAAGATAAACAATAAATAATTTTTATCACATTTCCTTCAATACAATATTAAATAATTAAAAATATACAAAATAATAATAGTACAAATAAAAAAAAACATTCGAGATTTTATCGTTCAAAAAAAATAAAAATTCTATCTCTAATAATAGTAATATTATAAAATATATTTAATCTGTAGCACCATTAAGTACTTTTAGTAAGTGACGTACAAACGTACAAACAGTATTGCGTTTTGTATATACAATTAATATTGTCAATAGGTGTATAATAAGTCATAAATTGTTCTATTTAAATAAATATTTTGTGTTCGTGGCATTAATTGGGCCATTATGACCCAAAAATACGTAACCGGTATATCATGACCCAAACGCACTTGAACACACAGTGCGCTGTGGATCAAGTGGTGATGGTGATGGTTGAGGACTTCTTGGCCTCCAGCATCTTGAAGTAGACCACAGCGTCGTGCACGGTCGGAAACGTATCCAGCTGTAACCGCTCCGACTCCAGAGAATTGTATGTCTCTATCATTTCTAATACCGGACCTGTGGTTTAATAATTTGGAAATTAACTAAAATATAAATATTAATAAGTTTAAGTTTAAATAATTTAGAAGAAATTATTTTTTATTTGAAGTTAACTGAAAAATTTATGAATTAATTACTATTACTGAAAATGTGACCCTTGGTTACTCAAATCAATATTTAGAAAACCCACTCTACAAATACAAACAGAAATCAAACAAGTATAAAACTTCGGGCCAGCAACAGCGGGCCAAGATATAATGGTATTGTGATTGAGTTACCGTTAGCTCCGGCTAGTAGAACCACTATATCGTTGGAGACCAGCTCGCGTTGAGCCGCTACCAGGCTGCGGATACCCGGCGCGTCCACGTATGATAGGGCGGTGGCGTCTATTATCACGCAGTGTACCTGGAAGGTGAGAGTGGGAGAGGGGAGAGAGGAGATGTGGTTTAGAAATCCATTTGTTTTATTATATATTTAAATAAACTTATATTTATAACAAAACTTTAATATTATTGAAATTATAAGGCACTACCAAAGATAGTTTTATTTTCTATAAAAGCGATGATACTATTTCTAAATCAGGATACGCCTACATGTATTATTGTTCCATTTAAATAAATATTTTATGTTCATGGCATTAATGTAGACCGATTTATTATGACCCAGAAGTACTGAATGGGTCATAATGACCCATATATATTATATATAATATCCTACCTTATCCCTGATATGTGAGTCCCAGTCGCACTCGGTCTTGCTGTCTGTGTTGCTGTCGTTGTCGCTGGTAGTAATGGGTTTCTCCTTCAAGTAACCGATCTTCCGGAACAAGGTGGCACGGAACAAATTTTTGCTGGCGAAGTTCAGACCCCCGCAGTAGTGAAATATCTTGATCCCGGGAATCTCTTCCGCCTGGGGATTAAGAAGTTTTTGGGGATCATATATTTGCATATACGAATAAAAATTATAATATTCGGAAGTATAAAGGACGAACGATCCAATCGAAATGGTCTGCATATTGTGGTTTTGTTCCAAGTTAGTAGAAATTATTGTATTTTTTATTAATTTACTTTTATTATAAAATATTTTTTAATTAATTAACTAATATGTTACATATTCATTCTAGACAATCTATAGAATACTGTATATAATACTGAAGAAAGAATGAAGACGAAGAAGAATGAAGATGAAGAAAGAATAAAGAATGAAGAAGAAGAAAGAAGAAATAATGTCTTGGGGTATCTCAGATTCAAGAGATTAGCATTATATGGCTGTTTTTGAGGATTTAAGAAAATCTCACCTACTTAAAGTGGAGTAAAATATTTTCCTCAAATTTAAAATCAACATTAAAATTAAAAAAAAAAAAACTTGTTGCTGGTATTTTGTTTACTTAAAAGATAAGCAGTAATATTTCAAAAGTCCATATAACGAATCTAAGGTTTTATGCAGGACAAATTTATAAAAATTTAAATCTCCTGGTGCCTGAGAGAAAATGGAAGTCTGAAGATACTGTTATTATTTATTTTATTACTGTTATGTTATGTTATATTATGTTATGTTATGTTATGTTATGTTATGTTATGTTATGTTATGTTATGTTATGTTATGTTATGTTATGTTATGTTATGTTATGTTATGTTATGTTATGTTATGTTATGTTATGTTATGTTATGTTATGTTATGTTATGTTATGTTATGTTATGTTATGTTATGTTATGTTATGTTATGTTATGTTATGTTATGTTATGTTATGTTATGTTATGTTATGTTATGTTATGTTATGTTATGTTATGTTATGTTATGTTATGTTATGTTATGTTATGTTATGTTATGTTATGTTATGTTATGTTATGTTATGTTATGTTATGTTATGTTATGTTATGTTATGTTATGTTATGTTATGTTATGTTATGTTATGTTATGTTATGTTATGTTATGTTATGTTATGTTATGTTATGTTATGTTATGTTATGTTATGTTATGTTATGTTATGTTATGTTATGTTATGTTATGTTATGTTATGTTATGTTATGTTATGTTATGTTATGTTATGTTATGTTATGTTATGTTATGTTATGTTATGTTATGTTATGTTATGTTATGTTATGTTATGTTATGTTATGTTATGTTATGTTATGTTATGTTATGTTATGTTATGTTATGTTATGTTATGTTATGTTATGTTATGTTATGTTATGTTATGTTATGTTATGTTATGTTATGTTATGTTATGTTATGTTATGTTATGTTATGTTATGTTATGTTATGTTATGTTATGTTATGTTATGTTATGTTATGTTATGTTATGTTATGTTATGTTATGTTATGTTATGTTATGTTATGTTATGTTATGTTATGTTATGTTATGTTATGTTATGTTATGTTATGTTATGTTATGTTATGTTATGTTATGTTATGTTATGTTATGTTATGTTATGTTATGTTATGTTATGTTATGTTATGTTATGTTATGTTATGTTATGTTATGTTATGTTATGTTATGTTATGTTATGTTATGTTATGTTATGTTATGTTATGTTATGTTATGTTATGTTATGTTATGTTATGTTATGTTATGTTATGTTATGTTATGTTATGTTATGTTATGTTATGTTATGTTATGTTATGTTATGTTATGTTATGTTATGTTATGTTATGTTATGTTATGTTATGTTATGTTATGTTATGTTATGTTATGTTATGTTATGTTATGTAAATGTATAAATAATCTGTTATAAATAATATATCTTAGGCCTTCCGTTTTCTCTCTTTCAACGAAGATATAATTTGACGTTTATATTTTTTTAGCTACTTTATTAAATATAGTTTTGAAATCTTCTATTCATTATATTTCTCATTATATAAAAAAAAATTGCCACATTCAAGAATTTCACTACACCAATCTGACCCACACGTACACAATTTGGTGAAATAACTATTATTAGACTATTTTTATATATTATTTATCAATATTTTAAATATTATCAATATTATAAATATAATTTACGTTCATACATTATTACAATTCTGCTGTAACTTAATATCAAATTGTTTATAGAGGTCTCTTTATATGAAAACTTTTTAATTTTGTTATCATTGACTTTGACAGTACAAGATGTCAAAACAAATACACAAAAATTCAAATTAAAAAACTACTAAAGTAAACGATTAGAATCTACACATCAAACTACATAATGTATTAAATAAACAATAAAATGTTTGAAACATTATCAAAATGAGACTATTCGCGGACAAAAGGTATCCATATTCCTTAAACTACCAAGTGTCCGTCCTGGACGTGGCGAAGTGGTGGATTTTTATATTTCTCAATATTATTTTAATGTATTGCTGTCAATATTTTTTACTTAGTCTACACAATCACGACGAAATGGAGTGGGCGAGTCGTGGCTTGTTGATGTCATAAAAATAATACAAATACGTGAAAATAATTGTCGTTTTTTTGCCTTAAAATGAACTCTAAACATAGTTTAAGTAAATATTTATACAGTAATACCCCGCTTTACGCGACCCCGTTATACGCGGTTTCACTATAACGCGGATGCAAATTTCGCGCTCAAATGCCTCGAATTACGCGAAAGAGTGTATAAATATAATGTAGTCATCAACAATAGATGTATTTTTCCGTAAAAAATAAGAGTATGTATTGATTAAAATGATTTGTATTTTTTTGTAATAATTTCTGACTATATTTAATCATAAACCTCGTTATACGCGAATTTCAGTTAACGCGATTTTTTTTGGAACGTATCCCTCGCGTAAAGCGGGGTATTACTGTATTATTATTATGATGTATCTGTATAATATAATATATCCATTTTTCTGCTCTAAACCACCTGTGCAACACACCAAGAGATCTCTTTGTAGAGATAAGCTCATTCTATGTGTGTGTATGTCTTTTGTAAATGTTTTTTCAAACTCGTTGTGCATAAAACGCCTGATAACCGATTGGATAAGGTCACTGAACTCTGAGATCACCTTCCACTCAAAAATTGTACAGTATATATATATATATAGTAATTGTATTATTTAAAACATATTTCGTAAATGATGTCCATTTTTCTTATTATTTCAAATTATAATAAGAGTTAATTACAAGTTGACCAAAATATAATAAAATTAATATTCTAATAAGATATTTTGTAGAATATTTTGTAAAGATAAAGTTACTTTAATATTTCATAAAGAACGAAGCTATAGCCAATATTATAAAAAATATAGAGACAGCAAAAGAAGTATAGGTTAGTCCATTTCGTATATTCTAATAAAATAGTAATAAAAATATAATATATACTTACACCCCGGTACCTCTTGATATCCAAATACAGGTCAGTGTCCAAAACTCTTCCCAGGAGACATGTGTACGGTTTCTGCGAGCGACAGAACAAAGTGCCCACGCTTGCCAACAACCCAGCACCGAGACTGGAAGATTCGAATAATTGCGATTTTTTGTTTGTTTTGTGAGTGAAGTCAGATGAAGATTCTAGTCAATTTGCGGCCCCAAATAATATTTTAATAAAACAACTAAATATTTAATTCTTTAGTTTGGGATTATGTTAATGGGACAGTTAAAATTCCATTACTCCATTCCATTATTCCAAAATTCCATTACTTTGGGGTATCTTAATAACAGAAGAGTGTATTTTCAAAGAAACAATTAGTAAACAAATACTATCAGCTAATATAGTATAGTTCTTCATCTAAACTTTGCAAGAGTTATAAAGAATTTGTTATATTTACCCGATGTCTATATTGACCAACAATGTCACTAAGAATGTAACAATCCACACAATAGCATCCAATTTGCTGAGCTTCCAAAATCTGAAACAATTTACACAATATAAATCAATTATCACACACACACACACGCACGCACGCACGCACACACACACACATACCCAAACACTCACACACAAGTCGTATACTCACTTGCCGAACTCCCGTAACTGCATGAACATGCCTTTAAGGGATACAACTATGATGGACGCCAGGACGCATCTCGGCAGCATCTCGAAGAACGGTCCCACCCACAGCAACACGCACACTATGAGTGATGCGCTCACTACTGATGTTATACCGGTCTTACTGCCTGCCTGGAGATAATAATATAAATTTTATTGTCTAATCTGACTATTTTCACTTTGGACTCAAAGTATTTGTATTCATATTGGCATATATTACTTAATATATTTATAGACAAGAATACTAAAAGATAAAACCGCGGAAGTGGTAATAGTGAAGCACTTTAATTAATAAGAACAATTCAATGCCAAACTTTGTTTAGAAATTATTAGATTACACTTTTTTAGGCTTTGACTGTACAAATGCGGTGTACTTCAGGGTACCATATATGGACCTTTTTTGTTTTTAGCTTATATCAAAGACTCAATACTTTATCATTGTTGGTTACTTAGTTTATTTAATTTTTTTATTGTTTTCATATAGGTTTTTATTTATTTATGTTAACAGATCGCAAATCCCATATTGTAAGACATAATTACATGATTTATGTATTTCTAATTTTTATTTTAAAGTATAATTTTTTCCATATTTTTTTATAGAGATCTTCTATAGCAGTTTTATGCATAGTATTTGGCTTTTAAATTTATTATATTTCTGAAAGTAAGGCCAACATTGTCTAAATACTTAGTTTATGAAAGAGATTTGAAAACTATAACTTGCAAGTAGTTTTGTTAACATTACATTACTTTAGCAAAGATCTTACTGTTCCTTGATATAAAATAATTATAAGTGTTAATTTATATGGATACTTTGTATTATTGATAAAATATAAAATATATTAGAATACAAATAATATTTACAGTAAAAAAAACATCACTCACCTGGTACTGTATGTAGGAGCGAGACAGACTTGCACACAAAGGAGCGCAGAGAAAGAAGGAACCGAACAGGTTACTAGCGCCCTGGTGGAGATAATTATAATAAGTTCACCACTAATTCTTCCCCGCGATTTCGGCCACGGAGTTTTTCATTTGTTCGAATATTATAATAGTTTAGAGACATGATAAGTAACTTCCGATACTTTTCTATATATTTATAAGGTACTTTTTAATTTGGTTGATAGGTTTTAAAAGATAGGTCCATGGAGAAGAACCGGCGAGAAACCTAATGCTACTATACCAATTATAAGAATATTCTAAGAGTAAAATGAAAGTTATTTCGCTTTTGGTCACATATGAGGAAGGCAGTTGACTATGAAGTGGAGCATCTGTTTTTAAAATTAAAAAAAAAAAAACAAAACATTGTCTCTGGTAATCCAACTCACCATAGCCAATAATTCCTGGTTGGCATCAATCTCGTACTTCTCCCTGGCAGCGAAAATGAGGGCCATAGACATGGTGATGGTGTACGTTACCATGGTTAAGGTGAAGGCATCGAGAGCGATCTTGGGAATGAGATCGATAGGAGGCAGCGACGGTGCTGGCAGACTGAAATAGACATAGATCTACATATTGTATAGACATGAAAATACAAATTTTATTAAAAACGTCACGTCACTTCTAAAATATAGTGTCTGTCAGATAGACTAACGACGGGATTCCAGTGCAAATTATTTATTTTAATAAAGAAGAAACAAGATATTTTTCGACTAGCAATTTGTTATATACATGAAATGTATATTTTTCATTGTTACTATTGACACGATGTATTATGTCGAATTAGTAATCAGAACGAAAATCATCGTAAAATCTACTAATTATTTTTGTGTTAGGACCTTTTCTTTATAGAATTTCCTTTTTGTGGAGAATATTATGTCGCTTCGAAGTTCTGACCATCTCACGATAACGATATTTTATTCCTATACAATATCAAACGATATGAATTTCACATAGTCAACTTGGCCAATGTTATAAAATACATAGTCCCCAGTTATTCTCATGAATATAAAGCAAAACACATCTCACCCAGTAGGTATCGTCCCGACCAGGTTAATGCCATAAAGTCCCTTGAGGTTGCCGAATTGCGATGCAAGAGTTCCGATTACTATCGCCATCAACTCTATAGGCACCGGTACACGACTTCTCTTGCTTACCCAAGGCTAAAAAAAAATCAACAAAAAGTGTCAAAAAAATATAATAAAAAAATTGCCGTCATAATCTATAACCTAAAACACAGATATATGATAAATTAACACTTAAATGCATGTACATGAATGTAGATATTGTTTAATAAACGGATAGGAAAGCTATCCCGTTACGGCCGAGTAAGGATATGAGAATAAGGACGTAAGGACATGAGGATACAATGAATGGATGGTCCAACTGACACTTTACCGACGGCAATCACAGAACCTAGTACTCACCGAACCGTAATTATTATAATGTAATATCAAGAACACCTGATGTGAGAGGATATTATTCGTGTATTACTTCGTGTCAAAATGGTGAATTCAGTGATGGCTGAATGAATGAAAATGAGTGAGTGAATGGTGAATGGTAAACTGGACTTACTTTGAAAAGTTCGTTGTTCAATGCGATGATGGTACACGTTATCAGGGATATGACGAACGCGGCCCAGTTGGTTTTCGTTAGATTCTTAAATATCTCTATAACTGTCTGTAATTATAAAACGATCGGATTAACGATGTTATAAGTGAATCAAATGAAGGACAGATTTTGGTAGATACTTACAAAAACAACTTTATAATTACTGCCGAGACTTGGCAGTTTTATTCCGAACAGATCCTTTAATTGAGAAGCCATGACGTGGAAGGAGGCGGCTGTGGTAAAACCGGACACCAGCGGCTCTGATAGCAAGGTGGAGACAGCCCCAAGGCGGAGTATCCACATGGCTGTCTAGGGAATATTGGCTTTGAAACTTGAGAAAGCGACACGTGCATAGAACGACTGTTTATTTGTTTAATTATATAGTTATGGACATTTTGTTTTGGAAAGTCTGTAAGTTATTACAGACTTCTGTCATTTCTGGAAAAACTACTATTATTACGTACTAATGTCCGAACTAACTTATATATGGAAGTCTTAACTGTAGGAAAATAGATTATAATTTTAAATACAATATATATATCACAATATTCATGTTGGAATCAAATCTTTTTGTAATCTGAAAATTTAGTATTTTTGATTTCAAATGAAAATAAATACTCACATGCATCAAGCCCACGGCCAAACTAAGTGCACTGACGACTTGTACCGGAGTGTAGGTCATTCCAACACCTATAAGTAAATCGGTATTTTAATTATAACTCTTTGGGACTATAATTCTTTTCTATGAATAGATGCTGTACCTTCCGTCGCGTTGAAATGTCCTGCGTCAGAAGGCGGCGAATGTTGTAATACCACCTGTAAAATAAGAATAAAGTTCATTAGAAATTGTCCATTTGTCCGAAATTATCATAATAACAATGTCTCATTCCTTATTTTTCATATTTTGATGATTTTAATATGCGTAACGTATATGTTTTGTCTATTAATAAGTTGTATATATTTCAAGTTGCTGTCAAGAAATATTTTAATGTTATTTACAAACCAACCTTTCCGGTCATCAGACATGCCACTGCGAATGTTCCCATGGATACGTGGGGGGAAGTACCAAATATCACATAGATGAGCACTGGGAAGAAGGCCATGTAGAGGCCAACTATTGGAGGAATTTCTGCTAATAGCGCGTAGGCCATACCTTCAAAAATTAATGATGACCTTAACATTGACCTTGAAAGATTATAAAACACGCGCACTTTATAAGCACACTTGAGATACGTAAATTGATATATAAAGATATCAGTAAAATAAGTGGTCATAAGATTTATACATTGTATCTACAACTATCTAGTTTATCTAGTTTATCTAAACTTGGTAGCAAGTATCAGTACTGCCCGTGTCGAAGAATATTCCATTCCAAATTGATTTAACATTTACATAATAAAAAATGTTTATAGTCGATTTAAAATACTTGTAAAGCTGTTATTTTGACGTTGAATAATAGCATCATCAATAAGTTTTCGAAGTCAAATATAACAATGTCTTTGATGAAAAATGTCTCTGATGAAATTATCTTACCTTGGGGTATATGCATGACAGCGGTAGTAGCACCAGCTACCAAATCTCCGATCAGGTCTCTCTTCACATTGTATCTTGGCAGCCATCGCACTATTGGGAGGGAGTTAAACAGACAATCTCCGAAACCACAATTCCTAATAACCTTCTTGCATCTGTGGATCACTGGAAATATTGACAATATATTTGTACTATAAACGATTAATTCGACATTTATGGTGAATAGTACAATAAAATCGATATTTTACTAATATAATTAATAATAAATACATATGTCAGATAGAAATAACTGAGCTGTAATTGAGTATTATATAGGTATTGTCTTCCCTAACCTTTCTGTTTTATTTTGTTCTATTTACTCACATGGTTTCGCAGGAGCCTGGTAATTGGCATCTTTGTTCAGCGCGTCCTGTTGATACACGCGTCGTACAACATTGAACTGCTGGCTCGGCCGCGTTGGTTGTAGCCTGGAACAAGGATATATAAAGCTTTAGGAATTATAGCTTTTAGTGTGTTGTTGTCCTTTCAGATAAACAGTGTAATTGTATTGTATCGTTACAAACTTTTATAATAATTTAAATCATATTCTACTGATTTGGTTTGAACTGTAAAAAGGTCAATAACCTGAAATAATAAATTCAAAGAGCGTTGGATTGGTGTAATTTACTTTAAATCCACAATACAGGAAAAAATATATTAAGTTTACTTAGATTATTAAAATATATTCTTAGTTATGTTGTAGTTATATTTTAGAAATATACGATAATTCAAAGTTCAATCACAGAATCTGAATCACAGAAATTTAATAGTGGCATAACATTATTAAATCACATAATTACAAATTAAAACACAACTAAATCATTTCATCTCTGATAGTCACATTAAAACATCTAAAACCATTTGATATTCTATATAGACCTTATCTGAGGTTTTCGTCAGATAAAGATAGACACTTCAAACTCGTGTATAAGTGGCTGTATCGAGATGATTGATAAATATATATTTAAAGAATTACCAGCCACGATATTATTTCTCAATCTAGACATATCTCTAAGTTGTTAAGGGTTATCACTTGCGTCATAATCATCCGGAGCTCTAGTGATAGGGGCAGATAAGGATTTTCTTTTGTTTGTTTTACTTCTTAATCGTAAGATTTGATCTTTCATTGCTATTATAAACGATATCTAACTAAACATCCATTTTGTTTTATATTACTTACATTTTATTATTAAATTAATTTAAATATATTTTTAATATATGAAAAATTTTAATAAAACTAACGAATATAATATTAATATTTAGAAATGTTTTTGGAAAATGTTTTGCATGTGAATGTTTATAAAACTATTTAGTTTTATTTAAACATTTTTTAGTTATTGTTTTAATTACTGCCAATTAGCTTAGACCTTAAAATATCTGATGTAATTACGAAAGAGATGGGCATTCTTCTTAAAAGATTCTGATTCTGAACTTCAAATTCTTCTTAAACGATCAATATTGACTTAATCTTATATTATTATTTCAATGAAGTTTCAAGGCAATTGTTTTCGATATTATGTTTTCTATAAAAATTTTAGTCATCTACTTCGATTTCAATTTCTGTCAAATCTAAAACCAATTCCAATTGTACTGGCAACTGTTGATATATTTTTTAATCTATATAAAAAATGTAAACTATTTATTGTCCGTACAGAATATTTATTAATTTCATTATATAAAAATACTCGCCACTCATTTTCACTATCACTATCGTTATCACTATTCAGCAGAGGGATGTTCTCACCCTCGTCGCCAACCCTCCTTACGAAGTCTTTTTCATAAAACAAAAATGATTTTTTTAAACGCATATTTTAATAATATTTTTTGGAGATGGATAAAAAAAAACACCCATCACTGCACTAAAACTAAACTAAATAACATCAAATAAAATTTTTATTCCATCTTTATCCACAACTTAATGTATTATTAATTGACGAAAAATATTCACGTCGATACAAAATATTTGTGATTTTATTACTGAAGTAGATTGATACAAGATGTTACGGATGGATGGTCAACAGTTGGTAGATATTGTGCAAAATTTAGCTTAAATTGAGAAAAAAAATGCAATACTGTCCATTGCCGAAATGTAGACCGATTTAAGAAAGTAAATAATGACAAAATACCTACTTCTTTATGTAACAATGGTGTTTATTTTGGTAGTTTTTTTACATGTAAAATCAGCTGCAACAGATACACGTTGAAAAAAGTTTGCAAACATTTATGATAAACTATAATATATATAAATACTAGAGGCGTCAACAGACCCTCAATTTCGACTCGCTTCGCTCGCGAAATCTCGGGTGCCGTTTACATTTGGAGCGAAGCAAGCCCAGTGTATTGACTCATCGTTTCCAATTGACTTCAATGGGATATCAGTTTTTTGACGAATATTCCTTAACGACATGACATTTTTAATTATTTTTTTAAACCATTACTTATAATGTGTGTCTTTTTGATTGCAAAATTTCATAATTTTCCGTCAAGTAGTTTTCGAGCCTATTCGTGACAAAATTGTGAAAAAGTCTCTAGTAGAGCGCTCCGCTCGCTTCGCTCAATAAACTATTCAAGCTATAATATGTACATCAAACTTAAAATTTATAATCTAATCAAAAATTCCGTTGCAGAAGATATCATAAGGATATGCAACTGCCAAATAAGGAAAACAACTAAAGGTTATAAACTAAGTTATAGTTATGAAGCAGTTTGCTAATTAACATAAAAAATGTACCAATTGTTGCTAACCTCTTCCCTTCTCTGTTATCACAAATTATAACTGCTATTATTACGTTATCGCTGAACTAATTTAAAGTTCACTATACCAATAACCTCGCATCACTGATTGATTATATATAACAAAAATCATTAGTACATTTAAAACCTGAACAGAGGTAATGTCTTAATGCGTGGTAAATAGAGATTAGGATTCATTTTCCTATCCTTATCCTAAATCTGAGTATCCTGTTTCATCCTTATCTCGATCATTCAATATCTTGTATACTTATTTGTCGTTAATGATTTAACACTAAACCTACCGAGTACCGGTCAAATTGACCGTTCTTAAACTTTTGTAAAACTTACACATTTTCAAACGTTATAATATCGTTATCAAACTACATGACAATTCTTAGAATATGCATATAATATTTTCTACACTCTTTACTTTTAGTTATTTCCATTATTACCTGCGTTATATAATAAAATAACTTTTAATTACCGGTCAATTTGACGGCGTGCGATAGGAACAGGTATACAAGAATTGTCGGTAGGTTTAGTGTTAATTGGGATAGATAATAAAATTGGGAAATTGAAGATAAGTAATCCGGGTAAGTTATATTTTTATTTCTAAAAACGCATCTGTTGATTCTGTTTTTTTCCTACTTGTGGTAAAAAAGTGCGTGTAAATAAATTCCAACTTGAATAAAGATAATTTCAACTTCATTAATTTTAGTTAATTAGTATTTATTATTATCAAATTTTATTAAACTCTGAATCTGAATTAAATGATTTAAATCAAAGTGATGCAATCATTGAATACCTTGATGAGATAACCATGAAAACTGTACCATCCTTACAAATAGATTAAACGAAGGTTTTTAATCTTGTTTTTGTGGATTTTTAAACCCGTTTTAATTATACTGCTATGCTTATCTCAATAACTATTTGTATAATGAAGATAATATCTCTTATTAAACATTTCCTTATTCTAACATCTAAATAACTCTCCACTTGCGACTGTAATTAAATAAAGCATTTATTGAGCTGAGCGTAAGCAAAGTTCTTAACCGTTTGGGAGACCTTTTTTTGTGTTTAGTTGTCTCTAGAATGCGACGAGATGATTAGCTAAAAATTTTCTCATGTATATTTGAGCGGAACGCGGATGTTATAGCGAAAACAGACTGAAAAAATGTTTAGCCATTCAAAAGTTATCAAGAAAAGAAGAAAGGAGAGGGGCTCAGCTCAACACCCTTTCGTTTATTAATTTTTCAGTGTATTATAATGATGTAAACAATAAATTATCATTTATGGAATTATAAAATATTGAGTCAAGTAAATATGTTATGGCAAAAATTAGGATATATCAAGCAGATACGGACATTAGTTTTTGGCATAATCCTAGGACTAGGATTAACAAAAGATTAAACACACACCATTCACCATTAACCTCTGAAGATATACAAAAGTTTTGTGTAAATTATTTAATATATATGTACTGTGTGTCAAAGCACTAAGTACCAATCTTACTCACCATCTATCTTTGGGATTTAATTTTTCCTTTTCCGAGTCCTCTACACCGTTCCTCATTTTTAATGTTACACTTTACTTTACACTTAGTGACACTTACACATGCTCACTTATCTACACTTTGTTCACTTTAGTGATTGTGATAGTGTGTGGGTTTAAGCTGGGGTTTATTCTATAAATTAATTATTGTTTTGTAGCTGTCAATTTAAAGTATGATTTTTGTCGTATAAGTTATATTTGAAAAGTTATTTTGAATTCTACATCTATAAAATGAAAATATAAGAATCCTAAATAAATGTTATTATATCATCAATATACGTGTCTGTAGAAAAAATTTACCAATTTTTTCAAGAAGCCATTAAGACAAAGTAATTTTAGTTTTGCAAATATTCTATAATTAATAAAAGATAAAAAAGAAAAAAATGCTAACAATATTATAATGCAAATATTTGATTTGATATTTCCTTTAAAATAATAATATATTCGTAATATATATATTCTTTAACAAAAATAACGTTCACTCACTTCACAGTCCGACGAATGAAGAATATTGTATTATCCTTGCGAATGATAAAAACGGATGAAAAAGATGACAATCTTATCACTAACTTACACTTACTTTGTGTAATGCGATAAATATGAATACATTATACATTTTACGGACATACTTAAGAATCTAGGGCTAAGGGCTATTTAACTAAGATGAATCAACTTGGAACAGTAAGAAATCTGAAGCTGACGTTCTCAGAACTGATGTCTGATTAACTAACAGAGATCCTAAACTTGATAAATAAAGAACTGTGATCAACAGGCAGTGTAACTGCCTGATCGACTAACACATCAAAAGAAAAGTGAAACGGGATAAGTGGAGAAGGAATAGTTAAGCCGCTTAATAAGCTACCAAAATGGCTGTGAATATAGATATATATATATATATATATAGCCACTTTATTAATAAAACTGACTGATTTAGACATGCGCTGAGGGTTTTTGATTCATAATTTGCTTAAGAAGTCTTTGTTTTTTTATGCCTCACATTATAACATATATATTTATACAGAATAAGGTTCTAGTTTTCAGAAGATATTTGTCATGTATTTATAAGAATAATGTATTAAATGCATTTGACATTACCAAGAGGTGTGAGGTCAATGTATTGTATGTTGTTGTTATTAAATTTTACACTTAATATATAATGAATGAGAGAAATAAGATATTTATTTGGTTGATAATTGAAATTTCATGGTCTTTAAACATATAAAAACAATAGATCAAGTACTGACTTGAGAACGTCTCGACATTTCAATGTTTTTTTGTTAAGAAAATTTGAAATTTTAAAGGTTTTTGTTACCAAGTGCAAATTTTTAAGCTGACGGTAATTGAAGCTCTTAACCGTTTGGGAAACATCTTTTTGAAGCAACATCACATAAAAACTACTGAACCGATTTGGATGAAAATTGGCAGAGCTGTAGAACTTGGGAATGGACATGTTTAAAATAAAACAGAATTAAAATATCTCATTCCGTTCAGAAATGATGATCAAAAAACTGAGGTGGCTCAGCTCAACTCCCGCAGAGCGCAGCGACGGATAGTAGTATTTATTATATTGCTAGTTGACAATACAAACTGACGACCGATTCGTTAGCTGTATATTTATCGTTGTAAAGTGATATGGCTGGATGTGATAAATGCATTTCAATATATAAAATCATATGTATGAGATTGTAAACAAAGAGCTTACTTAATTTATTTAAAATGCAAATGCATTTGATACTTGGTGTGTGTGTGTGTCTGTGTGTGTGTGTGTGTGCGCGTGCGCGAGTGCGTGTGCGTGTGCGTGTGCGTGTGCGTGTGCGTGTGTGTGTGTGTGTGTGTGTGTGTGTGTGTATGCGACACCCGATAAAATTCAAAGCCATCATTTTTCAAGGACTATCTGGTATCCTATGGAATTTGTAATGTTATATTAGGACTTCTGAGAAGAATTTAATTACAAGAAAAAATAAATAATTAGGTATTGCGACGAACGACAAACGACATGCCAAGGCTCTTTCGCTTTTATATATAAATAAAAAAAAAAATTACAATTTATAAAAGTAGATAGAACTTAACAGCGCACAAAGCAAATCCGCGGGAAAGACACTATATGTATTTCTATCCTGACTGTCTGAAGCATTGACATTAATTATCAATATATTTTATCTGGTCAAGTACCCCGAGATAGTGACTTACGTAATTATCAAAGACGTCTGTTAAGGACACAATCAATATAAACGATTTGCGAATTTCAAAATGGCGGTTGATGTAAATCTAGGCAAAGGTTTGATTGTATTCGTGTATGTATTTGTATGTAGTGGGTAATATACTAACTACTGGATCGAAAGCTACATTATGTGCGAGTAATACCACCACTTTTTCATTGATATTGTAAGATAAGAGCTACCCGTAAAATCGTAGTAAGTAAAAAAAAAAAATCATCGCAATACAAATGCTATATGCAAGGTTTCAAGGTTTTGTTGTGAAAAGTTGACAAAATCGGTTTTATTTGTATGTATTTAAGGTGAATACACATCGCGTATCTCATTCAACAATTCTACATGGTATATACCACGGAACGCGTGTTCGCAAACGTAGTGGAAACCCACCTTTATAATTTATAGATGCACACCAAGCATTAGTATAACATACATTTAATTACTACTTACTAGGGGCGCCAACAGACTCTCAATTACGACTCGCTGCGCTCGCGAAATCTTGGGTGCCGTTTGCATATTGAGCAAAGCGAGCCCAGTGTAATGACTCATCGTTTTCCATTGACTTCAATGGGATATCAGTTTTTTGACGATTATTCCTCAACGACATCACATTTTTCAAAAGTTTTTTAATCCATCACTTAATGTGTGTCTTTTTGATTGCAAAATTTCATAATTTGCCGTCAAGTAGTTTTCGAGACTATTCGTGACAAAGAATGAGAAAATACCTCCAGTAGAGTGCTCCGCTCGCTTCGCTTAACTATATTTTACTATACTACAGATACTCCTTTCAAATTATAAATAGCAAAGTTGCTTTAAGATATCTTCAAATCTTCAAAAAGATTTCCTAATTACAATTACAGTAGTATTTATTTTTCTCGTATCGTAAGAATTAGTTGTCTATATCATTATCCAAATTTAAGTGAACTATTTGACCACAAATAACGAGTTAGTATCCACCAATCACAAGCTAGATAACGCACACTAACTGCCTTTATACGATGTTGGTGTGCTAGGTGATTTAGCGCACGGTAGATTGAATACGGAAATAGCTGCATAAGAAAAGTTTTATATTTTTTCCTAATAACTATTAATTACATTTTCTTTAGTACTTTCATTTTAATAAAATATTATAACAACCTCTTGCCTGTGACTCCGTCCACGTGAAGTATAGAAGCCACAATTCCAAAGAAATATTTGCCTACATTTCTTTAACTTTAGCTTCTATGATAATCCTTTGAAATTAAACTAAACAAAATACGGTCCATACTATATAATGGTATCATATTAAATAGGATAGTATAAAAGACATCTTTGACACAAAAAAAAATAAGCACTTTTAGAAAAAAATCTATAAACTATAAGCACATTACACAAAATTCGTTATAATAACTTTCCCACGTATCATTACAATAATTTTAATTTAACCTCGACCGATTTAAAAAGTGAAGTAGAAATAAATAAATAATAATAACAATAATAAATAATAAATATACAATAATTCTCATTTAAATCAACACGACTCGAACCTGAGACCTCTGGGATATCAACCCGTCGCTCTAATAATTGAGCTGTCGTGTCTACTGGTAATGACGAATATAATTGTCTATCGGAACGGAAGCAACCTCTATTAATCTTTTTTCGTAAATCCTAACCCAAGTTTCCAACTTTGCTGTGTAGAATTCATTCAAAAACATGCCAAGAAAAAAATAATATTTAAAATTTTCTACTAATATTTATTACTACGTTAAAAAAAATCGCAGACAGAACTCGAATCTCTCGAACCTCTGGGTTACCTTGACCTTATATTACTATTCATTATGGAATTATTTAGCATAACTTTACACATTAAGAAACAATTACTTAAAAACCCCTCCCAACCCCTATTCAGGAACAGTTTAAAAACAACAAATACATGGACAACCCCTGTTATAATTACGACAATAAACACGTGAACAACAGAACTCCAATGATAGTAATATATTCTAATCAATGGGTCATTCCCACTTGACCCACAACCATATTTAAGTAACTTCTAACCTTTCAAAGGTTACTGAGATAGTTTGCCGGATACTTGGTTGTTTCACAATTAAACGTTTATTACGCCAAGGTTAGGTTATTTAGGGTCAATTAGTATATATGACCCCAACGTAATCTAAAGGTTTAATTTATTTTAGATATTTAGGAGAAAGAAATTAAGCTTGTGATGTCTTCTGATCTAGACCAATTTATTATATTAATATATTTTTCAAGTGTAGTTTTGAAAATTACAATATATATTTTTTTAATGATTTTCAATTTTTTTTCTCATCAATATTCGGTACATTAGGGTTACCTTTGTGAATAGAGAAGAACTTGATTTCGGTTATTCCAGATTTTTCAGGATAATTTTGGTTTTAATGATATCTATATATATACCTAACAGATAAATAGTTTTAGAAAATATGACTCTAAATTTGTTTGTAGGCCGTAGCTGAGCTGAGCGTAAGCAAGCTCTTAACCGTTTGGGAGACCTTTTTTTGTGTTTAATTGTCTCCAGAATGCGACGAGATAATTAGCTACAAATTTTCTCATGTATATTCGAGCCGAACGCGGATGTTATAGCGAAAACAGATTGAAAAAATGTTTAGCCATTCAATAGTTATTAAGAAAAGAAGAAAGGAGAGGGACTCAGCTCAACACCCGCCGCGCACGGTTGGCGGATCCTAGTTATTTGCACTTTACAAACTGTTGCGAGCGACTTCGTCTGCTGTTCATAAACTATTTAACGTTAAATATTATTAACAACGCCATTTATTGGAAATTTATAGTACTTAAACGATTAATTCTTATATACGAAACTTCAAATTCGCAATAAAAAATTATTAATCGAAATAAAAAGTATCCTATCTTTTAAGTTGGACCAAACTATAGATCTACAAAATTTCATGAAAATCGGTTCAGTGGTTTCATAAATTAGCGAAAACGAACATATATATATATATATATATATATATATATATATATATATTATAGTTACAAACTCATAATGACATACAACCTATATGTATATACAAATATCGTATGCAATAATGAATTAATGAAGGTCGAAGAGAACTTTCTAAAATAACGCGCACTATCGAAAACTATTAAAAAAAATAAAATTAACACAACGAAAAAAAAAAAATTAAAAAAAAACACTCACATTTTCAAACTCCTCTATAACACTGGACTTTAATACGATTACAACACCCCTTTTATTTAAGAATTAATCTTAATCCAATATTATTTTAGTGGTTAGTGCAGATGCTGTTACAGATTGCGTTAATTATCTAACGTATTAAGTAAGATTATCGATGTTTAGTGTGCACACAGCTTTATCTGTTACGCGACGTTCAAGGTGGGTTAAGAAAAATATGTCATTGTCAAATTACAAACCGGAAATAATCATTTCGTAATCATAACGAGTGACAAATGACAAGACATACGAATTATATACGATCAAGTCGAGGCCCCTATCCGTCTATACAAGGGGGCCTCGCATCTCGCGGGGCCCCATAAAACCAACTACTGGGGGTCTTTTAGAAATCTACACAATTTAAAATTTCATCAAATACTACAGTCAAAAGATGAAAAGAGCTATATATTTATTTAAAATATTAATAATTATTAATTAAATTAAATAATTATTAGAATAAATAAATGGTATCGGATTATAAACGTGTCAATTACTATAAACTCTCCTTAATACAAAGTAATTTTATTATTCTAGTAATGTATGTAGATTAATATAGATTAAATAAGATTTTCCGGGTGTTATCTATCAGCTACATTACATATATATTTATGTACTAGCTGTATCCTGCGATTGTTCTCAGTGGCACATTCTGGTTGTATGTCTGAGAAACAGTCGTTAGTTGGTTTTGCGTCTGTTTCATAAACAAAACAAAATAGACTAGGGGAGCCAACAGACCCTCAATTTCGACTCGCGGCGCTCGCGAAATCTCGGGTGCCGTTTGCATATTGAGCGAAGCCAGCCCAGTGTAATGACTCATCGTTTCCCATTGACTTTAATGGGATATCAGTTTTTTGACGATTATTTCTCAACGCCATGAAATTTTTCAAAAACTTTTTTTGATACCATCACCTAATTAATGTGTGTCTTTTTGATAGCAAAATTTCATAATTTTCCGTCAAGTAGTTTTCGAGCCTATTCGTGACAAAGAATGTAGAAAAGCCTCCAGTAGAACGCTCCACTCGCTCCACTCGCTTCGCTCAAAAAATGTTCAAAACGTTCGAATTTCAAAATTATCCATCATTGCAAATACGTTCCATTTTCAAACATCTCGTTTGAACGCCGTAAGAGGACATTGCATTGAATTGAATACAATTATATAAAAAAATATAAGACAAGATAAATAGATAACAACCATTTCTATAACAGGTTGTATATTCTGTCAAAATTTGATCACAATTCAGCAGTACTTTTTGAATTGTAACATTGTTATATACAGATATTTATATATATATATATATATATAAAGACATTCCTTGCACTATAAAGTCCTTGTTACACATTTAAGAAAACGACGAGCGAATGAAATGAGTAAATATATAAATAATTATTTATATTATTAAAAAAATATTATTAATTAATATATCTGAAAATCAAAGACACAGAACTAATTCGGAATTTAAAATTGGAAATAACTTAAGGAAACATTATGTAATATTGAAATATTAATATTAAGCAAGCTATTATTTACTTGGTCAGTGTGACTACGAGGAAAATACATTCATTTAAGACTTAAGTAAAGATACTTTACTAATATTATCCTCGAGCGAGCGAGCGAGCGAGGTGTGAATAGCAAAAACTATGGCGTGGGTATTTCCTAATGTAGGATTATTTTTTTTATATGAAATATTATTGTTTTTTTGTACTATTATTGAGCGTAAGCGAAGCTCTTAACCGTTTGGGAGATTTTTTTTGTGTTTAGTTGTCTCCAGAATACGACGAGATAATTAGCAAAATTTTTTCTCATGTATGTTTGAGCCGATGGCGGATGTTATAGCGAAAACAGATTGAAAAAATATTTAGCCATTCAAAAGTTATTAAGAAAAGAAGAAAGGCTGGACTCAGCTCAACACCCGCCGCGCACGGTTGGCGGATCCTTTGCTTACGACTTGCCTACGACTTCGTTCGTTATGATTTTTAAATAAAAGCCTGAGTTAGTCCTCAAAAACACACACACACACACAGACAGAGTAATGGTTTTTATGAAAGCACCATATATACTTTAGTTTATAACATTTGGTTCGACGATGTCTGCGTAGTCATAGTTTACTTATTTATGTATATATTAGCTGTGCAAACGACTTCATTGCCAAAGTTGCCCAAAAGTAGCCCAAGTTAGTACTTATAACTATCCGCCAGTGACAGCTAGAGTAAACAGACAAAAAACATAAATTGTTTCTTTATGTAAGTACCGAATATAATTTATATGCATTTAGTAAAAAGCTATTAATTTTGAATTACAAACAGACAATTCAATTTTATCTATATGTCTATACATATATATATATATATATATATATATATATATATCCTTTCTTACTTACACACGGAACTGGCATAGATATTTACCACACACACACACACACACACACACACAAACGATTAAAATATAAACATCTTCGAAGTTGGCTTTTCGAATTACTTCGTATATATAAAAAAAGATGACAGTAATTGGTAAAAAAAGCAACAAAAAATTGCAATGACCGAATATGACTTTAATATCCAGTCGTTGATGAGATCAATCAGGACAGAAAAACAGACGGATGGACGAATAAATCGAATATATAAATATTTCTATTACGTCAACGAAATATGATCAAATAACAAAAATACGCTAAGTGGTTAAATTTACTTCAGTTGTTAGTACGTTTATGAGATGTAGGAATAAAAAAGTTGAATTATTATAAATAGTTTAGATATACAATAATATATAATATTTTTTGAGTTATACCTTCAATAATGTTACATATATTATAACTCACAAAGTTTCGTATGTGTATGTACGCATATATTACATACATAAACGTGTGTATGTGTGTGTGTGTGTGTGTGTGTGTGTGTGCGCGCGCGTGTGTGTGTGCGTGCGTGTGTGTGTGTGTGTGTGTGTGTGTGTGTGTGTGTGTGTGCGCGTGTGTGTGTGCGCGTGTGTGTGTTTGCGCGAGCGTGTGTGTGTGTGTGTGTGTGTGTGTCTGTGTCTGTGTGCTACAGTAGGTACTACAGTAATTCCCCCCTATAGCACGGTAGTCTCGTTCTGCGTTGTAGGAATATTCTTGTATAAAGCGCTCATATGACCGTATAACGCGTTATGCACAAATAATTCACGTTTTCTTTTCTCATTAAAGGCGGTTCAAATGGAATATAAAAAAAGAACTTAATTAAATTTTATTTTTATTACATTTTATTTAATTTTATAACAACACAATGTGCAAAGGTAAGCGAAATTAATAATAATTTGCAAAAAAATATGTATAAATTTCATAGTACGGAAATATAACGAGAAATGCCCGCGTTATATGGGGGAAAACACATATGCGAGGGACTGAAATCGCGTTATAAGAGTACCGTGTTATTACTATACTAACAAAATGATAAAAACAAAACCTACCTATAACTTACTTGCTAAATATAATAATATTATTAAAAAGAACACTTGTTTATAAATAATATTAATGGTATTTTCCATATATAAAAGTGCAAATTAATTATGTAAACTACGGAAATTACCAAACTCGTATTATATTTCTTACCCATCAGATTTTTATAAACCATTAAGGTTACAATCGCATTTAAAAAAAAAATAAGAATCCTTCTAATAAGCAATAACGAATCAGATTCACGCAAAAAGGTTCCATACTACGGTCTAAGAAGACCTTTGATTACGGAACCCTAACATACACACACACCTACACTATTTAAATACTACGGTTAATATTTCGGAATTACAGATATTACTGAATTTACAGATAAAAGACGAAGTTAAAAACATTTATACATAATATATACATATTTATTTAAATATATTTAAGTAAAAAAACCTTAGTTGCGTATTAAATATCTTATTTGAGAACTATTTGCTACATGTTAAGTAAATATATAAATATTTTGTATTGCTCGAAAATCTAAAAACTACCTAAAACGGTACGGATTTTGATGAAAACTTTACGGTGGTAGCTTATTGTTCGTAATATTGTATAATAAACGACTTATTTCTGTTACAAAATACGGTTACACAAGTATTTTACGTTTTAATCACAATCAAAACAGAACAGTTCGGGTTTTGCTAAAATTTTATTTTATGTTAAACGTCTTATTACTTGGGGTGAGTGAGCGCAGATGAAGTCGATGGAAATAGTTAGTCAAAAAAACAGTTCTTCATTTATATATTACGATAGATTACTAATATTTTAAAGAAAGAAAAGGAGGAAAAAATATTTGAAAAACCTTGGTGCTTAATTGTAAAATTACGTAAAACATAATACAAACTTTAATAATAAATTGTTGTGTACTACATGTACCGCACTGAGTCTATTATTAATCACGATATACCTATTTTATGTTAGGAACTTTGAATACACAATATTTGTTTACTAATTTTATTATTACGATTTTAATAATAATGCGAAAAAATAAAAACATAACCTAAAACACATCACTATCACAATTTGTCAAATAAGTACTGTGAATTGAAGGTTGAATGAAGAACAGCTGATTGATGTTACAAAGTTGCCAGGTACGTATTTAAAAATATACTATTTTAGAAACGGTTCAATGTTTTTTAAACTTAAATATTACACAGATTTTATAATAAATATATATGAAATTACTTTATCATATGTCAACACGTATGAGTTTCCTCTTAGTTTGATTCTTCACTTTTAATTATTTTTTTAATATTACAACTATTATTCTATTAGCTATTAGGTTCTATACAGCAGCAGTATTTGATTAGCTGTTTTGAATTAATGTTAATATTAAGTTTAAACTTTTACAGCTTATATTCTTGCCAAAGTAAAGAAAGCAATATTCTTCTAATTAGGAAATAATTCTATAATAATAGCAATATTTTATTACAATGTCAAAATGGTATCATATTGACCTTAAACGATAAACATTTAATAATATATATGGATATGTAATTTTGAAGTTAAAATATTAATTCGATTAAAATTATTAAATAAAATATTCTATCAATAAAATACGTAAGAAGCCTAAAGTGCGTTATGTATAAATTTATGTCACCTTGTAAAAGTCAAAACGATTCAAATTATTGACGTTGGTGTATTGAGTTTGTTACCTAACAAGATGTTTTCAAGTGCCAACAGATACCTCTAATTTTTTACTAAAATAGATAAGTGTAACAGGGTAGCGTTATCAACGATGAGATAAACGCAAAGTCGCAATTAGTTCTAATTTAGCCTCAATACTAACAAGATGTCCGATTGCGACAGAGATTTCTTCCGTGAAACGTGGGTTAGGTATTTAGGTAAGATAAAATGTATAAATAAGAATCATTTTTAAAGATTACTATTATGTTTTTTCGAAAAACATAATTGACAATATATCATCGTAATTTTTAACATAATATATCATATTAAAACAAAAAGATCAGTCTTGTTAAGAACACGAGAAACACTTACCCTTCATCTTTAGTTATATAATGATCACTAAAGAGATCCATGTTTACAGGCTACTCAAATGAAGTTGGTGAGTCCTTCCGACCGCTGGTCCCTGTCAAGGTGGTACGAGCCAGCTATGGAGTAGCGTTCGCATATGTGCTTGCAGACACTGTGGATAAGAGTTGGAAGATGTTTAGAGTATGAATTATATAACAGACTTCTTTTATATAAAATATTTATTGAGTAAAACATAGATTTACATGTTAAAATTATTTAATTAATGAAAATAAAAAACCATTTTAAAAAAATAATAACTTGAATGTAAGTTCTTGCAAAGTGACACATAAAATTATATTGATAATTCCTCTTTGATACTATTTTAAACATCTAATAAAATATGTTTTTTATTGTTTATAGAAAAATGGTGGCCCAAAGAAGATATTAGTGGAAACTGGCGATGCCTTGCTGTGGCAGACATTAGCATCGGTTGCAATTCCTGGACTTGTTATAAATAGGTAACAAAACTCATTTATAAGTAATTAATAACAAATGTAAAATTGTTTTACAAATATTTAAATATAAATATGAAATATTGTATGAGGACATATTGGCAACCATATATTATTCAGCCATTATATTCATACCAACATTTGAATTGGTATAATATGAAAAAATCAAAAAACAACACTAGCACAATTGAACCTGAAATCTCTGAAAGGGTCCACTCACATATAATACAACCATAATTTATATTACTATAATATAAACTTTGTGTGGTACATATTACTCATATTTGATTTCAGAATATGCAAATTTACACAGAACTACCTCCAAAATAATGTAAGCAGAATACCATTAACTCCTCGCAAATTTATGACGGTGGGGGTCGGTCTGATGTCTATACCCTTCATCATACACCCCATAGACAACGGAGTTACCTTTCTCATGAATAGAACATACAGACGGTGGGTTGAAACTTAAGATATATTAAAAGAATAGATAAGACAATTGAGATGGATTGTCCTATAAAAATATAATAATATTAGTTGGAGCTCTGGATGCTTCTTTCAAAGACTTGGGATTGTTTCTACGAGTCATCAAATTTTGTCAAATTTAATATATTAAGAAATATTACTTGTACTATACTCATATACAGACTTGACAGAAGCAATTTAATCAAGTTACCTAATTTATTAATTCCTTAATAATACAACAGCGCAATCTATTTTATTTTATTGTAATACATCAACAAAATATGTATGTATCTTTGCATTTGTAAATTTATAAATCTGTAGAAAATTCACTATAATGAGTTGCTATTAATAGTTTTAAATAATTTTGTACAGAGGACCCTTGACAGTATGACAGTAAAATTAATAAATCTAATATTAAATATTACTATTATTACAATATTTTAAGGCTTCATGAAAAGATATTGTTGGATAGTTATTTAGAGGGCTTTGAGGGGATTTGCTAAATGCCTTATACTGATGTAAATTTAATATCAAATAGTTGTGTGTGTGTGTGTGCGGGCGTGCGTACGTGCGTGCGTGTGTGCGTGCGTGCGTGCGTGCGTGCGTGCGTGCGTGCGTGCGTGTGCGTGTGTGTGTGTGTGTGTGTGTGTATATATAAAGAAACGAATTACATTTTAAAGTTTTTTTTCTTAGGATTAGATTAGAATATGGTAAAAAACTGCTATTACCACTGATATTAAATTGTGTTCAAAATAGAAGAAAAATATACTTTAATAGGATGTAAGGTTCAAATATTATGAGTAGAATGTACTATTAATAAATAGTGTACGATATGTTATATTTAGTTATATATTTTGCAATAATATTTATATTTAGTTACATAGCTTGCCTGTGATAAATTTGAGATTATAAGGAAAGAAATGTCACTGTGAGCATATTTGATGTCACTATGAACATATTTGATGACACTGTGCATATTTGATGTTATTGTGAGCATATTTGATGTCACTGTGTGTATAATTGATGTTATTGTGTGCATAATTGATGTCACTGTGAGCATATTTGATGTCACTGTGTAGATATTTGATGTCATTGTGCGCATATTTGATGTCACTGTGAGCATAATTGATGTCATTGTGCGCATAATTGATGTCATTGTGTGCATATTTAAAGTCATTGACTGCATTATTGTTTTAAAAGACTTCTTAATGCTGTTTCTAAACTTAGTAGCTTAGTAGTATTGTTGTAACCTACAACTATTAATAAAAAATATCAACACAATTAGAAAGAAAACTTGCTACCTTTATGTTACTCCGGAGGGTCCATAGGATAAAAAATGCTATTATTTTTAATTATATCATTTATAATAATACTCAACGCTGTCAAGAAGTACTGCCTAGAGTACCTAATTAGTGGGCATGATAATTTTTTTCCAAGTATGTGTTTTCTTAGATATCGGTGATAGTTATAATAAAGATACTTTATGATAGTAGTTGATAGAACTTAGGCTGTGAAATTAATTCCATTCATTTAGTATTTAAATATGTGCTTAGTGTCGAGTTGGAGCTTGATAGTGCTTTGTGTAATTATTACAGACTTAGTGATACATGTTTTGGTGAAAGATATTCATTTAGAGTTGTTATGTAACCAAAAATGTATTCTTATAATTTATTTGATGTTTGAGATCATTCCTCTAATATGGTAGTTGATTCAAATTAAAAACAAAATGGCTGATATTGTTTTTATAATTGTAATGTTTAACACCCAAAATAAATATATTGTTCTACTAAAATGTAATTAATTAAATTGAAATTACAATCCATTTCTTGAGTGTCAATAAACTATCTGTGGATTGAGATTGTAAGAAGTTGCCTAAAACTTTAATCTCGGATTTTGAATCGATTATGAATATGAGAAACCTTAACAAGATTATTATATATATTATAACAAATTTCCTTTGTTGTTTTATGTTTTTTGTATGTCTGTACCGGAAGCACAAATGTATTTTTTTATTTTAATATGATTGTAAAACCTAAATAATATGTTTTTAAATATTATTTTAGCGTATATAATAATACTCATGTTGATCTGTTATTGTTAATAAATAAAGTTATTTAAATTAATGTCTTTTTTCTACTTCCCACAAAATTTTATGAAATAATTTAATATGAATAAAAAATGTTAATCATTGTAAGAAAATGTACATAAACTTTTGTATATGTATTAGAGTATATAATATATGTGTCAACCAATATAAGCGCCTGACAAAATATAATAGCAAATACGCTTTTATGAGTTTATTATGTTTTAAGGGGCAAAATAAAAATATGCCGTATCAAAACATATACGAAACTGCTTTTGACACTGCATAATGTTAAGCAGCGATCACTGAATCATTTTTGAATGGGTAAAATATTTGCCGCCATATTTAATCTATATCTCGGCTATTCTTAGTTTAGAAATGTATGACATTCGTAATATTAAAAATGTCTTAAATTTTTATATTGAAGTATAATACTTCTACTTAAAATGGCTTATTGAGCGAAGCGACCGAAGTGAACGGAGCGTTTTACTGGAGACTTTTTACATTCTTTGTCACAATTTGGCTTAAAAACTACTTGACAGAAAATTATGAAACTTTGCAATCAAAAAGACACATATTAGGTTATGGTTTTTATTTTTAAAAAAAGAAAAATGTCTTCAAAAAATTTTTTTTTATTATCTTGTCAAAAAACTGATATCTCATTGAAGTCAATAGAAAACGATGAGTCAATAAACTGGGTTCGCTTCGCTCAATATGCAAACGGCACCCGAGTTTTCGCGAGCGCAGCGAGTCGAAATTGAGGGTTTGTTGGCGCCCCTATTATATATACCTGACTTGTTTTTAAGGATGGCGTTCAAATAATGTCAATAATTGTAAAAAATACATATAAAGTTTGGTATATATCAGAGTAATATATAATACGTATACATAATATATAACTATGAAGTATAAAATTGCAAATATTAAAAATACTTTAGATAATACGTGTGTTGTTTTAAACTGATTTCATTGAGACGCTTCTGATTTGATCACTAAAGAACTATTTATTATATTATGATCCGCCGCCGTGCGCTGCGGGAGTTCAGCTGAGCTCCCTCCCCTTTTAAATAAAAATATATATATATTTTTATTTAATAGTTTTTATGTGATGCTGCTTATAAGCGTATTTCTAGGTTGACGATATACAAGCGCGCGGAGGTTCTGATAACGTCAATGGGAGAAACAGTTTTTTGACCATCATTTCTGAACGAAATGAATTAATTCCGTTTTTTTTAACTCTACAGCTCTCTACAGCTGTGCAATTTTCATTTAAAACGATTCAGTAGTTTTTATGTGATGTTGCTTCAAAAATAAATTTCTCAAACGATTAAGAGCTACGGTTAGGCTCAGCTCAATGACTACGAGCTACTTCGTCTTCGTTTCTGTGATAATAAAAAAAAATGGCGTAAAAAATATGATACAAACAAATAATATAGTGTATAAACATACAAATTTTATTTAAATCTGTTGGCAAATAGAAATTTAAAAAATATTGTAGCATTTACTAAATACGCATTCTTTTTTAAAGTTTTCGACGCACAGATATGTTACTATTTTATTATATGTATAAATATTTATAGATACAGTTAGTGGGAGCGTTGACTCCTAAACAAGTTTAATTATGACAGCCTTGCCCTTGAGCTTAACCGTTATTTTTATTACTATCTATCTAACACGACATCGGTCGCGTGGAATATATTTTAAAAATAAAAATAGCCAAGTTACTCCTTATTCAGCTATCTGCCAGTGAAAGTTGTTTTTTGTGTGTTTTTTTTCTGTATATGTCCTTGTTAGTCCTACTGGCCATGACAACATCAACGGTGGAGATTTAAAATTTGTTTTCAAATCGGTTCAAAGGTTTCAGAGATTAGCCAGATAGACAAATAGACAGCCATATTGCATTCATATGCATTTATTGAAAAGCTGTTAATTTGGAATTACAAACAGATATCATTATAATTTTATTTATATGTATTGATGAAATTAACTATAAAGTTTATTTTAAGTGCGTATAACTATGTATTAAAAAATATCCATAATATCAAAAATAATATGAAATTGTAAATTAGTTTGGTTTAACACTACTCAGAAACGGTCCTGTTTTTTTCCCGCTAAATAATTTTTCAAATTGTATGTTAGTTTCTTCAGTTGTACAAGTACTATGATAGAATACTACCACTCTTTTATAGTACAGTAATAACCCGCTTTACGCGAGGGATACGTTCCAAAAAAAATCACGTTAACTGAAATTCGCGTATAACGAGGTTTATGATTAAACAGTCAAAAATTATTACAAAAAAATACAAATCATTTTAATCAATCACTTTAATTCTAGGAACACTTTATGCAATACATACTCTTATTTATTACGGAAAAATACATCTATTGTTGATGACTACATTATATTTATACACACTCTTTCGCGTAATTCGAGGCATTTGAGGGCGAAATTTGCATCCGCGTTATAGTGAAACCGCGTATAACGGGGTCGCGTAAAGCGGGGCATTACTGTACTACTACTTAACTACTACTGTTTTATATTTTTTTAAATTAGTTTTTATTAATCAGAATCAAACTAGAAATATGTTTTATGTATTTTGATGAAACATGGCGTCTTGTGGCGGGGAAAGGCTTAGAATAAATTACTGATAATTAAGTTTTGTGATAAAACTGTTTACACATTTTGTTTTATATCTATAAAAAGATGTAAAGAACGTCATTCTGAAAATAATAAATTATGCTACTTATCTTTTATATGTTTTCTACAGTTTTATTACACGTATACATGGTTGGGGTTGGCCTTGGGGAAATAGAACAGCCAGGAGAAATGTCGGCTTGGCATCGTATGAAACATGGTACTTGCAGTCAATTGTGAGGAAGAGGAGGTTATATGAAGCTATTATTAAGTTAGAAATATCACTTATCATGGGTTATATTAACACTTTAACGACCGGGCAGTTAACTTTAGTATTGGTTAGGACGCCAATTGGCGTGCCCGGTCGTTAAAGTGTTAATTTAATATAATGTATGTTATTTGTAAAATATTAATAGATATCTCTTGTAAAACCGTCACTATAAATGAGCTCTGTATTCAGAAATATTTACATATATAAAAAGTTTAACAGACATGTTATTCTTTCCGTATTTGCATTTCGTAGGAAAAGAAAACAAAATGGTCGACATCTTGCCTTATCAGTTATCATGTTGCTTATACACATATACTCTGCTACCTGATATATTCATTTGATAATAATTATTTACTATAACACTCTAAAAGAAATTGATAACCCCTTTTTAAAGTCGATTAATTATAAAAACGGTAAATTCTATCTCCGATATCATGTTTTGAAGGTAGTTCTAATGTTAAACTGTAAGTATTACGGATATTGACGCCATTGTGAGAATTGCTAGTGAACTTATTAATTTTAAATTGATGACTTATACTAAACTTTAATAGAATTACTAAAGACCATGAGTTAGCTTTCGAAAATTTGTGCAGGTGTACAATTTCCTACGAAGTTACCATCACAATGAAAATCATTGCAAAATTGTTTTAAAATTACAATGAAAGGAATGAACGAATGTCTATAGATATTAATTTATATAAAAAACTGTATGTAGTATAGTTTGAAATTATCTTTTTTGAAACTATAATTTCAGAGTTAATAATAAAATTTAATTGCATATTTACGAATATTTATAAGGTCACGACCAAAAAACATGCATAATGCATGCATGCATGTAAGATATTTCAAATTTTAATTTTATTTAAAATTCGGTAATAATTTTATTTGAAATTTAATTTGGAGTTTCCTTCAACACAGATTTAAAAAAAAATTATGTAGTTTAAATGTTAAAACATTTGCGACCGTTTTCTTGCTGGAAGTTGAAATCTTTTGACAACTGTCTAAATGGGATACAAGGTTGAAGGGTTTGGGATTAAATCCCACCCTCTGGAATACCACTTGATTTTAGACCATTTTAAAAGCAGGCTCAATCAATATATATATGTATACCAGTCAAGCTGTTGCCAGCGTCTTTGACCTCCCCCCCACCCTTGGAGATTTAAATCGTAAATCACTCACCACCAATAATTCGTTTTAGTGTTGCTGTAGCTAAAACAACCTCAAATGTTCACTTAAATAAACTTAGAGCACACTAAATTATATTAAAATCTGTTTAGTTTAGTGATCCATTAACAAAAAAACCAAACACAGACAAAAAATATTTCTGTTTTTACTTTTTTAACCTACAAATTAGTTTTAAAACTAAATATAATAAACAGGTACAATTCATTTTATTATATGTCAATTTTAGTTTATTCATTTATTTTAGATATCTCATTTTTTTTATTAATAATAACTTTTGTCTTAATAATAGGACAATTAAATACAACGCCTGATTTATTATTTGATATCTTAATAAAAAAGTTTCCTTAATATTCTTGACATATATAACAAAACTGGACAAAGAAAAATTTATAAACCTTTGTATAAAAATCCCGTGTCAAGTTCGTTTAAACTTATATTCGATACCACTGAACCGATTTCGATGAAATTTTGTCAACTTAAAATATAGGATTGTTCTTATTTCTTAACAATAACAATTTAATTCCCGCGTAAGTTCTATATAACTATAATAACTGTAACTTATATGTCTGTACAAGAAGATATTTAGAGAAATCAATATTAAGACTAGTAAAAATTTATCTCAAAACACTATTTTTATTAAATTTTTATTTAATTTAATAAAATTAATGGGTAAATAACTGCAATTTTCACTGACATTATAGTAATCTTCACATAAAATATTGTGTTTATAACAAAAATAAATAAAATGTTAAGTTAGTTATTTATTAAATTGACTGAAACTGTAGCTAATTAAATAATTACAGTATAATTATGATAATTGTAAATCAGATATAAACGAATTCCGCGCGGATAGAGTCGTAGGCACAACTAGTATATTATATGCAGACTATTTTATTATAAATATATATGTTGATATGTGTGTGTTTGTTTGTATGTGTGTGTGTGTGTGTGTTTGTGTGTGTGTGTAAGTATGTGTGTTTCTAAAAAAAAGAAACTATGAGATAATTAATTTTAGTCAAGCCTAGATTGGAATTGAAATAATTGTCTAAAATTTATTAATTGAAAAGAAAAAGTTTCGATGTTGCCATAATCTAACATATAAAAATAGTGACGACAAAATCTATATTAAATGTTGTTTAAAAAATCAAATTCTAACACTACATGGCAACATCACAATCGAAAATGTCACTTTAAAACAAAAACCTAATTGATAAACCGGTTTGAATAAAAATATCTACGAAAAGTTCTTTTGATTTATTAATGTCACCTTTATTTTAAAAATAATATTTGTTAATGTAGTGTTTTTCAAATTTATACTTTTATGGGTTATAAATATATATTATAATATTAATCGCAACAAATTTCGCACAAGGCTCTGTACTTTGTGTCAAAGATAAATGGTGGCCGATTTTTTTGACATCTTTAATTATGCGTAACAATTTATGCATTTAAATAAATAAAGTAAATTATATTTTGAAATTCATATAATATAACTTTTATTAATACCTCACTTTAACTTGTATGTATCCTAAATTTAACATGATTTTAGTTATTTTTGAGCGAAGCGAACGAAGTGAGCGGAGCGTTTTACTGGAGACTTTTTACATTCTTTGTCACGAATGGGTTCGAAAACTACTTGACGGAAAATTATGAAACTTTGCAATCAAAAAGACACATACTAGATAATGGTTTAATAAAAATTAAAAATGTCCGCAAAAAAAAAATTTTTTTTGAATATCATGTAAAAAAACTGATATCCCATTGAAGTCAATGGGAAACGATGAGTCAATAGACTGGGCTCACTTTGCTCAATATGCAAACGGCACCCGAGATTTCGCGAGCGCAGCGAGTCGAAATTGAGGGTTTATTGGCGCCACTAGTTTTTTAATATATAGACTTATTTACAGTCTAACAGTTCACAGTTATCAACTATTTAAACCTTGGAGATTAATGTAATAGAAAGTGTAAAGAATCCTTATTACCAATAAATAAATATAATATTCCAAAATTAATGTATATTATTATAAAACAATGATAATATTTACCTACAGACAATTACTTGTAAGCTAGGTACGTTTATCTAAATCTTTTTACTCCTTTTACGAGACAGAAAATGAGATATTAAAAAAGTTTTTAGTTGATATGTGGAACTTAAGTTGTTGATTCATTTTCAGGATTTATATTATAATGTACAGCATCTAAGATTGTTATATTTCTTTTAAAAAGAGCAACTGTTGAATTTCTAGGCGGCCCTTTTCAACAGAGCAACATTCCGAGCAGTGATAGCTTACTCACGGTTTGACTACACTGATCTTTTTAACGTAATATTTGACGAATCACAAGTGCGTGTAAATGTCTACTTGAATATGAATTTGAATAAAATTGTTCACAGTTTACATTTATATTATGAAGGAGTGAAGAAAGCTAATTATTTTGCAACACACTTTATTATATACTGTAAATATATTGAAGATAAAATATTAATGAAAAAACTAAATACTAATGAAGATAAAATACCATATTACAAAATTGATATCTCCTAATTAGAATAATTGAAAAAGTACTTATTAGAAGATAATTAATTAATTATTGTGTTTGTCCACAGATGTTACTTATAATTACTTATTAAAACTAAAAACTGCTTGTTTAAAATAAATTATTAATCAAAACACTGTTATATTACTGTTCTGTATATTACAGTAATACTGTAATAGTATGTATTATACATTTACTGTAATGTTAGTTGAATTACTCTAACAACGTCGTAATAATACATTTATTTTAATCTTACATTTAAATTAATGTATTTCCTGAAGACTACTTACTTAATAAATGACGTGAATTAAATAATAAATAAATAATTTTTTATATTATATTTATATTCGGAATATTATAACAGTAATATTAATCTAATGTGGACGACAAATATTACAGATATTACGGATATTACACAAAGATTACATATTATATAATTTACAACTTACTCTTCAATATTAAATTACAAATTATTTATCAAATCCGATCCTTAGTTCTCTCAATTTTTGGGCACAAATAAACAAATATTACTAATAATAAATTAAAAAAATATTTATTGTTATAAAAGCACTCACCTTTTACCGTATTATAAAAAAACTATAGATTTTAACGTATTTTTACTATCATTACGTAAACGTGCGTCTTGTTTCCGCGGATAACATAAACTAATGATAATGATAAGGTATGGTGGTTTAAGTCACAAGAGGCAGCGGTTTCAATCATGAGCGGTAGCGATTATTAAACATGCAAAATGTAAATAAATTTAATTTCTCCGTCGTTGGTTTTTTATAAATTATTGAAAACAAAAATTAATGATTCTATTTCAGCATTTCTTTTTTAAAAATAATACTAAAGAAATTTGTGACAATATTTGAGCGAAGCTAACGAAGTGAGCGGAGCGTTTTACTGGAGACTTTTTGCATTCTTTGTCACGAATTGGCTCAAAAACTACTTGACGGAAAATTATGAAACTTTACAATCAAAAAGCCATATATTAGGTGATGGTTTAAAATAAAAATATTTTTTTTAATAGCTTGTCAAAAAACTGATATCCCATTGAAGTTAATGGGTCAATACACTGGGCTTGCTTCGCTCAATATGCAAACGGCACGGTTTGTTGGCGCCCCTAGTTAAATATATTGTTATATAATATAAAATGAATTTTAGTTTACTAACTAATTAATACATATTGCTACATTAGCAATAATTTTAGTTTTAATTCATATATATTTATCAAATTTTATGGTAGTAGTATTTATCTTAATATATAAAACACAAAGACACTCACTCACTGACTCATCCATCGCTCTACAGCCTAAACCATAATACCTAGAAAACTGAAATTTGGACACAAGACTCCTGACATATTGAATAAGTGCAGTAAGAAATAATTTTGCAAAGGTCCAAACCGTTCCAAAGTTACAGCTACAAAACTGCAAAGTTTACTCCCCGCTCCCTCTCTCCTTCACTTTCGCCGTCCGTCGCGAAGCACGGGTAACCTGCTAGTTTTTAATAAAGGATTTTGTAACGAAGACCAACTAAAATGAAAAAATTAAATTCATTTTAAATTCAATCTTATAACATTACCGGATAAATAATATTATATCTGAAATACAATAGATTAAAATTTTAATACATTAAATAATCTTATCTTTTTTCAATTAGGAACATCACCAAAATGACCTTATCTTTTAAAAGATACGTAAAACTAGGAGCGCCAACAGACCCTCAATTTACTCGCGCTCGCGAAATCTCGGGTGCCGTTTGCATATAATGATTCATCGTTTCCCGTGACTTCAATGGGATATCAGTTTTTTGACGATTATTCCTCAATAATGTGTGTCTTTTTAATTGTAAAATTTCATAATATAGTTATAGTTTATATTTTAAAATCGCTACCGTACATGACTTAATCGTATTAAAATACACAAATAAAAATATTGAAACAGGTTTTTCCATTCTAAATTTTTAGCATAATTAATTTTATTGTACAAATTATTTATCTATAAGATTTTAATGTTTTCTTTCACTTATGTATAATTAACGGAATTTTAATTATAATACTAATATTATAAGTGCGAAAATGTATGTATGAATTGTGTATGAGGATAAAGCATTGATTGATTGCAGTTGATGTCTGTGGCCGAGGCGAAAGAGGTATGCAGGGACCGTAGCGTTTGGCGCTCCGTCGTCTCTGGCTACCCCGCAAGTGATATGGCGTGAAGATAAATAAATAAATAAATTGTGTATTGCAAATAATACTGGATGGAACTTTATAAAGCTAACAAATAACATGTAGTTTATAATAATATCTTGTAAGTTGACAAAAATATAAGAAGTATCGAGTAATTCAGTGAAAAATTTGAGTTATTTTGGCGCGTAAAACCGTAATTGTCAAGGGAATAATAAAATAATCGGTATAAAATAATAAAGTAATAATAAAATAATAAGTATGGTGAAAATATTTATTTTACATATCTCCACAGAAAAGTCCGCATCAGCAAACATTTATCTTTTAGAAGTAAGCTTTTATTGCCAAAAAACTAAAGCACAAATATAATAACAGCAAATTCACATGATGATGATTTATGAAATATTTTCATATGTTTTTTTTAAATTATAATCTCTCTATCTAGATAAATATAATATTTTTACCATATTAAAAATGCAATTGACTATTTTAGACTATTTTAATTATTTTTGACCTAATGGTTGACAATAACATTGGTAGGGGAATCTAAAACAAGAATTGTTTGTTAGTCAAAATAAAGTTTTCGAGTGCATAAAAAACGATCTGTAAAAATAATAAAATAACATTTTGTTGTGGTGTTTTGTTGTCGACGTATTTTGTTATTTGACATATTTTAAGGAAAAGAGCAAACGTAAAGTAAGCCACTATCAAGCAAGCGGGGGTGATGAACGTCGCAACAGACATTAAGAATATACTATATTATTATGTTATATATAGGCTGCAGTATGATATTTATAATAATAATGTTCTACTTCAAAAGTGTCACCCCTTAACCAAATCTTCACTCTTGCCTCTTTCTCTATCCTCCTTAAGAACGTACGTAGCTTTGTCCTCAAGAGTCCTCATAACTGCCCTCGCTTGATCTTCATAATTTTATTCCTTATTGGTATCGTCATTTGTGTTCATTCCTTCACATCTGATACTGTGCTCCGTCTATATAATTCTCAGATAGTTCTTTTTTACTTACTTCAATTTTATATTTTTTTTTTATGAAATTGCACAATATCTTCATAAATTACTCTAATGTGTGCTATATATTATCGTGAAGTTTCATCCAAATTTAGTCAGTAGTTTTTACGTGAAAGAATAATAAAAACTTATCCAGAGACCGTAATAGCGAACGGATCTACAAAAAACGGAGAAAAATCCTCACGTCCAAAATATTGCAATATCCGTAGACCGAAATCTTTGAACAATATGTGGTGCCAGTGATGATTTATGGCTCTGAGATATGGTCATTAACGAAGGGCCTTGAGCCTTCTAAGGATAAGGCTCTAGACCACCTAGAGAGCAATGGAAAGGGCTATACTCGGAGTTTCGTTAAGAAATCCAATAAGACACGAGGTGATCCGCAGGAGAACCAAGATCACTACATCATCACCACAAAACACGATGATGATGATGATGATCTTTGGAACAAACGAGATTGTTAACCTTAAAGATATAATTATTAGTTTGTAGCTAGTTTCTGGAGTTTTATAAGTAAGGAGGAAAGTTCAGAAAAAGATACTAAGAAGTATTTAGACTATGCTCGCTGCTTGCTTGCTGAATGCATGCTTCACGCTTGTTGTATTGTAGTTTCACGCTTGCTAAATGCTTGCTTCACGCTTGTTGTATTGTAGCTGCAGGCTTGCTGAATGCTTGCTTCACGCTTGTTGTATTGTAGCTGCACGCTTGCTGAATACTTGCTGCTCCCTCACTGCATGTATACTAGTTGCTTGCTGAACCTCTATTGTATATTTAGTACATTCCCACTGCTCGTTTGTTAAATACTTTCTGTACGCGCCCCTTACAGCCTTCGCACGCTAATTATTAAGGTTACTAATTATTTAACTGCACTGTTTTAGAGTTGTTCTTTTAAAAAATAGCAGTACCTAGAAAATACTTATTAGTATTATATTTTAAATAAACATAATAATGTACAATTACATAATCTGTAGTGAATATAATTAGCAATGCTTAACTAGTTGGTGTAACTAATCATATTTCGTGACGAATTTAATGATAAAATACCCGTGTTATTTGTAATCTAAATATTTTTTCTATAGTTTGTATAAGATTTGTAGTTTAAGAAGAGAAATTTGTTAATAAACGAACTTTATCTCACTCTTACAACAGTTTATCTCGCGAACTTCATCTCACTCTGACAAACAGCGCAATATTGTCTATAAACATATTTAGTTATGTTAGATTTAGGTAGGATTCAAAACTGTGATCTCTGGTAAACCGTCCTGTCACTACCAATTTAGCTATCATGTCACGATCTTTTTTTTTTTTTTTTTTTTTTAACCCATCATGGGTCCCACCGCATTCCAGGGGAGGAAGGCGCTGGGTATGTGAGACTCCTACTCACTAAACCAGACGGTTGCCGTCGCCGTCATGATGGGACACCGCGGGAACGCTTGCGCATACAACCGCGGCGCCCCGACGGACACCACGTAGAGGGCACCCCGCAACGAGAGGCTCCCTCCATAGTCGGCAGGCTTGATAGATTGCGGGGGGGTCCCCTCCCCCCCACCCAAGCCCATCTTAAGAAGAAGGCCGATGCCCTCTTCTAGCCAGGCCCGGTCCGGAACCCAAACGCCCAGGGGAGTCTATGCTCAACCCCAAGACGCCCGAGGACCTCGTCCAGGCCCAGCGCCCTCGGCGGTGATCTCCCCGAAGGAAGACCACCGTTCGGACCCCACATGAGCGAATAGCCAAGCACGACCCGGCTGGCTGGCAGGGAGGACTGCCAACGGACCGCCGCCGCGCAAGACCACCACTCAAAAAGGTAGCCCGACCTCGAACCCGACAGGCCTCTACCGCCGAACACGGTGGTCAACCGAGTCCAGCAAGAAAGAGGCATAAGTCGGGAACCCACCAAGCCGGGACTAACGATCGCCGAGCAAGACCGTGGTGTCACGCTCCACGAAGGTTAATTCGGGCACCATCTTTTGCTAGGGGAAACGACCTACCGAACCGCTCCTTAGAGAACGACTCGGCAGGAAGAACCCCAAGCCCTAAACTCCCCTAAAACCCCACAACCACGAGGCCACCTCAAGGTCAACTCTGCAAACAGAGAAGTACCCGGAATGACCCCGCGGCTGTCCCCTAGAAAAGAGGGCCTGTGCCCTCCCACCGTATTGGCCAGGCCCACTTTCCAACGGCTGAGGCCGAAGGAAAGGGACCCGAGCCCGCCGCCGCAGACGGACCACCCCTAAGGGCAGACCGCCGCGTGAACCCTCCCTTGTCAACCATGAGCCAGACTCGGGCACCTCATGGCTGACAACCCCGCGCTGGACATTAGCAGACGGCTAACGCGATCCCGAAAGACCGCATTAACCGTCCCCCAGGGAGCACCGACCCGTACCGCTTCCAATCCCGCCGGACGAATCCGGACAACATTGGTAGCGGACGGGCACGCGAGGAGGTTTCCAGCATGGCCCCCCATCATGTCACGACCTGCCTCGATGAATCTATTCTATATATAATCGTGTTTATAGAAACAAAGGATCTATCTAGACTTTGTCGAAAATGTAACTTATGTTTCTAATTTTGAAGTATAGAATAAGATTGAGAAAAAAATATATAATCAATTTTTGAGATCGTTGATAAGAACTTCAAAGATAACAATAGTTATAGACTTCTAATGCTTTATTATTGATGAATACTTCTTTGTTTTGAAAGTTGTATGGGTTCGATACTACCATTGACAACAATATAACAGTGGGTGTGACTAAAGGGAGTCCTCGTTTGACGGCGTCTTGTTTTACGTCGTTTCGTTTTACATCAATCAATTTTGATACTATTCCTCTTTTTAACTATGATTTGTTTTAACCCGCAAGCAGAGGAAGTTGACGGAGACGACAGCGTTTTTTTGTTTTAGTTCGAAATCTATAAATTCACTAAAACAGAAAGAAGTGAAATAAAAACGTTTAACACTAAACCTACCATGTACCGGTCAAATTGACCGTTCTTAAACTTTTGTAAAACTTACACATTTTTAAACGTTATAATATCGTTATCAAACTACATGACAATTCTTAGAATATGCATATAATATTTTCTACACGCTTTACTTTTAGTTATTTCCATTATTACCTGCGTTATATAATAAAATAACTTTTAATTAGCGGTCAATTTGACGGCGTGCGGTAGGAACAGGTATACAAGAATTGACGATAGGTTTAGTGTTAAAGTAGTACACAAAAAATTGTCCCATTCCTGTATTTATATTATATAAACGCCTGTAATGTTCCTTATAAATTGAAGTTGTTGATATATTTTACCATATTTTTTCCTTTATAGGAATAACTTTTCTTTTTTCATTTCTACACAAATCTATAGAAATATTGTCTCGTTTTACGTCGCTTCTATTTTTCTGATACGAAAAACCAAGTACTACATTTATTTCGCTTGCTAAAGTTCGTGGGCGGCGGTGATCGTCTGTGACCCGCACACTTCTTTGCCCTTCTCTGCCCTAAAACAAAAAAAAATATAATGTATTTGGTATATTAAAGTCAGATCTCTATGCAAAGCTCCCATACATATATTTAAAGGGCATTGAACTCACTCTATCTGACTCTACCAGTGTCACGATTGTCTATTCTATATATATTAATATTATAGAGCGGTGAAGCTTATACGTCCCTATGTAAGTCGTCTTCGATTTGTATGGTAAGTAAGCTTCTAATTTTTTTCTAATAAAATATATTTTATCAATATAGATTTGATTCATGGACAAGTCTTATCGTATCTTGGTTAAATCGAAGGTCTCTTTAAAGACACAAAAAAGCAAAATATCAAGTACGCTACATTAGTAATCTATGTAAAGTCAGGAGAAACAGCTAGTATATAATATTAATAATAAAACTCTAGTGTCAACTATCTATAGTATCTTGGAAGCAATCCTATCTGGATGTAGATAATTTTTCTTCTAAATATTTGGCAACAATCTACTGCTTTGTTTTTTATTATATTTAAATACTTTTATGGGAGCTATTATTCGTTACGGTGCTACTTAGAAATCTTAATAGCAAAGTAAATTTGTTCTTGTGATAAAATATTATATTCGAGGTTATATATTATATGACATGTTCTAACATTTTATGAATATATATCTACAAAACTTGAAGTGTAGGTATAGGCGTTATCATCCTCATCCCTGAACGAACTATCCGTATCCAGATTATTTGGGATCGGCATCATGTATAATTCTCCCACTCTTTTCATCTCAATGAAGACATTTCTTCGGCTTATCATTTTCACGTACTCATCTCATGTTTTCTTCATTCTTTCATTACCATAATATGACTTTACCACGAGATATGGTGACATCTTTTCTATCATCAGTGCTATTTTCAAACTATTTGTATATTAATTTACGATATTTTATAATTAAGTTGATAATAATCTTTTAGATCTTGATACAATTTTATTTAATAAAAATCAAACTTACAAACCGTTGTTTGAATGAGTTATCTTTGCAAATGGACGATGCATGTGACAAGCAATTCAAGGTTGATTTTAATCTCGGATCCTTCTATTCATATATTTTATAATTTTAAAGTGTCAACTATAAAGATTTTGAACTTTGTTTCTCCAGAATCTACGTTTATATTGCAGACAGTCATTAACTCCTGACAGAGAGTGGTAATAACCTCACAATCTAAAAGTTAGCTACGAAAGAGTTAAGAATACTTAAACTGTGGTATAGTGTGATATATTAATAAGTGCTTAATAACATAAACGTTGATCGTGTCTCGTGTTGGGAAACAATCCTTTCATTTATAAACCTCGGTTCAATTGCAATCCTTGAACTATACAATACGTTCATTATGTTTATTGCAAAATTGCAACAACCACAAATTATCCGTTTAGTGCTCAAAGTTGCTTTATTGTTTGTATATATACATTTCTAGACTTTGGTCGCGACTTCGGTCCAATGACAAATTATTTATCTTATCAATTAAATTTTAATTTCTATGTTCATTAACTAGGCTAAAAACGGATCAACAAAAAACATTTCACGATTCTAATCAAACTAACAATTGCTTTTTGATGACATCTTTTTAGTTTATATATATATATATATATATATATATATATATATATATATATATATATATATATATATAAGCGACTTACAACTCACTGATTCATTACCAAATCTCCGATACTATATGTCCGATTAACTTAATATAGATATATATAGATAGATATTACATAGTTACTTGTTTTGTGACGTAGACGTACACAAAGAACGGATTTTACGGAATTCCTATCCCAATGGATTTCAACTTTTTGCATTTCGCCAAGATTTAAACCTGTAGGAGCTATACACTTAACGCTGGGATAAGAGTTACTATAGCAACGGTTACCATAGCAACGGTTACAATGACAACGAATAATATGACAGAGGTTACCATAACAACCTAAGTTTAAATCCAATTTAATAGTTTGCCCAGAAAAGCGGGAGGGAATGATATATATATAAATACGTATATATATATACACGTATTTTCCTTACTTTCTCATTTATTTTAAGCTAAGATCATCAAGAACGATAAGATTTTATAGTTACTTGATTTGAATACTATACTAAACTATATCTACTGTGTGAGGGATTAAAGTATAATGTGTAAATGTGTCATTACGATTTAATTGATTGTAACCTTAGCTAGTATTTCTACACACATTATAAACCTTATCATTGTTAGAGCAACTGATAAGATGTATTTAATATATTAAGATTAGTGCTCAGTATTCAAATATATTATGAAATATTATTTAATGTTACAGTAAGTATACCCTAAACTTAACATTATTTTTATATTCCAATCAATATTAAATAAATATTAATTAAAATGATTTAAGTTAAATATTTTTTTAAATTATTATGCATATGTATTCACACCCTAATAATGGCCATGAGATAGTTATATTTTGATTACAATAATAATTGTTACAAAACGATTTTTTTCACCCTGTACTAGTTTTTTATCTATAATTCTAATATCTAGTACAGTAATACCCCGCTTTACGCGACCCCGTTATACGCGATTTCACTATAACGCGGATACAAATTTCGCGCTCAAATGCCTCGAATTACGCGAAAGAGTGTGTATAAATATAATGTAGTCATCAACAATATATGTATTTTTCCGTAAAAAATAAGAGTATGTATTGCATAAAGTGTTCCTACAATTAAAGTGATTGATTAAAATGATTTGTATTATTTTGTAATAATTTTTGACTATGTTTAATCATAAACCTCGTTATACGCGAATTTCAGTTAACGCGATTATTTTGGAACGTATCCCTCGCGTAAAGCGGGGTATTACTGTATTTAAAATACTAGGTGAGAGATTACGGAGTATATATGTATGGGGTTCATCAGGGCTCTATTATTGGGTCCTAGCTCTTCCTCATATATGTTAATGATTTTTTTGTAGAATCTAATATAAAGATCTACATTTTAAATAAGGAAAATAGGCATGTCCGTGTATTTTCTTTATCAGAGTTTTCTAGAAACTGAATATATCTAAGTAAATAAAAAATAACAAATAAGTTAATACATGTATAAGTGTTACACAAACAAATTTAAGAGAACACAGAATTATGTATGTATTTCATAGTCTGTGATTTTTATCAATTGTCTTTTAACTAATATTAGATTAGGTCATTAAATAAACTTTTTTAAAGTGTAGTAAATTTTTAAGTTCTATCTAGAAATAAAAAACTTATTGAGCGAAGCGAGCGGAGCACTCTATGTGAGACTTTTTGCATCCCATATCCGGAGTTGGCATGAAAACGGCTTTACCGATCTTGATGAAATTTTGTACATTTATAGCGATGATTATTGCGATGGTTTATAAAAAAAAAAAAGTGAAAAAAATTCATGCCGTTGAGGAATAGTCACCAAAAAATTACACTCCCACATTCATCGAGGTAAAAAAATCGCTATGTGATATTTGATTATTCTATATTTTTTTGCCTGTCGACTTCAGCTTTGAACGCTGAATTGAAGATGGGTTACTCGCTTCGCTCAATTCGCCGAACTCTACCGAGATTAAGCGAGCGCAAATTTATAACAATAATATATTATTGAATAACAATAATGGTTAATAAAATAAAAAATGATATATTAATTTGATGTCTTTTATTTCTTATAACAATTCTACTAATTCAGACGCGGTCAACAATTGCAATACAAATGTTTTTCAGATTTATTATAAATAGCAAAACAATAAAACATACGAATGGACTATCTAAAATAATATATTTTGTATATATATGACATCCTTTACTTATTTTACGAAATTATATTTCTAAATTGAACTAACATGTGTGAAGAAAGAATGTTATATAGATACAAAACAAAATGGTTGACTAGAAAAAAAATCACTTCACATAATTAAAGTAAATACTTAAACTAATTCTTTTAATTTATTTTCAAGAATTACGTTATTCTTATATAAAAATGGAACACAAATAAATGATATGAAATATTATAAAATAACTTTTATTTTGTCATACAATCCAAAATGGCCGATCATTTAAACCCTTAAATAAAATGTTAACCTACCCACAGTTTATTAAAAAAATATGATCAAACTAATTTAATTCAGCAAAAGACCCTCAGTGTTTTTTTGGTCAAAAATCTAGCATGGTTTTATTTGTGGTATGTATTCGATTACATTTGTTAATATTATTTACATATGCACTATGTTATTATTTGATAGGTTTTCTGTAATATTATAGTTATTAAAATACTATTTATAAGATATATTTTCAGCTAATACAAACGAACAGTATATTTTTCTGTAATGTGTTTTAAATTGATATATTCCCTAAAGGTCTAAAGCAGAAAATATATTTTTAAAAGGTTATTCATTGGTTATGGATTATTTTATATTTTGAAAACCTATCAAATAATTTAAGTACGTGGGCGATAAAAATACTATTCTGAAGATATTTTTTATATTGACTACATATATTTGATTTAGATGTTTTCAGATCACTACAAATTTCAATCTCATTTATTCTTATTATTTCTGGATAAGGATTTTAAGTAAGTTAACGCCCACATCACTCACATAGTGCTGTTCTATTGAATCTACTCTGTATATAAAAATTGCTACTTAATTATCAAATTATAAAAAAAATACATATAACACGACCTAGACCTCGCCTTTTATACTGCTACTAAATTTACAGTCACTTGTATAAATAATATTTAAAAACATTATTTTGAAGACTGATTCAAGTCGCTTCAATTATTAAAATGAACATATTATATTGTTTAGTTAGGCCCTATTTCAATACCAATTGATAAATACCGTAAAAAGTAGCAGGATAAGAGACATTTAAAGGTGCATACACATTAATAATTCCAATAAAATAACGAATACGATGAAAATCATTTCAACGTATACAGATTAATAGTGTGTATCCACCTTAACAACTACAACACCTAATTCTCTCATCGGGAGTTTCATACAAAAGCCCAGAAAACTATAGTTTATACCAGAAGCGTATTCATTATTTTACATTTCTTAAAAGCACAAAGTTACTAACTGATTGCATTGACTTGGCGTTTCCAGAATCATTGTTTTAGTAACTTTTACACACAACTTGTCTTTTCTCCTGACTCCTAAAACGTCATTTGCTTAAGCTTGGCTTTTCTCCGAAAGTAATTTTCCATAATAGACACTTTTTGACTTAAAATATATGTCAAAGGAGTTACAACATTAAACTTGCAACATTAATTTTGTTGTTATTGAAAATCGGTTTTCATCTCCGTATTAATTAAAAAAAACACATATATTTATATAGTTTATATTGTTTCGTTTGACACGGCATAAACTTTTATATTGAAGTCAAAAATGGATAGAAAAAAATAGTTTTTTCTGGAAGTTTTTAGACACGATAGATGAGTAGAATAATAATAAAATCGGAACATTACATTCAAATAGCACACCCATTCTGGAGACGCCGAGTCAATGCGTACACCTTACACTAATAACGATTGTCTAATGCTCTTGGTCTGAAGATTCCACGTTCTCGGTTTGTGCAAATTTCAGGAAAACCTGCTCCAGCGTCGTCTGACTGAAGCTGTACTCCACGATGTTTAACTTTTCTTTTGCTTAAATATTACGTTCACGTTAGCAAAAATCATAATTTTAATTCATAGAGAAGTAAAATTTAATATTATATCCAAAATGAGATCTGTTATATTAACTCACCTTCCTCTATCTGCTGGAAGCAGCTGGCGAGGCTGGTGACCTCGCTTTGCGGCACCGAGAACACGAGGCGCTCCGCGAAGCTCTCCTCCAGTGTCGCACCCGGGAACAGGGAGCCCACCAACGCTATGGCCGCCTCCGAGCACGCACCACCAGTGGACTCAGTACTAGATGGAGGAAGACATTGGACTCTAGTGTTATATCTTTTATCTATTCTTAACCACAATACCGTTTGTTGATATTATTTGTAAAGGCCATCTCTAAATGGGACGAAATAAATGGAAACTCTGTGTCGCATACCGTTGATGATGCAGACGTATTGAGGGTGTGTTACCGACGAGTGGCGTGTGTATACTGACATCCACTGCCTCTCCGTCCACTTCACCCTCTCCATCCCCCTCCCCCTCCCCCTCGCAACCTCCCGAGCCTTGACCCGAACCAGCTTTAATTGAAAATAAAATAGTTTAATTTTCATCACAAATATTGATTTTTTGGTTAAGAGCCTACCTTCATCAGCCTCTCCGAGAGATGGTGAATTGTCAGGTGACCGCAGCGGTGATGGTGTCATCGACAGATCTGTATCTAATATCTGCAAATGTACAATTACTTTAAGTAAGTAAGTAAGTACTTTCAAATCTTACACATCTTACATTACAATAGTATTTTTTAAATTTTTCATTCTTATTGATTTATTCCTTGGAATATTTTATTTGATAGAAAACTTATGTTTATATAAGAAAATAGGCCTTACCGTGGACTTCTGGTTGGTCTGACCTATCTTCATTTCCAATGTGTAACCAGCACCATACAAGTTTTTCAAGTGTTGCGTGGAACCGACGCACCTAATGGAGTAATAGTTAATAAATTAACTAAATACTGGTACTACGTCGTACGAAATAAATCATAAAAATATCTTACCTTAAGCCTCCCTTAACCATAATCCCAACTCTAGAACATAAAGCATCAGCCTCTTCCATGGAATGTGTTGTCAAAATAGCACCTTTTTTACCCTGCAAAGTATTGAAAAAAATAATATCAAATCATAAACATACCAAGTAAATATAAGACAATCGTAATCGTCAATAAAAATAATATTTAAAAAACGGCAGTGGCCTCGGACATCTGGAACTTATCTTGTTTCAAATGGGGACCTCAGAGGTCCTAGTTATCATACCAACAAAGTACATAAAATACTCCATCCAGCTTGCAGCATTAGTAAACTTATCGTGAACTACCCTTCTACCACTGACCTGGAAGCTCGCCAGGATGGTGTCCCAGAGGAAGCGCTTGCTGCGTGGGTCCATGCCGGTGGAGGGCTCGTCCAGCAGCGCCACCCGCGGCGATCCCACCAGCGCTAGCGCGAACGACAGCTTACGCCGCGTGCCGCCCGAGCACTCCTCCGCGTTCTTACCCGCGTGCTCCGCAATCTGGAGCCCGGTCAGGTACGCCTCCACTATCCTGGAATACCAAAAACAATTACTGATGCTGCACCAGTTCGTTGTAGGTTGCCATGATATAACATTAAGGACGAATATGCTCTCTGTGTGAAAGTTATTGGAACGTTTGTAATAAATAGGTTGCTTATATTATAAAAATAAGACTAAATAAATTTTAATTATAGGTAATAATCTTTTGTACATTACAAAAAAAATACATTATTGAAAATTGACAATTTTATAGCATTTTATTAATATAAAATTTTAGTTTACTAACTCTAGGACTACTCACCGCGGAGTGTCAGCTTTGCTGATTCCTCTTATCGCGGCATAGCACTCAATGTGTTCTCTGATAGTGACGTTCTTCCACAGTGCATCGTGCTGAGGACAGTAGCCTAGCATCTGGAATGCACTGGATTGGGCCTCCTCGATGTTTTGTCCGCCCAACATAACCTGGAAGTCATTAATGAATCCACGCCATCATTAAGTAATTGCTCATGCGAATTTTAATTCAGATGAGTTTATAAACCCAATTGTTCGCTATGCTTGTCTCATTAAAAGGTGTTATGGATGTACTACATTATATTTTCTAAAATTGCAGTAACAACGATATCGCCAGGACCTTGTGTTCCAATCAAGGGTTTCTTTATACCTGACACATTGACTGTTGTTGTTAAGAAGTTAATAATTTCAAACGATCATACGTATTGTAAAAAGTTAAACTCCGAATAATAGAAAAAATAGGCATTAAATATTTGAATATTTTATCTTAACACTTACGGTGCCACACGTGAGTCGCTCCTCAGCGGTGATGATCTTCATGGTGGTGGTCTTCCCGGCTCCATTGTGTCCGAGGAGCCCGAAGACCTCTCCGCCGTGCACCGCCAGCGATAGCCGTGACAATGCAGCTCGCCGCGGGGGGTCTGGGCCGCCGCACGCACCGCCAGAACTACGCAGCTTGTACTCCTTGCGGAGATTCTACAACCAGAGACCAGGGCAAGATTGATTTTCACCACTTAACCACCGCTAGATTGTAACTCGTATAGATCATTGAAATAATCTTTTTTGACACGCAAAGTTTTTTTGAAAAGCATGTACTTTTTGTAGGAGTTTTTGGAAAAAATACGAATTGCTCAATTGAGATGACACTACTCCTAAATACATCCTACATTATAATGAAATATCCATCCTATCAGTTTCTTGTATGTAAAAAGACGGTAATCAGAATATGTTATATCATAGACCCTATCTAGATCTACTCACGTGCACGAGCAGTGCGGGCGGCGCTTGTGTTGGTTGCGCGGCGAGCAGCGCGCCCACGCGACGTCGCTCACGTCGCACGTCCTCGTCCTCCATCGCGTCCAGCACCTCCGCCTCCACGTCCGCCTTCTCTGACGTGCTGCCTTTGCGCTGGAGGATACGCGCCGATAAGAACAACGACCGATTATAAAAGCATTATTATTGATTGAAGAACTTTAATATCATAAAACCAAACTTATGAATCTGGCAGAGACAGGTGGTACCTTAGATGTTGTAATATAAAGACACTGTTTTTTTCCTTATCTATCAAAACTCGATAGACCATCAAACATTATTTGCGATTTAACATAATAATGAGATGTGCAGCACATTGAGTCACTAAAAGTGACTAAACTTCTTATTATATTCTAGCCTCAGTTCAAAAAAAAATATTTTCTTCTTCATGTTCCTTGTTAAGCACGTCAAAATATAAATTATTTTTGTGTAAAAATTTTATATCTGTATACTGACTATATGTACATTATCAAAAACTGTGACTTTTAACGACGCGATACCAATCTCGGCGGAGGTTAGAGGACATGGATTATTGCTGATATACGGTAATATTATGAAATGACTGCAATAATAAATCATATTTTTAAACCACCTTTTCATAATAAATGTTTTCCGCTATATAAGATAAGATAAGAATAAGATTTTTTGCAAGTTAAAATGTGTAAAGAATAGGACATTCTGTGCCTATAGCAAATAACGATACGTAACTATGACAAAGCATTACCGGCCACAGTCGTCCGCCAGACTTGAGTCTGTCAGCCGCCAGCAGCGCTGCCCCGCACACAGGCACGTGCAGCAACATGGCCGCGATCAGCGCCCACACCTCCGCCGTGAAGTAACTGCTGAGAGCAGGAACCGCACACAGACCGCGCAGGTTGCACGTCAGATACACCCTGTGTCACACACCATATATATATGACTGAAATGCATACACACACACACACACACACACACACACACACACATACAAGTACACATTCGTCGTACAGATGTGTCATATATACATACATACACACACGCATACACATTAGTAATAGATCCCAATATAATTTATTACTATAAATAAAAAATATAATTAGTTTGTTTGTGTGTTTGTTTTTATGGTGATTTGAGTTTGTATAAAAATAATTAATATTTAAATCTCAATGTTATTTCAATCTCAGATTGAAGTTAGATTGTTAAGTTTGGGGGTGAAGTTAATTAGATAACTTAAAGTAAAATGTTTTTGACAAGATCTTATTTATAAAGAGGAAGAAAAAGACTCACCTATCAACATAATATATGATGGCATACGGTATATACATAACGTCTAGGAAACTAAATACTATATGAAGATAAAACGCTATGTTGCTGCCTGAAAAGAAATAACATTTTTCAGTCAAAATGTTAGGTAACATCCATATATTTAAGTAACTATAGAACGATTTCAAAAATTTTAAATTCTTAAATGTAATAATATGTTATTGTCACAAAAATCAGATCTCAAATATATTTCAGAGTTATAATACTGACCCCACTTGAACGTATCTAAAACAGCGACCAGTATGAATGGTATCACCCCAACCCAGGTGGTGATGTTGGGCATGATGCTCTGAGCAGAATCCATCTTGTCGAAGATGTAGGAGAGGCAGGTGTTGAACAAGATGGCGGACGGGCTATACAGCAGCAGTAGAAAACAGAGCATCGTGATGGCGGAGCCGTTTGTGAGGCTCGGGATGTCGTTAACCATTACCTGATGATTGGGTGATATTGGACTTATTAATTTCTCTGACAAATGTTCAATTTAAATTTATCTCGGTACAAATCTTCAATGACGATAAAATATCTTGATACTCTATAGAAAATAAGTTAATCCATAATTACTTACAAGAGCCAGGACTCCCGCGCTGGTAACGACCATGATGAAGATGAGGATAGTGAAGTATGTGAGGAAGTACATGCTCATGGACAGACCGTTCACACGCAACTGGTTCTTGGCTTTAATCTAACAAGGCAAATATCAGTTATGAAATAGAGAAAAATAGTAAAAAATTAGATTAAAATAATCCAAAATTACCATAATTCTTTATTTACCTCTCGATCATATACAATATCCACTGCCAGGGTGACAGGCACTAGTGCAAAGATCATGCCCATGAAGATGGCGCAGACGACGTTGCCGAGGTTGAACTCTTCCTGCTGCTCTGTCTGCTGGAAGGGATGCGCGAGCACCTCGATAGGACGGAAGCTGTCCAGTTGGTTGGTGGATGACATTAGTACCCTAGAACACATGTAGGTTGTAATTTGTTTCGTGTTATAAATTTTGAGATCGCGAGAGGAAGGGTGAAAAATTACGATAGTAGTATTATGTATATATTTAACACTAAACCTACCGACAATTCTTGTATACCTGTTCCTACCGCACGCCGTCAAATCGACCGGTAATTAAAAGTTATTTTATTATATAATGCAGTTAATAATGGAAATAACTAAAAGTAAAGAGTGAAGAAAATATTATATGCATGTTCTAAGAATTGTCATGTAGTTTGATAATGCTATTATAACGATTCAAAATGTGTAAGTTTTACAAAACTTTAAGAACGGTCAATTTGACCGGTACTTGGTAGGTTTAGTGTTAACGGTGCTTAACTGGCCTTTCTTCTTTTTTCTTCGTTCTTCTGCTTTTGCTGTATATTGTACTGTTGTGCAATTACTTGTTAAGGAATAATTTATTTTACAGTTGTGGCTTAATTTACTTTTATTAACCAACGATCATAAACAAAAGCTTTCTCACCTGTAAATGCTATTGTCCAATAAGTTTATAATAATCGGCAGACTATGTGTATATGTACTATTGTAATAAGCCATTATCTTTCCGAACGGAATGAGACTGTCCTTCAAATTAAAAGCTCCAAAATTTTCCATATCTAGAAGACTAGAAAAGTTTCCATCGAAAAGATCTATTGGATGAGCTCCTAAAGTTTCTAATGAATCCCTTAACTCTGCTATTTGTTCCATATCATCCTGTTCACTAAAGAGAGCTATTGGGGTTCTATTGAAGTATGCGTTGGGGTCCAGTTTAAGCGGCTGCATGCGAAAAAATACAATTTGTCGTGATTTCATGTAGAGACCCAGCGCACAGGAAACTGAAATGGGAAAGTTTTTATAATTTATACGTTTAGAATTCACAAGTACAGTTAAAAATTTTACTGACAATAAATATCAAAGAGTAGTTTTTATAAACAATTTGATTCTTTGAATAACTTATTATATTTTTTGTCTATGTCAATGTATCCAAATATAATATTATACTTACTAATAGGCATGAAGATCATGACATATAGCTTGTACGGGTCACGTATCATACGCACGGTGCGGATGTACACGAGCGCGCAGAATGTGCGCCAGCAAGATGGACGCGTCACTAGGGCTTCGCTGAGGGCGTCAACTGACACAGGGGCCTCAGGGGTCACCTGACCAGCGAGACATATTAATAGTAAGATAACCATTGGTAACTGTTTGACACTACGGACAAGTTTAGGGCGGTTTCATGATTTTCACTAAAAATTTTAATAAGTTAAGACTGTTATTGTAGAATTATGATGGTCATGAAATTAAAAATTGTAGTTCAAATACATTTCAGAATGAAAATGTTTGGACAGTGCCTAATTTAATTATTCTTTTTAGAAGAAATAATATATAAAATCAATGAAATCAGGAAATGGAGTGATATTACAATTATTAAAAGCAATGCGTTAAATTTACGAAAGACAAAATATTTTTCGGTTCGATTTTGACAATATTAAACTACTGCTTTGATATTATTTATAAAAGTATAAAATTGATTCACTTATTGAGAGGTTAATATATATATTTAAGAAAATTCATGAATATTATTCAAGATTATTGATTAATCTTATCGCCTTTTGCAGCGACAAGTTCGACTTTTCTTTATTTACTCTATTTTGATACGAGTACTTCAGGCATCACGTTTGCACATGAGATCGCTTGCTAATATACACACTTGATAATGTGCTGATATGTGCATTACTATAACGTGCACATAGAATTTTTAGCTCTTTACCTTATTTACCTTAACATGTTCCACCCCGTGGGTGGTGGAGTGCAGGGCGTGGGAGGCGGGTGGTGTGGGGAGGGAGGTGGCCTTCTGTGGCTCCTTGTCGTTCAATTCCTGTAATTTTATTGTGTCAAAGTTTTTTCGTGACTATCGTGACTTCACTTTGAAAAGAACAAATTCCATTAGCGAAAAACTTATGTAGATTAAATGAAACGTTATTTCATATTCCTTAAATGACTTATATTTTGATTCATCACCTCTTTTTTATCTCCAACTCTCACCTGATAGCTCAAAGTCTTGCTCTGCAGTGACAGACTCCTGGAAAGAGCGCGTGCTCGCACCAGTTTCACGGAGGAGACGCCCTCCACCGCCTCCGTCTCCTCTGCGTTCTCCCCCTCGAGACTCAAGAACACCTCCTCAAGGGTCGTCATCGATACACCATAACTTGTTATCCCTGTTTTGAAGGTTATGGAAAATTATTTTAAACAGGCTATTCGATGCAGCATCTATCTTATCTGCTATACTTGCTATTACAAATATATTATTTTATATTAATTTATTATTTTTGAAATAGTTTTCATAAAATAAACAAAAAAATTATTTATCATTACACAATGTTTTATTGTAAAGGAAGCCTAAAACAATTATTTGATTTTATGTTTATGACTAAAGAATTTTCCGCATTTCAATTTATATACAGGCAGTATATAGTTTTAGCGCTACATAGCTTAATATAAGAAGATTATATAATCTATTATATATATGAATATACAACAAACAACGTAAAACATTACAATAGATATACTTTTTGCGTTTTTTAACAACTAATTATTAAACTTCATTAACAATTTTGCATATTTATGGGTTGTTTCAAATTTTTATGATCAGCAAATTCTTTGAGAGATTTTTTTAACATATCTTATAGATACCTTCATATTCTAGTATATATATAAATTGTTTTAAATGTTTATATTTCCCCATAAAATTTTACAGAGATTATATAATTTAAATATACAGAAATCTTTACAAAGAGTTTGAGTCAAACTAAATCTTTGCAAGTCATTTTCAAATGACACATGCTAAAATACATATATATACATCTTATCCCTTGTCTTACGTTCTTGCCTAGAACATTTAGGTTAGTCACTAACCGAGTCGATTTGTCTTATCCCGTATCTCGAGCTCGATGGCCTGGAACAGCGGCGGGAACAGATGCACGGCGTAGTGCGGGAGGATGTAGGACAGCTCCCGACCGTGGCGCCGCGCCTTCTCTGCGCGAGGAACGTGACCTCGGACCAGGCGAGTGATCTGATGTTCCCGACATGCACCTGAAGGAAGTTATGAGACCGGCTTTATGGTTAATTGGTGGTTATGTCTCTCTTTATATTGTGTTATTATGGGATGGGTGTAGAACAAACTGTGTGTGTTTCATAATTGCTTTAAGATGTGTTGTAGTATTGTTTATAAGAGCTTTAATATTGGTAATATTTATGAGAAGAATTAGAAATATTTATCATAAATTTTTTTGACAAGTCTATTAATTGTTTTATATTATAAAGTTAATATTTTTGCGTAAAAACTTAATTATACATACCATCCAAAACCAACGTCAAATGATATCCAATACCGAATTTGTTTTTCAGAAATAGTGATGTTCCAGCACACCGCACCTGAAAACACAACGGTAGATATTTAAATGTTTTGCCATCACTATCTAAAAAATAGGAAAGTCCTTGGCTGCTTCAACATTTATAGACAATACACAAAATGATGTAGACAAAATGAATATTTTTTCAGTAAAATAAGCGTAATTAGATATTTGTGAGTTTTACTATAATTTTATTGTAACGAATTTCTGCAAAAAAAATAAATAAAAGCTTTCCAAGGTATCCGAAACCTAAAAAAACATAAGATATTCAGTCAGGAATTTTCCTTTTTTCATAATCTTCTCACATCGTTATGTAGAAATAAAGCAAAAGAAAGAACTCTGGAGTTCCAGTAATTAAAGTTCTTTCGTTGTCTTTTTTCATCCATTTTCCTGAAGGGTAGTGGCTATACAGATATCTATAGCTAAAGATCGTTTGGACTAATAGCTTGCAAATATAGCGTAACGCAGCCAATGCTCACCCGTCCCTTGCTGATGACGGCTTTCCTGTCCCCGAGTATATCCGCCTCGTCCATGAAGTGTGTGGTGAGGAGTAGCACTCGGCCGCGCCGCGCGCGCTGAAGCACTCGCCACGTCTGCCGCCGGGACACGGGGTCCACGCCCGCCGTCGGCTCGTCCAGGATTATAATCTACAAAGAGCGGATGTTATGTTATTCTACGGAAACATCAGTTGGAATTTCGAAACAAGTTTAACATTGCTACTCTCGAAATATATATAGGAGGCTTTCGTAGCTTCGATGAGGCTTTCGTAGTTTCGACATCGAGGAATCGTTTGAGATTTTGAAACAAACTAGATGATATTTATTTCAGATGGACATTACTACTGTTACAGAGCATATTTGTCAGAAAATATGTTCTGACAAATATGCTCTGTAATATTCCTAAGATGGTTATAGTATCCTAGAGCTTATATATATTTGTTTAGGAATTAAATGTTTTTTTTTTAATGCTCACGTCCCAAAAAGGTCGACTTGAATATTTTTGACTACATCTATGTGTATAAATAAATAAAATACAAAAATTAAGCTAAAATTGTCTTATGTCCAACGGCAACAAACCTTAGGATCTCCAATAAAAGCAATGGCAATACTGAGCTTCCGCTTCTGTCCCCCCGACAGGTGTTTTGAAAACATGTGAAGTTGATCCAGGAGCCCCACCTCCGACAACGCTCGCTGTACCTCCCCTGGGATGCGGTTGCGAGGGATGCCCTGAAATAATAAATAATGTAATACAAAACCAGTCGACCTTCGCTTTATTGTAAATTATGTTTTGTCATTACTTGTAAAGTGTTTTATATATTTATATATAGAAATAATCTATTAATTATATATTTTAACACTAAACCTACCGACAATTCTTGTATACCTGTTCCTACCCCACGCCGTCAAATTGACCGGTAATTAAAAGTTATTTTATTATATAACGCAGGTAATAATGACTAAAAGTGAGGAATGAGGAAATAACTAAAAGTAAAGAGTGTAGAAAGTATTATATGCATATTCTAAGAATTGTCATGTAGTTTGATAACGATGTTATAACGTTTAAAAATGTGTAATTTTTACAAAACTTTAAGAACGGTCAATTTGACCGGTACTTGGTAGATTTAGTGTTAAAACAAAGTAGTACATAAGTGTGAAGGACATGTTACAGAACCAAAGTATAAAAAAAGCAAAATTAATAAATATGTCAGAATCAGAAATGTATGGATTTGGTACTTGTTTATCTAATACGTTACTCGATATCGGAAATGGAGTAAACCTTTTTATTTTCAATAAATGTACAAACCTTAACAGCTGCAAAGAACTGCAAGTGTTCCTTGACCGAGAGCAAGTCAAAGAGCACGTCTTGTTGCGGACACACGCCGATCATCTGACGAATTTCGTGCATGTCATTGGGATCCCTATAAAAATATTATGAGAAAATATATTGTTATTTTGTTCTCTTCTCTTCTTCTCTCAAATTGTCAAAAATCACAGAAGTTTGTAGAATATCGATGAAATAATGCTGGGGATAAAAGATTATTGAAGATATATTACGAATAAAAATGTTATTAAACCTTACCTAACATCCAACCCATAAACATAAGCAGTCCCAGCGGTGGGCGTGGTGATCCCAGTGAGGATGTTAAAGAGAGTCGACTTCCCGGCCCCGTTGTGACCCAGCACCGCCGTGATCTGACCCTCGTATATACTGAGGTCAATGCCGTCGATGGCCTTCACTTCCGGTCGCCGACAATGACGGAAACTCTTTTGTAGGCCGACTATCCTGATTGCTTCTTTGTCTAGGAGTTCCCTGATGACAAAAAATTATAAATTTATTATTTTCATATGCCATCAGATCACAAAACTTAGACAATATTCTTTAGAAATTTTGTTGTATAGCGGCAAATTGTTTTGACTTCGTTGATCATGAATAAGTATCTGAACAATCACAAAAATCGACAAGAATAAATAGTTGAAAGTATGATCAATCAGAATTGATGAGAAAATAGTTCACTTGAAGACGAGCCATATTATATATGTATCCTTGATCAACAGAGAGAGCAGGCGTTGGTCGTCAGTCTCTATTGGTCTAAGATCCACAGTACGTACTTGGGCACGGGCTCTATGTCCTTGTGTGTGTGCGCATGTCCGTTGTGCTGCAACTGCGCAGCGCGTGCTCGCGGCGCCCAGTACGACGGCAACAAACAAAACCACGGCTTTTGCTTGATGCCGTACTCACCTGAGAGATAATATAATAAATAAATCATATAATTTTTCGTTAGTTGTTTCCTTGTTTTATCAGATATGTAGTATCAGATATTATCAAATTGTAGGGCTGGAGAAATGGTTCGTCGAGACACTTACTGGGCATGACCGCGTCCAGCCAGTAGGCGGCAAGTCCATACAGCACGGTGTCGAGCGCCATCATGATAAGGCTCCCTCCGAATGGCACTCCCGGTCCACTCCAAAGATTGTCCCACGTCACACCCACACCGGCCATGTCTAGCACCAGCGCCTAATATTACGTGAGTTACTTTTTTAGTTTATCAATTAAGAATTTTAAAAGCTTCTCCAAAATTAAACAGTATGGTATATTAACAGACGGAATAAAAGCGAATTATAATATTGTTTTGTTGTTTAATGCTATTTTCAGTCCAATATTTGACTTAAAAAGACTTCAGCAATAACACATCACTACAATACCTTGTCCATAGCAAGAGCATAGCAGCTTGAGCTGATGAGAGAGACGAACCAGAAGGCAAGTGAGTCAGCGTTGGAAACAAACACCTGAATGAAGTACAGCCCACTCATCAAGTTCACCGCGAAACTGCCAAGGATACCGGCCGTCTGGAAGTGGCATAATATGTAGAATATGTATCAGGCCTGCGTACCTGCCACGAAATGATAAACTTACCCTGGCCTTATCGAAAAACGGTGTGAGCATGAACGCGAAGGTGATGATGGTGAAACCAAACAGAAGCATCAGCAGAAATATTAAAATATATGACGAGTGTTGGAAAACCTACAAATTAATATAACAATTAAATAAATTATTTATTTGAAACGCTTAATATTGTTTATGATGAAATTTACTTACTTTCAAGGTAAACAGCAAGACGGTACTGACAATAGACAATATTGTGACAAACACAGCGTATATTAAAAACCAAGAACCCCTGAAACAGAATATTGTTACAGTGTCAACGAACATTAGGTTAACTATAATAAGATGCTGAAGTTTTTCTAACATAAAATTTCTGTACAAACTTAGATCTAAAACTGGTTAGGCAGAAATAATTACAATGCTTTTGTGTTGTTTTAAACACTTACCAATAAACGCTGTCCTTCAACCCCATAATTCTCATCCCCTCCCTAATCTTCTTCTCCTTCTCCCCCACAACAAACATCAGCAGATAGGTGATGAACTGCGAGAGCGTCATCACCATGTACATGGGCATGATGACCCGGAAGATGACGAGCCAGTCACCAGTGTGCTGCCGCTTGGGAAACTGGCGCAGGTCCACGCGGGGAGGTAGGAAGTTAGCACCGGTCTCCAGCTGGAATAGAGAACTTTTAAATACTTTGTTTTATGTCTCAATCGGTTTACATACGGTTTATTGCACCTTCCTACAAGTAAATTTACCAGTTACAGATAAATAGGATTAGTCCAATAGTCAATCAGGAAATTCGAAATTGTAACTGAGAGTTCGATGTCGAGCTCTAAAATTATATTAGGTCGGACAAGCGCTTCGCATAATATTTCTAAAACTAACACTAACTCAACTCGAACGACTCGTTTTTAGATAAGAAAAAAATGGAATAATTTTTTACCATTTATATAATGTAGAATAACAATAATAATTCTATCAAATATAGTTTATTAGTTTTTTTAAAACTTTCTTCTAGGCTATAAAATTCAATTGTCTTTGTAAATGTACTAGTTAAGTAATGAATTGTAGTAAAAAATTATGTTATCGTAAATAATTTTTAATTTTTATACATTCCTGTAATATTATGAGAGCATGGCATTTAAAAAAGCTACTTAGCAGACTATTAAAGACTATTTAAAAATATAATAGCAACTGAAAAAGTATTGAAAGAAACTTGGCTAACGCTCTTTTACTACAAAAAAGGTAAAATAAAAAAGAAAACAAACCTTAATTTTAACATAATCGATCAGAGTCTGCAGGGCCAGGAAGCCGGTGTAATAGTACTGCAGTACAGGACAGGAGTCCTCTCCGTGCATCTCCGACAGTGGGATGAGCTGCCCGCCGCGAGACCAGTCTGACGACCAGTCCTTAAAACCAGTGCGCTCGCGACACTTGGTGGGGGATGTATTGAGAGTCCTCGTGGAAGGCGTGCCACCGTCGCGGGAGGGATTCGTTCGTATTGTGTACCTGTATATAAAACTTTAAGACTTAATACATTATGTAGATTCTTTGTGGTTCTATCATCAAGTAATCTTCTTTCTTTTGAAAAGAGCAACTGTTTAGTTTCTGGCCGGCTCCTCTCAACAGAGCAGCATTCCGAGCCAGTGGTAGCTTACTTACGGACTGACTACACTGACCTTTTTTTGTATTGTAATAATTGACGAATCAAAAGTGCGTGTAAATGCCTACTTGAATAAAGATATTATTAATTTTGAATGCATGTCCTTAACACATGCATTCAAAATTATTATTATTATATATTTAAAAATATTATTATATGTATTAAGAATTTTAAGTATACATATGAATAGCCGTTTTCATATTGCTGACTAAATATTTTAACGTTTGTGAAACAGTGATGACAATAAAAAAACCCGGCTGAGATAATTGTGTGGTTCTTCTCAGACCAGGAGATTGTCTTTACAAAAGGGCTTATTTTGATAAGTATGCTGTCAAAATAAGCCATCCTACAAATAATGGTAGTGTCCATTTGACGTACACAAGTGATTTAAAGTTTAACAGATATAAATAAATGAATGAATAAATAAATAAAGAACTGTTATATGAAAAAAGAGTGTCAGGAAAAAACAAATAAATATCAATAGCTTCTCCAATTGAGATTTATTTGATTTTTTTAAATTATACTTTAAGGATTATTTTCACAATACAAATTATTTTATTCATATCAATATACTTGACACGTAAATGAAAGATGTTAATTTAGTTTGAAAATTGTATATTGTACATCAAATTATTATACATAATATAGAATATAGTTCTCATCAAAACGTAAATAATTTAATACAACATAAGTTTTCTTAGCTAAGAAGTCGGATATAATATGATACATACCGCTAAAAAAAGTTTTAAAAAAATATATATGAAATATGCAGCCAATTGATTTTTGGCTGGGTTCGATGCCAAAAATGTGTCCACGTGGACATATTTCTACCAGCTTTGATAAAAGATATTTAATGGATACTAGTTAATAAATCTCAAACCTGAGCGATTCTCCGTAAGCACCAGGGTCGGTGTGAAAGATGACAGCGAGGGGAAATCTCTTGGCGTCGTTGTGATACGCGTCATTCAGATCGGTGGTGTTGTTGTACCGTATCCAATGAATCTGATGCTGTCCTGACTCTCTGAGTAAGGAGTTGATATCATCTAGAAAACCCTAGAATAAAATATTTTTATTAATATCAATGCTGGCTTGGATTTACTGATATACTTGTATTTGTTGCGTGTATGTCAAAAGTTAAATGTTCAAAAAAGATAATTCATATCACAACAATATCTATAAAAAAATAAAGTAATCACAAAAATCAATAACCATTATCGCCGTTTAATTTTAAATACCTCACGAATAAGGTTTTGATTTAAAGGCAAATTTAATTTAAGATGTCTTGTCAATACTCTCCTTGGATCCCTTGAAACCGTTACTACAATCTTACCCTAAATACAAATGGGGAGTATAACTTTTATTTGTCTTTATTTACCAAAGTGCCGTTAGCAGTTTCCCAGTCAGCTACAACTGCCACTGAATGGTTATCGGATATGACGTCATGGTGGATCCGCAGCAAGCGACCCGGCTTCCTCACTTCCGGGAAATTTGGATTCGGTACCAACATCTTGAGAAAAATCAACACCCCCAGAGAGTATAAAGGAACCAGAACTTCCTGAAATATCATATTTTTTTATTAATAATCATCTATATAACTTGACATTGAAATGATATAGAAATGACCTAAAAATGATGTTCATCTACACACTAAATAAAATGTATTACAATAAGAAGGAATTGTGTGTTTTTGTAGCTTTTGTAGCTTTGACTTAAAAGCATTTTTTTTTGTTCAAGTTTATTTACAAAATGTCACATATTCTAAATGAATAAATTAATTACCTGGCAAAGTAATACTAATGCATTCTCTACCAACCTGTCGTGTGTACAGACGTGCAATATAACTTTAGAGGTAAGTCATATATTACTTAATATACGTAAGTGCATTTCCTAGCGACGTTAGTAACTCTATATTCTCTAGTGACAGTTCACCTTGAATGTTAATTGTAATAAAACTTCGATAACTTATGCTTCGAGTTATATATATTACTAGCTGTGCCCGTGACTTCGTTTGCGCGTTATGTTTTTTAAAATATAAGTAGTCTAGGTTAATCCTTATAACATCAGCTATCAGCTACTGAAAGACCCGTTAAATTCGGTCCAGCCGTTTCAGAGTTTAACCGGAACGATAAACAGAATTTTTTTTAAATATATTTTTTTATGTATGTGCATATGCGTTTGGTGAAAAGCTATTTGGGATTACGAACACTTAAAATTTATTTAAATGTTATAGATTGTCATATATTATTATATTATTTTAATTAGTCAAAAACAAGGATTATAAATATATATATTAGATTTAAGTGTCATTAATAAAACACAAATTATTTTTTTTTTAAGTAATTCATGATTACTTTGTTACGATGACAAAATATTTGACTGCCTCAAGAAATAATTAAAATTTATATACAATGATGAACTTCCTGATTACTTACAGCAAGGGTCTTCCTGGTATCCCGCTTCTTAAGCAAAAGATTCCGGACGACCGTAGCCCATAGCTGCGGCCAGAAGGCAGCGGGGGGGCGAGTACCCATCGCGCCTCGCAACCTGCTACCTATTGCCACGCAGTCTGGCTCCTTGACGCATTTTCTATTAACAAATAATTCATTATAATTTATTAAAGAAATATAGTAAGAAATAAAGTGATACATTCAATCTAATATTTTTAAGAACTTAAAAGTTAATAAAAGCTTTTAAAACGTAAAGAAATTCTGTCGTCAGAAGATAACACATAAAACTATGTCACCATGTCATGATTCTACAAACGGGTCAAAACTTGAATTCGATTTTCATTTAGCGAGTGACCTCAAATCTTTGAAGCTTCAACCTCAGCTTGGCTTGAAAATAAAATTAAGAAATGTAGGAAATAAAAGAACAAAGATCTCAAAGTCTTTATAGTAAAACAATGTTTGACAAATGTTCTCCATTTATAGATAAGCGTTATATAACCTTAAATTTATTAAGCCCGTCAACCCCGTAATCATATTTACATTAGTCTATCCTAACAGTAAAGCTTAATCTACCTAAGTTAGAGACATTATATATGACGTCACATTTACGTCATATTTATGTCAATATAGATAGACTTATATAGTATAAGACTTTAGTACGTTTTGTCACTGAACTTATACTATGGTTCGATCAATTTTAATACATTTTTGTGATTGTTTCAGATTTAGATAATTTCGTTTAACAAATGATCCTGATAAGTAGCACTTGGTTCAGATAACAGATTTTTTATATTTATAGAGTAGCACAATATCTGATAGACTCCCCGATGTTAATATAAAAATAATTGAAATTATTAAAATAATCATGTATAGTTTTTATTATTTCATAATAATTTAACACTTTTTCACATAACCTACTTTTGTTTTATTTTGTACCTAGATATTTTAGTTCATTACTACTGATTAAAACAGTACGTCGCACTATAACAATTTTGTTATAATATATAATGGCTTTCGAAACGAATTTATCTTTATCATTATTACATCGGTTTCTTCGAATTAAATTCCTTCAAGTATCAAAAGATACAAATTTATTTCTATAATAAGTTATAAACTATAAAGTCAAGTAACAGGTATTAACGGGAAGTAGAAGGGAGGGAAATAGGGTGCGCCGGAAGTACTGACAGGTGCACGGCGCCAGGGGGACTGACCCTAGCACTTATTGTATGTGTTATTGTGTTTTGGGGTAAAGCCCTTATATGGATATCATGTTGGTTGATTTACTGGACAATATATAGGAGGAAAAATCAATTTTTGATATTGGAGTTCTTCAAGTGGGCAAAATTATAAATATAAATATTTGTAACATTGTAACTATACTAAAATTATGTTTTTGGTCGAATTCTGATTACATACATAATAAAAATATAAAAAAAAATTGTATATGCATAACTTTAAAATGACTCATGACGAAAAATAAATTTGAGTTTATTCCCTAGAATCCAGTTGCTAATTGTACAAAAAAGTATAATCATAATAATGAAGAGAATGGAGAAAATCGAGATAGTATAGAACACGAAAGAATAGAAAGATGACCTGTAGAATATATTGGACATGACGTAACGAAGGATATATTGAAAAAGAAGACCCTAAATGATTAAGGACAAGAGAAATAGATTTTTTTTTTATGGAAGAGGAAACAAACGAGCTGGCGGATCACAGATGACTGGTGATCACCGCCGATACCGCCGAAGGGAGTTCCTTCCATAAGCGAGTGGAACGTGGAAAAAAGGTCGTTATTGTCGAGTTAAGTATTGTATAAACTGTAATGCGCAGTATAAAAAATTATAATAAAATACCACATGATAATCAACATTGATTGACAGTCCGTACGTGCCACGCTTGTCTTATCGACATTGATTTTTATAACATTATCTGTATATAGCCTATATATGCGTAAATCTAAACTTCATATTATAAAGAGTAAATAGATTTTTGTATGTTTCTAATGTGGTTAAAAATTACTGGTTACATTTAAAATTCAGTCACCATTAGAATGTTGATGCCACCGAGTAAGTTATATATATTTATATATATATATATATATATATATATCATATCTTCCTGCCCTTATCCCATTTTGGGGTCGGCACAGTATGTTTCTTTGTTCCCGGGCTAGCTTCTCGCGTGGCACCGGTATTACCATACTGCTTTAAAGATTTGGCTTAGTTTTACGGCCGGCCGCCTGCCTGACGCCAACCCTCCTTGGGAAAAGTAATTAAATTAAATTACAAAAAAATATACAATATAAATAACATAACAATTACAAAAAATTAAATAACAGTAACAACAATAATAAATTAAATATTTTCAATACATTCATTAATAACAATTAAACAATTCCAAAAGATGCAAATAACAATTACCAATATAAATATTACAATTAATTAAATTCAATTCAATAATAATAATTAAAATTAATATTGAGGCTTTAATAATGTCAAAAATGATTCATAAATATTGAAATTACTATTTCAACTTAATTCGATACACAGAGTAAATATTATTTTAATTTATTTTGTTATAAACGAAATTGAGACCTTCATATTGTCTTTTATGGAAACTTTCTTCTTTCTTCTTTCCCATTTCTCTTACGGTCTTTAAGTTATTTCCAATTAATCTCTTATTCTCTTGCTTATTAATATGGTTTGCCAAAATTGATAAAATATCGTCCATAGATAAAGCGACCTCTTCTGTGATGTTGACAATCTTAGATATGGCAGCGCGGGATTCAGATGACAATTTTAAAACCATTATTTTGTATTGTTCTGCGTCGATATCCACTTCTGTTGGTTTTGACTGCAGCCAACCGTAGTTCGACGTCCGATTCAATCTCCGAGAAACAATCGGTGAAGTCTTTGATATATAATTGTACCGTATAAGATATAATAGACAGTTACTTAAGATGGCCACTAGATGGAGCTATTCACAATCTTTGTATATTTATAATGTTAATAAAAGGTTTAACTTTAGTTTAATGTAGTTCGTTTATAAAATATTTGAAGAAGTCAAATAAAATATAATTATCATTATTATTATTATCACTAAACACTCACATAAACCGAGAACAATGTCATAAAATTTTGTGTGGGTATATTGTATCTCACAGCTGATAGTCAATAAATTCACAACACTGTAACAGTCTTAATATAACGAAATATTCGTAAAATTATATTGCACAGTACTGATGGTGACAGCAATTCACTAATAGTCTTAAATAACACTTAATTGCAGCACTATTACTATTTTTTATTTACAAAAATACTAAGAGGTCAAAAAATTAGGTCAGATGTCAACGACAGTTGACAGTTACAGCATATATATATATATATATATGTATATTATATTATATACTGTCTGTCTGTGGCATTCTGTCAACGAGGACGGAATCGCGAATAACAATTATATTTTAAGAATATAGTTTCTCAATCTTAGTATTAGCAACCATAAATTAAAAATCACAAAAAGTAATTTAATTTGATTCATTTAATAATAAAAGATTTATAATCTTACCCAAGTTATTGTAATGCAATATAATTCCATACACATGCAAATTGCAGTGACATTTATTGTAATTTATGTATGTATGTAAACTCACCACACCCACACCGGGTGGGGATGGTGGACCGTAAAAGGTGAGGTTACTTTCTTGATTAAGTTTTCGTGAATTTCTAACTTACGGAAAGAAATTGCTTACCCGTACTTTATTTTGTTTTTCTTTTCTAGTTATCTGTTTTGTGGTTGGGTGGATTTTTAATAGTTTTTCTACTTAGCTTCCGTATAGAACCTAACATCTTTAAATTCAATATTAATATTATTATCATCACCTATACATTTAAGTACAAACCAAACAATTAAGTTTGTTTCGTTTAAAAGTTCTTTATACATCTTAAATATGAGAAATGATTTTGGACCTAGTAATGTGATAGACCTTGTAAGTCCCATTTCCATTAAGAAAATTATAAAACAATATAAAGAAACATTGTAAGTACAATACTTCTAAATGTAGCAAAAATATTCACAACTTAATTATAATTGACGCTTTTTAGGGTGGAAAAAAGTGTCACATTAATTTATAAACGCAAAATTGTGACTGACTTTTCTAATTTATAACTTGGCGTCAAGATGGACTCTGACGTAGAAATACCGAACAGATATTCACAGCTCGTGTAAGACTTGTTATGTACAATGTAAAAACAGCGCGTGTATTGTAATAATAATGTATATATTATGGACCAAACATGTTATTAACACTAAACCTACCGACAATTCTTGTATACCTGTTCCTACCTCACGCGGTTAAATTGACCGGTAATTAAAAAATATTTTATTATATAACGCAGGTAATAATGAAAATAACTAAAAGAAAAGAGTGAAGAAAATATTATATGCATATTCTAAGATTGGTCATGTAGTTTGATAACGATATTATAACGTTTGAAAATGTGTAAGTTTTACAAAAGTTTAAGAACGGTCAATTTGACCGGTACTTGGTAGGTTTAGTGTTAAATACAAGCCAGACATCTGAGTAGAAAATAATTATAGGAATGTGATGATAATGGCATTTAGTATTACATATAGAATATATTTATCTAAGTCACAAATTTAGTGTTTTATGATCTTATATATAATATAAATATTATAAGTAGACCAAATATAGAAATGGTAAGTGTTAATCGCCAATCAGCTGGTCGCATCATTCATAATGATAAAACTTCTGGATATGATTCAAATTGAATCAATTGGTATTTAGCATCACAGTTATTATAAGCTGGCAGAGCTGCAAATTTTATAAACTACTAGAATAGTACTAGATTTAACGAATTAAATTGAAAGAAAAGCTTTTTGTAATATAAAAACTGTTACACCTAAAAAGCTACAGTTAATTATAGATAAGAACAGTCAAAGTTGTTGACGTCAAACCTAGAGTACACTAAAGGTCACACCGTAATAAAGGTTTATCATTAGGATACAGGTAGATTTTTTTTTTCAAACACTTTGTTTTTAACAATATAATTTATATATACATTATTATAAACAAAAAGTATTGTTAAAAATATATCTAATTTGAATATTTTGTGTATTTTTTTCTTTATTTATACTAACGACTTACTCATGTATGAATACAATTTACTGATGAAGAAAATGACATGTCTATCCATAATTAACTCTGTTCTTGCTTTGTCATTGAGTCAGTTATAACTGTCAAGCTGTCCGCACATTTCGAGATTTTCATACAAAAATACCATTCAAATTACCTACCGATTCTTTATGTGAAATTTTCATACGAATGATTTTATTTATAAATTTTTTACATTTTCTATGAATCATTGTGTATTTTAATCGAAAATAACTAACAGTAATTAATAACGAATAAAAACATGAATAAAACAATTATTATAATCGAAAGCTAATATGACATAATATGAATTTACAATAATTGTAAACCGCGCCCTTACACACCCTTGTGGTAAGGAAATATCGATCTGTATAAGACCGTAGGTTCCTTTCTATCTATCAATTTGATAGAGACAAAAAGATGACATGTATTACAAAAACACATAACTTATTCAAAGACATAATAAAAAAAAGAATATACATATATAAATATTGAAGAAAACAAACTGTCTGAGCGATTCACTCTTTAAACTAACCCCTCTGGGGTGGCCTATTTATAATTTACGATCATTCACCCCTAGGGGTAATGTGTAACAAATGTCCGGTTAATGACCTCAACGGAGTCCTCTGCTAAACTAATCGTAAATGTTTCTGTCACATTAAATTATTTAATTGTTAAGTAACTCAGACAGATTTGAGTTTGGTCCAACCTTCTATTTGGTCTTTATTCATTTTTTATTAATGTTAAATTCATAGCTCTCGGATGTTATAGTGATAAGTTACATTTGGTATATTTGGTGTATGGTGTGAAAGTGATAGTGAGAGTTCACACAACAGTAATCTCCACGCCCTTTCTATAATTAGAAAGGGCGCTTCCCCAAAGCGAACATGTATCGATATTTTTATACAAAATCAAAGTGCACAACATGACAAGGCAGTTATTCAACGTAGATCAGTTTTAGATCATAACATGACTTTTATTTGACACTACGTAGTCAAATTAATTTAACTTAACCGCATTGAAGCATTGATTTCCCAAAGCTTACCCTTGGAAAGGCATTCAGCTTTCGGACGTTTCACGGTTTTTTATTACCTTATTGATTTGCCTTTGCGGTACAACCATCGTTTTCAAGAAGGCTATAATAAGTAACTTAATACCTAATTATTTAATTTATAATCCTAACACAGCATCATGTTTAAGTTTATTAAAATCTGATCAGGAAAAATCAGGACAGAGCTCTATGAGCTCTATAAAATATATAGTTTTGTTGCAGTAATAGGATTAACAGCAGTTAATTAACCGGTCCCAAGAGACGACAATCGATATTTCCGCAGTAGTCATTGATTTTTTGCAGCCTTCATAATATTTTCCTAGCTCAAGTTCATAATTTGTCTAGACCGGTCTGGCGTGATCAAATCTATTATCTTGTGAACTTATTAATATCCACTGTATTATTATTTCAATATTATGATACTATAAAATAGTTAGTATAAAAATGCTCGTCGTCAAAATAAGTAGATGGTCCCACGTCGGGCGCCAAATATTAACAAATTAAAAAATTTGTTACTTTATATATTATCATGATAAAAAAATATTTAAAAAAACCAACGAATCAAGATATTACACTTGAAAGATTTTTGGAAGGTTGTCTGTATGACCTTAAAACGCAGACGTGTCGGCGCCTGAACTAGGTCTTAGCAAACAAATATTGGCATACAGCCCGCACTAACCCACTGACTCTGGATCTTATGGGCCCGTTATATGGGTTACTTAGGCAATACTTGATGCTGTATAAAAATAAACGTATTTGATTTATTACATTAAGATAAATTAAAAAAAATTATATATATATATTAGTACCTGAAATTTAATTTAAAGATATTATATATTATTTTTTTTTTGTTTGATGTTATAGGAGGGCAAACGAGCTTGCGGGTCACTGTTAATATGTGATCACCGCCGCCCATGAACTCTTGCAACATCCGAGGATTCACAAGAGCGTTGCCGGCCTTGGAGAAAGGAATATATGCCTTTTTTGAAGGTACCCATGTCGTATCGATCTGGAAATACCGCCGAAGGAAGTTCGTTCCTTAATTTGTGAGAGATATGTTTTTATCAGCTTTTTATATAATGTAATCACGGCCCTGAATACTAATTAGTTTAGTTCATTTGTTTATCATTAATATTTCATTCAAAACAATCGTATTTTGGTGGAACTTGCATAATTAGCTGTGCCAACAACTTCATTCCCGCGGGATATGTTTTTTTAAATAACCTAAATTACTCCAACTAACATCAGCTATCTGTCAGTGAAAGTCCTATTAAAATCGGTCCAGCTATTTCTATGATTAGTCTAACAAACAAATAGACAATTTTTTTTATATTTTTTATGTGACTACCGTTTATACTTTCATAAGCATTTAGTAGAATTATAAACAATTAATTATATACATATATATATATATATATATATATATATGTATATAATTAATTGTTTATAATTCTACTATATATATATATATATATATATATATATATATATATATATATGTATAATGTATATATAGCATCGTGTTGATCCGTGGAATGAGCTAGAACAACGTAACAGTGACGCTTTCCTACGTCAGAGCGCTGGCGTCTGGCCAGTTGATGACAAAATTCAATACCCAAACGAGTCTTCCAAACAAATTTAATATTCTATTTTACACAATTAAAATTCTGTATGCTGTAATGAACAAAAAGACGAAGAAACGTTCTCTTAATTTCGTGAACAAATCAATATTTAATTGATGATTAAATTATTACAGCTATTACAAAATTAAGCTGAAGCTGATAGTTATGTAACAGAAAACCAAACAGAGGGATGGTGGTACCACAATTTGTTGTTTCTTGAAAATTTACCTTTAAAGTCCTGAACAAAACCATTGTTATGAATTTTATTAAGGGTTAAGGTACCACTAATTGTTATTGTAATATTTTTAATAATGTTTTCTTGTTCTGGATTTTTTTATTAATGAAATGAAAGTAAGTATACTCTACTTACCGAATTATATATAATGACAATGTATCATACATATATATATTTATTAATTATTAATTTAAATTAATTATTATTAAATTAATTACAAAAAAAAACTATAAAAATGAAGCAGTAAAAATACTTAGAACAGTTGAATGTTTATTAACATAGCTATTAAATATAATTTACGTTATATAATAATATTTTTTTAGTTATTTTATTGATTATAAAATTAACAATAAATTATTATTATAATCATAAACATAGACGTATAATATGATAAGAGCTTAAAATTCTTTATAAAAGGAGAAATATACAAAATATTTATTATTAATATATTTGTAGATTTGAAATATGTTTGGAGATTTTATGCTTTTGTCTAAAGAACTTAATTATATATAAAATTGAAACGGAGTTCAAAAAACAGATACAAAGGTCCAACACAGCAATATATAATTCAATTATATCAAAAATATATCCCTTCTCTAACTTCATTTATCAAGTTATCTGTGATTAAAACTCAAGAAAATTAAAATATATATTGTTAATAGAAATTATTGAGTTACTTGATTTTTTTGACATATTAATTTGATGTAGTAAAGTTAAATGTGGAATACACTTGGGTAATTCAGAATATATCTAGCTAAGGTTTAAAAGAACATATATGATATAATTATATTACATACAAAATGCGAAAAATACATATATATAGAGATTTTCTTCATGTACTAACGAATCACGATACCTCCGGAACTAGTTTGAAACTTGAAATTTGGTAAGAAAATTCTTTATGACGCTTACAGGTCACCTAAGAACGGATTGTATTATATTTCACCAGCATGAACCAGAAATAAAACTTGGCTAAAATATTATGGTTATTGAAAATTACCAAGAACGGGTTTTATCAAATCCCACCCACAAAAGTGTTAAAAAATATATTTATATATGCCACACAAAGAAGGGGGTGCATCTATGTATATGAATGACAGCAATGGATGAAACGAAATTACAAAACACCTCTTTGTTTGATAGGATATATGGTAAAACCCCAAAAAGGTATAAATCATAATATATTAATAAAATAGAGAAATAGGCTTCTTTTTCTTTAAAATTCAAATTATTTAAATTGAAAATAAGAGTCATTAATAAAAAATATTAATATAATGTTATATTATATATTAAGAAATTAACTAAAAATAGAAAGATTTGAACAAAAATTATTATATACTAGCCGTGCACATGACTCCGTTCGCTAGGAATATCTTTTTATGCATCGTATACATTTCATATGCATTTAAGACATTGTTCTTTGAAATTACAAACATACACATCAATTTTATTTATATGTATATATATAAAAAGTTCTCTCCGTCCCTAATTTGTACTTAAGCGATTTTTTATTACGAATACAAAAGAATAAATCAACTTGACAAAAGCAATTTAATTTTATATTTAATCAGAAAAATTCACGAATCTTTGAAACGTGTAATTTATTTGATTGAATTATATTAAAAAGACAAATAAGCTTATCCTAAGCCGAATTAAAAAAGCCGATTTCAAAGAAACCTTACATTTGATCAAACGAATTAATTAGATATATGTATGTATTATGGCTTCTCTGTCTGTGTTTACGTATACACATCTTGCTTGATATTGCTTGCAGCAATAGTAACAAAACGCATATGTCATGAAATATTTTATTACAACATTTGCATTAAGTATTTCTTCAAAACGTATTTCAAATGCGAATTAGAATTAACACTAAACCTACCGACGATTCTAGTATACATGTTCCTACCGCACGCCGTCAAATTGACCGGTAATTAAAAGTTATTTTATTATATAACGCAGGTAATAATGAAAATAACTAAAAGTAAAGAGTGTAAAAAATATTATATTCATATTCTAAGAATTGTCATGTAGTTTGATAACGATATTATAACGTTTAAAAATGTGTTTTTTTTACAAAAGTTTAAGAACGCTCAATTTGACCGGTACTTGGTAGGTTTAGAGTTAATTACAAATATTACTATTTATTTCTGTTTCTAATGATATATATAATATAATCTTAACTGGTAGAGCTGATGTCGGTGTGTAAAGAACTAATTCAATCATTTTATTTTATCTATAATTAAGTTAATTAGTCACGGCATATCTTTATACAGTTTTATTGCTTCACTAGCTGTGCCCACGACTTTACTCGGATTTTTTTAAAATTATTGCCTTAATCCTTGTAATATCCGCTATCAGCGAGTGGAAGTTTGGTTAAAATTGACCCAACCGTTTCAGTGATTAGTAAGAACATACAGAAAGATAAACAAAGAAAAATTTTAAATACTGTTTTGTATAGTACCGTATACACTGTAATATGCATTTAGTGAACGGTTATAATTTATGACAAACAGACACTTACATTTTACTTATATATATATATATATATATATATATACATATATTTTACAAAGAGGTGTTCGTGAGAAAACACAATGAAAGTTGTCATTACTAGAAAATACAATTCGATAGTTTTATCTCCAAGAGGCAGATTAAACTGTATCGATCAAAACTAGTTCCTGAATAGAATATAAATTTGAAATAGATAGATAGATAGAAAAGCGACATTTTTATATATATATAATCGCAATATAATTTCCGTTTTTATACTATAAGTAGTTTGGAAATTTTCAATAACAATAAATAATCCTATTTTTACATTGTTTTTAAATGTCTTATTTATTTTTACCATTGATTAACTGATTAAAATTCAGAGATAGACTGAAAGATGATATTTATTTTGGATAAACAACATATTTTGTAGTGAAAAAGAAAATTTATTAGTATTTATCGTAAAGGCATTTTTATTTAAAACTTTTTATTATTAATATTTTATTTTATTAATTATGTAATTAAGATAATTTAATTATAAATATAAGTAGAAATATGATTTTGTAAATTCCTTTGTTCTCTTACTGCTTCTATAGAGTCTATCGGATTCAATGTTACGTAGTGTTCAAAGTTGATAATAAGGAGAACTTTGACGGTTTTTGACAATTTTATTTCATATTTCACTATAAATTTTAACGTATCTTCGTAGTATCAATTTTCATATTTCATAAATCTTTCATACCATTCCGTCGATATTATTGGGTTGGGTGTTGTTTTAATAAAATATTTATCGCAAAACTGTCATTTCTTCGTATATATTATTCTTTATTAATAAATTGATAGTTTTGACATAATATGTCACACATATTATTGAAGTTTCGCCTTAAATGGTCATACTTTTACTGTGCAGTCGGTCAGATGCAATTTTGTGTCAGTAATTTTGTGTCAGTCATATTTTGAATCTTCTTTTTTGACTATTACTTCAACAGTAACATATCCAATTATCAAAATACTTTAGAATTGACGCATTTTTATTTCTTCTACACGTCTATCATACGTCATCTCAGAGAGGAAATTCTTTAGCTTATTTTAACATTCCATACATGTATTCTGCCATCGCTCATTTCTATAATAACCATCATATAAAAGTGAATAAGATATGATAAGAGGCTTCTCGTTATATGACTATTATAATAAAAAAGATATCTGAATTATTTTTACTGGGATGGAATTTTATAATCTTATACAAGCAAAATAACTATAGGACTAATACAGATTAATTTCCTCCTCTCATGATTAAAGTTAGATTGATATTATAATATTAACATATTAAAAAACGTCCCAAGATTATTACTAATATAATAAATTAATGACAAACAAACATATTGTTTAAATATTCATGACACAAACACGTTAGGGTTATATATATATTATATATGTTATTTTTCCATCGTATTTAAATTCAAATAATCATAATATTAAATATTTCTGCAGGAAAATACACATAATATTGGTTTTGTTGAAGAAATAATTTATAATACCAATCCCATTAACATAAATATTCAATTTTTCATAAATCTTTATCAATTTATTGTAATGTATACATTTTATATTATTGCTATTGTAAGTACAGTTATGTAAAACATTTAATAACGTAACGATTAAATACGACGCTAAAAGACAATGAAAACCGAGGGACAGTTGTTGTATGTTTATAATAAAACCAAGATTAATAATATTAGTTTAATAGATTGTGCCTTTACTTATTACATAATATACTTCAAGATATATTCGAGTATACAGCAAACGACGGAACGTTTACAGAACCTTCCGATACACAAAAAAATATAATAATTGTATATTTAATTTAAATATTATATTATACAGTTAAAAATAAAATATAAACACATGTTTTTTTATATATTATAGAATTTATATTAATCATAGAGAATTTTTTGAATTAATGATGTTAAATAAATTCATAAATTTTAATTAATTTTGAAACGTGGACCCAAGTGTGTTAGTGGACCAAAATTAAGCTTTTAATACCAATATTAAAAAAGCTTCATCTCTACATTTAGTTGGGGTATTATGTTTTAAAAAACTATAGCTATTTCTCTGTTGATATTATACAGCATGTCAATTATCTGTGTGTATTTCTATAAATTTTAATAAAGTAGGTAATACTAACGTTAGCTGTTCGGTGCTAGCCGGTGAATGGCGTCCTTCATCCCTCCCCAGAACCCCATTAGGATCACTCATGCAACGCAATATACACGCACTGTTCACAAAAATATCCACTAAATATTAACACTATAACATCATTGACACGCAGCAAAATTAATAGATAGGAACGAAGCGATGTTTTAGACGTACTCGCGCTGCGCTCTCCGACCGGACGCCATCATGGTTTGATGGAGAGTTTCGCGCGCGCGCCAAACTTTTGCTTGTGTTGCCAGATAATAATTATTACCCTGAATTTTGGGTTTGGTATTATGCTAGTAGTAGAGTAGGAGCTTTATAAATATGTTGGAAATACACAGTGTAGAGTTGGTTTTAAGTGTTTTTATATTCCATTCAGAGATTTTTTCTATATTCTTATTCTATATTACATAAGCAAGTACAAGAACTATTATATTACTCAAAATTATTGTTTTATACGTTTATCATATAAGAAAGAAACCAATTTGAAAGTTTAACCTTCCTAAATAATATTGGATTTAAAAAATAAATCACTTCTATTTATACTATAATAGTTTAATATTAAATATTTATATAACAGAACAAGACAAGCACTTTTTATTATTATTGAAGTACATAACAAAACATTGAAATATATATAATATGTATAATAAATGGGAAATAAAAAATTGTATCAGCCAACACCGACACGCATGCGCGAACTGCAACCACTGCAATACGGCGCCGTACGACACGTTCAGGCCTCTATTTTTACATTTCTTTGTAAGTTTTCGCTTGCGGCTTGACACAAATTGGAAGGGTGTGCACTTTTTATATCTTTCTCTATTTCAGGAGATTTTCCAAATACGAGTCGTTTTCATCCCTTATTATAAGTTTCTTAGTTTAAAATTTTCTATTAGATAGATTCATAGATACCTACACCTACAGAAATTGCACGACATATTAATTATAAGATGGTATCGTAAAAGGAAACAATTAGTTTCAGTTTTTGACATATTAATTATTTTATTTCATAATTAATGTACAGGTGTTGTAGCACTTTAGGAAATGACATTTAATTGGCAAAAACATCTCCGCCTTAGTTCTCTGGCTCCAACTCCTCCTCTTCTTCACCATCCTCATTATCTCCATCACCATCCTCGTTGTCTCCATCACCGTCCTCGTTGTCTCCATCACCATCCTCATTGTCTCCATTGCCGTCCTCGTTGTCTCCGTCACCGTCCTCGTTGTCTCCATCACCATCCTCATTGTCTCCATCGCCGTCCTCGTTATCTCCATCACCGTCCTCGTTGTCTCCATCACCGTCCTCGTTGTCTCCATCACCGTCCTCATTGTCTCCATCGCCGTCCTCGTTGTCTCCATCACCATCCTCGTTGTCTCCATCACCGTCCTCGTTGTCTCCATCACCATCCTCGTTGTCTTCATCACTGTCCTCATCCTCACCATCTTCCTCCTCACTGTCCTCATCTTCACTATCTTCCTCCTCACTGTCCTCATCCTCACTATCGTCCTCATCCTCACTATCCTCCTCTTCACTTTCCGAGGTGTCATCATCTTCTTCACTGGTTTCATCTTCCTCTTCTGGTGCAACAGTTGTGACTTGACTGAAGTCCCAATCAAAGTTTATACCAGTGACATCAGTGAACCAGTTGTGGTAATGACCAGGACGGATGAAACCTAAATATACATTCAGATGTATCATTTAATATTTTTAAACAGAGAAATAATTTAGTTTATCATTAGTCGTTCTACCTGCGGGATAGTCAGTGTGGCAGCCAGATCTAGAGACGAAGGACGAGATACCAACTTGTGTAAGTTGACCATCTTGGTCGACAACAACCAGAGGTCCACCACTGTCTCCCTATAAAAGTTAAATAGAAGTATAGATGCAAATTAGTCTCAACAGTATGAAAGTAATAACTAGTATCAATGAAAAGTAAACTATCAATGGTTACTGGAGCCTGATGAAATTAGAGCGAGAAAGAGCACGGTTATGAATTTAAAAAATGTTTTTCTCACGATATCACAAATGTTCAAACGATTTAAATTACAATATGGAATAATTAATTATTTGCAATATATGCTAATAAAAATTTTTTTTGGATTTAAAAACAAATCTTTTTTGTCAAATCACGACGTTAAAAAGTTTTATAAGGGTCTGATTTTTAATGATTGCACTTTCCCAATGAAATAGACGGTGGCTATACAAATTGCTAAATAATTTTAAAGAATTGCTAAAGTACAAATTGCTAAAGAATATTTATCTAACACAATAGTAATTTCAGATTTGTTTTCACAAGAGCATATCACCAAATTAACAATGATGATGGGAACAGTTAATAAAAACAAAATAATAATCAAGGCCTTCCAGTAATCATAAATCTTACCTATATTATATATTTTAGATAAAATATTTTACTTTCATTACATACATCTTTCTACATCATTCTACCATCTTTTGGACCATTTAAAACAAGTTTCTATGTAATATTTATATAATATGACAAATTTTCAGCTTTATTTAAATAAACATACAAACAAATAAACTTTTCATGTAAAATTAAGAAAAGAATAACAATGTAATATTTTTAACACCATCCTCACAAGTCATGACTTAGATGAAAACTTACCTGGCAAGTGGACTGAGAAGAAACATTATATGCGCCAGCGCATATGGTCGAATCAATAACGATAGAGCTGAACAGGATCCTGCAGGCGAAGTTGCTAACACCGGTGAGGTACACCCAGTTTAGGATTTGAGGTGAGGGTCCTTGAAATGAATGGGACAATCGTAAAACAACAACAATATTTATATTACAAATGGTTTTAAAATGAATATAAACACGTTTTAGTTACCATTTGTCCAAGTTCTACCCCAGCCGCTGGCTTCAAGCCTAACGCCATTGTAATTAATGTTTCTGTCAACGGAAGACTGAAGTCGAATTGGTTTGATGACGTCTGTGAAGTGTGCAAAAATATATTATTATAACTGTTACTGCAAATCACTTTTGAAATGTTTAGTTAAAACTAAAATATAACCCTACTTAAATCCTTTCAATAATTTTACTCAAATAGTAATAATTAAGGAAAATTTTATATAGTAAAGTCACAAACAAACAAAGTCACACTCTTGATATTTACCAGTGTACTCGACGAAGCGGTTAAATTTCACTACACCGATGTCATTTGGCTGCACGATACCAGCCAAGGCCTCGATGTACAAGGGGTGGTTATAATAGTCTGTAGTCTCAAAGATCAGGGAAGGGCGAGAGAGATCAACAACCCCGAAACGAAGGACAATGGTCACGCGGCTATAAATAATATGAATTCAAAGTCAAAGTTTCTTCCTTCAAATAGACTTACATTGCACTTATGAAGCGTCAAGTTTTAATGGAAAAGAATCGGTAGAAACTCAATGGATATATCATTTAAATTAGAATTTATTATTCTGTATTAGTTGAATTAAATTTTATTAAAGTATTATTTAACCATTATAACTAAAAGCAATTTTTGTAGTTTTTTTCGTATACTTAAAGTAATTCCCTAGATTATGATATTAAGCCGAAATTTACTGTTTTCAATCTAAATAAATACATAACTTACTTGGCAGTGCAATGAGCAGCAGTCAGAGCCCACTCATTGTGAATAACAGTGGCTCCGCATCCGAATACCAAACCATCAGTTGCGACCACGCGAAGAGATATCTGGTATGGGATTTGGCCGTCCTTAGCTTCCCATCCGGACACAATTCTTGACATGCCCCCTAGATTATATGTATTATATAAAAGTAACTTTATATAACCGTGACTCAACAATGCAAAGTTCCATTACAAAAAAAAACTGCCAATTCCGATTTCGATCAATTAAAATTTAGATACTTGTCCATGCGAGTTCTTGCGTAAAAGTTCACAAGTGGATGCGATTAATGGAGACGAGGTCTTGTAATCGGTAAATATTTTCAATCTATTTGAAATATTAAAAAAAAAGTCGCTGCATATTTTAACATTTAAAACCTTCCGCATATTCCTCCCAAAAATCAAGTATAAATAACCTCCTGAATAGGTGTTTATGGTTTAATATCTTACCTCGTGCATTTTCGGGGAAGTCAGCCAACTGAGTGCTGGGATAGGCGCTAACCTGAAAACCGTTGAAACCTCTATAAGTTAATAATTTAAATTAATATTACTATCATGCTAATTATAATCAGTAGCGTTTTATAAGTTTTAAAGGATTATACTGAAAATGTTATCTATTATCGATATATAATTATCTGTAATCCCAGTCTAAGGTCTAACGATTAATATGATAACAAATTTTAATTACTGTTACATAACTTTCATATAATTCCACGATTTTACTGCTTTCATCATCATCATCAATCATTTCATCATTATTTATATTAATAAAATAAGATTAGAAACTAAAATATAAATCATCGGGAACTTATATATTTTCTAGTTCATTCTTAACCACGTTAATAATTATAATTTTACTTTTATGTCACAAAATACTTCTAAATTTATAATAATGCATTGGAAAAAAATATACGAAGAAAAGAAGAAAAAGAATCACTATTTGAATTCTATCATATTATGCAAGAAATTGGTTTCAAGGAGTCCGAGGAGGACGAGGTTATTTCTACAAGTAGGAGATCTTAGGAATGTGGGAGAGAGTTTCACGATTCGTGGGAAAGAAACACCCAGAAAAAGTTGCAACAGGTCGTGCATATGATCTTTTTAATGACACTTGCCTAACTCGTTTCCGGAACATTCTGAGAGGGAGGAAAAAACAAATCTCCTTGGACATGTTTTTTCTAAACGGCCTACTGGTAACAAAAATAAATGGGGTGACATTTTGGGGGTTAATCGTAGTTTAATTGTTCAATTGTTTTGTATGGGGACATTTGCTTCGAGATACGAGTTATTCAAGATACGAGCAAGTTTGCAGAACAAATGAAACTCGTATGTCGAGGTACCACTGTATTTTAAATTATTAAAAATCTTAAGAGTAATATCCACATTTTTTTCGCTAAAGTAAAAAATAATAATCAAAAAATATTTACCAAGCACGCAGACAATAAAAGCACTAGAGCACCCAACGCGGCCATTTTAGGAATAATGATTAATTAAGATCGAATAATGTATTTAAATCTATATCAATAAGTATTAACTGATTAAAAAATATGATTAATTGATAATCCCCTCTGGTATCTAAAATTAAATTTTGTACGTAATCATTGTTTTTTAACAAATTTCGTACAATAATTAGGATAAGATTCTAACGTCATCAATAGCTCCCATTGTCCAAATTCAATAGCCCGTATTCAATATCTAATAAATAATTCGATATTTGGAGAAAAAAATATTAAATCTAATAACAGAATGGAAGTAAAATTGAATCTAAATATATTATAATATATTTAAATTGTATGTCGCCGCGACATTCAGGTATCAAAACACTTATTTTATTCCAAATATTTTAGATGATATATTATCAAACTTAACTATCTTTAAAATTTAAGTCACAATTGTTAATAATTATTAAAGTCTAAACTGTGTCGCAGTCCCAACCGTACTAAAATAGTTTAAAAGTCTATACGTTTTTGTGCTTTTGAAGAAAAATATAGAATACAAGGCTGTGGAAATAGTAACTCTAATGAGAAATAGGCTAGGTTTATCTATTTATGTTTTATTGCAATTTGTTGCAATATTCTTGCAACAGGTCCTGGAACGTCTAATATATTTTATTTAATATATTTTGAGGCATGATAAAAATTACTCCTCGAGAGAGTTAAATAGTTATGTTTTGTGCCCTAAGTTTGAAAACAACTCAAATAGCTTCTGTTTAAAAACTGCTCTGGTCCACCTGCCTTTAGAAGGTAAAACGTAATTCCAACTTCACGTGGTGCCTTGTTCCTGATCTATTTGAGGGCCAAACTAATCTCGAACCGACTGATTTTCAGAAGATCTTCAGTATAGCGGCGGGTCAACCTTGCTTCTGGGTCTTTAGCCAGATTGGTGACAAGTTCGTGTATCCAAGAGTATTCTATAACTGTTCATAAAATTTCTTGTCCTAGCTCATCACCTCGTGCGTTGATGATACAATCATGCCGTCATCGGCTCTTTACACTTCCGGTATCATTAAATGTGACTATTGGTGATAATGAAATCACAAATCCAGTTTTACCAAAAGTTAACAATAATATTTTTTTAGGGACAGCTTAAAATCATACAGAGATTAGTAGTAATAATATTTTGGATTCTGTCATGAAAAAGTATAAAAGTTCATGGATCTAAACGTTTTCACACATCATTTAAAGAAACCAGAAATTGAATTAAGAACAACAAATAAGTATTTCCTAGGCCATTAAATAAAACACTTAGCATTATAACATACAAGCAAAAATAGCGGCCCAAGGCTAGACCCTTGAGGAACTATATGTACTATAAGGTTACTTTTTGTCATTGTAGATTTCAATTTATGATGATCATATTTATTTAGATTTATTTATGTTATTTAAAATTCAATTACTTTAATACAAAATCACTGAAATATAACCCAAAAAAAAAATTAAATATAATTTTATTATTCCTTACTGATAATCTACTGATAAGTCTAATCGTAGATAAGCTTCATACACCAACCAAATCTTTGTAAACATATTATATCGCTTGGCAAAAAATTTCCTTTCATAAATAATGAGCACAATAAATGAACCAAATCAAATATAATAACGAATTATAGTTTTGAATTTCTGATTTTTATGATTTATTGACATGACAGACAACCTTAAGTCTAAAAATCTCTGAAAACCGATGCATCATTTGATGTCGAATAGTCATTATGTATTATTTAAAATGAAATTTGAATTATCATAATATATAATTTTGAAATTATATATTATGATAATTCAACTGTTGGGCCACGTTCAAGCGAAGATTGACGACCTGCTTTCACAGACTCCCTCCGCCAAAGTCGTAGTCCTCGGGGACTTCAACGCGCACAATACCGAATGGTTAGGGTCACGTGCAACCGACAAACGCGGAGAGATCTGTGTTTGACTTTGCTCTGGCAAATGGTCTGTCCCAGCTGATAAAGACGCACACTCGTCTACCGGACGTGGACAGCCACACGTCGTCTTTGTTGGATCTTCTGCTGACTACACACCCATAAAAGTACCAGATCACTGTCGAGGCTCCCTTAGGTTCCTCTGATCACTGTCTGGTACGAAGTGTAGTGCCCATTCAATATCCTGCTCGCACAAGACCTGCGAATCGACGCGTTTGGCACTACAAGTCAGCGGATTGGGATGGAATGCGGTCTTTTTTTGCATCCTACCCATGGGGGCTGATTTGTTTCCCTTCCAATGATCCTAGTGACTGCGCTGCGGCAGTAGCTGATGTGATACTTCAGGGCATGGAACTATTTGTACCAAGCTATGTGGTACCACTTGGTGGCAGATCGCGGCCTTGGTTTGATGCTTCTGTCAGTCGTCGTCGTCGTCGTCGTCATGTCGTCAAAATTGGGGATCAGCTGGCAAAGTACCCGCCTGGCATGCGCAAATTCTGGGCGCTTTCCAACGCCACTGGGCAACTTTAGCCAGCCGTCTCTACCGCCGTTGCACATGGGGAATGACGCTCTGGCCCACACGGCAAAAGAGAAAGCCGATCTCTTGGGCACTCTTTTCACCTCAAACTCGACTTTGGACGACCAAGGGAAGATACCGCCTATCATCCCGCGGTGTCAGATTTCAATGCCGGAAATAGTTTTTCGGCAAAAAACTATCAGGCAGTCTCTATTTTCCTTGGATGTACATAAGTCGAGTGGGCCGGATGGCATTTCTCCATTGGTGCTACGAACGTCTGCCCCTGAGTTGACTCCAGTGCTAACGCGTCTATTTCGGTACTCCTACCTTAAAGGCGTAGTCCCGGTCTCATGGAAGTGTGCCCTTGTCCATCCGATCCCTAAAAAAGCCCGGATCCAGCTAACTACAGACCTATCACCATTACCTCCCTTCTCTCCAAAATAATTGAGATTATCATAAACCGACAGGTCCTAACGTACCTCGAGGATCACCAGTTGATCAATGAACGGCAGTATAGCTTTCGCCATGGTCGATCAGCTGGTGATCTTATGTTATACCTTACGCACCGTTGGGCAGCGGTTATTGAAAGCAAGGGAGAGGGTCTGGCAGTTAGTCTGGATATGGCAAAAGCCTTTGATCGTGTATGGCACAAGGGGCTTCTTTCGAAGCTACCTTCCTATAGGCTTCCCGAGAGTTTATGCAAGTGGATCACCAGTTTTCTCACTGGGCGGAGCATACAGGTCGTTCTCGACGGTTTTTGCTCGGATTCCAAGCCCGTGAACGCTGGTGTACCCCAAGGCTGCATACTATCCCCAACTCTGTTCCTCCTGCACATCAATGATATGTTGGATATTTCCAACATACATTCAATTTCAAACCTGGCCAAAGACTTGCGCTCTATAAGGTGCAGGTCCGGCCACACATGGAGTACTGTTCTCATCTCTGGTCCGGATCACCCCAATATCAGCTTCTACCATTTGACCGCGTACAACGAAGAGCCGTTCGGATTATCGGGGACCCAGTGCTCTGTGAACGGCTGGACTCTTTGGCATTGCGTAGAGACGTGGCTTCTTTGTGCGTCTTCTACCGCATTTACAACGGCGAGTGTTCCGAAGAACTATTCAATCTGATGCCTACCGCCGAATTTCACCACCGCACAGCTCGCCATCGTCTCCTTTACCATCCGCACCACCTGGATGCGTGGCGATCTTCAACTGTGCGGTTTACAAGAACTTTTTTACCACGTTCCACTCGGATGTGGAACGAACTTCCTTCGGCGGTATTTCCAGATCGATACGACATGGGTACCTCCAAAAAAGGCATATATTCCTATTTCCAAGGCCGGCAACGCTCTTGTGAATCCTTGGATGTTGCAAGAGTTCATGGGCGGCGGTGATCACATACCAACGGTGACCCGCAAGCTCGTTTGCCCTCTTCTAAAATAAAATAAAAAAATAAAAAATTAAATAGCTTTTATATTAAAACAATTTTTTTTATAGATGTTATGTTATGTTATGTTTAAAGAGTTGGTACTCCCTCTTCTTCTCTCTATCCTCTTTTCCGGCTCTCTGTATAAATATTATATCTGGAATACCTTGTTTTGGATCCTAGTATGGTAAGACGACTAAGTATGAAAGCTGATATGAGTGAACCAATGGTTTCAGATATAGCAGATTGCAATAAAAACAAATAAAAATCAAATCTTTACAATACATAAAAATTTTATTTAGGTCACAAAATAGGATGATCATTTTAAATTGTATTTTTTGATGATTATTATAAATAAAATTGTAATGTAAGTTAATAAAATTAACTAACAAATTGAATGTTAAATCTATGAGCCTATATCCAATTCGTGAAAAATATTAAAATTTAAAACATTAATATTTGCGATTTTTATTTTTCAGATTAATTCAAAAACATGTTCTCGTTATTTCTCTTGCTCCAACTCCTCCTCTTCAAGTTCGTCCTCATTGTCTTCATCACTACCCTCATTGTCTTCATCACCGTCCTCGTTATCTTCATCACCGTCCTCGTTATCCTCATCACCGTCCTCGTTATCTTCATCACCATCCTCACCATCCTCCTCATCACTGTCCGAGGTGTCATCATCTTCTTCATCGGTATCGTCTTCATCTTCCTCTTCTACTTCAACAGTTGTAGGAGCTGTGGCAGTAGTAGAAGGCGATGTGCCTTCGGTTTCTGGTGCAACTGTTGTAACTTGACTGAAGTCCCAATCGAAGTTTAAGCCAGTGATCTCAGTGAACCAGCTATGGTAATGACCGGGGCGAATGAAGCCTAAATATACATTATGATGTAGAATTATATATTTTTAAGGAGAAAACAGCATAAATTTATCATTAATTTTACCTCCGGGGAAGTCAGTGTGGCAACCAGTTCTAGAAACGAAGGACGAGATACCAACTTGTGTAAGTTGACCATCTTGATCAACAACAACCAAAGGTCCTCCACTGTCTCCCTATAAAAGTTAAATAAAAGTATAGATGTAAATTACACTCGACAGAATGAAAATAAATATATTGCTATAGAATTTATGTCTCATACAATAGTATTTTTTGATTTAAATTCGTAAAAGCTTATCAACAAATTGATTACAATGAACCATTATAGGAACAGTTAATAAGAACATAGAACAATAATCGAGGCCTTCCTGAAATCAAAGCAATGAAATCATCCAATCACAAATCTTATCTAATACGACATTGATTACGCTCGTTTATATATATTTTATGTGAAATATTTTACTTTTATTATTACATTCTCTCATACATTCAAAATATTTCATTTATATATTTATTTATATATCGCCATATCCATCGCCATATCGCCATATCCCTCTTCCCTCTCCCTCTCTTACGCCTCAGCCACAGATATCAACCTCTTCATACATACCCTCCGGGGGGTCCTCATGCTTTAAATATTTATATATCTAATAATCTAATAAAATATTTTAGTATTTATATCTCATCTCATATATCCGTATTATACTTTTATGCCGGTGGAACTGTTTATCGTAAATTTGTAGTGTTAAAATAAACATACATAAAATGTAAGAAAACCACAATATAATATTTGAAAAACATAATTGCCTTAAATAAAAACGTACCTGGCAAATGGACTGAGATGAAACATTGTATGCGCTAGCGCAAATGGTCGAATCAAGAACGATAGTGCCGAACAGATTCCTACAATTCGTGTTGCTGACACCGGAGAGGTACACCCAGTTAAGGATTTGAGGTGAGAGTCCTTAAAATAAATGGAACAATCGGAAAACAACGCCAATATTTATATTACAATCAGATTTGAAATAAAAATAAGGGTATTTAATCACCGTTTGTCCAAGTCCTACCCCAGCCGCTGGCTTCAAGCCTAACGCCGTTGTAATTAATGTTTCTGTCAACGGAAGACTGAAGTCGAATTGGTTTGATGACGTCTATAAAGTGCGTAAAAAATATATTAGATGCCAAAAGCGTTTGAAAATAGAACAACTAAATATAACAAAATATACATAACGAAAACAAATATATATAAATGAAAATGCACATAAAAAAGGATGAAAATGGTCTAAAATTTACAATAGATAAAAAAAAATTAAACGTACCAGTGTACTCGACGAAGCGGTTAAATTTCACTACACCGATGTCATGTGGCTGCACTCTACTAGCCCAGGCCTCAGTGTACAAGGGGTGGTTATAGTAGTCTGTAGTCTCAAAGATCAGGGAGGGACGGGAGAGATCAACACCCCCGAAACGTAAGATAACGGTGACGCGGCTATAAATAATATATTTTAGATTAGAATTCAATTAAAAACCATTTGTTTTAGGACTGATTCTTCAGTATTTTGGCATTATAGAAGAATTGTAATCATTCTCGAAGCAAACAGCAAGACTTTTATTTTTATTAATCCGTAATCCAGTAATTTTAAAATAATATTAACTATATATAGTGTATTCTGATCAATTAAATAAACCTTTTTACTGTTTCCTTCCTGTCTGAATAATAACAAGTATATAGAACTCACTTAGCAGTGCAATGAGCAGCAGTCAGAGCCCACTCATTGTGGATAACAGTTGCCCCGCAACCATTCACTACACCATCGCGACCCACAATACGAATCGACAGCTGGTATGGGATTTGGCCAGGCTTAGCTTCCCATCCGGACACAATCCTTGACATACCTCCTAAAATATCATGTATAGAATAAAAGTAGCATTATATAGCAGTGACTCAACAATGCAAAGTTCTATTATAAAAACCATATCAGGTAGAATTTGGATCAATTGAATTTTGGAGATTTTTTGGGTGAAGATGTTTATTTGTAGGTGCATTTTATAAAGACACTGTCACTATCAGCTTATAGAGATTTTCAAGGAACATTTAAAAATGAAAATCTTGAAACATTCTTTTGGATAATAGAGTATAAATGTTGCGGTAAATAACATCTGTTTATAGCATATTTAATATATTCTTTACCTCGTGCATTTTCGGGGAAGTCAGTCAACTGGCTGCTAGGATAGGCGCTAACCTGAAAACCTATATATCTTTAAAAAAAATAGGGGCGTCAACAAACCCTCAATTTCGGCTCGCTGCGCTCGCGAAGTCTCGGGTGCCGTTTGCATATTGAGCGAAGCGAGCCCAGTGTAATGACTCATCGTTTCCCATTGACTTCAATGGGATATGAGTTTTTTGACATGATATTAAAAAAATATGTTTTTGAGGACATTTTTCAAATATTTTTTTTAAAAAACCATCGCCTAATGTGTGTCTTTTTGATTGCAAAGTTTCATAATTTTCTGTCAAGTAGTTTTCGAGCCAATTCGTAACAAAGAATGTAAAAAGTCTCCAGTAAAACGCTCCGCTCACTTCGTTCGCTTAGCTCTACTAGGGGCGCTAACAAACCTTCAATTTCGACTCGCTGCGCTCGCGAAATCTCAGGTGCCGTTTGCATATTGAGCGAAGCGAACCCAGTATATTGATTCATCGTTTATCAGTTATTTGACATAATATTATTTTTTTTTTTGTGGATTTTTTTTTTTTTTTATAAGAACCATCACCTAATGTGTATTTTTTTGATTGCAAAGTTTCATAATTTTCCGTTAAGTAGTTTTCGAGCAAATTCGTGACAAAGAATGTAAAAAGTCTCCAGTAAAACGCTTCGCTCAATTACTAACTAATCTTTTTATTCTTTAGCACTTCCATACGTCTTAAAGGATTATACATTTTTTTTTATCTATTATCGAAATCTAATTGTTATCTGTAATCCCATGAATTTTAATTATTTTATCACGTAATTTTTACATAATTACATGATAGTTTAAAAAAATGTTTATTAACAGAACAACATTGAAACAACAAAATGTTAACATTTTCTGGTTCCTTTAAATCATTACGGTAGTAATCATAATCTTTTTTTGGCAAAATAATTCCCTGTTAATGACAAGTACATTATAGAATCTCACAATGATACGAACCGAATTTAAAAGATAACTACCTCAATTATATACATTTTTATTTTAAATTGAGGATAACCATTTATTAGGAATATCTACCCTAAAAACAATAATATAATTTCAAATTATTTAAAAAAGATCAAAATATTTACCAAGCAAGCAGCCAATAAAATCACTAGAACACCTAACGCGGCCATTTTGGAAACAGTGATTAATTAACAGAAATATATATTGAAATCAATATCATCAAGTTTTAAATGATAAAAAAATATGTTTTTTTGATAATCTACACTGGTATCTAAAGTTAAATCTAATACGTCATCAGTTTTCATATTTCGTAGATTAATTAATTATTAAATACTCGCCAAATACAAGACCCGTCTTCAATATTTAATAAGAAATTCAATATTCAAAGAAAAAGAATATAATATTAACACCAGAATAAAAGTAAGATTTAGGTCCTAAGTTTATTAAAGTATATTCAAATTGAATGGAATAAAAAAGTTTATGGGGACACCCTGCTTTGGATCACAGTAGTGGTTTAAACGGGGTATTTTTATAATTTATGGATGACGTACTCAATAGATATATAGAACAGCTGATGTGTATGAAACAAATGTTTCCAATTATGTTTAAAATATATATCAATTTTCTTTAGTCACAAAAAAGGGTGATCCATGTTTCACCTTCTGGGCTTTTAGAGATTAGCAATAGGCTAACTTTTGGGGAATAGGACACTTATAAATAAAACTCAAATGCTACTTAATTTTCCACAAATTAAGTAGCAAGTAGTAGCAAGTAGTAGTAATTAATATCCGATTTGTGGAAAATATTAAAATTAATAACAGAGTGCAACATTGAATTATATCTAATTGAAAAGCGAATTGGGATGGAAGTAGTATATTTTTTTGATAATATTAATATTTGCGATATTTATTTTGCAGTTTAATTGACGAAAACATCTTCCCCTCCGATGTGTGGGTCCAACTACTCCTCTTCATTATCATCCTAGTTGCCTTCTTCATTTCCATCCTCATTGTCTCCCTCACCGTCTTCGTTATCAGTTTCTTCTTCTTCTTCAGTTTCTGGTGCAACAGTCGTGACTTGACTGAAGTCCCAATCGAAATTTATGCCCGTGACCTCAGTGAACCAGCTGTGGTAGTGACCGGGACGGATAAAACCTGATGAAAATATACATTGAGATGTTGAATATTTTCAAAAATAGAATTGAATAAGTTTCGTTCATAATTTTACCTCCAGGGTAGTCAGTATGGCAACCAGTTGCAGAGACGAAGGACGCGACACCAACTTGTGTAAGTTGACCATCTTGATCTTCAACAACCAAAGGTCCACCACTGTCTCCCTATAAAAGTTACAAATAAGTAAATTGTTTTCCACTCTACGGTATGAAAATAAGTATATCAATGAAAACTAAACTAGCAATGGTTACTGAAGGAAAAGAAAAAGGAGAGAGAACCCGGTGATGGTTTGAAAATGATTCTTTTAGGATATCGTAAATATTGTTATGGTTAAAATAACACTCTGGCAGAATTATATGCAATCCCATCAAAAATATGTCAAAAAATGTACAAGTCTCAAACGTTGTAAAAGTTACGAAATCCAAACTAAACCAAGTCGTTAATCTATGAGAACAGCTGTCCAAACATTTTGTCATAATTAATATCTATTTTAGTTTACTAACAATGTATTATTGTAACTACCAATCACCATATTACCATAAATTCTTTTAGATTTTAGTGAATGAGTGACTTGACAAGCAGAAACCTTAAAAGACCACACTATTAATATTATAGATGCAGGTTTGTAACTTTACATAGTGCAACTCTCTGTTATGTCTTTTACACTTTACACCTAAACTCTTTTTTTTTCTTTTCTGAAATTATTTTCGTATCTTGCTCGTTAACTACGAGATTCCTCAAAGCTACTGACTGTCTCGGTGGGCTTTTCTTAGAGATTGAGATATTTTAATTATACATAAACGTTGCCTAGCTGCTAATTAATTGTTGCAGTAATAAAAAGAAATATATTTATTACAAAGTTTAGAAACTTCAATACTTAATACGTAAAAAATCTGCATGTCATTATATTATTTAATTTAATGTAATTTAAGAAAATATTTTTCCTTTTTGTTATGATTTAAGGTTCTACGAGGGGAGGTGGAGAAAATTGTACTAGAGGATGCCCGTTTGAAGAAAAAACAATTATCTGCATTAGTTGGAGTATCAGATACCACCATTTTGCGAATCCTACATGATCACCTGGGTATGACAAAAGTCAGTGCAAGATGGGTACCGAGAATGCTCACGTCGTTTCAGAATTCAAGGTGACGGAGTCGGCTAGAAAGATGATGGCTACTGTTTTTTGGGATTGTGAGGGGATAATCTTGATTGATTACAAAGAAAAGGGAAGGACTATAACCGGAGAATACTACGCAACGATATTAGAAAAATTAAAGGATGCCATCAAGGAAAAGCGGCGAGGAAAATTGACAAAGGGTGTGTTGCTCTTGCAAGACAACGCGCCGGTTCACAGGAGCAGAATTGCAATGGCTGCTCTGCACACGCAGGGGTTTGAATCCCTAGTTCACCTATCCTACAGTCCAGACCTGGCCCCAAGTGACTTTTTTTTATTCCCCAATTTAAAAAAAGACTTAATGGGATGGAAATTTTCCGACGACAATGAGCTAAGGGAGGCAATTTCGGCTCATTTTGACGGAAAAGATAAAACATTCATGATCGGTGAGTAAGCCAGTGAATCAATAACAAATTAAAGGAACCTTCACTTGCAATAATTCCTAAACTATTGTTACCAAATTACACATCTTTTGGAAATATAAGTAGCAATGCGCACTTGATCACAAAAAAATTTACTTTCGCTTCGCTTCGAGAAAGGATGATACCGCCGTGCCTGTTAACTCGAGCTGGTGGGGACACTTCGGCGTCAAGAAATATGTGATTATGAAAAATTTGTAAATTGTTTTTTCAATCCAAAAAGAAACATTTCGTCTGATCGCGATGTTGAAAAAGTTCTGCGTGGGTCTGATCTTTTGTTATTGCACTTTTCCTATAAGTGGTGGCCTAATTAGGCTCATACAATAGTAATTTCGAATATAAATTCGGTAGCATATCAAGAAATTGAGGATAACAAAACATTATTATACAGTTAATAAAAAGAAAAAACGATAATCGAGTCATTTCAAAGTCAATGAACTGAATTCATACGACTAATCTAATACGACTTTTATTACGGTCAATTATAGACTTCGGTGAAATGTCTCACTTTTATAGTGACATTCTCTCAAACATTCATAATATTTTCTTATATATATGCATACAACATTTTCATACCTTTTGGATCTTATTGGCGTATTTTTTTTATTCACTCCAAACTGACGACGTTATTGGCGATGGTTATTAACAAATATGGTATTTTTTTTAATGTTTATTTATTTAGCTTCACGGAGCGCCAAACGCTACGGTCCCTGCATACCTCTTTCGCCTCGGCCACACACATCAACCTCTTCATACATGCCCTCCGGGGGGTCCTCATTCTTTTTACGTGACCTTCCTCCAGTATCATAGATACTATGTCTTCGAATGTCACTCGAGGCCTCCCCCTGTCTCTCTTACCGCTCACTTTTCCTATATAAATCTTTTTTACCATTCTTTCATCACTCATTCGTTCGACGTGCCCAAACCACCTAAGCACGTTCTTCTTCATTCTCACCGTGACATCTTCGCTAGTATCTGCCATTCTGTGGATCTTTTCTCTGCGAAGAGATCGCATCTCCACAGCATTCATCTTTCTTACATTCTTCTTCTTTGTTACCCACGTTTGGCTGCCGTATAACAGCGTCGGTAGCAAAACTGCACTGTGTACAGCCAAATGTGCAGCTATGCTGACGTTTTGCCGTCTCCACAATGCAGCCAAAGCTCCGTTGACTCTGTTACTGGCAGCAATACGCCTTTCCACATCCATTTCGTATCTTCCGTCTCTGCTAAACATACTTCCCAAATATACCACTTCATTCACTTGTTCTATTATCTTATCATTTACGTTGATCTTACATTCTGTTCTTTCTTCATTTCTTTCAAATATCAGAACCTTCGTCTTATCTACATTCAGGTTAAGACCATTAATTTCACAGCCATCTTTCAGAGTGGTGACCAATGCCTGCAAATTGCATTCTGATGATGCAATGAGCACTGCATCAGATGATATGCAGATGCATATAGCAAGCAATTGACCTTAAGGTCACCTACTTTCACTCCCAGACAACTATCCAAATACAAATTGAACAACCAAGCTGACATAGCGCAACCTTGCTTAACACCCGATTGGATGTCAAACCAGGGCGACATGCCAGCTCCTACTCGCACACAGGCTGAGTGATCTCGGTAAAGAGACTTTACAGCCTGTAGCAAGGGTCCGTTCTCATTGTATCGGGGCAGTATCTCCCATAACTTCTTTTTCACAACCCTGTCAAACGCCTTTTCCAAATCCACAAAGGCACAGAAAACCTTTTGGTTAAGGGCCAAAACCTTTTTCGTGATCATGCGGAGGGAAAAGATCTAATCTATACACCCTCTTCCAGGTCTAAAGCCTCCTTGGGCCTCCTACAACAGCTTTTCAGATCTCTCTTGCATTCTTCTCGCTAAAATTTTAGCATAAACTTTACCGCCCAAGCTAATCAAACTGATAGCCATATAGCTTGCACAGTTTATCTGTGAACCTTTGCCTTTATACAAAGGTACGATGACTGCACTTCGCCAATCGTCTGGGACCTTCCCCGATTTCCAGCATAAATTGCACAAAAACCAGAAAAAGTCAAAGACGCCTTACCATATTTCAGACTTCGAATCACGCTCTCTACTTCTTCCAAACTGATTTTACCATCGGCTACATCTTGACTCAGCATTACGCTGGTAGTCAAGACTGAGGCGTCCTCACGTTCATACATCTCCTTATAGAATTCCGCCCATCGCTGCAAAACGTGTGCTTGCTCAGTTAAAATTTCACCGCTCTTCGAAAGCACCCCTTTCATTCTACAGGTTATAGAACAACCCCGGGAACCACTAACTTCTCGCCAGAAAAGCTTCGTGTTTTCCCGGAAGTTGTTCGTCAACCTTTCATCCCTTTCTCTCTCAGAATTTTCACGCTTCATCTTTATAAGTGCTTTCGTTTTATGCTTTTGCAGCTTGTACGCTCTTTTTCTTATCTCTCTCATACTTTTATCCTTACCAGAAGCTTTATAATCCAGCCATGCTTTCTTCTTTAACTCTACAGCATCTTTCACTTGATCATCCCACCCTTCATCGCGCTTTTTACTTAAACCTCTTTTCCTTTTACCACATACTTCTGTCGCTACTTTCACCATACCATTCCTAAGGTTCTGCCAGCATACTTCAACACTTTTATTTCCAGAATCACAGCTTTCAAGCTTCTTGGAAACCCCTTTTTGATATTCCTCTCTGATCGGTGGATCTTGAAGCTTCCAGCTTCTTATGCGATAATTCGACGCCAAGCTTGGACACGTCGTGCGGCTGCGCCAACCTGCAAACAGACCTCTTATTCTAGCAACAACTAGATAATGGTCCGTTCCCAGATCAGGACCCCTAAACACTCGCGTGTCCATAACTTGACTTCGAATACGCTGATCCACTAGGAATAAATCAATCATACTTCTTTGTTCCGCTCGCTCTCATGTGTACATGTGAATTTGTTTGTGATCAAACATCGTGTTTGCCACAAACAAATTTTTCTCCTTACAAAATTCCAAAATAAGCTTTCCAGCCTCATTTACTCTCCTATCACCGTATTTGCCTAGCACGCTTTCGTAACCACTTCGCGCGGTTCCAACCCATCCATTCATATCTCCACATACTATCAACTTTTCATTATCTCTGACACTACTTAGAACATCCCTGACACTCTCCCAAAACTCCTCGAGCTCGCTCATTTGAGCTGAGGATACTAGCGCATACACGGCTAACAAGAATACTCTTGTTATCCCCAGCTTAAAGCGAAGCCAAAGAAGTCTCGGATTGATCGCCTTGTATTCTACCATTGCATTAACCATTCGAGAGGACGATAATACGGCTACACCTGGGCAACCTCGCTCACCCTCTGGAACCCCAGCCCAGAAAGCGACCCGGTTGTCAGGCAAATCGGTCGTATCATTGCCTTTTCGCTTGGTCTCAGACACACAAATAACATCCAGATCTTTGTCATCCATCACATCTAATAATTCATTCATCTTCTGTTCCATTCCTCCTCTTACATTCCACGTAGCTATTTGTAGCTCCGTCCTCCACCTTTCGCCGTTCGGAACATGGCGTGTTGGTTGGCGGTTCCCAATGCCGCCGCAATTTTATATTTAAATAACAGATATTAAATATATTTATACACCAACATAAAAGTAAATTTCGAATAAATACAATGGGTTAAGGGGCTGGAAAATAAACAAACTAGTTACAAGAGATTCAGCATATGACATTTTTTGAACCATTTAAAATAATTTTCTATTTAAAATTTATCTAAGCTGAAATAAACATACTAATATATAAAGCACAAAGACACTCACTCACTGACTCATTCATCGCTCTACAGCCCAAACCGTTATACCTAGAAAGCTGAAATTTGGCCACAATACTCCTGACATATTGAATAGGTGCAATAACAAAGGATTTTGCAAAGGTCCAAACCGTTCCAAAGTTACAGCTAAAAAACTGCAAAGTTTACCCCCCGCTCCCTCTCTTCTCCCATTCCATTGCATTAGAAATTAAAATTATTTGGCCTCACTATGTTTATTCGTAGGATTAGGGTTCCGTAACTCACATACAGTTTGAGATTATTTGTGATTATTTTCTATTTACCTACATACAGTATGTGATTATTTGTAATTATTTTCAATTAACCCACATATAGTTTGCGATTCTTTGTTATTATTTTCCCAGCAAAGCGGGCGGGAATCAGCTAGTGTGAAATATAAGAAGAATAACTATTTAATAATTTGAATATCATGGCTCAAATTAAAACATACCTGGCAAGTAGACTGAGAGGAAACATTGTATGCACTAGCACAAATGGCCGACTCAACAATGATATTGCCGTACTCACTCCTACAGACGGGGTTGCTGATACCGATGAGATACACCCAGTTCAGTGTTTCAGGGTAAGGCCCTTAAAATAAATGGGACAAACGTAAAACAACAACAACATATATGTTACAATTAGATTAGAAAAAAAAACCACGTTTTTGTTACCATTTGTCCAAGTTCTACCCCAACCGCTGGCTTGAAGCCTAACGCCCTCGTAATTAATGTTTCTGTCAACGGATGACTGTAATCGAATTGGTTTGATGATGTCTGTAAAGATTGTAAAAATATTATATTATTCCATACATCTACGTCTCATCTTGAACACTGGTGCTGTAAAACACTTAAAACATTCGATTTAAAATAAAACACACAAGTTTTTTTTTTATATTGAACATTGATAGTTACATATAGTATTCTGTCACAAACTTTGAAAATATGAACGGAACTAGATGAAGATATATACTTAAATTTACAAGAATCAGTAAAGAAAGTTTTAATACTTGCCAGTGTACTCGACGAAGCGGTTAAATTTCAAAAGACCAATGTCATTTTGCTGCACCCAAGCTTCCCAAGCCTCGACGTACAAGGGGTGATTATAGTAGTCTGAGGTCTCAAAAATTAGGGCGGGACGAGATAGTTCAACAGCTCCGAAACGAAGGACAAAGTTCACGCGACTATAAATAAAGTAATTTAGATTAGAATCGATGACAAACAATTTGTTTTAATACTGACCCCTTAGCATTACATGGATGACGTAAACTTAAAAGTATTATAGCATAGCATAATGCTATGCTATAATACTTTTAATCTATATGCATAGACCTATATCTAATCTAATCTAAACTAAGCACTATTGCAAAACTATTTGAAAAGATAATTTATGATCAGTTATATCCGGTTGTAAGACCATTGATCATTGATCAGCAGCATGGATTTATCGATGGTAGATCGACTGAAACAAACCTTTGTGAACTGACTCATCAACTTACAATGACAATGGATATGGGTGGGCAGGTGGATGTTGTGTACACGGACTTTTCAAAAGCCTTTGATAGGATTTCTCACGATCTGTTAGTCAGAAAACTTTGCGGTATTGGTATACACGGTGATTTGCTTCGTTGGCTTGAATCTTATTTGAGGGATCGCAGTCAAGCTGTTGCTGTTAAGGGTTTTTGTTCGTCATTTGTGCCCGTTACTTCCGGGGTACCCCAGGGCTCTCATCTAGGACCATTATTGTTTAATCTTTTTATCAATGACGTAACAGGATACATTCATAATTCTAGTGTTTTACTTTATGCTGACGATATGAAGGTTTTTAAGGTTATCGAATCTCATCAAGACTGCGTTTTGCTTCAGAACGATCTCGAAAACTTGGAGAATTACTGTAAGTATAACCTTTTAAAATTGAACATAAAAAAGTGTAGCGCTATAACATTTACAAGAAAGAGAAAGGCTATACCATTCGACTACAAATTACAGAATACCGTTCTGTCTAGAGTCTCTGAGATTCGAGATTTGGGTATTTTCTTGGATCAAAAGTTAAGTTATGCGTATCATATAGATTATGTAACATCTAAGGCCTATCGAATGCTTGGATTTATTCTTAGATCTACAAGGGAGTTTAAAGATTGCCGCACGCATATTCTACTTTTTAACGCTTATGTAAGGTCCCTCTTGGAATATGGTTCAACGGTTTGGAGCCCATTTTATAAAAAATATATAAATAAAATTGAAAAAATTCAATCAAAATTTTTAAAACATTTGCGATTTAGCGATGCCTGTTCCGACTATTCCAACAGTAAAGTTCTTGATAATGTAACCCCATTGAGTATACGTAGAGGCTTGAGAGATCAATTATTACTTTACAAAATTGTCCATAATCTTGTTGATTCTAAAAGCCTCCTTAGAAAAATTTTATTTGAATGTCCACGTCTTAGTTCAAGAAATCGATCATTATTTTTTGTACCTCGTTGTGAAGAAATGATTATGCCAAAAATGTGTTCTTGTTACGTGCGTGTAATAATTATAATAAACACTGTAAAACTTTAGACATATTCAACATGAAAATTAGTAATTATAAGAAAACTTTGTGTAAATTGTCATAGGCTGTAATATTTAAACTGTTTCATAGTTTTGCTTTCTGTTTTTATTTTTTGTATTTTTTGTATTGAGTTTCAATTATTTGTTTTTCTGTGGAAACTTAATTGATTTATGTTAAACATTTTGTAATTTTTTTTTATTGTATAGGTGCTATTATAATTGTTTGTTTCCCAAATAATAAATAAATAAATAAATAAATAAATTACTTGGATGAAGTAAGCTTAAAAGTATTACAAAAGACTTGTAATCGAAAACATATTTTTGAGTCCTTTTCATATGTACTACAACAAGACTACAGTCATTTAGTTATTATTTATTTTTATTAATACGTAATCCAGTAATTTTTAGCAAGTATAATATCAATTAAATTATATTTAAATTTTCAATCTGAATAAACAAGTATATAGAACTTACTTAGCAGTGCAATGAGCAGCAGTCAGAGCCCACTCATTGTGGATAACAGTGGCTCCGCAACCATTTACTTGACCATTAGGACGTATCATACGAATCGACAGCTGGTATGGGATTTGGCCAGGCTTAGCTTCCCATCCAGACACAATCCTTGACATGCCCCCTAGAATATTAATTAAATAAAAGTAACTATATAGCAACTAGCAAAGCCCGCGATTTAACACGCGTAGATATCTATCTTGTAGTAGTGGACTTTTGAATGGATTGTTAAATTTTTATAATTTAAAAAGTATTTTATAGGTGTTAAAACGGTCGGTAAAATATAACTGAATGGGATTTGTTCAGAGGTATGCATAGTATGGTTTGATTATAGTCGTCACTTTTATCAATTTTAACATGTAAAAAAGTTGTTATAATTACAGTAGGGGGATATATGGTATGGCGGACTTTCTTTTAGAAATTAATACGTTCTATGATCCTATAGAACATTTTTTTATTCTATCATCAATACTTTCCGCAGTGCACACTATGACAGATTTTTATAACCAAGTTTTGCACACCTTGGGTCACATTATTACATTTTTATTAGGGATCCCTATTTCTTTTATGTAATATAGCCTATGTCACTCAGTGAAGATGCAGTTTTCAAATGGTAAAAGAATTTTTGTCATCGGAGTAGTTTTTATGTGAAAACATTACAAACATACATACAAAAACACAAATGTTTAATCTTTATAATGTTAGTATGATGACTTAAAAATGCCAAGTGCCATTATAAAAGATCTGCCCGGTCTGAATCTGATCAATTGAACTTTGGAGATTTTTGGACGAAGGTTTTGATTTATGGGTGCATTTTATAAAGACACTTTCACTCAGTCTATAGTCAATCAAGGCGTTAAGACTCTGGATATTTTAAACCATTACGGACATTCTTTTAAAATATCAAGTACGGATGTCGCATTTAATACTTTCTTTTTCGGTCAATTTTATAAAATACTTGTCATTGAATAGTATTTTATATAATATGCTCTTTCTTCAAAATTAGTAGGTGTTTATGACACTTTTAATATCTTACCTCGTGCATTTTCGGGGAAGTCAACCAACTGAGTGCTGGGATAAGCACTAACCTGAAATCAATTAAAACCTCTGTTGAAACATGTTAAAATCTGAACAAACTGATGGTTATATTCATTATTTCCATAACCTTTAAAGGATTAAACGAAAAAATTGCCGTTATTGAAATGTAATTGTTATCTATAATACCACGGATTTTCATTATTACATTAAAGCTTTATTTAAGTGTTTATGAATACAATAAGGTGTTATGGTTATAAATCAAACACCAGGAACTTTCATACTTTCTAGTTCCTTCATATCTACGTTAGTGATTATAGTCTTCTATTTTATTAATTCTTCTTCTTTTTCCTGTCAGCCTATAGACGCCCACTGCAAGGCATCGTCCTGCTCAAAAGATCATCAGGATGACCGGTCTTGCGATGCCTGCGTCCAGCGACTTTCCGCGACCTTGCTTATATCATCGATCCATTTAATGCTACGTGACGGCGGAGCAATGTTCCCATGGTCGGAGCGAGATCAACGATCGTCTATCCAAAGAGGCAAACGAGCAACGCGCCCTCTGTCTGGGCTTAGTCCATAATCGTCTATCTAATTAGACGAAGGAGCAACGCGGTCACAAACTTCTACTTAGTAGAATGCAAAAAGCCAATCAATTCAGTCAAAATTTATGTCAAAAGGGTAGGTCATTTTAATTGCAAAGGATGTTGTGGAAATAGCTGAATAGTTACCGCTAACACTACATCAATCTCGTTTAGTGCTGTATAAAGTGTCGATAACCTTTCATTTTCTAAAAAAATCGTCATTGATATGCAAAGACAGAGACTACGAGTATTTCTAATAACCATCTGTTCTGAGATGTGGGACGCCATATGCTGCATCTAACATTAAGCTGGGTGGTTACAGTCATGTCATGAGCTGTCATGGACTTTGGTAAAAAACCTTTGGTGAAAAACCTTATCAGCAATGATTCTTCTGAATGGTAAGAATTTTTTTCAGATAAGATTGCTCCGTTTATTTCTTATAAAGACCTCATTCCTATGCCTTTTATTTCTTTTGCCGAGCCCATTGATACTATGGATTCAAATTTTATACGAGTATTTTATGAACTGCAATATGGATGAAATTGGTATTTCTTACTGTTTTTTAGTTATATTAAATTATAGTGCAAAACATCAACATCTTAAAATGTTTTTTTTTTTAAAGTGTTTTATATCAAATGCCTGAAAATCTCAGATCAATATTCCTATCTTGAAACCAGGCAAATGCAACCTTCCAAATTCATATACGTAGTGCAGTTGCTTTAACTTCAACCTTAGCTAAAATGGAAGATATTATTGAAAGTCGACTGGAATGGATAGTTGAAAGTAGAGGTTTATTAAGGAAGGATTCAGGAAAGGTTCAAGCACTATAGATAGTTTTGGGAGTTTAAACAACTGGTATATGTTTGGCCTTTAGTAAAGGTCAATATTTTGTAAGATTATATATAGAAGCGGCATTTGAGAACGTTTTACTTCCGATACTGAGGGAGAAAATGCAACAGCTGAATATTTGGAAGAGATTAACCCATATCTTAGTAAACTTCCTATCTCCTAGATCCATTCGTATTCAAACTCCCTCATTTTGTCTTCAACCAAGAACGGTCTGGAAAGGGTCCAATAGTCCTTTAAGTTTACTGCTCTACAATATTATTCTTATGCCCTCGATCTACCAGTCGCAGGTTTCTGAAATTCTCTTCAATATGCTGATGATATAGTTTTGTTGTAGCTACAATTCCAGCTTCCATTCTGTTATTAGTTTCCATTTAAATTCCGCTTTTTATTATTTGGGTCAGTGGTTATCAGCTCATAAAGATTATATTATTAAAAATGTGAAAAAGGTATCATTGTCCTTCGATCTCTAGAAGGTAGAGCTATTCTCAAATATTATTATATATTGCAATTGTTCGTAGTAGTATGGACTACGAATTATTTACATTCTATTCTGATACACTAGAATTCACTAATACTTCCTATATTTTCATTCCCTTTAGGTCTTTAACCTATACTCCTATTTTTTTATGTAGGTTAAAATAAATCTTCCGATCTCCTTCATGATATCTTCAACAACAGGTCTCATAAACAGAAACTTGAAATGGGCTAAATATTCCAAGCATAATTGTGAATTAAAACATAACCGAAAAATATTTATATATATTTTAATTTTATCAAATTATCTTCTCAAAAATGGGTGCGAACGATTTGTCTATAATTAATTGCATTAAGAATATCTGTCGTAAAAATAAGATTACCATTACATACTATTAAAAATCTTCAGAATAATATTTGCTTCTATCCATATTTTTTTTAAAGTTAAGAAATAATAAGCAACAAAATATTTACCAAACACGCAGTCAACAAAAGCACTAGAGCACCCAACGCCGCCATTTTAGGAATAGTGTCTAATTAACATGGAATAATGTATTTAAATCTATTTGATATAGACAAGTATTAACTGATTAAAATTATGATTAATTTATAATTACTGATATCTAGATTAGATTCAGTTCGATTGACACAGAAACTGATCGCGAACGGTAGCATTGCATGCATGTGGAAATAAAAATTCGAAAACATCTATCGCTAATGTTTTAAAAATGTTGAATTGTTGTGACTTTTAAGTCACAACTTGATATTATTATAAGATTATCAGGCAACTATATCTTTTATTGATTTTTTTTCCACTGTACCCTGACTACTTTTGCACCTGAAGCGATAGATTGAGATATATAAAATTTCTCGTAAAATTTTTTGATTACAGTTTAAAGTTGTAAAGTAAAAATATATAGGCATTTGTCGTAAAATAAAAAGTTAATTGGAAGGAAAGGACTTTGAAGGTTTCTCTTAATCTACATCATTTTAAGAAACCAGAATTTGTACTAGAATAACCAATTAATTTCCATGGCCATGAAATAAAATATTTAGCAAAAACGTATAAGCACAAATAGCGGCCCAAAGTTAGACCCTTGAGGTACCCTATGTGCTGTTAAGTTCCCTTTTCTTATTGTAATTTAGAATTGAATTATGTTACTACAAAATCACTGTGTTATAAACAGGAAAAAATAACAGTATTATATCATTTTATAAATCATTAAAGATAATTTACTGATAAATCTAATCGTAATACTCACCAAAAAAAAAACTTTATAAATGTATTATTTCGTAAATATTTTCCTGTTACAAAATGCCTGTAGGCCAAAACTGTGATACATTTTTTAAATTAAATATTTTAACGAATTATATTTTTGCATTTTCTGATTTTTATATTTTATTGACAATATTTAGTCTACGTCTTTGAAAGCCGCTGAGGAGTTCATTCATTCATTATTACTTAATTTTAAAATCCAGTTTTGAATTATCATAATTAATAACAATAGAATTACTTTTATATTAAAACAAAAGTTTTTATAGAAAATATGTTTAATTATTATACTACTACTACTCCGTCTTCTGCTATCCCTCTTTCCTGTTCTATATATATACTAGGGGCGCCAACAGACCGTGCCGTTAGCATATTGAGCGAAATGAGCCAAGTGTAATGTCGTTGTGGACAATGTCGGTAATGTAGGAAATATCAGATTAGTCTCACAGTCGCACCGCATTCCCACTGACCTTTATGGTACATCAGTTTTGTGACGATTATTTCTCAAGGAAAAAAAATATTTAAATGTTATGCATTTAAATATTTTTTTTAAACCGTCTCCTAATCTGTAAAAAACCTTTTTGATTGCGATATTTTATAATTTTCCGTCCAGTTTTCGAGCCAATTTGTGACAAAGAATGTGAAAAAGTCTCCAGTAGTCTCAAATATCTGGGATACTGTGCTACGGATACTGATATTGGATGAAATGTGATATTCTAAAGCTGATATGAATGAACCAATGGTTCTAGATATAGCAGATTACAATAAAAATATAATAAATAGAAAAACAAGTAACAAACAATCGATTACATTATGTCATTTTTATTTTGGTCACAAAATAGGGTGACAATATTTCATTAACTCAACCGACTGTAACTTGTAAAAACTATTGAAATTTAACTTTATTGGATATTAAAGTTTCAAAAATATTGAATAAGGTTATATGAATAATAATATTTAAAATTAAAGTAATTCTATTATAGAATGAACGAATGCGGCGTTCGGAACCGCCAACCAACACGCCATGTTCCGAACGGCGGAAGGTGGAGGACGGAGCTACAAATAGCTACGTGGAATGTAAGAGGAGGAATGGAACAGAAGATGAATGAATTATTAGATGTCATTGATGACAAAGATCTGGATGTTATTTGTGTGTGTGAGTCCAAGCGAAAAGGCAATGATACGACCGATTCGCCTGGCAACCGGGTCGCTTTCTGGGCTGGGGTTCCAGAGGTTGAGCGAGGTTGCCAAGGTGTAGCCGTATTATTGTCCTCTCGAATGGTTAATGTAATGGTAGAATACAAGGCGATCAATCCGAGTCTTCTTTGGGTTCGCTTTAAGCTGGGGATAACAAGAGTATTCTTGTTAGCCGTGTATGCGCCAGTATTCTCAGCTCAAATGAGCGAGCTTGATTAGTTTTGGGAGAGTGTCAGGGATGTTCTAAGTAGTGTCAGAGATAATGAAAAGTTGATAGTATGTGGAGATATGAATGGATGGGTTGGAACCGCGCGAAGTGGTTACGAAAGCGTGCTAGGCAAATACGGTGATAGGAGAGTAAATGAGGCTGGAAAGCTTATTTTGGAATTTTGTAAGGAGAAAAATTTGTTTTTGGCAAACACGATGTTTGATCACAAACAAATTCACATGTACACATGAGAGCGAGCGGAACAAAGAAGTATGATTGATTTATTCCTAGTGGATCAGCGTATTCGAAGTCAAGTTATGGACACGCGAGTGTTCAGGGGTGCTGATCTGGGAACGGACCATTATCTAGTCGTTGCTAGAATAAGAGGTCTGTTTGCAGGTTGGCGCAGCCGCACGACGTGTTCTTAGTAAAAAGCGCGATGAATGATGGGATGATGAAGTGAAAGACGCTGTAAAGTTAAAGAAGAAAGCATGGCTGGATTATAAAGCCTCTGGTAAGGATTAAAGTATGAGAGAGATAAGAAAAAGAGCGTACAACCTGCAAAAGCATAAAACGAAAGCACTTATAAAGATGAAGCGTGAAAATTCTGAGAGAGAAAGGGATGAAAGGTTGACGAACAACTTCCGGGAAAACACGAAGCTTTTCTGGCGAGAAGTTAGTGGTTCCCGGGGTTGTTCTATAACCTGTAGAATGAAAGGGGTGCTTTCGAAGAGCGGTGAAATTTTAACTGAGCAAGCACACGTTTTGCAGCGATGGGCGGAATTCTATAAGGAGATGTATGAACGTGAGGACGCCTCAGTCTTGACTACCAGCGTAATGCTGAGTCAAGATGTAGCCGATGGTAAAATCAGTTTGGAAGAAGTAGAGAGCGTGATTCGAAGTCTGAAATATGATAAGGCGTCCTTGACTTTTTCTGGTTTTTGTGCAATTTATGCTGGAAATCGGGGAAGGTCCCAGACGATTGGCGAAGTGCAGTCATCGTACCTTTGTATAAAGGCAAAGGTTCACAGATAAACTGTGCAAGCTATATGGCTATCAGTTTGATTAGCTTGGGCGGTAAAGTTTATGCTAAAATTTTAGCGAGAAGAATGCAAGAGAGATCTGAAAAGCTGTTGTAGGAGGCCCAAGGAGGCTTTAGACCTGGAAGAGGGTGTATAGATTAGATCTTTTCCCTCCGCATGATCACGAAAAAGGTTTTGGCCCTTAACCAAAAGGTTTTCTGTGCCTTTGTGGATTTGGAAAAGGCGTTTGACAGGGTTGTGAAAAAGAAGTTATGGGAGATACTGCCCCGATACAATGAGAACGGACCCTTGCTACAGGCTGTAAAGTCTCTTTACCGAGATCACTCAGCCTGTGTGCGAGTAGGAGTAGGAGCGAGTAGGAGCTGGCATGTCGCCCTGGTTTGACATCCAATCGGGTGTTAAGCAAGGTTGCGCTATGTCAGCTTGGTTGTTCAATTTGTATTTGGATAGTTGTCTGGGAGTGACCTTAAGGTCAATTGCTTGCTATATGCATCTGCATATCATCTGATGCAGTGCTCATTGCATCATCAGAATGCAATTTGCAGGCATTGGTCACCACTCTGAAAGATGGCTGTGAAATTAATGGTCTTAACCTGAATGTAGATAAGACGAAGGTTCTGATATTTGAAAGAAATGAAGAAAGAACAGAATGTAAGATCAACGTGAATGATAAGATAATAGAACAAGTGAATGAAGTGGTATATTTGGGAAGTATGTTTAGCAGAGACGGAAGATACGAAATGGATGTGGAAAGGCGTATTGCTGCCGGTAACAGAGTCAACGGTGCTTTGACTGCATTGTTGAGAAGGCAAAACGTCAGCATAGCTGCACGTTTGGCTGTACACAATGCAGTTTTGCTACCGACGCTGTTATACGGCAGCCAAACGTAGGTAAAACAGAAGAAGAATGTAAGAAAGATGAATGCTGTGGAGATGCGATCTCTTCGCAGAATATGCGGAGTCAGTCTAGCTGATCGAATCCGCAATGAAGAGATCCACAGAATGGCAGGTACTAGCGAAGATGTTACGGTGAGAATGAAGAAGAACGTGCTCAGGTGGTTTGGGCACGTCGGACGAATGAGTGATGAAAGAATGGTAAAAAAGATTTATATAGGAAAAGTGGCCGGTAAGAAAGACAGGGCGAGGCCTCGAGTGACCTTCGAAAACACAGTATCTATGATACTGGAAGGTCACGTAAAAAGCATGAGGACCCCCCCGGAGGGCATGTATGAAGAGGTTGATGTCTGTGGCCGAGGTGAAAGAGGTAAGCAGGGACCGTAGCGTTTGGCGCTCTGTCGTCTCTAGCTACCCCGCAAGGGATATGGCGTGAAGCAAAATAAATAAATAAATAAATATTAAAGTAATGTGGACCATTAAATATTTAATAATTTAAGCGAATTTAGAACATGTTAGAAACAAAATATTTTATTGTTTTCTTAATTATATTATTATAATCGTCCGATCTCAAATATATTGTCCACATATTTATGTACTAGTGTAATCTTGTATTAATTGTTATCATTTTATAATTTCAATAAGCCGCACATCATTATGTACGTGAGTTCCTTATTAATCAAATTATTATTATTTAATTATTGTACTTTATCTTTCTTTGTACTTGATTGTGTTTGACTAACTATAGAGTCCATATTGTAAATTATTGTAGTATGTTAACTGTGTATCCAGCCACTTTCTTCTTTCTTCTCCATGGTCCATCCTACCTTTCTTCTCCATGGTCTATCCTACCTTTTGGAAGCGTGTAACTAGAGTCTCATTTATCATAAGGTATTAAATGCTAAATGAAATCTTTGACTTTTATTTAATCATCTGCATTTATGATAACTAAATCAGAATTAGCTCAACTACTCTCAAACACATTCTGCATAATTGTAAGCTCGGGTATAACTATTAAGTGTATGAAATTCATTATGTGAATCATACTTAACATTTCTTGTTTCCGTAAATCTTTTTAGTACTGTTTCTATCATAGACATGTTTGCAAATTTAATAAATAATTTAATAAGTAATAAAGAACATCTTTCTCGTCCCCATCTTTAACATTAATTTTGCCTTTTTAATTTAAGTCATTATGTTACATAACATTTGTTTTTTTATCTGTTTCCTGCAGTATGAAGACTTCGATTAAAAGGAGGAAGAAGTGGAAATAACATTGCGATGTTGAATAAAATGTAATAAAGATTTATCTACAAACTATAAACAATAAAAGACTCACTGAAAAATACATATGTTGTTTTGGCTTACTATGAAATAAAAGAAGAAGAATGAAATAAAAGAAAAAGAAAAATATGGATACTTTAGTCGTATATCTAAAATAAAAAACACAGTATCCAAGACCTATACCTTAAAAAGTTAATACATTAATTTAAAGTTATAATTAAAACTTTTTGTTATTACAAAATTACAATTAATATTACAAAATGGAGCCTCTGATTGACAATACAAAATCCATACACACATACCTATGAAGATAAGGAAGGTACAGAAAATAAATGACTCGTGATATCTATCATCTATTTCTGTAAATAACACGTGTCTATTATAATCATAAATATAACACCGTCTAAAAATAATGCACTATTAATAAACCCTGCCTCGTGCATTACAGGGGTGGGGGGAAGAAGTGGGAGAGCATTAATCAACTCATATATTTAATTACATAGTAGATAAGACAATACATAGCAACACAAGACATATTTTGTCCATTTCGAGAAAAGAAACAAATTTTTAGGGAGACTGTTTGATACAAAGCTGTTAATTTTCACAATTTAAAGCCTACAAGTCTTATAAAGCCTTATAAAATTCAAGTTGTAAAAGCTATAAGCAGACAGAGTGATCAGTTCATGGTTATGGACTATCCAGCTTGGATCCCTGCTCCCCCAAAATCGCGTCGAATGGCCAAACCTTGAAAATATAGAAAATTTACGTAAATATAATAAATAATTAACTTCCTGCTCGTATCGTCCACACCAGACCATACTACATTTAACTATCCTTTTTTTGCTATATTTCTATAGATTCAACATGACCTCCCTTCTCCCCTCCCCCCATTTTGATTATGATGTTACCTGGAAGGATAAGAGTTAATCGTACATAAGTTCATCTAACATAAAAAACTTTATCTATTGATGACGTGACTTTTATTTAGCATACTTTTTTAATTCTTGTCAATATATACTTAATACTTAATTCCATTATTATTAACAATGCTGTTTCAAATACAATTATTAAATATTTAAAAGTAGGACTACTTTCTCTCCGAATCAAATTTTTGTAATTTCTTTTATATTTCATGTAATTTAGGCGATGGTCGGATTTATTGGTATAACTTTATTATGATTGAATTTAATAATTCTGTATATGTCATACCACCTCTGAAGAATTATGCAGAAATCCTGAGATCAGCATACTTCCAAACCTCAAAATTCAATAATTGTTATCATGATAACGTTGTGCTAATTTTTATATTGCTTCTCTATTCAGCTTATCAATAGCTTGGGTATTAAATGATAATAAGCAGTAATTACCGATAAACCGGGTTTTCACCACCTAAATACCGAATTGCATTATATTTACGATAAAGGTCAATATACCTACCACAAATTTTTACTAACCACCATTTCTCTTAAATAGTTCTTTAAACGTAATTTTTTTTCCACCCAGTATCTCGAATTTTGGGTGGAATTAGTGGTGGAAAAACTTCTCCCTTTGTTTGTGGGTCGTTTTCAAATTTAAGGTAAAAAAGTAGCGTTTTAACGCATTTGAAATGTATTATAAATGTGTGGTTTTGTGTGTGTAGGCGTATTCGTTGTAACAAAAATAACATAATCCAAAATTCTACTTATATATTTAGTTATAAAGCATAAATTTAGATTTTTAACTGACACAAATAAACACTATGGTTATACAAAGGATAATAGTTTTTTTTATTGTCATTAATTCAAAACTGTAAGTCAATAATAGTGCAAGTTTTACATAAAAATAAAACTTGTATTATTTAGCAGAGACGATGCACAGCATCTGTGAGAGTGCGTTGTATATTTCCCTCAATTGACTTCCGGTTCTCAACTCTGTTCACGTCATATATTCAACCAATCCGCTTCAACTTCCGGTGGTCACGTGGTCACGAGTCGAGTTCGCTAATGGCGAACGAACTTACCTCATAGAAGTCTCTTACCAGGAGGCCTGAAATGGATGCTGTGCATCGTCTCTGCTAAATAATACAAGTTTTATTTTTATGTAAAACTTGCACTATTATTCGGCATGTGACGATGCACAGCATCTGTGAGAGACGTGTTTGTATCTCCTGGTGACCACAGACGACGCTATGTGAGAATATAATATTTACTGAAAATAAAACAAAGGATAACACTGGTTGAATGTTAATCAATAAGAACGGAATTGGATTCAGTACATACTATAATAATCAATTAAAGTTTGACAACAATGAAATTATAATAATCAAATCGTTAATCAGTAATTTATTATACAAATTATAAAATATTTTTCAGATTTCTTAAATTGGTTCAAAATTATTGGAGAGATTACTCATATTGGGTAAGGTTTGAACTTTACCAATAATCTCTTTACAATAATATTTCGCAAAGGTATTTGATCTGCGCCAATTACCACGAGATATAATATCCTCAATAGGGAGATTTTCAAACCAATTTAATGAAGCTGTAGCTTGCTTGCTAGCTGTACCTGGAAGCGTGCGCTCGGCTGTAGCTTCCAGGAGACGCAGTAATACCTGCGTCCTTGAGTAAGCTCTTTATCCAATTCCCGATAACGGTTCGCGATGCACTTCGAATAGGGCCTCTAATAGTCACAAACAAGGAAGCATTACACTCGGTTGTGCGTCTCTGCATACCTAGAGTCAAAACTCGCCTTAACCAACTAACTGGACATAACTTTTCGTCAGGGTGACGATAAAGTTTCCAACCTGATTGCCTGTATGTTGCTGTGTCCGTTTTCGATCCGAAGGCCGGATACAAGATGATATGATCATCATTGTCAAAGTAATGGCCTGATGAGATTCTAAGCAATGTAAGGTCATGAACGCGTCTTCCAGACGCTAACAATAAAAGGCAAGCCAAACGACGTGACGCCTCGAAAAAGGATACGGGACGATCAACAGGATTCGTCTGAAGCCAGGCAATCAGATTACTCGGGTCCCAAATTGGGGGTTTCTCTGGCTTAGGGCATTGAAGAGAAATAGCTTTAAGAATATGTTGTACTAAAAAATGTGAATTCAAGTTTTCATTACCCGATGTTCGGCCAAATGTTAAGACTACAGACTTATGAAGTAATATCGTAGAATAAGACAATTTCTCTTCAATGTACAGGTAAGCTAAAAATTTTGATAAGCTGACACCATCTGGAGTAAGAAAATTAAAATTATGGGTTCTACACCAATTGACCCACCGTGACCATGCAGGTCTATAAGTTTTTAGTGTGGAATTTCTCCAACTAGAAGTTAATAAGGACTTTTCTGCTACTGACCAGCTATCAATTATCTCATTCCAGCCGCTATCTTCCAAACGTAAAGGTCCATGTCCTGAACTCGAGGAGGTGGAAGACCAGTGCTGTGGTCTACTAGCACTTGTGGAAGGTTGTTGATCTTTAATGGTCTGCCCAGAGCCCGACGACGAAGATCCGGTAACCAATAAGCTCTCTTCCACATCGGTGCTATGACGAGGAAGACACCTCGAGCTGAATTCAGGTGGTGCAATACTCGCGGTATTAGACTGGGAGGTGGAAATACCCACGCTAGCCGAAATATCCATTGCCGACTGAAGGCGTTGTAGAATTGAGCTGACGAGTCTCGATAATCTTTGGTTACATACCGCCTCACAACTCTGGTCTCCCTGGAGGCAAAAAGGTCTATTTCTGGAACTCCAAACCTCTGGAAAATGCGTCTGGCAGCAGGCTGCAACAGGTGCCACTCGGATGCCACTTTTCCTCGAGATAGTCTGTCTGCAATGCCGTTGAACTTTCCTGGCAGGTACTCCGCAGTCATGGATATTTTGTGTTTGTCCAAAAGGTATAAGAGTTGATAAGTCATCCGAAGTAGTGGTATCGATCGAGTCCCGCCTTCGTTTCGAACGTAAGACACGACTGTCCGATTGTCGGATTGCAGATTCAGATGACGACCGTGTAAGCGAGATCGGAAGTGTGTGATTGCTGCTATGATGGCAAACATTTCCTTTTGATTGCAGTGCCAGTTCAGTTGGTCTGCTCTCCATCTCCCTGATACTGAAATATCGTCCAGTTGTGCTCCCCACCCGTAATCTGCCGCATCGGTTGTCATAAAATGTTGAATCAACCTTGAATGAAGGCAACTCCGGGCTACAACGGGATTTTGCAAAACCGCTAGCCACCATTCCAAATCCTTGGAGATCGATAATGGGATTCTTACCGGTTTCCGAGCCGCGCGCTGAGATAGAGTTCGCAAATGAATCTGGAGTTGGCGGCAGTGAAGACGACCTCTTGGAATTACGAAATTGGCGAAGTTGAGAATACCTAAAATAACTTGTGCCTCCTTCAGGGATATTTTCTTTCTTTGAATTATCCTCTTCGATACCGATACTATCCTGCGAGTCTTTTTCTGTGGTAAGCACTTGAAATTTTCTATGGTGTTCCATGTGATCCCTAGAAAATCTATCTGTTGGGATGGAACTGTGACTGATTTTTTGTAATTTATTGTCCATCCTAACCCTTCCAGCACTTGAATTGTCAATTTCACTTGAGACTGAAGTAGAATTTTTGATTGGCATGTTATTAAAAAATCGTCTAGATATACCAGAAGTCGTAAACCTTTGGATCGAAGATACTGCGCCACCCAGTTGGTCAACGCTGCGAAATTCTTTGGTGCACATGATAGGCCGAATGGCAAGCAAGTCATCTGCAAAATTTTTCGATCGTAAATTAACCTGAGGAACCGTCGATGGCTCCTTGCAATGCTCAAGTGAAAGTGAGCTGAAGAAAGGTCTATTTTCACCATCCAGTCTTCCTTCTGTAAGAAGTGAGGTATTTGAAAATGAGACACAATCTTGAAGGTTTTTGGAACAATATAACGATTTAGGCGTTTCAGGTTGAAAATAGGCCTCTTTGATCCGTCGTCCTTCTTTGTGAGGAACATTGTCGAAAAGAAGCTCGATCCTGCAGCACGCCGATCCACAACTTCTAGAACGCCTTGTCCTAAGAGTTCTTTGACCTGGACTGACATTTGTGGTGACTGGGCAGTTTCGAACCGTCGCAGTATTCCCATAGATGGATGGGTGAGTGGTGGTTTGGAGGTAAATGGCAGACGCATTCCCATGATCATTTTGAGAAGGGCCTTCGGAGCCCGAAGCATCTGCCACTGCCTCCGATACGCTCGGAGACAGCCCCCGTAGAAGTTGTGTGGCCGCAAGTCATTTTTCATATTGTTTTTTTACTTGACATCCTGTCTTTGCTAAAGTACTTCTTATTGTTGCTGGACTGCTTGGTTGTATTCGACTGGGCCTTGTACTTCCTTGAGTTGGTATCGTTGTCCTTGTGGCGAAAGGGCTTATTATATTGTGGCACCTCACGGGAATTGTGTTTATTTGATTTAATTGGAGCCTTGGATATATTCTTCTCCGATTTATTTTTATCAGATCCAAACCATGGACTGATCCATTTATCTAAGCCGCCCGTGTTTTGAATGTAAGCGCGTAGTAGATTTTCATCAAATAAACACTTCGAACTCGGGGGGATCTTACGCAGACCCTCCCGAAGGTTCTTGTTAGAAATTTCGCTTAGGATACGATCCCTGCGATTTTCAATGTATTCAGCTCGTTTTCCGCAAACTAACTGTACAATTTCCTCACTAATTTTATGAAATTTAGATGAGGGTAGAAATGATTCTGAAATTTTATCAAAAATATTGGATGAAGATAAAATAACATTATCAGAAGCCGTCCAATTAATAAACTGCTGCAGGCTCTGATTAAGTATTTCACGTTGAGAAATTAAAGCATTGCTAAGGGCTGCCAACAAACGCTCGGAGCTTGCTGTATAATCTTTGCCCTTAATAAATTGTCGAAGTTCATCATTTATTTCGAGTTCGACAAATCCCGGTGTAGCATTATGAATTTTTAACGCATCTGCATAACGTACGTCCTTCCATGCCGAATCCCCGAATTTTTGCAATACTTCTAGACGTTGCACATGAGCGGGATCGGCGCGCGGTACTTTAGGGTCCTTAAGGCACGTGTTAACCATGCCTAAGTTCAATCGAGGAGCCTCACGTGACATGACGTTCGTCGCGGGTACCGGGCGACTAAAGCTAAAATCTAACGGTCGTGAAGTACTAGGCCCGGGCACTGATTCTAACGCGGTGGCCCCTTTCGACGACCCGTTAGTGTATGTATTATCCGGAACCGAATTAGGCGGAAGCACGTTTTGCATCAAAATGTTTGTTAATACAGTTACTTGATTAACAAGATTAAGAATTTCAGAAGACTCACCGACTTTTCGCCGTTTTACCTCAGAATCTGAAGTATCTGAAGAATCCGATTGCGATGATCCCAATTCACTAGGTGTTGGCCGTTTACGGCCAGACATTGGAGGGTAGTTGTTGCCCGCTTCCATGTCACGATTGGAATCCCCATCGTTGAAATTTGCACTATTATATTGTTCGTCGCTCATATTGTAAGTGATACTTATAATTCTTAAGCGACAATATAAATAATTATTTCACGAACACTTTTCGATGTGTCTTGGTCGGGAAATAACGACGCTATGAGGTAAGTTCGTTCGCCATTAGCGAACTCGACTCGTGACCACGTGACCACCGGAAGTTGAAGCGGATTGGTTGAATATATGACGTGAACAGAGTTGAGAACCGGAAGTCAATTGAGGGAAATATACAACGCACTCTCACAGATGCTGTGCATCGTCACATGCCGAATAATAAATAAGATTAAAAAAATATAGTATTCATAAAAAAATCAATTTTAACACTTTAAAATTCAATTGTGAATTTATTCTTCTATTGCTTCCTAAAAAATTGTAATATAGCGTCGAAATTCGTCGAAGACCTCAAAACATTTTTTTTATTGTGGGAAATACAAATAAATCGCATGGCGCTAAATCTGAGCTGTAAAGGATGGGGAAATATTTGTAACCCCGAAGATGTCAAATTGTCGATGGTTCTATTATTTATGTAGCACGTTATCTTTATGGAAAATAATGCCGTGGACACCGCTCCTTGGGCGCTCGCTATTCAACTCCCCGAAAGCTTAAGACAGACAAATTTCCCAATACCACTCCCTTGTAACTTTTTTACCATCTTCTAATGGTATTACTGCTACTGGTCCATTGCGTTAAAAAAACTTCAAACATTTCGTTATTAACACTCCGACCCCGCGGACCCCCTGGACGAGTTGGCCACATACATAAAGTTATGTATGTGGGCAACTTGTCCACTTTCATCACCAATTACATGGATTGCAGCTTCGAGAAGGGATCGTAGCTGTAATCATTCATACTTCAAGAGTCGTCAGTGCTAAGGATGTAGGACATGTTTGACGTGGACCCTCTTACAAACTTTGGAGCATAAATTTACATCAATTTACACGACAGAATCTTTGTTCCTCGGTGAGAAAATAAGATATCCATTTCGAAGCAACCTTCGCAATTTTCAGATGGTCATGCAGGGCGGTGGAAACTGCCAGTGATTCAATCTGTAGTTCAGTCTAACATACCTACGTGTAATGTATTTATTTTCTCTCAATAACCGCTCCACCTTGATGACTTTTTCATAGGTTACTACAGTTGTCAGTCGGCTGGTCTGGGGTCTTTATGGTAAGTTTTCTCTACCACGTTTAAATTCATAGAACCAATAAGTAAATGTTGTTCGGAAAGTCTACTCCTCAGGGGTAATTTGTGAGTTTTTATAAGATTGCTTGAAGATTAACCTTATATTTTTTTTAAACTAACTTTCTCGTTATTTTTTTAACGCTCTCTTTTTATTTTCGTCATCGGATACGTTGTTCACGTGGGCTCATTTCATTGATGTTTTTATTTTTTTTAATTCTCTTAAGGCTTTAAAAAATATTGTCATCTTTTTCTTGTTCAGCATCATAAAGTTCCGAACTTAATTAATGTTTTTTTTATTTTTCCCTGGTATTATACGCCTATTTTATTATCTCTTCTAAAAATGAGAAATAGTAGTAATATACATTCATAAAAATATATCTTCAAACACAATACGTTATCATTAGTGTTACTTCTAAATTAACACGAATGAGGGTGACAAAATGAGATGAGATTTATGGAAATTGAAATTTATCGCTAAACTAGATTTTTCTTGAATTTATTATACAATAAAAATGAGGTATCTATTTAATATCTAATAAAATCAACATAAATCAATACAAAGCTCAACATAATACTCTGTGAGATGCTAATGATAAAATTTTTGTACAAGTTGCTAAATCTTAAATGAAAATAAGATTTTATCTCAAAATTACAACTCATACGTTTAAACGCCAAACTTATTCGAAGCAAAAGAAGGTGCACAGGTCCCACAATGAAAGAGGTAGTGTTGTAGGGAATTTATCGAACTTTTTCTGCGTTTAGATGTTGTTGCCTAAGTGATAGTCGAAAAATATATTTTTTCAAAAGCTGTTAAGTTGTATTTTTTGTAAATGACGATTATTTCATGAGTACCCTTTTTAAATAATCCTTCTTATATAATACGTAACTAATGAGAAAGTGGCCTCATTTCTCGATTTATCATTTAAATTTACATTGACAAGAATGTTCCAGTAACAGATTGGTACGTCTTATAGATATCATATATTTTTTTATAAAATATAACTTCAAGTATGAAAAAAAAAACTCGAAAACAAAGTCAACAGTTATGCTTTCGGCCCTAAATTTGAAAACGGCCTATGTTTATATTTTTAGATATATTTCTCCTATTTGATTAAATATACCATTTGAATACTAATGATCCACAACCCTGTATCTAAACCAGAGGTTAACGACTAATATATCCGAAAGAATATGGATGAAATATAGTATGTAATGGTTTTAACTGAAGACCTTATTTTCATTTTCAAAGGAAAACAGCAAACTTTTGGCTACAATTATGATAAAACTAAGAATTATAGGTTTTTTTAATTTGGATTATGCATAGCTTATTAAATAGAAGGAAGTCTGTAAATATCACTGGCGATATCTAGTTGTTTTTACACATCAGACATGTAATCGTATTAATGAAATAATATTCCGTGCTGAATCAATTCTTAACACTGCGATGAAAGTCGGTGATAATATTAGGACAACACTTATTTATTCTGTCAAAGTCAATCTCATCTGCGGTTAAGAATGACAGCTATGCAATATTTATTTTCCGTTGCCCGTTAATACTTGCGTGACAAGAATAGTTTTTCTAAATTCATTATAATTACATGAAAAATAGTATTTGTTTCTGAATTACAATAATTTTTCACATAAAAATGAGTCCGTGGCCAGAAGTAGTTACTGCGAAATCTGAAAACAGACATGAAATCAAGTTGTCGGGTGCCGCTATTTCTAAGCGCATTTCTGAGGAAGGTCTAGACAAAACAGTATTTCAGTTAACAAATATTAATCTTTTAAACATAAGTGACACATGTCTCTCATCTATTCCTGATGAAATCAAATCACTTGTTAACCTCCAGTCACTTTTATTGTACGGCAATAAGTTAACAGAAGTCAATGAAAATATAACCTCGTTACGAAAATTAAAAGTGCTTGATTTGTCAAGAAATCAAATATCAAGTATTCCAGACAGCTTAAATAATATGAAAGAATTGACGAGTATCAATTTTAGTTCAAATAAAATTGAACACATGCCTGCTCTTGGTGATTTTCCCAACTTAATTTCGATAGATCTCTCCAACAACAAATTAACATTGTTTTTGGATACTGAGAAAGCAAATCTGCCGCATTTAACCGATCTTAAGATTAAAGGCAATGAAATTGAAGCAATTCCAAGTCATATTGCAAGTGGTATACCTTCATTAAAAAATTTTGATATCGGTGAAAATAAAATTAAAATGGTTCCTGGAGAAATTGCTGGCATGGCAAAATTAAAAGGTGGGTTGTGACACAACAGTCCTTGAATAATTCACATGCAATTTGAGTATTATATTTCAATTGTAAATATTATGCAACATTAATATGGCAATTTGCAAAATACTTATAATTTATTACAAACTGCAAATATTATTTAGTAACTAATGAATTATGTTTTCTATTCCCTCTTATGACTACAAATATTTGTATAAATGTAAATAAAATATAAATTTAGGTATGTCTTGTCTGTTTTGGTAAAAATTATTAATTATGAAGGATGAATTAAAAGTGATATAGCTTAATCTTTAAACTAACTGAAGTGTCTTTTAATACCATTCAAATTTAAGGTGCAGATTTGTTTCTTAATTGTTTTTGTTTAACTTCTTTTGTATTTACAAGATATTTAGTTTACCTATTTAGTAGAGGCATATAAAAAAAAATAATATAAAGCAGAGAAAACAGATTAGCCGGCAATTAAATTGTCACTGTTAGCATTTATCTATATATTTATAATTCAACCCTTTTTTAGAAGACAGAATCTACTAACAAAAATACTTGAGAACTCGACCTACACCTATCATAAAATATATACTTATGACACATATGAGTTATTTTATTTCACACAATTTTCATCTCAATTAATTGTGTCCTTGAATTAAGAAAGTAGTTAAGCATGTTTAAATCCAGACATAGGGACTAATTAATTGACAATACTAAAATCGCATTCTATATTTTCAGAACTTAATCTCAAAGGGAACAAACTTGCTGACAAACGCCTTATGAAGCTAGTAGATCAGTGTCGTACAAAACAGATTATTGACTATATAAGAGAGCATTGCCCTAAAGCAGATAGCACACCATCTATCAGCAAAGGAAAAGGAAAGAAAGCTAAGAAACAAGATGAAATGCCCCCGGACGATACTTCTGAGCTCAGCCACTCCATAAAGATTTTACATCTTGATGATGATACCATAAAGGTTACAATAGTTGAGCATGAAGTTTGGAACATTCGTCCATACATACTCTGCTGTATTGTAACCGGTTTGAACTTTGATGAAGTGCTGTTTAAGAAGTTCTTGCAGATGCAAAATAAGCTACATGACACCGTCTGTGATAAACGTAATGTGGCTACTTTGGCAACTCACGATTTAAGTAAAATACCACCAGGTAAGTAACTATATTTGTTACATTTTTAAACTAAATTCACCATCTTAAACATACTCTTTACGTTAAGTGAGATAATGTCTTCATTAGGTTTATTAACATGTATATTAAACGATATACAAATTGTATATGTATGTATGTAATACACACACATTACTAATATCAAGATAATTTCAGGGGATCTGGTCTACACAGCTAAGACACCATCAAAATTGAAACTGGTGCCACTATCTCGAAACAAAGTCTTCACCGGCGAGCAGCTGTTCCAGCAGCTGACGGCCGAAGCGGACGCCTTGAGGAAGGAAAAGAAGAGGAATGTATATTCTGGAATTCATAAGTAAGTTATTAATAAGCAAAAAGAAAAGAGACAAAGTTGCTACCTTTTCTACTTTACATTTCAGTATTTATACATAAAATGTTTGATATATAACAAATATATCTTCGAAAAGTACCTAAGTCCTTCCAAGGATTTAAAATATGATATGTAATATAATCAAATTGTTTTTAGATATCTCTACTTGTTAGAAGGAAAGCCAAAATATCCCTGCTTAGAAGATGCTTCAGGAAGAGTAATCAGCTTTGCACCAATTACCAACTCTGATGAAACTAAAGTGAGTTATATTATATATATACATATTTCTATATTAAACATTAAAAATAATGTCAATTATACTACCGTTCAATATAAATTTTCAGATGACTGCGGACAGTAAGTCTATGCTAGTGGAAGTGACATCCCACTCCTCGCTCGGAGCATGTAAGACGGTGATGGATAAGCTGCTACAGGAGTGTCTGCTGCTCGGTGTGGGTGAGGGTGACGGGGACTTCAACACATTGACAGTTCAGCAGGTAATTTATCACATTTTCGATACTAGTATTTGATTATAATTAGATTTTTTAACTATAAAAAGGAATGTCTTGAATACAATCCTTATTGGAATGGAGTAGCTTTGTGACTTATTTTGTTATATCAATTAGTCAATAAAAAAATTTTTAAAGACTATAATAAATGTTTAGTTAATATATAATTTTATTTGTAACAATCGATCAGAAACAATATAGGTTTGCTGTACGTCGTTTATGAAAATAAAACTCAAACTTTGCTACTTCAACTTCATTTCCCTCCTTCATTCCTTCCTTTACATAAACAAACCCTATGCAGATAATATTCTGTATTCATTTAAAAAAATATATTTAAAATATCATTAGCCACCAAATTGGAAAATGTTTTTGCTCTAAACTCCGCAGAAATAGGGAAAGAGAAAATGTTAGCAAGGAGTATAGGCTGTATGAATTTTACAATGACTTTCAACTTTAATCTTTAGAATACTTAAATAAGATACAAGTAATTAATAGATATGTTTTCTATGGCATTATTTTTGCATTTGTTCCAGGTGAAGGTTGTCGACCCCGAGGGTAATCTCAAAAGTGTGTACCCTTCGCGGACAGACTGCGCATACGACAGCAGTATCAAAGTTTACCGAATGCCTAAGAAATAATATGTTTTTTGTGCTTAATGTTTGGTGCTTTTTCCGTTGTGGACGATCACACTAAACTTTGTAGAAGCTTCTCACCGGCTTCACCGTACAGTGAGATTTTTTTATTTCCGGATGCACAAAGCTTTACGATGTGTATTATTTTGATACTAACAAAAATACTTTATTTTCTATACATATTGATACTCAATATTTTTTTGAATTCTGTAGTAGTTGATAGTTCAGAAGTGATCTGTAAGACTGCTTGATTTTTTTGCATATTGATATAAAATTAAGATATATTTTTCTATCTTGATAATTGTCTAAAACAATATTCAATGTACAACTTGTCACTTATTTCTTTTATTTTATTATTTGTTTTCACAAAAATTGGTCATACAGTTAATAATTTTGATTGTTTTTTTTTAATATATTTTGCTGAGAACTTTAAGTTTGATTTTTTTTTATAATATTTGTGTCGCTGTATAACCTATTAAGAAATATACTAAAGTAATCTTTAAATTGGAATATTATTGGTAGCATTTATTGACATTTAAAGAACACATTGTATTTAATAAGTGGAAAAATGTAATAAAAAATATTCTACTAAAGTTGGGATTTGAAAAATATTTTTGTAGAAAAAAACTTCATGTTCTCATTTTTAATAGATCCATGTTGTAGTGTCAATAAAAAGATTACACTTATAGTAAAATAGTAATAATAATTTGAGGTTATCTTACTATGGTGATATAAATCCTTATATGGTAATAATCATACACCCATATAGTTATATTCTGATTTCTGTTAACACAAATGTAAAATGGTTCTTGTTATGATGTCACACATCGAAAAAAGTTGTGTATTTTATTCAATGTTTCACCAAATAAAAATTGCAACTAATACTGAGTCTTTAATTTCATAAAGTAACTTTTCCCGCCATATTCATACCTAAAAACACAAAAACCGATCCGAGTCAGTCATAGTAAAATTTCATGAAAGCGAGGCATCCGGGTTAACTATTGTTGTGTAACATACGGAACGAAGCAATAAATATTTTTTACATAGAATAAGGTTTCATATATATATATACAGGGTGTCCAGGAAATAATGGATAACCTCTGAAAGGGTAATAGTAGAACTAAAGGCAAGCCTGAAAAGAAATTTTAAAAAATTGTAACCCGTATATATTATTGTAATCGTTACGAGTTTTTTGTATTGGTAGACGTGCCAAAGAGCTTCGCAACACATATTGGCTTCAAAATGGTGGCTGTCCAACACACTATGCTGTAGCAGTACGTGCATACTTGAACGAAACCTACCCTAACAGCTGAATTGGCCGCCTGGGACCTATTCTATGGCCCCTAAGATACTAGGGGCGCCAACAAACCTAATGTGTGTCTTTTTGATTGCAAAGTTTCATAATTTTCGTCAAGTAGTTTTCGAGCCAATTCGTGACAGAATGTAAAATATCTCCAGTAAAACGCTCCGCTCACTTAGTTTGCTTCGCTCAATAAATCATAAAGATATAAAATAAGAAATATTTTAAAGAGATTGGTCACTGTTGCTTTCATTTTTTTTTACACCAGAGCTATTCAAAGTTTCAAATCAAAAATATTTCTTCAGAAATTTTACACAAAACAATAGTTTAACATTATTTTTTGAAAAAAATACTACAGTTAGCTATGTTATTTGATAGTTATTCACTGATACGGTTAATAATAAATATTTAAGTATAACGATAATTATGATTTTAACTGATTTGACCTCGTTACGAGTAAAAATATGAAATCCGACAAATGATGTTTTTTTTTAAAGCGCCATTTTTCTAGCAGTATAAGGGTTATAATTTTTTTTTTCGGGCTTGCCTTTAATTCTACTATTAGACTTTCAGAGGTTATCCATTGTTTCCTGGACACCCTGTATAAGATAGGAGCCGCTTTTTGACGAATTATTAAAATATTATTTAGATCATTTTTATTTGCCTATTTTAGTTTGTTCCCTATTTAGTATTTAAGTAGGTACACATTACTTCTTCCCTTCCTAACTTTGACATTTCGGTTTTTATCAGTTAATTTGTCAAAATATATACCGAAATGCCAAATGTCAGGGTTCTAGTTGTGACATGATTCAAAATATAATTTAAATTGTAAACAGCTGAAGTTACAGATTTTTATTGAATTAAAAATGTTTATATTAGTATCATGAAACATAGTTGTAAACTTTTCGATTTACAAAATGCGGCGCAGCTTAGCACCCAGTCAAATCGGTTCTGGTGACAATGTTTTTAAAAGTCCTTTATTAAATTCCTCGAAAAGAAAGAAGCGGGAATGCAATGTAAAAATACCATTAACACAAAAATCTCTCTCTCAAGTCTCGACTTCGGATCACGAGAATCTCATCAAACAAATATTAAGTAAACCATTCAAGGTTCCAATATCAAATTATGTGTCTTCATATTGTAGTAAAAGTTTAGGCTTAAAACGGACTCAAGTGCGGCGCGCACTCCACGATCCCGACGAACCCAATGCCCTTGTCTTGTACCGTCCTCCTTACATCCCTGAGCATGAGAAGATGAAAATGAACGCAAACGACCTAAAAGTTGCAGTTGTTGTAGATCCACTCCTTGGTAACATATTACGGCCGCATCAGAGAGAAGGTGTTAAGTTCATGTATGACTGCGTAACTGGAACGCAGATTGAAAATGCTTATGGGTGTATAATGGCTGATGAAATGGGTCTAGGCAAAACCTTACAGTGTATTACATTATTGTGGACACTTTTACGACAAGGACCAGATTGCAAACCTACTATATGCAAAGCTATCATTGTATGTCCAAGCAGTTTAGTAAAGAATTGGTATAATGAAATACAGAAGTGGCTCGGACAAAGAATCAATGCATTGCCAATGGATGGTGGATCTAAAGCTGAGATCACATTAAAACTACAACAGTTTATGAATACATTTGCAGCAATAAGAGTTGCTACCCCTGTTTTAATTATATCGTATGAAACATTTAGATTATATACTAATATTTTACATGCATCAGAAGTTGGTTTAGTATTGTGCGATGAGGGTCACAGGTTAAAGAACAGTGAAAATCAGACATACCAAGCTCTGATGGGTTTAAAAGCCAAAAGAAGAATTCTGATATCAGGAACACCAATTCAGAATGACTTGACAGAATATTTTAGTTTAGTACACTTTGTTAATGAAGGCATACTTGGTACTGCACAAGAATTTAAAAGGAGATTTGAAAATTATATTTTAAGAGGGCAAGATGCTTTAGCCACAGTGCAAGAGAGAGAGAAGGCACAGGAATGTCTACAAATATTAACATCTATAGTCAACAAATGCATGATACGCAGAACTAGCAGTCTACTGACAAAATATTTGCCGGTCAAATTTGAACAAGTCATCTGCGTTAAGATGACGCCTCTTCAAACACAATTATATAAAAACTTTATTAATTCAGATGTCATTAGAAATAAGTTTGCTGGGACTGGGGAAAAGAATACATTGAGTGCTCTTTCAAGTATTACGACTCTAAAGAAACTATGTAATCACCCGGATTTAGTTTACGATAAAATCATAGAAAGGTCGGAAGGTTTTGAAAAAGCGAGAGATCTGTTACCCAGCAATTATGATATTAAGGATGTAAGACCAGAATATTCTGGAAAACTCATGATTCTAGATTGTATTTTGGCCAATTTGAAAACAAATACAGATGACAAAATCGTTCTTGTGTCTAATTACACTCAGACTCTGGATCTTTTTGAAAAACTTTGCCGAAAAAGATGTTACCAATATGTACGATTAGATGGTTCTATGTCTATTAAAAAGAGAGCTAAGGTTGTAGAAAGTTTTAACAGCAAAGACTCAAAAGAATGGATATTCATGTTAAGTTCTAAGGCCGGTGGATGTGGACTGAATCTCATTGGAGCCAATCGGTTGATCATGTTTGATCCAGATTGGAACCCAGCTAATGACGATCAGGCTATGGCAAGAGTATGGCGAGACGGTCAAAAGAAACCTTGTTACATCTACCGTCTATTAGCCACAGGGACCATTGAAGAAAAGATTTTCCAACGCCAAGCTCACAAAAAAGCGCTAAGTGACACAGTAGTCGACCAAAACGAGGAATCATTACGTCACTTCACATCCGATGATTTGAAGGACCTGTTCCGACTGGAAGAGAACACACTATCGGACACTCATAGCAAATTTAAATGTAAAAGATGTGTAAATAACATCCAAGTTACATTACCTCCAGAAAACTCTGATTGTACATCAGATTTGTCAAACTGGTACCATTGTGCAGATAAGAAGAATCTGGCCGACCTGGTATTGAAACAATGCTGGGATCTTACTAAAAACATTTCCTTCTTATTCCACCATCGCTCAGCAGAGACGGAAGCAGAGAAGAAAAATGATGAAGACAAAGAGAATATTAAAGAATGTAAAAGAAGAAAGATCGAAATCGATGATGATTATTCTGAACCTGATAATAGTGATGATGAAGATTATGAATAAATTATGAAAGTAGTATTATGAATATTATTAAACTATTTTTCAATTGTAAATAGGAAGGAATTAAAATTATGTTTTTTTATAAGTAAATATGTATGTGCCTTTAACTTTAAAACAGACTGTATGTATTATCACAGTCTGAAGATCTTTCTCAAAGATATTATAATATTAAGAACACTTAAAGATTGTAAAAAATAAATATTTTGTGGATCAAATGTTTTTCTTAATAAAAACCATGTATTGAAGGATAATTTATTTAATATAAAAATTAACTATAAATATATAATTTACTTAATACTACCGAATAACAATATCCAAATGAAAAAAGTAAACCCCAAAGATGAATATAACAAAATAACCTTATATACTTTAAATGCTACTACCGAGTAGTTTTAAAACTAACAGATAGCTTAAACTATTAATATTTTATTTTTAACAAGCATTTATATTTTTATGTTGAATAATAACTTACATCTTTTATAAAACTAATATTTAAACTTTTTTATAATCATTCATATGTTATGTCCCAAAAAATATATATTCAAATTTATATATGTATAAATATGTATGTATGTAAATTAAATAGTATTTTTTAACTGGAACAGCTCATCTTGATTCCATACGACCAGCTCGGCGGTTGGGAAGAGTAACCTAACTTTTCGGCCTCTTCGTTCACTTCGTATGGATTTTTAAATATTTTTAGCAATAACCTTGCCTGGAAAAATTACATAATTAAATCGAAAAAAAAAGTTTTTCGAGCAAGTTTTTTTGTCTATGGTATTGTATAAAATGCGTACTTTTGAACTGTTCTGATTCTGTCATTTTTTTATTATAAAAGTTGTTTTTTGTTTTTGACATTTTTTTTAAAAATCAAACTCAATAAAAAACATCAATAAAATACTGTAATGTTAAAAGAAATTTTAAGGAAACGGTGTACATTCAAATTATTCACCTTATAGAAGTCGTTATTCTCAGCATCAGCAATGGCTTCCTGTAACACCCAATTTCTAGGAACATAAAGAGGGTTAACTTTCAACATGCGCCTGCGCCGCTCTTCATCACTCACTGGAACCGTATAACAAATGCGAATATATATATATATATATATATATATATATATATATATATATATATATATATATATTACATTTTTATATGACAATGAATCAATCAAAAAAATCCTAAAAAGTTTTTTATGAAAATTTATTATAAAATATGTATATATTTTTGTATTAATAATACTTAATAATTATATTATTTAAGGTAATAACTTGTAGTTACTAAGCGTTTTTACTTGATAAATTATTTATTAAATAGCAAATAACTACTTAGTTGTTACATGTATTTTTATATTTTTTTGTCACATTTATTCATAGAAATTTTATTTATTATAATATTTAAAGTCTATTCTGGAAGAAACATGTATGATCTAATTATAATTTGTCATATTAACGTACAATGCTTCTTGCACATAAATTATTATTATTTATTATTAGACTTACCATTCTCTTCATTAAGTCTCTCTCGGTACTTATTGACAAATTGTTCCCAATTCTTTGCTTTACTAAGTTTCTCTAGAGACCATTTTGTCTCTAATATATCACTATCCAATAATTTGTTTGTGTCTACCTGAAATATTATTATTATTAATGAAGAGTCCATTTGAGAACTTTTATTAAATACTCTTTATCACATGGTAATATATATTTTATTTAAAATTGGTAACCTCTGCCATTTGTCTGAAACTGGATGTGAAGTCGGCTGATGTTATTTGCATAATTTCCAGGAAATCCTTAACCAATGTCTCGTCGCCATCTTTTATAACTTGTAAGCCAAGCTTTGATAAGTATGTTTGTCTGTTAAAGTTATAATTACTTATTACCATACATATTTATGCAGATATATATAAATCACAACATATGTGTTGTTGTGTGTGTGTATGTTGAGACTTGTTCTCCACACATGTGTAGTGTGTGTGTGTGTGTTGTGAGACTTAAAGTCTATACATATGTTGTGTCTGTGTTTATTAAGACTTGTTGTGTTTACACATATGTTGTGTGTGTATGTCTAGACTTGTCGTTTCCTCACATTTGTTGTGTGAAATTGTTATCATACATTTAATTTTGGAATAAGATATTAAAGGTTTATAAATATAAATAAGTAAATGAATAATTTCATTTATCAATAATAACTATATATGTGTTATAAAATTAAATTAAAATAACTTACAATATTTTGATTCTAACATATTCCTCCAAAGTTGCAATAACATCTTTGATTTTAAGTTTCTGTTCCTCACTCAATATTGAGTCAATTGCTTCTGCAAATTTACCAAGATTCCATAATAAAATCTAAAAAATTTATAAAAATATTATTGTTTGTTTGAAGTTGACTTGAGTTTGATTTGGTTTGGAACAAACATAACCTTAATTTTAAGTTTGAGTGTCTTTACAGAAGGGCTTATATAACTATGGTACCAAGATAGGTTCCTTTTTTTTTTTGTGTGTCTCTGCTGTTAGCCCTACTGGCCATGACAGCGTCACCGGTGGAATGGACGGGTGCAGAGACCCGCCCTTGAAAAAGGGGGGCCTGAAGGGCCCCAGGGGGACGCGCGTCCTGAGGGCGCCTCCTGTGAGGCTCGGACCACGGCTCAGGACGCCGTTAGGTGGGAAGCGAGGATTGGATGTGGGTTAGGATTTGACACTAACGTCCTCCGACGGCAGAACGCCGGAGCAACGTGCTTGGATGGGGACCTCGTCTTCGCCGGCGAAGACGCTGTGTGTGTGTGTATGTAGTATTTATGTACGCTTTGCGGCTTTTACGTAGCGTTCCCTAACGTAATCGCGTCGTCCGGATCGAAAAGTACCGACTTGGGTCTTCTCTTTCTGACTTTAGGAGTCTTACGGGCCGTGTATCCTGTGGCCTTAACCACCAGCGGGTTTGGGTGTCCCACAGCATTGTCAAAGTAGCTTTTGGAAAGCCCCTTGAAATACTGTGCGATCGTCGGTAGGTCTAAGTCTCTGTGCAAGTCGATATTACGCATAAGCCACGGTGCCCCAGTGGCGAGCCGCATGAATCTGTTCTGAAGCACCTGAAGGGGCTTCCGGTTCGCGTGAGCGAAGGCAACGCTTGCATAGGACATGACGGAGCGTATGCAGGCTTTGTAAAGTGTGACCTTATTTCTAAGGGACATTTTACTCCGCTTGCCTAACAGGGGATAAAGTCGCCCTAGGATAAAGGCCGCTCTGTTGCGAACGTTCTCGATATGTTAGGTGAATATTAGCTGTTTGTCCAGTGTCACTCCTAGGTACTTGCCCTTGTTTTTCCAAGGAATCGGTTTGTCAGATAGGTTCCGGATATTACCTTTTGATACACAAGTGATCACTGGTAATGAAACAAAACTGAAAATATATAAATAAATATATAAAATACCTCAGGCTGTCTGTTGAACGCGTATCTCCCCATGTCATCTGAGGTGTTAGGTACGTAGTGCTCGTAATAGTGATCCATGAAACCATAAGGTCCATAGTCGATGGTCAAGCCTAGTATACTTGTGTTATCCGTGTTTAAGACTCCATGGGTGAAGCCTAGCCCTGAAAGTCAATTAACATGGATAGGACTCAAACTAGACACATATGGGTGTCCGTTACTATTCTAACATATGAGCTACTGTGTCATTACATGAATTTAGCATTCTATATTATTATGTTTTATTTAAAAAATATATAAACTTGTAATGTATGAATATTACTCTTCATATTCTCACCTTGCCAAGTAGCGACCATATCCAAGTTCTTATGAGCCACCTCCGTGTACCATGTTACATATTTGTTTTCATCTGTCGAGTCAATGTGAGGGAAGCTGTGCTGTTTTATAACAAATAATATATAAGTGAATTAAATATTGATATAATTGAATATTGAATTGTATATATTTAAACAATATATGTTCCGTTACAATAAAAAAATACCTGTTAGTTATTACTTTCAAAATTTTAATGCTGATCAGAATCATTTATTTCTAATGATAACAATATTATTTAATGCATGAAAAACTTTCATTTATAAATTATTATAACTAAATATCCAACACAGGACTAAGAAGGAAAAAATATTTTTGTTAAATAAAAATAGCACTTACATAGGCAATCTCTATGGTCTACCGGTGACGCTGTCATGGCCAGTAGGGCCACCAGAGACAATACAAAGAAAAGGTGTACCTTAATAACATGATCAGCGAACAGCCTTAGCATGTCTGCTTGGTGCCTCTTGTGCATCAGCTCGAAGGACCCCACCCTGGTCCATGCGGGCGCGAGGCGAAGCACCACGGCCGCGCGCTCCAGACGAGCCCGCCCTGAGTAGTGCATGTCACGGTACACCTTGTGGGTGTCACTCACTGGAAGACATCAAATCAAATTTAGATGTCGTATTTATTTTAACGTTTGGTAATGGTTACTAAGCATACAAATTATGCTTACCCACCAATGCAGCAGCACGAGTGGTGGGTATACCGAGGTGGTAACAAGCCTCGCTGGCCACCATCTCCCTCAGCGAAGAGCGTAGGACCGCACGTCCGTCTCCGAAGCGCGAGTACGGTGTCTCCCCAGAGCCCTTCAGCTGCGGCTGCCACGTTTCACCTTTGCTGCAAGAGAAATTTAATATCACTTTAATCAACTATATAGTATATGTCAACATGTTTTAAGTTGTTTACTCAATTTTACCTATTTACATATTCACCGAGAATATGTGCTCTGCCATCTCCGAGCTGATCGGCCCAAAAACCAAATTGGTATCCACCATAACTAAAAGTATGAATAAGCTAATTTAGTTTTATTTTATATTTTATAAATTATTATTAAATTAGTAAAATTATTAATTTTAATTATTGCAATTAATAAACTTTTATTACCCATGACAAACACTCAGTCCTCCATCGGGTAGATATTTCCCAGCAACAAAATCCACGAATTCCTCACTCTCTGCCACCTTAGGGTCTAGATCTAGAATATTGGTCATTGCGTCAATGGAAGCACACACAAGATGTATCTTTCCCGTAAGAGGTTCTGTTGGTACCTGTGCAAAATTCAAATATAAAAATAATTTACTTCATGTTTCATATTTATTAACTAATTAATGTCAATTACTCAATTAGTTTTTTAAATTTTAATTAATGTCTAGACTGTGAGCTAACAACAAACTAAGCTGAATAAACATACAGATTTTTTTTAACAATGGACATACATCTCTTGAAACGTCAAACTCTAGTGGCATGGCTACAAAGGGTAGAAGATGAACCAGCAAGAAACTATCAGGTTATTAATTTATATAGCATGTAAGATTTTTTATGGTTTGTTTTTTATTTAATAGAACTTCATGTAAAAGTAAACATTATTACTGTAAATCCAACAGGTTTGGGTTAAAGTTGATGGATCAGTCATTCAGATTAGTCCTTAAAAAATAATTCAGGCCAATGTAATGTTTAAACACAAAGTTTAATAAAAGTTTACTAAGAAATTATAGATAAAATATGTATGTAGGATTACTTTAGCAAAAACAGCATCTTTCACAGCTCTAGGAACATTATATTCGGAATGTTCATTAATAGGCAACTGAGTGTAGCTCGGTGGATCTCTGAACTTCCACTCCTTGAAATCACTGATCAGTTTTGACATATCGTATCCAAATGGATTTCTATCGTTTAAAAGAGAACTTGACACACAAAATGCTCGCCTCATTTAATATCTTTTTTTGTTTTTGTTATATTTTATCAAGTCCATTTGTCAGTCTCCAATAATAGAAGCAGTTTATGTTTACATCTCCTCAAAATGTATATCTAATAACGCTTTGACACTGCGAAGTAACTTGTTATCATTGCCACTTATTTATTTGATGTCGAAAATTATTTGAACAATTATTATATTAAATAAACTGACTACGTAACAAGTACATATTTTTTAACAATACAGAGAAAATTTACAATTAAACAAGATGTCATTATTTACTAATGTCACCAGATCAGCTGAGAGAGCTGTCATTGAATTTAGAACTTCATTTCAGTCAGTGCTTATCACACGGATCCGAGTGGGGCAGGGCCATATTAGCAGTGCCTCCCACTCGGTCCCGCTTATTTTGTAGTAGTGAGCCAGCGTTTGTGGCAAGTGAGCGTTGTTTCGCTTGGCCACTCTAATAATATCGTCCATCGTCCATCGTCCAATTCGTGTTTGTAAATATAGGATTCACTCTTACAGTATAGTAGTGAGTTGTATACACGATCGTACTGAAGGAATTTTGGTGCAAAAATGGACAGTCCTGCTGGGTCATCCAAAAGTAAAATCCAGCCGACTATTTTAACATCTCGTGCTAAAAAGCGCCGACACAGTGATGATTACGACTCGGAAGGTTCTGAAGAATATTACAGTGATGAAGAAGTGTATTCGCACGGAGCTTATAAAGAAGAGTTATCTTCAAGTTCAGAAAGATCTAGTATTTTTGATTTAAGATCGAATTTGAAGATCGAATCTCACGATACATCAACTCGTGATGCATCAGAATATAATGACGCGTCTCCTTATGCTTTACTTGTTCCAAAATCTGAATGTAGTACTCCCAACTTACCAAGTGATAATGATGATATCCCATTACCTGACCTTTCACACAATAACTTACCTCCGCCAAGAGCCACTAGCACTTGGAGCAGTATTCCAAATTCAATGAAAATTATTGCTTTTAGTAAAGAACAGGAACTCTTAGTGCCACCTCCATCAGATCCTTACCAAGCATTCCGATTATTAATTGACGACAATTTATTGCATCTTATTGTTCGAGAGACGAATGCCAACGCATTAAGATTGGCTACTGCAGAGAATGTAAAGCGAAAATCAAGAATAAAAAAATGGAAAGACCTAACGCGGGAAGAACTGCTGACATTTCTAGGACTCCTTCTTCACACTGGAACAATTCGACTAAACCGTATAAGCGATTATTGGAAGCGACACTACTTATTTAATATTCCAAGCTTCGGACAATTCATGTCTCGAAATCGTTTTCTACTTATATTACGATGCCTGCACTTTACGTCTGAATCAAGTAAAGAAGACCGTCTAAAAAAAATTCGACCATTTATGGATCATTTTAACAACAAAATGAAAACTATATATTGTCCCGGTAAAGAGTTGTCACTAGATGAGTCCATGGTTTTGTGGCGCGGTCGATTACTGTTCAGGCAATACATTAAGAACAACCGGCATAAGAATGAAATTAAATTGTATGTCCTAGCTGAGCCGGATGGTACCGTTTTAAAATACCAAGTTTACCCAGGTGCAAATGATAAGACATCAGGTCAAGGTGATGCTAGTAAGATCGTCATGAAACTCCTGGAAGAGAGACTAGATTGTGGCCACCATGTATACATGGATAGTTATTATAACTCATATGGTTTGGCTGTAAAATTGCTAGATCGACAGACATACTGCACAGGAACATTAAGAAAAAACCGTAAAGATAATCCTGTGGAAATTGAGAGTATCTCTTTGGAAAAAGGAGAAAATATATCCTTGTTCTTGGACGGTGTTCATATTGGAAAATGGAGGGATAAACGTTACGTACTGTATATTTCTACGGAACATGGTGACGAGATGATGGAAACTATTTCGAAAAGAGGATCTGTAGTATTGAAACCAAGTGCAATTATTCATTACAATAATTTTATGTCCGGCGTAGATCTTCAAGATCAGATATTGTCTTATTATCCAGTCCAAAGAAAAACGCTGCGCTGGTACAAAAAGCTATTTGTGCATATGCTGCAAATGAGCCTCAGTAATGCATTTTACTTATACAATAAATATGCGTCGGATGATAAAATGAATCTATATGATTTCCGTTTAAAGATACTGGAAATGCTTCTACCTGATCCTAATGAAGTCAGTCGACGCAACGTTTTGAAAGTGAAACACGAACTCACTAAAATTGAAAAGACCCGAGCGAGACAGAAGAAGGTAGGAAGTGTCATGAAAGAAACCACTGAAGTGGCCCGAAAAGAATGCAAAGGCTGCAGAGCACAGAAAAGGAGAGTGCAAACAGTTTATGAATGTAAGCAATGTGAAGGTTCTCCAGGTTTCTGCACAAAATGTTTCTGCCTGGCACACTCATAGGTTTTTTAATTAATTTTTTATATTTTGTTTTTGTGATGTCAAGAGGTCACTTATATTTGCTTGTGACCATTGTTTATGGATTTATATTTTGTATTAATTCTTTTGTACTTCTCTTTGTACCTTGTACTAACTTATCGTTCTTTAGAGTATACATTTCAATTAAACTTGTCCGTTAGATGTTTTGATTTTTTATTGTCTTTTGATATTTAATATATATACATATATATATATATTTTTATATTGCTACTTTGTTTAGATTTTCTAATGTCTTCCTAAATATAAAACTCTCTAAGTACATATACATATTTTATTATCTATTTTAAAGATGACACTTATACAATAATAGACATGTCTCATATGATCCTGTTGAATCCTGTGGATATGTGCACGTGTGTCATATGTTACAAGATTTTGGTCATGGAACGAAATAAAACAAGTTGAAAACTTGTTCTCATTAGGCCCCTCGCCCACGGTGACTTTTTGTAACGATGCTGTCGCGCGTCCGCATCGATAGTCACGAAGCAGTCGCTACTCGGTAACCTCCCCCTACTTTTCCTCCATTGTCTCTGCGGTCTTGTTTCACACGGTTGCGCGTTTACATTGCAACAGTCGCCATACAGTAACGCTTTGCAAATGCTACTAACATGCCATCGCGCGTTTAATAAACGTCAAAAATGTCCTTGCTACAAAAGGTTGCCATGGGCGAGGAGTCTTAGTTTCCTTAGATGATGTTGATTAAGATCCGTATTGTTAAAAAATAGCGGGTTTGTCAATATTTTGTGATATTACGCAAAAACACAATCGCAGAAAAAAATACATTACATTCCCTATTACTCGGATCCGAAAAATGATTGTTTATTCAAATAATAACAATTTGCATTCATACATCTTTTCAAACATGCATTTGAACTTTTGCCTTGCCTTAAACCTTTGAATAAACGTTTACCTAAAATTTTTTTGCTTAAAAAAAAAACATGGACAGTGGATACTCTTTCAACGTTCTAAATTATTATAACCAGTATTTGACATTTTTGTCAATTATAAATAAAATGTTTAATAATATACGTATTGCATTTTTTACAATATAATTTGTAATCTTATATCTATAAACATATATTAAAAGTTAAAAATGAAGTTAAAAATCATCATAAATATTTTCAAATAATATATTGAGGATTCCACATCAAAGTATATTTTTAATTCTGAAAGGAAATTAAATGAAATCTGTATATTTAAATTTATATTTTATATTATTTTTTAGGCGCTGAGCATTGGTTTTCAGTATTTTATTTGCACTGATGTTTTGCGCTTTCCATTGTCTTTTGGAATCTGAACTCATAGTTTCACCATCGTCATCATATAATTTAAATAGTAAACACTGAAATAACACGTACAATAAACAAATGAAAACAGTAAATACTTGTATCAAATTATACAATACTTTTATCATATTGCTTTTCTAAATCTCTATTACACATAATTGTACTGTACTGTCCATTTTTCAAAATTTAATTGCAATAATAAAACAATATGCAAGTATGAACTAACACAAAGAACAAATGCGTTTTCACAAAAAATACATAACCATGAGTTAAAGTTATGATAAAGTGACAGTGACACACACAGATACACGCACACACACACACACACAAATCGCACTAGCCGTAAGCCGCGTTAAGGAAAATAAAAAAATTGTTGAGAAAAACAATAAAAAAATTGTTGAGAAAAACAAACACATTTTACATTACTGTGCTGAGTTGATGGAATTTGGCATAGTAGGTTTAGGAGTGGATAAGGGATTTGATTAAGGGAGAGGGGGGTTTCTGTTAACAAAGTATCGCGTGTTTTAGTTTAGAAACCAATATCATTTAGTAAATTAGTTTTTCACCGACTGTTAAATTTCTATTTGGTTTTAGTTTTCAAACAAGTATAACATGTTACATTGCAGACACTCCGTTAATACAGAAATCATACTAAAGAAACAAATCAGCCTTATTATATTTACAAGGAATATTAAAACAAATAAAGGTTTAAACATGGCTTTTTTATTTTCAGTGCAAACAGCACACAAAGTTCTATAATGTCAGTATGAAAAGTACATCCTAGTACATGCTTATATTAATATACTGAATTAAGACATGTCCATTAATATGTAACTTATCTATCCACTTCGTTGTTTAATTGCTCAAATTGTGGAAAGTTATCAAAAACTCGCAAAATTGATTTGCAATAATCCCTCTCCTCTATGAAACATTCATCGAGCTCCGGGTTCTTGAGGTGGTCTTCCAGAACCTTCTTGAGATTTAAATTTGGATCTCTAAACAGTTTAATCACTTTAGGTTCCAAATCTTGTACCATTGTGTCCAGAATACTCAATAAATGTTCGGAGGTATCGTCTCTGCCTTCTTTGAGCTGGTCTGCGATAATTTTCACCAAATTCTGTTGGATGAATTTATCTGAAAGTGTTTTCAGAATTTAAATATTAAATTATACAGCAACAAATCTGATTTAAATAAAATTTAAATTTTCTAACAGTGTATAATACAGTTAATAAAATTCAAATAATTTGTGTACTTTAGTCCCAAGATAACAATTTTCAAGGTAAAATTAGACTATGATATAAAATGTAGACTTTAATCTCAATGTTAAAATAGAAAAATGTTTAAAGGAATTTAAAACATACCTTTGGCATCTGGACAGCTATTACACAAGTATCTTATCAGGAAGGCAGCTCTGGTCCTCGGTGTAATGTCGGGACCCTGGAGTGTGTTGGTGAGAACGTCGCAGCCACCTTGGGCAATTAGCTCTTGTAGCGCCGGTTTGTAATCACGAGACATGCCTGGTGAAATTAATATTTAAGACTTAGAAGGACTAGGGCTTTACCGAAGGGCTTTTTAATAAGTATGGTATCATAGCCCCTCCTGGAACTTAACTGGTATTGATTCAAAGTGATACTTACATGATATAGCCGAAATGCATTTAGCAAGTGCAATTCCCCTCTCACTGGCAGCTAAATGAAGCATCACATTCAGGAGACCACATTCTAAAGCACGAGCCTGGCAGAAGGGGTTGTTCTGACACAGCTCAGCCAATATTGAACTTGCTCGGGATCTCACTTTATCATTCTCACATCCCAAACAAATCGGTAGTATTGCATAACCACCTAGTTTGTAGAAATCTAGAAACGAGAGATATTTAAAAATAAAATAGATTCTTCACCATTCCAATATATATATTTGTTTTATTTCTAAAATTATTATGTAAAGCAAAATCATTTCTGCTACAGAATAATTGGCTTTTAATATTCCAAAAAAATTTTATTGTTTTACCACCCAGAACCTAAATTGACACCGGACTAAATGGCAAGATGATCCTTAATCATGTCACCATTGTTTATCCATATGAGACATATTACTAACATTATAATATAATTTAATGATTAAATGGCATAAAGTAACATAACTCTGAGCAGCCATTACAATAAGAATTTTAGTTAAGTGAACTCATATAACTTGTACTTTAAAATTGTTTTTTTTAACAAATACATACCATTAGAAGTATCGACATTGTCAATAAGCTCCAATGTGTTAGTAAAAGCAGTTTCAACATCGGCTGGCAGCTCCTGACCGAGTTGAATACTCTTTATCTTCTCTGAATCAGATAAAACTTTTATACTGTTCTGCAATATCTCTGCCACATCTATCGTGAGACTCTTGAGAGCTTCCTCAAGGAATTTACGCCTCTGAAAAATATTAATGTGTTTAACTTCAGGAATTAAAACCAAATAAGGGCCTTGAAATAGGAATTTTAAATACCTCTTCATCCATGGGACCTAGCTCTGAATTACCAGGTGCATCTTCAGCCTTAGTGGCTTCCATCGCAAATCGAAGGAGACCCTAAAAATAAATTAGTCTATAATATACATATATAAAAGGGCTAAAAAATCAGTAGGCTAAGTATATTTTAAAATTTTTACGTTTGCCATAACTCGTTGAAGATTATTTTTCTAGAAGCATTTAATTTATTCGTCATTTTAAACAAACCTCTAAGTTTTTAGGTTGCCGAGGCTGCACGGGTTCCGCTCCCTCGGCCCCAGAGGATGTCGCCGAAGCAACAGCTTGGCTATCTGGATTATTTGAGCCCATTTTTATATATTGCGAAGGAATTACTATTTATCAATTAGTTTAACAAAATTAAACGTGCCGCTACTAGGACAAATGTAAAATGTAATGATTTTTAGGGATGTGATTGTAGACTATACACTGTTTTGATGATTTAAAATAATCGATTTATGTTTAAAAAATATCAATATATTACTTGTAATGTAAGTTTCATATAATTTAATATTTATGACAATCTATGGAATAAATATTTAATAATATTATTTATTTAGTTTACACATTTTCTAGTAGAAAAAATAAGGAGAATAATATTTGACAAATCTATTAAGAGATGTAATTTACTATATAAATTTCCATCAGAAAAATTCACTCTAAACGTTTAAGCAAATTAACATTATTTTAAAATATTAATATCAATTAGAAAAACTGATCACGACTCATATTTTAACCGTCAATTAAAATAATATATTTTAGTTAGATCATTTTTGTTTTTTAAGCATATATTTTATAGTAAAGTATATACTTTTTATTAATGGTATTTAAAAGAAATCTAATTAGAATTTTAGATATATTTTCTTTCAAACAACATCCAATGTTTATTTTAAAGAATATCGATGTTTAGTCGAGTCGCCATCGAATGATGTTGACAATGACTTTGCGTTTTGAATTTTGACTTATTGATAATCTGACAGGTGATAGCATGCCACAGAGAAAATCTTTATTTTTAAGGTAGAGCACAGTATATAAAGCACAAGACACATAATAAATAGTTATTATATAAATAGTTTATTTGATATTTATATTTTATGTCCTTTCAATATATGATTACATTAAGAGAATAATTAACATTCACAGTCATTTTGTTAATTCTAATATTTTACAAGCTTGAGGTCCCATTTTTAAAACAAAAATATTTATGAAAAAAATACCAATAATAAAAAACTTTTGGGGATATCATTTTCTAGATTGATGTTACTTACAAGTGAGAAAAAATGTAATATTATTTAATTAAATTACTTAGCGATCTTCAAAATGGTTGACAATATTCATCTTGCCTTGATTTATAACTATTCTAATATCGAATTGCAACAAATGACGATGATTTCATAATGAGTCATACAATAAACAAGTAACATAAATAATTACATTATCTGAAGGTAACAGTAACTTATTGGCTTAAGAAAATACATAAGACTACTCCGGTGGAAGATTTTTTTTAAATAAACAAAATAAACATATTATAAACAAGTATTATTATGGGTTACGAACTATCCTCCTCTGAGTACATATATGTATATATATTCAAAATTTTTAAGCTACAGCATGTGGTTAATTATTACACTACTATACTTATATTTCTTATTTATTAATATTAGTACATATTTGAGGTTTAACATATATATAATGTTAGTATTTGTGTGCGATTATGAAATAAGGTCAAATGCAGCTCCAGTTTAAAAAGATAATGACAGAAATGTATTATTCACAGAAAAGCATTATGTAAAATATACTTAAATAATCTCACATCGTAACATAAAAACAGAGCTCTTACGTTTTAATCTATATGATAAGAGTGATATGTTATCGAACGATAATATTCCAGCCTTCAAACATGTTTTGTTTTGAGATCCGCGAGAAAGCATACGAATCGAATACAATAATTAATCAGTGAAAGTAATTTTGAATAATTTAAAACATTGTTAAAACATTGGTAAGTACGTTATAGTATATAAGGAAAAGATGTTTTTAATATACATATATTCTTATCTTTTTCTTGATTAATAATTATTAACATTACAATATCATCTATATTGTAATGTTAATTCAGTGCAAGTATTATGAGATGAGAATCACTATATCATGTTTTATTAAAAATTTATCAAAAATAAATGATAACAATAAAATGTAAAGATAATTTTAATACTCGTTTAAAAGAAACGAAGTTATGAGGGATTGTTTTATTGCCAAAGAATTAAATTTATATTTCATAGTAATTGTTGTCATTACTTAAATAAAAAAGCGATCATGTATGGTTATGTATGATAGAAACATTATTAATTATTGTTGCTATTTCACTACTTATTTATCTATATCTATAGCTATCCGTTAGCTATTGATAGCTTTTTCGATTTGTCGATAGATTATTTATTTATTTTTCTGCGTAAACAGATTTATATATGTATTGTAAGTATTTTGCTTACCTTCGGACTGAATGAAAATCAATATTATTTGGGAATTCAATACATAAGAAAAATATTTATCGTCATTGTGATTCTCTTTATTGTATACTACTTTTAAAACACACGATGTACTTTTTTGTTTAAAATCTTTAAATGGTAGCGATATATCATATATTGAAACCATTAAACATTTTCAGTTTTTAAACTAAAAAGAAAAGTTGCCAACTAAGCTTCAAAACGAGATCTGATATATACGTAACCTCCTTCATCAACTGTCATTATAAACAATTTGGCGGTAAAATATAACCTCTATTTAAATTAATTGTCATGGTTTCTAGAGATGCCGCCTCGTCAAGACATCGTGGTGCAGGTGGAGCGCGTCCAGGTGCAGGCCTCCCGCCCCCCGCCGCCCCCACCCCCCGGCCGCCTGCAGCGCCCCCCCCACGACCACCCCAACACATACATAGATCGATCTAACGCTCGCCAAACTAATAATAACTCGCGACGGACTTAGCTCTTATATTTTATATTAGTATAAGTTTTAATTGTTGTTTTGGTTGTATAAGATAAATTTATATATTTCCTTCATTAGAACTACACTCTTTAAAAATTTTATTTTAAGTATATTAAACTTATACGTATTATTTTAACATTACTGAATGTTATGCTTTATATGTTTAATGTTTTTTCTGGTTTAATAAAAACATTTAAGAGTTATTTAAATTAATTTCTCGCTAGTAGATATATACGGGTTATGGAATTATTATTTTTACGAGTTCGTTCGTTCTTTTACCGCCATAATGAGTCATAATTTACGATACATTAAAAGTTGTAGTTTCATTTTTATGTCAGAATTTTCAATAAATAGAATTATATATAACAACTTTCCATATTATAATTATTTATATATTATATGAAACATCTTTAGTACTTTTTCTTTGTACACACATGCACGTACATGTGTACTTATTTTTTATTGGTATTGCTTATTCTCACATTCATTAAACAACAACTGAACTTAGGAACTAGTTTCTGTAACAGTCATACTTATAAAGTTTTGTTTAACGGGATATTTTCAGTTACATACTTCTTACCTTTCCTTTGTCTTGGTATAATCAATATTGATTTATCCGTTTTCACTTTTGTGATATACCTATATATATATATTTAATGGTAGTAAGGTGGAGAACTTAAAGGTTTGCACACATTAAGTGGGTGAGGACTGCCTACATACAATAACATCTTATTTATAACAGAGATGAGCGAAATTAACATTATGTGAATGGACCTTAATAAATAGATATATATTGTGAATACTTTATAAATTAAAGTTTTTAAATTTATAATATTAGGTATTTATATGTATACTAAGCGTATATATAAGGTTAAGGTATTAATTTTTTTTCAAAAACAAAAATAAACGAAAATGAAAAAAATAGATTCTTTTAAGTTAGTGACGCTATTGAATTCAATGCTATGTAGCGCTCTACCGCTTCTATAAGGAAATTATATTTAGGCATCCTTTAATTATCCAATCTATCGAGCACTAAGTCAATTAGCACACTACATAGTGACAAGGCTGCTATTAAGCTTTAGCGAGCCTGTGATCTTTAACTCGATATTTTTGGGATCAAATGGTGCGATTAAAACTTGATAATGAAATGGGCACATGAGATAGAAATGAGGGTGTTAAGTACACATAATTAGCCAGATAGTGATCGGTTGGATTGTGTAAATTCTGCAACGTTTCTCTTTTTAGTACTTCAGTTAGTTCACAAGATCGCATTGTGAAAACGAAGACAGCAATCTTAGCGCTAAGTGCTGAATTACTCAATGCAGTTTGCAGTTGTGGTAAAATACAGAAATAAAATTCAATATTGTAATACTTTAAAACTATAAAAGTTATTACATTATTCGACCTGGAATCATTGACTAAGTAGCACGCTACTTAGTTTAATGTAACACTTTTTATAACACTAACTTGTACTTGATAGTATTCTATAAAGTGGATAAATATGTTCCAGTTATTCTATTCTAATGTTTTTAAAGGGATAAGAATAAATATACATTTTTAATATTACTGAATTATAAAAAAATATTATTGTGTAATAAAATATATGTACAATAGCAAACGTATGTAGAAGACATACCAAGGCATAAAGGATTTCACGAGTACATGAATACACTAAATGATCTCACTGACACATTGTAAGGAAACTTCAAATGTAAAAATGAATAAGCCTTCGCAGGTACTAACCTTATACTCGGAATTACAGCTCCGATCGTCCAGGTGTGAGATTTATAATAGATTTCTATCAACAATATTCTATTACTTTCCATTTTTATTCTGTATTTTACAAAAGCCCACATCTTTTTTTAAGACCTAATCTGATCTAAGACCTAAATATGTCTATGGTTAAATTTGTCACTACTATTAATGCAAAAAGTTTATTTTCAATTACCAAATTAAGAAAATATAATAATTTCAAAAGATTAACTCGGTTACAAGACTCTTTAAGAACAACAATAATATTCGAAACGACAAATTATTTAAATAACATTCGTTCTGTAACGATCTTTCTTTTAACAATCGTAAAATCGATAACTTTAATCAGTTAAGGAATTATGAACACCTTTTTGCTTAAACCGAGCCATCTTAAATTTTCTCATAACATCTTGTCACTGGAGATTTTTGCGGATTTCACGGGCCATTGCATTGCTTAAAAAAAGATTTGCAGAAGTTAGAACAAGTCGGATCTAAATAGAGCGATGTCGTATGCGCTGCAGGTGTCATTATTCCCTCGTATAATTGATTAGCAACAAACAGTAAAAATAAACATCGCAAACCGCCGCAAGTGGCGGCCATGCTGCGCACGGAGCGGCAACGTCGCCGGATCGATCGACCTCCACAAGCCCGTTGCGTGAAAGCAACATTAAAAGTTTCCTTTTACTCTGCCACTAAAACACGCTCATGAGTTCCCACTCGTCCGATATCATTTCTTTTTAATAAATTTTAAACTTTATTAAGCAGTTTTGTAAAATTAAATTATTATGTTATATTATATTCGATTTACAGAAATTAAATGCAAAACCAGAAGATAACTGGGTTACTTAATAATCTATCAATAACACAAATATTGTTAACTTTAGATTGTTAACAGAGATATTTTTAAATACTTTGTATAAAATCAATGTAATAACGTTTTTAATCCAGTCGCTTTCTTGTTTATTATATTAATATTAAACGAAATTCAATATTAATTAACAAGACACGATCACATTAAAATCTTTATAAAGAATTTTATAACAGACTACATCGGCTCAAAGTTGTATTTGGTCAATATAGGTCTAGGTACTAAAATAAGTGCCAAGTAAGAATAGTCAATAACAATGAAATATTAATATAGTTGTATTGAAATAGACAATCACAATTAAATCCGACCCAAACCGACAATCAGAATATAAATTTACAGAATTGGGTCGACTAAAACCAAATATATTTAAAGTTAGCCGATCCGATGATTGCAGATTTCAACACTTGGATACGAACAGCTAAGCGGTTCTAAGATATTTGCTTGACTGTTCTCAATCAACGTATTGTGTTTAGATTAATTGAATATTAAATGTCTTTGATATTGAATTGAAAGATTCGTAAATGTTAATATCTGTGCTCAGAATAGTTTCTAGAAAGTTTCAATACATTTCAGTTAGTTTTGGTAAAATGTTTGACCTTGAAATTTTGAATGCGCCGTGAGTTGTAACTTTGATTTTATAAGTTTTGAAGTAAAATATTATTAACATGGAATAAAGTTATAATAATGGTGTTTTGTATTTTATTTTTGTCCTGTTTTTTATGATTTTTAAATGTAAAATGATTTTTAAGATTCAAATAATGATAACGTATAATACTTTTTAACTGGTGTACAACGAGCTTATGTGAACGCTAATTACAAAAATGCGGTATATCAAATATACTTTACTTAATTTGTATTGACAAAAATACTCTTTTTAGCAGATAACAATCTTAAAATTTAGAAAAATGAAGTTAATACCTATTAAATATGTACTAAAGTTGTAAATTTTCATTAAAAAAGTAGTTATATGCAATATTACATAAAGCTGTATATATTTACGTAGTTATATATGTACATATACTTAGTATGGCAGATTGTGTTTGATCTTACATCATGATCAGTTACTATAAATAGTATCTACTATTTTACCTTGTACTGTTATAATACCACCAGTACTTATTGATTACATATTTGTTATACAATACCGTCCTAATGGTGAACGGCTTTGATCAAATATACAGGAGCTGAAGCGTGGGAGTGATTATTTATTTTTGCATTATAATTTCACCTATGTACATATTTTGAACATATTTCTTATTTAAAAATAACAAGTAAAAGGTGTCATTACAAATAACGACTTATAAAATGTTTATTTTTCCGAAAGACCGAGTTGTTGATGTTGGCATTTTGAACGGGTTTGTAGCGGAGTGCGACGTTGCCGCTCCTGGCGGTCAACGCGGCATGGCCGGAGCGAACCGCAGTACGGGTTCGGCTTTGTAGTGAAGAACGTACTCGATGCCGTCAATATTATCGTATTTAGTTACGATAAATTTGTAAAATATGTCTTAAGAAATAATATATAATATGCTATATGTATTTTGTATAATTAACTATGAACGAATTTGAATACACTTCACAGAATGCATAAACATAAAACGACTATTGCTTACGACTCATAAACCTAGTTCTTAGCTTCAGTCTACAAAGTACAGAAAGTTACTAGTTCTATTTACATTTACCCAAAATACTTGAATCTTCGTGTGTTAAAGAAATAGTTATAAAAAAAATAGTAGGTAATGACAGAAAATTACAAGACAATAATTTGGGTGTATTTTCGGAATAAAAGACGTAATCCGGTTATTTCCTAACGACATTTTGATGGTGCTATTTCTAAAGCTATATTTTTAGTAATACAAGGATATTTGTATGGTGATTTAATTTTACTTAAAATGGCGATACCTTTACGGAATTAAAGACGTTAATATTTGTTATATAAATTAGTTCGCCATTTTATTTTAGCCCGAAAATGAGTTGTCAAAATTGGTAGTAATTGGTTTTATTGTCAGAATTCTTTGCTTTAACTATTAATTGCTATATATTGAAATATAATATCAGAAACATTTTTAATTATAGTATATTAATATTAGATTTTAAGTTATTATTATAAAATAGTACGTATGTATGAATTTTACCGCAGTCGTTTTACATATAACCCTTTAGTAAATAAAGGGGAGGCAAATATTGAATAAAGACTACCAATCTTGGCGTCTGTTTGTCGCCAACTTGGCAAGGGTTGGTGGATGTTGGTGCCAAATGACTAAACAATTTTTATGGTCGTGTTTATGTGTTAATGTTTATTTTGTTTTTAGATGAGGAAATGAAATTTAAGAAACTTCATGTTTGTGAAAGACATTTTTTAATAGTGACGTCATGATTGAATGTATTTGTAAATAGAACTACAGCAAAGTTTAAACTGCCAATTGTTATCGCATAGCTAAAAATAGAGTTTTTGTTTACAAAGACCTTTAATATAATTTGGCCTTAAAAGACCATTTAAGCGTCAACAGTACATACAATATGAGGTAAATTTGACAAGGGTAACAAATGACTCCTAAACAGCAATTAACAATTTATATTTTTAGTTGTAACATCAGACCTAGCTCTTAATTTAACCTATATTCATCTATTACGTAACTTTAAGAGGGACCTGCTTTCATGTATGTACACACAGACAAGTGAAACATCAGATAATATTTCTTCCAAGGCACTTAGGTAGCAACTTCTAATTGAACTACAATATATATACTTATTATACATTCACGCCGAACTCAAAAGGTGAAGGATTTTTTCAACTCGTTACACGGTAAAAGGACACAGGGTTATTATTCATCCCTCAAAATAGGGATAGAAAAATAATATCTATACAGACATCCAATATAACAAGATTTCTATTTTAACAACGCGAGTGAAGTCACTTGCAAAATCTAGTAAGTCATAACTAAAAATAAATAATAAATCGAAATAATATTCATATGTTACAAATTTTTATTTTAGTCAAATAATATTATTTTAATATTTTATAGTCATTACACACACACACACAACCAGAGACAACATAAGCCTTGATAAATTTAAATGGTTCACCGAAATGGAAAAATGAGAGAAAAAAATACTGTATTTTCGTTATTACGTAATATTTTATAGATGACAATATCAGACTCCAAGTTAACAGACGTACAGCCCCAGGTAGACACGACCCGGCCCTTCCGACGAAACTCCTGCTTATTTTACCTACAATAAAGTTTTTATGAAAACTCATTGTTGCAAAGGTACCCGGGAACGTGGTACTCTTGATTTGATCTAAATAACTTTGTTGCTATCAACCTTTTTTAAAAAATTATTATTTAGAACATAGAACATTAAAATTCACTCACAGTCAGTGTATAAAATAATATTGCAATAAAATCAAAATAACACTGACAATTAACACATGGTACGTCAAGAAAACAAAATGGCGGATACAGGTGATCTATATTCACACTAATTAAATTATAATCTTATTTATCCATAATTACAGTTTATTTTAATTGTTTAAATAATTATTATTGAATTTTAGTTGTCAGTGAACTTGACAAATAGAAAATCTCTTTTAGCGTTATTTGTCTACTTATTTTTATTGTTACTACTAGAAAATATTTAACTTAAAATACGTCGCTTCAAATGTAATATTACAAGTTCTTGTTATTCTTAAGCGGGTATTGTATTATTGTCATGTATATAGGTGCTTGATATATATATATATATATATAGAAATGAAATGCTCCGCGTAGCGTGCAGCATGCTGAGTCGCAATAAAAATATTGACACCAAAAATTATTTTAAAATGTTCACGTCAACTAAATTTGTGGAAAATAATATTACTTTTATTTATTTATTATTAAATGCAATAATACTAATTGATAGTATAAAACCATACACAAATACACTTTGTTATATTTGTATATAAAAATATTTTTAAAGATTTTTTTTCTTTAATTATACTATAATTAATATCATAAACAAAGGAGTATAATGTTATTATAATAATATTGGTTTTATACAACTCATGTATTATATATATATAAATAAATGATTATAATCTGTGTAGACTATTCGAGGTTGGAGCATAGACAATTCCTAGAACGAAGTATGGCGCGCAAGTTTGCACTATTTATATCCAGTGCAACGACTTGTGAGGCGCGATTTAAATTAATTTACCGAGGAATTCGCGTCTCAAAGGTTAATGGTATTGCGACATTTATTACGTTTATTATTAGGTAGGAATTTGGCATATTAGTGTCAAAATGGCGGCGGATAAAAACGAAAAATAAAGTTTTAATATTAATATTACGTGATATTTAATAATCAAAATATTAAAATAATATTACTACTACTACTAGTGTCTGTTTTTTATCGAACCCTTACAGAACAGTGCAACTAGAATCTAGTGTTTCTAAGTGTAATATAATTGAAATTAAATTTTATTTAATAGTTTATTATTACATAAATAAATAGCATAAAGACTGTTTCACTTGCAATATTTTTGGTGTAATATTATGTTTAAAGTTGATGTCGTGCGAAAAAACATTATCATTAATTAACTTAATAGTTCATAATCATGGCATCGATTATGTCCGTTTTAAGTAAATAATTAATGGTTTTCTTTTATCAATATGTAATTTAACAATCTTTGTTATGTTATGTAAATAAGTATATAATAGGTTCAGGTCATTCACTATAAATTATGGGTGAAGATAAATAATGCCCTATCGCACTATTTGACCCTAAAATAGTGTTCAATCACAGGCTAACAACTAACAGCCTATTGACTGCGATGTTAGTGTGCTACTTGACCTAGCGCTTGATAGATTGGATAGTGTTGATATACTTGTAGTATGATATTGACGTCCTGTCGCTGGAATAACGTTGACACTCGACGCGCGACATATGTTACTATATAGGACGCGCGACTGTCGCACGGTCGCTGTCATTTTGACATTTATTAAAACTAGGTGCAGTAAACACGATTTCTTTAACACTAAACCTACCGACAATTCTTGTGTACCTGTTCCTACCGCACGCCGTTAAATTGACCGGTAATTAAAAGTTATTTTATTATATAACGCAGGTAATAATGGAAATAACTAAAAGTAAAGAGTTCAAACATGAAATTTGTAAAATAGTTTTGAATCAACAAATTTACTTAAAATAGAAATAGAAATAAAATTTAGCCTTTATAAAAACAATCAAAATAAAAAAATGATTTTGAAAGAATAAAACACGAAAATATTAATTACATATTATATTAGTGTGTAGTTTTATAGTTTATGTTGCTATATTGTTTGTTTTTAATTTTTGTTTTGTCAATTAGTTAGAAAGCTTTTAGTAACATTTCTAATAGCTGTGACAGGGTTTAATAAATAACGCTGGAGTTTAAAACACACTGAAAAGATTCCGTTTCAACGCGCTAATATACAAAATTAAAAGAATTTATAAATCTTTTTACATTTGATAGAAAGTTTATTTATTTAGAGGTTACCTTCAGCTGTAAATCAATGGTATGAGATGAAAGAAATAATGGAAATGCTTGCAATAATAATGGGAAAATGCGTCATATACCTCTTTTCTTCAGGTATAATACTAGGGGCGCCAACAGAACCTCAATTTCGACTCGCTGCGCTCGCGAAATCTCGGGTGCCGTTTGCATATTGAGCGAAGCGAGCCCAGTGTAATGGCTCATCGTTTCCCATTGACTTCAATGGAATATCAGATTTTTTTTTTACGGTATCTTCCAATTTTTTTTTAAAACCATCACCTAATGTGTGTCGTTATTACAAAATTTTATAATTTTCTGTCAAGTAGTTTTCGAGCCAAATCGTGACAAAGAATGTGAAAAAGTTTCCAGTAGAACGCTCCGCTCACTTCGTTCGCTTCGCTCAATAAGACTAAAAATCATAATGGGACAGATATATCAACGCATATGAGAGAAAAAAAAATTAATATCACAACAGCTAGGTATTTTCTTTGTATACTTTCATAGTACGTCTTACGTCGTACTTTGAATCTGACAGATGTAGAATTATTTTACAAAAGACCTGATCGAGCTGAATACAACACGGGTCCTCGCAAGTTCTTTTCAAACCTACAATATTTAAGATTCCATCACTTTATAACATATATCCTATAAAAATGCCAACTAAGCAAGAAGCGACTTTCATAATATCGACATTAGATAATTCTTTAATTTAGACTCGCATAAACTAAAAATATCTTTATGTAAAGTAATTAGTTTTTACTATAAAATATCCAAATTTATTACCTAAAAGCATAAATGCCTAAATTTCGGAGCATCATAGAATGAAGGGCTGTAAATACTGTAGGAAGAATATCCTATAGTTACTTACCGGTTCCTCCACCGTAAGTGCATCTCAAATTTGACTCCCGTTACATATAAAACGAATATATAACCAGTCAATATTACAGAGTCGCAGGGAACGAGTTTTATAACTATATAAAATATATATATATATAATAAAAGTTAAGGTACGCAGACGCGAAGCCGTCCCAAGTAATTTGCAAACGCGATTACTTTGGGGATATCGTCATTGGTATATAACATGTTTGTTTTAAATAATAATAATATATTATATACTAGGGGCGCCAACAAACCGTTTGCATATTGAGCGAAGCGAGCCCAGTGTATTCACTCATCGTTTCCCATTGACTTCAATTGGATATCAATTTTTTGACATGATATTAAAAAAAAAAAAATATTTTTTTTTTGACATTTTTCCAAATTAATTTTTAAAAAACCATCACCTAATGTGTGTCTTTTTGTTTGCAAAGTTTCATAATTTTCCGTCAAGTAGTTTTCGAGCCAATTCATGACAAACAATGTAAAAAGTCTCCAGTAAAACGCTCCGCTCACTTCGCTCGCTTCGCTCAATGTTCAGAAAGACGCGTTAAGTCGCGAGATGTCTTAATTTTGTCGTCGTCCTTAAATACTGGTCCTACCAAAGTTACACCTACACCTAGCTATTATATTTTCAAATCTATCAACTAGCATACTACATCGCATAGTGAAAATAGTGTTAAACAAATAGTGCACTAAATATTGGATAATGAAGTGTGTAATGAAGTTGCACGTGTGGTTTATTGACGTCAGAACAATGTAATTTAAATTTATCAATTATTATTTATCATAACATATATATTACTGCTAACCTAAGCTACTTAGTGTGGCTAATCGAACTAGAACTTACTTAAACCTAAATATTGTCGTGTGTTAAACCATTATTACTTTAAAGATTCCATGTTCCAAAGAAACATTCTAATAATAATTATATATATATATATATATATATATATATATATTAAGTTCCGCCGACCGTAGCGTGAAATCCGGAAATATAGTCGAGAAATCTTTACATTCTTGGCAGATCTTAAAATATTTTACGCATTAATACAAATAAGAATACCTTCGTTAAAACCAAACCGATGTAAACCAAAAATTTATTACTTATAATATTATTAAAAGAAACATAAAAACTCCCCTTGAGGTAGAATTTTTTTTTAATCACCCGAATTACATGTAAAAATGTTTTATTAAAAAAAAGGGTACTGTGTTCTATTAATTTATTGTATTAAAAATTCTGACTTGTTAAATTTCATCTATTATTCTAATGAAAAGAAAAATCTTATCTTAAATATTCATTTTAACAAAATTATGATTATTTTTTACCGGTATATGAAAATATATTAAAGTATAAAAGAAAGTATTTATCTTACACATCCCACTGCTGGGCACCGTGCTTATGAAACTTGTTTGGAGAAAACCCACCATTCAACTTCGTTGGTAATTCACGTCAAAGAAATTCTTTTAAAGTTAATAATACAGGTTTTCTATCGTTTTCCTTTATCAACTCACCCGGGATAGAACCCGGACCCGTTGATTTGAGGACAAGCATCAATACCGTTGTAACACTGGCTTGTCTATAGTAAATAGGTAGGTATATAATGTATCGTGTCTTGCCAAGATGTCATTTAAATGTTATCATGGTCTGTAATTAAAATCTAAATTAAACTAATTACATACACATCTAATTATAAAGATTTAAACAGTCCGACAGTTCTTTTGTATAATCTTTGAAAGATGTAAGAAACATTACTGAACGTCGACCCATTAAAAAGTAATCTATTCGGATCAGACAGATACTTACATCAGCGAGTCTTTAATTAACGGAACATGTAACCTACTATCTGAGTCGTGAGCTACCATTAATATAATGTTAGCGATCCGCGGCCGCCTGTCGTATTGGGGTTGTCTATGGAGCACATGGCGGCTCATGGCGCGTCTGGGACGAGGCCGGGCACTAGGCTATAGCCAGGTAGGTCTCGGAAGGGCTGATTTTGCCGACACTTTCGTAATGCGTGTAAACGTAGAGCCGAATGCCGCAGCGGGACGGCAACGCCGCATTCGACGAGCGACGACCTCGTGTTATCGCCACCCGCGGTGACGCGACGGGAAAGGTCAGAACACCGCGTACAGTCGACACCATTCGCTAATGTCTTCGCCATGTAAACAATCCGTTTTCACATAGATTTCATAAGCAAAACGTGATAAAACATTCGTGGTGCGACGTGGCCCGTGCCCCGTGGCGTCGCCGCTATCTCTCTCTGGGCCTCCCCGGCCCCGCGTCGAGACTCCGCCCCCCGCGCTCGCCGCGCCGCCCGGCGGCAGCGCCGTGAAACGCACACGACGTCTATGTACACCGATGCCACTTCGTACTTATAATTTCGCTGGACGTAAATTTCGACCGAAACGGTTCAATGGACTTTTCGAAAACATCGAACGTATCGAGTAACGTGAAAAGTCTCGTGCTATACAAGAAAATTAAAGGAAGTGGTGTTGCGCAATTCGTTTTGTAAAATATTGTGTTATCGAAGTGTCTATTTCGTGCCCGCGCTTGTGAGTACGGTGACGAGTCCCGTTTGGTGGTTTTATAACGGATTTAGGCTTAAAGGTGAGTACTGCATACTTTCTATAGCTTTCACTCTGTTTTCGTGGTGCATATGCTACTAATAAAACTTAAAAAAAATAAAGATATTTATGAAAACTTTTCCATTAGTAACGAGGATAGATATTTAACTAACTGCGTAAATGTCAGGCCTCGTGGTTTGTGATAGGCACAGTGGCATTCTTGTTATGAGTACCAATAACAGTTAGTGATGCACGTACAGAAGTGTATAATATTATGTAAGGAAATATCTTATCATCCAGACATGTTATTTTCGTCTTAATTTGAGTGATATTTAGTGCTAGAAGTTGGTTATATTAAGCACAATAGTTAAACGAGAGAGGCCAAGCCGCTCACCATTTAGGCCTACAAGCCACAAGGTTACGGTCTATCGTTGGGCCTCTCACTGCCACAACCAAAGATCTTAATAATATCTACCACTATAACACAAATTAATTGCAAATATATATTGAAATCATACATATACATACAAATTGAAATCCGATAGTGGAACTGTAAAAACAATGCACAATTATGAGTCAGGTTTGCAGAATGTAACTGAGATCATTGTCGTATTAAATTAACGTTAATGTCGGCATAATTTGATATTTTCAACACAATTATTATCCAGTTACGTCTATAGACATTACTAAGAAATTAATTAAATGTGGTCAAATTATCTAATTAAGTACTTATAAGATTAGATTGATGAAAAGATGAAACTTATTTGTTTCACTAAATAGCAATTAAATACTTTTTAAATTACCGTAATATGGCTGACATATTTACAGAAAAAATATATTATAATAAATAATATATAATCATATCATATCCTATCATAATCATGAAAGTATCTTTTTAACTCATTTTTACGTTCAATTCATTATCTACGTACAAAAAGAATTGCTAAGTAATAATTCAGTTTTAGTTTTGTAAATATTATATTTAATGTCTATCTTATCACTAAATAATTAAGGTTAATTTCACTAAAATCCAGAAACATATTATTTAATGTTAATTTAATATAACAATATACAAGTATTGGTATAATGGAAATATTATAACCAAAAACTGATTCCTTCAAATATATAACAAAATACATACAGACCAACAATATTAACGAAATAATTCACTACACTAATGTAGGTCACTTTGTATTTATATACAAATAAAAGAAAACGATGAAAATATAACATAAAATTATGTAAATGTCGTTTCGTAATCCGAATTCCTGTGACGTGTCAATTACGATTACATATTTGTATTGCAATATTGCGTCTGGCGCCACGCCAGCTTCGCTGAGGAATAGTTAATACAGAGAATTCTTTTTTCAAATAAAAGTATTACACTTGGTAACATTGACTGTGCGTCCGAAAAGTATTTTACGTCCTTATTTCAATACAAGATTGAAACGTACAGAATGTTTGTAATATATAAAAGTTATTTAGTATTATACTTGAAGTTATTTTAACATAATTCAAGTATATAAAGTGTGTTGTAGATTATAAAAGTAGTCCAAACCTTTAAATATGGTGTTATTAATATAATTTTGCTCTTAAACATAGAAATATCTTTATATTTCATTCCGTTTAACACAAAACCCCAAAGGCTATAAAATAATTATCTTTTAAGCTTAAATAAAATATACGTTGAACAAATAATATTTTATTAAAACGAGAGAAAGATTACATTCGACGTAATGGTTCTAGAACCTTCTGGCAGTTTCTCGTCAAACGTGTATTGGGTCTGTCTACTTGAACAGACCTAACTGGTTTGTTACTAGCCTGGCTTTGCCCGGATACATGTGTAGGATGATAGGTGCATATAAAAATACGATTTGTCTACATGTGACGCTTATTGAATCGGAAAGCCGATGGTTAAGCAACGGTAACTATAGTTGGTTTTTGGATGGGTGACCGTTGGTATGTTATTAGTAATGGTGATTTGTGAGTCGTTTTGTGTATGGATACGTCACAAAGATGAGTTGGTCACCATATTTATATTAACAATAATAAATTTATCATTTGCAACACTGAAATAGTTATATAAATCAATTAGCCTCATATATAATAGTTAATATATAATTGACAATATTTTATTAAATTCAAGTTACACATTCCTTACAAGTTCTCTTAGAAACTACTACATCGCCAAATCGGTTTCAATTAATTGACAGACCGACAGACCGACAGACAGTTCAATGTTGATCCAAATGAGATTATATTAAATAACTACTGTTAGAAGTGTAGAATATTACAGATTATTTTATATATTAAAAACGAAATTAATGCATATACATCGAAATTTGGACAAAACATATCGCTCGCTAACAGCTCAATAACAGCTTTTTTACTATGTGATGTAAGTGTGCTAGTTGATTTATAGGTTATAAATGTTTATTTTGAAGAGTACCCCTTGTTGCAGGTGGTGTTCTGTGGAGTGGTGGGTGTAGTGTATAGTGATGAGGAGCTAGCGCGTCGTTATGCGCGCGCGTCGGTAGCCATGCGCGCGGTCACATGGCGCAGTACTCACAGAGGACACGGCCCATGCACAGGTAACTTATATTAACATTACTTTAACTATATTTATTAATAACATTTATATGAAAAGAAAAATATAACATAAAATTATGTTAATGTCATTTCGTAATCCGAATTCCTGTGACGTGTCAATTACGATTACATATTTGTATTGCAATATTGCGTCTGGCGCTACGCCAGCTTCGCTGAGGAATAGTTAATACAGAGAATTCTTTTTTCAAATAAAAGTATTACACTTGGTAACATTGACTGTGTCCGAAAAGTATTTTACGTTCTTATTTCAATACAAGATTGAAACGTACAGGATGTTTATAACACATATTATAATAGTAGAATCTTTAGGATGAAAGAAAAACGGAATATATGTAAACTTTTCTGTGTGAAACAGTGTATGTGTAGGAATTAATTATCTTTCAATATAGTAACTCATATGCATTAACTCTATAATATTAAAATTATATATATATTTAATCAATAAACATTGTCAATACAATGCATAAATACATTTCACTCACACGTGACACTCGTTATATTTCATGGACCCGCGTGTCACGCTTTCCGTTTCACGTCAGTGACAACTGAGTTTGAGTTTTGACGTGTTTATAATTGAGTGCGGGTCCTCTCTGTATTGACTACATACATACATATATACATACAAATATATATACGTATGAGTTATAAATGCAGCCTTTTCATTGTCCAATCTATCAAGCACTAAGTGAACTAGTACTAACATCGCATATTGAAAAGACTGTTAGTGAGCTGTTAGCGAGCGTGTAACAGACTAACTGTTTCAGTGCACTTAAAATTGGATAACATGAATATATAACGGTTAAACGTAATTAGAACTGTCCATTTTCATTCGGTAAAAGTCAGTGTTTCTCAACATGTGGACATTAAACTGGGGCAATATATATAATAAAAACCTGTCTTAAAACCTTTGTTAATTGGGTCATGACTCACGATACTCAAAGGTTAAAATACTGTCATGTTTAAAATAATATCACCAAATATAATAATGCGTTATTTACTCCAATTTGACCTTACGTCTGGTCAAATGAAAGATTAATATATATAGAACTTAAAATGTCTGTCCATCAGGAATAATAAATCATATAACAAATATAATAATATAAAAAAGTGACCTTCAAGTAAAAGCATTTATAATTGATAATTTACAAAGGTTGGCGAACTTTTATCTAGTTAGATGATTTCATTACAGAAATATTGATGATGGGCTAGGGAAGAAAGAGAGGGGGGGGGGTAATAGAGAGAGAGGGAGAGAGTGGTGGGGATAAGAGAGAGAGAGTAAGAGGGAGAGAGGGAAATCCCGTTCATTCTAGCAAGTTCGTTCAGACAAATATTAATCAATAGAAAAATTTAACCGTATGAACAGTAATTACTCATACAGATAAGTGATTAAACATATTTGAGATAAAATTTTGGTTAAAAGCAAGTAAGTGTCCCTGAGTCAGAATCTGGTTTTGAGTAATTTATGTGATTATATACTGTTCTTAATAACCCTGATTCATATCCCAAACTGAAATATATTCTTGGTTGAATGTTCTCGGAGAGGTCTATCAGATATTTTTTCTCAAAGTATGTAAAATGTATATATTTTTTCATCTTAACTAACATGTTTGTGAGAAGTCATTAATTCTTTTAATGTTACGTAATAACTATTTTCGTATTAAATAAATTTAATTAAATTATTATTTTAAACTATGATAACGGGGTTATCAATAAAAATTAAAGGTTAAAAAGACATTGAGGAATGATTCATCGCTATATAGATTGTTTTAAAATGTAAGTCGTAGTTTAATAGTAGCAGTATACTAGAGACACGGTAGCTCAATTGGCAGAGTATTTCCCTAATTTTCGCATGTTCGAGTCCTGTCTGTCGATATTTTAATAAAAAAATATAGTTATATATATATATTTGTATGACAGTGGCGTTACCCAAGATAAGTTATCACGTAACTTATAAAGATTTATTAGATTACTGATAAAATTCCAATGTAATTTTAAAGTTGGCTCATGTGTCGAATGGTTTATATTTTAATAGATAGTCGTATCTTTGAAATGAATAATAAAGAGACTTGCCTGTGTATGTACGTGAACGATGTGGTCGGATTGTTATTTTACCATAAAGACCTTGGCCAGGACCCCCTACCTCAAGGGGCCCGAGTGATTAATAAATTACAAATCCATAGTAAACTTATTTTTATGTGAGCATTATATATATATAGATTTTTAAAACTACCCTTTGTCTAAGTAAAGTCATAGGGCCCCCAAATCCCAAGGTGCGGAGGGCCTTTAATATTTCAAAGATCTTTGTTATGTAGGTATAATTATACCTATTTTATGGTATTTTTTAATTACAACACTATAACATTGTATTTGGTGACGTAATTAATGGTAGTATACCGTGCCTCGTTGTAATTAATTACAGTGAATCATCGTGAGATACATATAAAAGTGTTGTCACCTGTTTATTATACAGACTTTACTATACAATAACAAGTTATTGAGCGAAGCGAACGAAGTGAGCGGAGCGTTTTACTGGAGACTTTTTGCATTCTTTGTCACGAATTGGCTCCAAAACTACTTGACGGAAAATTATGAAACTTTGCAAACAAAAAGACACACGTAAGGTGATGGTTTTTTAAAAAAAAAATTTAGAAAAATGTCAAAAAAAAAATTTTTTTTTTTTTATTATCATGTCAAAGAACTGATATCCCATAGAAGTCAATGGGAAACGATGAGTGAATACACTGGGCTCGCTTCGCTCAATATGCAAACAGCACCCGAGATTTCGCGAGCGCAGCAAATCGAAATTGAGGGTTTTGTTGGCGCCCCTAGTATTTATATCACTCGGTTATAGATTTTTTAGTATTTTTAACTCTAAACTAAGTAACTGCGTTAAAAACACGCATACATAGAATTTTTGTTCTATGTAAATGAATATACAATATGAATTTTATTAACACTAAACCTACCGACAATTCTTGTATACTTGTTCCTTACCGTCTATACCGTCAAATTGACCGGTAATTAAAAGTTATTTTATTATATAACGCAGGTAATAATGGAAATAACTAAAAGTAAAGAGTGAAGGAAATATTATGTGCATGTGTACTTGGTAGGTTTAGTGTTAAATTACTTCCCCAAGACCAATACTTTGGAACCGTGCAACTGACGTTTGATAAGTGAAACCGAAATTAATAATCGATCTAAGATTAAAATCAACTTTAAATATATTTTACAAACCCAATACAAGTCGACCTTTAGTAACTCAGATAGATATAAATATTAGTAACAATAATAATAAATTTGAGTTGGGGTTATTTATTAATATATTATTTTATATTAATCGAAAATTCTTAATTAATTAAAAAAAATCTTTTGTCTCTATCTTTTATTTATATCTGTGTGTGTGTGTGTGTGTAAGTTATAAATTACGCATACATGTATATAGATTAGTGTGAATTTAATAATTCATAAATAATTCTAAAATTATCTGCACACTTTTATTATTATATAAACAAACATAAGATATATTCAAAATTTTGCATATGTTAATAAATTTCCGTAATAAATGCAATCAACTTTGAGAACCTCTGTTCTATGTCTAGCTCGGATAAAATATATTATATTTTTTAGAGATCTAAATTTTACTTAAAACTAAAAATTGTTTTTTATTAGTGTTGAATCAAAAATAAGTATTATAAACGAAATAATTTCATCATAATTGGTATTATATATATATATATATATATATATATTATGGTATTGGTTGGTTTTTGTCTTTTGATCGGATTAAAACAGAGCAGCTTTCCGAGTATTCACGAGCTTACTCACGGACTGACTACTGATCTTTTAATGATTGATTCAAAAGTGCATTTACAATTTTTGAATAAAGATAATTTGATTGTGATCTGAAATAAGAAAGATGGGGATTTTTTATATTTTAAATACAAGTAAGGGTCCATTTAGACCTTTATTTACTAGGGTCAAAGAACACCCCACTTTGTAAAACTATATATGACCTAGATAGTAAGTTCCTTTAGTATTAAATATAATTATACTGTTAGCTAAATACTTATTTTAATGTTCCCAATGATTAGTTATTAATTATACTTTTTTATAACTTTTTATCACATAAAAGTTTTCACTAACTCGGCAGATAGTCGCGTATTGATTCCAGTGACCCACTTACGTACAAGACGTGTCATCGCAATTGTTTTTATTATATTAAAAATATTTTTTTACTATTTATACCCTTATCTGCATCGAGTATTTGTTTTATTAATTTCAGCCATTACTGTTTTGAAAGTTCTATTGATATAAATAAAGATATCTAGAAACGACATGTACTATTAGTAACAACGGATACATTATTTAATAACACGTGAGAATATAAAACGTGTTTCATAGAAAGCCATTCCATTAATATGAAACCAACATAGCTATCTAGAGCACTAATAACTCTTCACTACTCAGCTGATCGTGAAACTGTATCGCGGGGTGCGAGGTTGCCGTTCCGTCGCCGCTTTGCGCGTTGCCGCTCAGATGTCGAACTGCGATGCGAAATGCATCATTTGATGTGTTTTATTTTAAGCGATGCATGTATTTGGTATTTAAAATGATTTTGGTTGGTATACAAAAATATTACTACCACAAAAATTGTAATTTGGTGCTATATTCAAAATTGGCCAGGCCGATGTTAACATTCTTGTAAGTTCGTGGAAATGCGGTATCTTATAACGGTGTTACCAATTAAATATGGCGAAACTGGTTCGTTATTCGGATTTCGCATTTAATTGGTCATGAAAGCGAGGAGGCTGGAATGAGTTACATCGACCAGGATACACTATCGAAAATTCTAGAAGAATATATTGACAACAATGTCGAATTGGTAATTACTTAACGTAAACAAAAAACTAAATAAATCATAATTATATTATAGCGCGATTGGATTGGATTAAACAAGGTCAAAGTACTTGAAATGCGATATTCAACAATATTATTAAGTTATATCTTTCTAGACCTTGGTAACAAGACAGTTTCTACACAAGCAAATAAACAAAAATCTTTTATAAAATATTATAAAAGTTCTAGAAACTATTATTTTTATCAGCAATATTTAAGTCTCAGTCAGTTCTTTTATTTTTATTAATAAAAATCTTAACGAATCTAAATCTCTTAGAATTTTTTTTTGTTTTATTTAAACGAACTATAAGTATATATAATGAGTGGTTATAAAGTTATATGTATAACCTAGTGGTGTTATTTATTTATTATGTTATTTAATTAAATTGCATTATATATATTTTTTTCTACTACTTTACTTCTTCCTCTTCAAGTACTTTTAAATTTTAGGTTAAGTTGGTATTGAGTGAGTGATCTTTAACTTCATAAATAATACATTCAATTTAAAGGATAGTTTCACATAGTTGATTTGCTTTTCAATGATACACAAGATTCAAGACTCGTCTCTGAACCTATATATGTACGTATACTTCTTAGAGAATTTTGTATGCGTGTGCGTGTGTCTGTGTGTTTCTATTGTCTGGAAGACCTTTTGTTATCTTTCAATTGTATTTTTTTGCAGGATATCTAACTTTCTCTGTTAAATTTATAATATCTTAGCCTATGTTATAATTAGTTGAAGTTACCATATCTTTAGTGGACGACCGAAGGTAGGTAGGTATAAATAAATAAATCGACTACGCAGGTGATAAAATTGAATATTTGGCAGGAGTACAAGCAAAACACAAACACACAAACAACATTAGTTCTGATTTAATTAGAAGTATATTCGGACAGTTACAAATGACCCGGTGCCGGTGTTGGCGCGTTTAAAAAGTAGAGCTAAGTTTTTGCACGTAACATCAAATTGATTTAACCCAAAGCATCGATCGCCGCGTTGCCGCTCCGCGCGGTATCCCCGCGGCGCGACGTTGCCGCTCCGACGTCATTATTTACCGCGCTGCTTGCGTCACCGTGCAATGCCCGAATCTGTTGTGGAGAGGACTCGAGGACGATTCCTTAATTTATATTTTATTTTTATATTCTCTTGATTATCTTTTTTGTTGGATTTTAGTTATAAGTGTGACCGTGAACTTTTTTAAAAAAGATCTTAAGATTTTTAGATTGAAATTCCTATTTTGTTTTGTATTTTTCAAAATAATTTCGAAATACTAATATGTAGAAAACAGAAACTACTTCCTTGGAAATATTATTTATGTCTCAATATAAGGTAGTAAAAATTGAGACTTTCTCGTTTCGAGTTTAACTTTATAGTACGTAGTAAAATAAAAGCACTAACAATTTATTGTTAAAATGACGTATCCCCGAGGGGGATTGATGAAAAGTAATCGGCCATTTTGGAACATCCGCTATATTGAATTTCAACAATATTATCAATAATTTTTGTACGTAATATTAGATATTATCTCATTTTATAGATAATAGATATAAATTTAACATTTGAAAGATGAGAGTATTTTAAAAAGTGTGATTTATTTTAAGAGTTAGTTCCATTTCCTTCCATAGTTCCTACGTGATCAGATTAACAAAATTATTAACAATATTCAAATGTTCACTTCTCCATGTATGGACTCCCTCGACGATTCTTTATTATGATTTAGAAGCAAAGTTTCAAATGCATACATTTTACTAACACGGTTCCAAAGGTAGATGGTTCCATGAAGAAGAACTTTCTTCTCCATCTTCTCCATCTATATACTTATATATATATATATATATATTATATATTATCTTTCTTATATATATATATTATCTTTCTAATTTATGAATAATGATAAACATTATCATTTTCACGTCTCCTTTATAACAAAATACTACTTGAAATAACTTTAGTAGCAAAGTTTTCCGAAGATTTTTATTTTCATTCTAAACTGAGGCGGGTGAAAGTTTCGCTTGCATCTCAAAAGTATAAAGACAAGGCTTTTTAAATATCGTAATATGTTATATAGTATAATTATACAAAGATTACTTTGAGAATATTTTATAAGATAATATCTGAGAGGCATATTTCAGTATGAAGTATGTTATATATATATATATATATATATATATATATATATATATATATATATATATATATATATATATATATATATATATATAATTTCGTTAATATAATTTGATATATTACATTTTACCATTAATAAAAATACATACAGAAAGACAAACGTCAAATTTAAAATATCTTTATTCAATTCATTTACACGCATTTTGAATTGTCGAATTATGTATGAAAATGTATGTATAATTGTGAAAACTTAATTATCAAATAATCTAATTACGGTATATTTATGATAAATTAAGATTTTAAATGTAGATGTGGTTGGTACAGACACAGTGTGTCATTTCGGGAGGAGGCCAGAGTTGTTACCTCCCAAAGAAATATCTAAATCTATGCTATCTTGAAGTATGGTTTGAATTTTTTTTATTATATTAAAATTTTTTAATTAAACGCATTTAATTATAAAATTAATTATGATAACTTTCATTAATTAGCATAAATTGCGAATATATAAAATGTGGCAATTAAATATTCATATAAATAATATATTAATATTAAAAATATAAATAAGAAAAAAAAAATGATTATTAACATCTAATAAAAACTAAATTACTAATTGTATGTAAAATAGAAATTCAATGTTTTATGAATATCATCAGGTTCTATCAGTTTTTATAAAAGTAACCATATTTATAAGGCCCATGACCTTATTATGACCTTGGAACTTCACAACGTTTCCGACACAAATAAAAAAAAAAATCAACTCTAATAAAAACTTAATAAAACTAACAAGTTAATTGTTAAGTTACAAAAAAACTACAAATTCATTGCTATAAACATTCCTCGGCAAAATAAACTCAACTTTCATAACATCGCAATACCTATCTGTAATTCGAGTGACTGTGACTATTGCTCCGAGACAGTCCTTTGTCAGCATAAATAGCATCGTATCGACCGACCTACAAGCATTCTTTAACTATTTATACTGCTACAGACGGAAGATACTTCGATATATATATATATATAAACGCATTCTTTGTCAATATTTTCAGTCGACTATTATACTCTGCAAACATTATAACTATAACTAAATTAAAATATAATAAAATAACTCCGTCAATCTGTCAATCTAATAAAAAAAATAACGAATTATATATAGCTAGATATATATAAATTATTATGTTATATACCATACAAATGTACGAACAAACATATATATATATATATATATATATATATATATATATATATATATATATATATATATATATATATATATATATATATATATATATATATATATATATATATATATATATATTTCACCTAGATTCGAGTTGTAACAGTGTCGAGTTCCAGCTGTTAATAGCCTGCATCGACCCGTCTGCAGGTCATTGAAGGTCAATCAGCGGAGTCTCTTTGCAGTGTTATTCTCGTAATATATATATATATATATATGTAATCTTTATATGTTAATAATCATATAATATTATGATTTAAATCAAATATTATTTATTTTATTTTTTACGTCACAATTCAATTAATTATAACTCCAAGTGTCGCATGATTCAATTAATACTTTATTTCTATGGTATCATGTTATTAATTATTATATTATTATTATTTAAGTTGATTAATATCTAATAATTGTATTACAGGAAACAGTGAAACTTAATAATGGAGTTATAAAATAAATTGTACTTTTTATTTAATATAATTCATAGTGAATAATTATTATATAGTATGCGACAAATAAAAATATTTTTTTGAAACCCCATGCCTGTGAGCGCCAAGAGAATTGATGCTCACTGAGTTTTTTCTAAACTTTACATCCGGAGGTAGTCCGATAGACACTTACCTACGTCTATTTGTTAGGTGAACGGGATTATTCTGAAAAAACTAAATATATTTGTGCATAATTCAAAAAGATATTTCCTTTACAAATCAAACACGTCCAACACATTTTATCACAAAGACAGCTTGCTCAAAGGAAGCGGGTTCTGGATGTTACTAACTAGGGGCGCCAACAAACCCTCAATTTCGACTCGCTGCGCTCGCGAAATCTCGGGTGCCGTTTGCATATTGAGCGAAGCGAGCCCAGTATATTGACTCATCGTTTCCCATTGATTTCAATGGGATATCAGTTTTTTGAAACGATATTAAGAAAAAAAAAATTTTTTTGAGGACATTTTTCAAAAAAAATATTTTTTAAAAACCATCACCTAATGTTTGTCTTTTTGATTGCAAAGTTTCAGAATTTTCCGTCAAATAGTTTTCGAGCCAATTCGTGACAAAGAATGTAAAAGTCTCCAGTAAAACGCTCCGCTCACTTCGTTCGCTTCGCTCAAAAATACTTTTAGTTACATTATGTTTAAATACAGTAAATATAATATACATATATATTATAATACACGTTTGAAAGCTAAGGTTAGTTGCAGAACTGGACCTGGAGACCTCCCTGGAGACTTGACTTACAACGCGACACACGAACTTGTTACTATTCGTTATATACTACTTTATAACATAACACGATACATTTATCTTTGTTATAACATTCATAAATTCATAACATTATTCCTAATTCAAGCAGTCACTAAACTACTTACAAATAAATGTTCTAACAACGTCACGTTCTATATTTTATACCTAAGTGCTTTATACTGATACGTATCTGCATCGGTATTAAAATAAAAGATTCATATCTATTTTAATTGAATGCGGCTCAAAATATATGTATTATTATATAAAATAACGTTCTATAAGTGATATGTAGGTTGAGGCGCATTACGGACGCAATAAACAAAAGACACGTGTTCTGATATACATGTACATGTGTATGTATGTGTATGTATATGTGTATTATACGTTGAATACAAGTTTCAACGAAACGTAATCGGAAGGGTCAGCCCTCCCCCCCCGCCCTCCCGCGACCGCTATCGACCGAGCGACGTTGCCGTCTTCAACACTTTCCCCGCGAGGTTGCCGCTCTTCCAGACCGAGTGACTGGTGTACACTTGGTTGTTGTGACTTGTTGCTGTCTATGAGCTTAGAACACCAATGATTAAAGTTATATTTTTTGCGTATTATATATTAAAAATAGTTCTACGATTATTGTTCTGTATGTAATTGTATAATGGATATTTTTTATAAATCGTAGCGTGAGAAAAGTGTAATAATAAAGCAGTAGGTGGAGGTTGGTTAAAGCGCCTGTGCTGTGCTCGCAGAGAGCTCGTTAATCATTGTAATTATGTTCAGTTCTGCTTTTTTCCCCGACTGTTTTAAACTTAAACATTAAATATGCAAATTGGACGGCTAGAATAAAAAACATTTAATACAATTTAAATACCTAACCAAGTAACAGTGTTTTGATAGACATTATTAAAATAAACTAAAAATTAAAAAAAATCCAACTTTATTTAAATATGTATATAAAAGTCTGAAATAGATTGTTGATGTTTTACGATATTAAATTAATAAAAATATACGTTTTTATATTTTTTTTTACTAAAATTATATATATACCTATGTTAGATAAGATTTGAAAGTCAGAACAATATCTATCAGATTATTTAATAGAATTATAAATTTTTCATTTACCTTTTAATTTCAGAATTATAAATATTTCATTTACCTTTTAACTTGCTACAAATTTTATTTTATTTAACTTAATATAGCAACAAAAATTGGATCAGATCACTTTACAAAGACTTACCGTTGTACGGTGATTGTCTACAATATATGTTCTAATATAATAATATTTTAAATTATATTTGAAAACTAAATTTAACAAATGTTGCTTAAACTATCAAATTGATAGTGTAATGATGATTTACGAAATGTCCAACTGCGATCAGGTGAAGGAAAAAACACTAAGATGTAGTGTCGAGGTCATATTTTTATTAACTTGTTTAGTTGCCTCATCCATACTATATTGTAACTGAAAATGTGTATCTGTTTATTACGTTTTCACTGTTAAACTAATTGAGGTTAGTTTTGGTATAAAAATGATTTCCACTTTAAAGAAGGACATATGTCCTTTTATAATAGAGGACATTTTTATATGGACAACCCATAATTTTTCAAGTAAAAAAGACTTGGAGTATCTTCCCTCTACGTACATAAAATGTCCTATGCAACAAAGTAATTCGTATTTAATATATGCACTAGAAATGGAAATTACAAACCTTGGTTTCGTTAAATATAAGTGGAAGAGTTAAATCCTATCCTCAGGCGGAGCCGCAAAGTACGGCTAGTATTATTATAAATATGTATTATATAATATACTTTAGAACATGCATATTATATTCAACATTACCTAAAATGATTTTGCGAGTCACGCACACACGCTCACAGTACGCACAATACGGCAACGTCGCAAACCGCAACCAACGCCCGCAGCTGTCTGAGAAACGCAGAACTAATTTGTAACTTGTATTTATATTTGACTACTATTATATAAAGATAAGTATTCTCAATTATTTTTAATTGTTATATTTAGCTTCTATGATAGACTGTTGTAAAAGTTTGTATTAAATCTTTCTTATAATTAAAATATTGATTTAGTTAATTGAGTCTTGATCGAGTAGCTACTAAATAATATAAATGTTATTTTCCCCATAATAAATGCAAGTTAAGGAAACAATATAACAAAATATTGCGAACAAAATCCTTTATTCAAAATAATTTGAAGTTGATTCCAGTTTACATCCATTGGCTTCGCACCGTATTTTCTTAATAAGGCGTAACACCTCGCACCTAAATTCCAATTTCTGATCCAAATCAAACCCCCGGACCGCTGGCAGCAGGGAATCGAAGAACGATTTGTCCTCACATTCCACTACCTCTTCGCCTAAATTCTTAGAGTTAGATTCAACAAAAACTAAGTTCCGTCTCGCGTTTATCCTACGGTGTTTCAGAGTATCAGTTAAAGGGATATCTTCGTCGCTTTCATAGCTGTTAATAATCTCCACGTTTGATTTGTCGTTTTCATCGCTGGAGTTTTCGCTGTTACACTGACTGTACTGCTCCTTTAGAAATGTTAGATGCTTTGCATACATGTATGAGTTTTCAGTGTTCTTCCTCTTCTCGCTGCGGGCGTACGCGTCGCGTATGTTACGCCACTTGCTGTAGAGTTTGCGATCTGCAATTAAAATTGTTATTAAATATATATTTTACTTATACTAACACTAACATATATACATAAAGCGAAACACACCAACTTTAACATGCATACCACAATGTAGATAAACAATTCAAAGTGCATACTTTAATAAATAAACACGTAGGCAACTTACAAATTTCAACTTTATCACCTTCAGGTAACCTTTTGAATTCTGGAATAAGTACATTGGCGACCTCCTCCCAGGCTCCCTGCTTCGTCTTACTGTTGTACCTGTTGCCTTCGCTGTTTAGATCCCAAATAAACCTCTGTTTCTCCACTTCCTTTATAAATTTCACGGCATCTACTGAGTAGCTCGGTGAGCTTGATTTCTTTATCTTTTTTAATTTAGTACTCATAACTGCCACTTGATCATCTGTCGCTCATAACACTGTTTCCGATACACTTTAGTAGCAAAGTTTTTCTAATGGATAACATTAATTTATTACTCAATTATGTATTTTTGAATGATTTCTTCAACACATAGATTTTAGTCGACACGTCTTTCCAAATATGTATCAGTCTTTGGGGATATTTATAATAAATAATCTCTTTACACTTCACACAAAGTTATCGTAATTATTTTGAGAATATCACTCAAGTATGAAATACGTCAAATAGATGCGAGTAATCCGCTCGGAGTGACGCTGCCGCACTCCGCAGCGACGTCGCACTGACGGTTGGAGCAGTAGAAAGTTGCTACGCGAAATTCATCCTTATTTCTTGGAATTAAGACTCACAGATGCACTGTTGGTATTGCGGAGCGGCAACGTCGCGTACCGCAGCCGTCGATTGCGGTTAACGCAGCGTGTGGCATGCAATATGCTATTTTTTGCATTTCATTATTTATTATTATTATTTATCGAAACTAGGCACAAACTATAAAAGTATTTGAAGTTTAATATTTAAGATCTAAAGCCTAACTTTATCAATAACAAGTAACTTATTAAAAAAATTACTTAAGTTAAAAAAAAGAAAGAATTATTCTCGGCTTTCTAGCTTCTAAATTATTCGATATTATACATTCTGAAAACTCGAACGTTTCATGAATGTATTTTGAAGTCATCTTGAATCATAATAATCGATACCAGTCGGCGGTCGGGAGCAGATTGAAGTTGTTCAAGGACAGCGTACAACACAGTACAACATACAGCGCCATTCCGACAACTCACTATTATTATTCACAATTCTTTATTAACTTTTTGTTTTACTTTACACTTTTGATATATTTTTAAGAGCTTTTAAGTTTATAATAATGAAATATTATATTGATATTAAGTGTATGAAAATACAACTATAAGTTTTATCTAAATTATTTGGAGAAATTATCAATATTAACACCAAACCTACCGAGTACCGGTCAAAATGACCGTTCTTAAACTTTTGTAAAACTTACACATTTTTAAACCTTATAATATCCAACTACATGACAATTCTTAGAATATGCATATAATATTTTCTTCACTCTTTACTTTTAGTTATTTCCATTATTGCCTGCGTTATATAATAAAATAACTTTTAATTACCGGTCAATTTGACGGCGTGTGGTAGGAACAGGTACACAAGAATTGTCGGTAGGTTTAGTGTTAAGATATTTTAAATAAAACTAAATATTTGTTTTATTATATCAAGAATTCTTATATCAGTTAATTTTAACTACAAAGATATTAAAACTTGGAATACTATACACATTAGGTAACCGGTATCTATTTGATAATTAACTTCTTAATTATTATTACATAAACAAAACATCCATATTATTTTCTTTTAATTAAAATATACAAATATAATTACGTAATACTATGCTAAAGGTCAAGAGAGACGTCATTTTTATTTCTGATTCACATTGTGATAACTAATTTTCGAGTGATTGTGGGAAAATTTTTGAAAACAACTTTTGTATTAAAACTTTTGGGTTTCATGATTAGTATTATATAAGTTTACCCGACTTTACTCACCAGATTTAAATCCATTTGGTTCTTATTTTGGGTGTGCCCCAGAGAAGCACAGGTAACGGCTCCATCATACTCCGAATTTAGTCGGATGTAAATAGCCTTACATATGAAATTGGCGTTTCGTATGTGAGGAACAAAAAGTGGATATTTTTTTAATATTACATATTTATTAATTCTCTTATAGGTTGATTCCTTCCTTCCCTTGATTCATCCCTTTACTAAAAAAAACATTCGTACCGGAATCAATAAAATCTTTGAAGGCGGTTGGGTTGGACTGCCCTATCAGAGTTGAATTTTGTCACTTTTTTATCCAAGAAATTATACAAATTTCAAAAAAAATTATAATTTGTTGGAGCAAGGTTCGGGGAGTACGCTGGATGTCTTAGACATTCCAATTGAAGCTCTTCTAATTCGGTAGCTGACTGTTGTGCAGAGTGTGGTCTAGCGTTGTCGTGAAGCAGCAGTGGCGTAGAGCGGTTGACCAGCCTCGGTTGTTTAGCAAGCTAGCTTTTCCATCATGGTTTGCAATTGCTAACAAAATAAAATAGACGTTTGTAATAAACGACACCGTCACAACCGTCCACCAAATGTGGACAAGTACAAGTAACTTTTTTGGGTAAATTAACGCTTGCGGCAGGATTTGGCTGGCTTGCCAGGGTCCAGCCATTGTGATGAGCGCTTCCGATTATCGTAGATAATCCACTTTTCATCACATGTAATGATTCCATTTCATTTACAATTTGCTTCAACTGCATTAAAACAGTTTTATCACTAACACCGCATCCTGCAGCTACTTCCACAATAGCTTTCAGTTCTTCATTATCAAATTGGGTCTACGGTCGTCCACGGTGCTTGTTTTGCAGGTCAAAATTTCCAGAACGAAAAGATTGGAACCAAAAACGCAGTGTGTTTTCTTTTGCGACACGACCACCATACATATTATTAACCCTTCGAGTCATTTCCGCAGCACTGGTACCAAGGTGGAACTCATACTTAAATAACGTGATATTTTCCATTTTGTGAACTAAGCGACACAAACAGAAAATACAGCAAAAACAACAAACGGAATAACGGTTAATGAAACGCAGTAGGTACGACAAATTATTACATATAAATTACTAATTGACGAAATAAACAGTGTAAGTCAAGATAGGAATCAACCTAAAATTATTATTAAATTCACATATCCATTCCAGAAGACTGACATTATTTATTTCCATTTATGGTTTCAAAAATGGAATAATAATATTTGAAGAATTACAATACCAACATGTATATGTACATATACATATACATATGTATATGTATATATATATATATACATATACATATGCAGTGTTTATGTATTTTATACATAATAGTGTTGAAACAACTTTTGGTGCCCATAACCGTCGAATCGTCATAATATTTTATTATTTTTGCATGTTATTTCAAATGTGCTGAAGATTTCGGCAAGTTAAGCTATAAACTAAGGGATATGACTTCCAGCACGGCTTTACTGGCCAAGTTTGGTAGTTAAAACAAAAAGCGAACACGCCAAGTCAAGCCAAGTTTTTAATGCTACCGAGCGTGTTTTTTTCATTTGTTAAGTGTTTGTGGATTAAAAGATATTTTATTTAACATTAACATTTATTAAAAATAACTTATCTACCTAAGCAACGGTATTGTTATAACAAAAATAATCTGATGATAAGATAAAAATGGAATGCTATCAGTATAACCAATTTCCTTTGACTCGTTCAAAACTAAATTATATAATTTTATTAAGCACACTTATTTGATATTTCGTTTACTATATGTATACTACTCCGAGCTATCCCGCCTCTGCTTCACTACATTCCTGTCGCTGCTGGGCGCCGTGTTACTGAACTGACACGTCACTGCTTCCTGCATCACGTTGGCGATCTGAGCCCTCGCCCACATCTTAATATTCGCCGGCAGCTGCTTCATCTCCGGCAGAAAGGATAGCAGGAACAGCTTGTCGCTGTCGTTCTCGTCCGTCATCTCGACTGGGAACACCGGCATTTCCATTTCTTCAGGCGCCTGGTCGCTGTCTGAGCTAGATTTTTTCCGCCGTCTTCGTTTACGTTTCCGTGTTCCCTCCCCGAATAAGGGATCCTCGGATGGTTGGTTGCTGAATATCACCTGATTCCCGTCTCGATCCTCACTGAAAGTTATAGTTTTTTTTAATAAAAGTCGTCGTCGTCAAGTGAAAGTCTCGTTAAAATCGGTCCAGCCATTTCATAGATTATCCCGAACAAACAGACAAACAACGAAAATTATATAAAATTATTTTTGTATGTAAGTAGGTACCGTATACACTTTCATATGCATTTAGTGAAATACTGTTAATTTGGAATTACAAACCGACACACACAATTTTATTTATATGTATTTATTTGATTCATTTAAAAACTAAACAAATTTAAAATAAATCAGAATTTATTTATATAATTCAAGGCAACTTTATGTTTAAATAATTACCAAATTCTATGACACCGTTAGTCGTTATGATAATTAATTAATAAATCGTTAACAATTAACAATTAAATAAATTCGTTAAATTATATTTATATTTAATATTCGGATAATTTATTTTGACTTCATAATTATATTATCGAGAAACCTATAATTATTATCTAAAATATTCGCTGACCGTCCATTAAATCTGAGCTACACTACACTATCCGTATACACAATAATTATTACATTATTTATCTACATTCTACAAGCTGTCTGTATGTACGTATAAACTTTTTGCCCACAAACTCGTTTGCACGAACCAGATTGCGTGGTAAGTATTTGAAGATAGATAAGATGGAGATTTTTATCTCCGTAAATACACAGATCTAATCGTAGTTTAACGTGTACTTTATGACTGACTATCCGGTCCACTTTAATACTTAATTGTAGTTATTTTCATTTGATACATAAATATAATAATATAAAACGCGTTCTATCTCGGTACATCCGTGTAACCTACTCACTCGTTGCTGATGCTCCCTTCGAAGCCTCCAAGGAAGCTCATACGCTTGAAGTATATATAGACCCGTCTGTTGCCCCTGGGGGCGGAGCGCCGCGCTCGGAGCTCCCGGTTGTATGCGTCACGGAGAGACCGCCATTTACGTTGGAGCTGGAGCACTAGGGGTTCATTTAAACATTTATTTGCTATGACATCTCTGTCTTTTATATATATGAAAAGTATATACAATTACAATTTAAACAAATAGTTCTGCTGCTAACGATAATGAGTTAGACAATAAAAAAGTTTTATTCATCGAAAACCCATTCGCCGTATCGTGAGCCGAGACGAGCGCTAGTCACGGACACTCAGCCGGCTCAGACTGAACGGTTTACAGATAACGTTGTATCATTAGAGAAATTACATTACTTAGCTAACGATACTCAATCATCTAATCATCTAAGCACCTCGGTCGTATGCCGTGGCCTTGTTGAAGGTGTCCCAGTCGTCGTATATGGTTGAACCGACTTCCTTCCAGAGCTGCAGCTTCTCCTCCCGGTCAGCGGGCTGGTCCGTGCGGTACAGCCCTGGACGTTTTTTAATCTCCTCGATCAGACGCGCCGGGTTTAGTTGGTAGAGGGTCGTTTTGATCATACTTGAGCTTCGGGGTTGAAAATAGTTTAACATTTATTTATTTATATGTATATAATTATTATTAGTACATATTTTATAAATGTTATTTTCGTATTTTAAATGTTTTTATTTCTCGATAAGAGTGTTATTATCTCGTAAAAGTTTTACAAGTTATAATTAAAGCGTATAAATACAATCAAATCTGTTTTTATAGTTGTTCAGACAATTGAAAGTAACTTCTGTCTAAAGATAACGGGTAACTAAGACGGTTATTGTTACCGAATAACTATTAAAGTTATAGCTCTTGTTTATAGATAATCTAATAAGTAACTAAATTTTACAACATCTAAAATAATATATAATAAATAATACAACGAATATTCCCTAACGCTTTATAATCTATAACGAGACACTAAGCTAAAAATGTTCCTGACAATCTTTGTGAGTTTGTTTTGAAATCACGTTTGAAAAAAAAATAATCATTTATTCACCAAAACACATACCTATCCTATTATTATAATAATCAGAATCACATAAATATTAATAATGAAGTCATGTAGTGCGGTGCGACAAAAAAGCCTGACGCTCCGTGCGCGGCGCGGGTGCGACTGACGCGGCTGCGCGCGTCGGTCGCCCCGCCCCTGCGCCTGTCGCACCTCGCTCGCTACATTGATCAACGTGGAACTAGGAATAATTATTATCATGGAATTTACAATTTTTGTTATTTCATAATTATGTTGTCCCTTGGTACGTACCTAATTTATGTGTTCGTTTAATATTAATTTATTCCTTATAGCGTTTTGTACACACCAACGTTATTTAAATAGAAATTCAAATGAAAAATTATGTACAAAACGAACGAATGATGTAAAAAAAAGAAAAAAGTTTGCTTTATAACTAATATAATATTATTTATAATTTTATTTTTAATTTTATACCTACTTGGTTATAAAATATTACTTATAAATATTGTATGAAATATGAATATGAATTCCTTTTCACCGTAAAAGAGTTTTTACATAAAGATTTAAAATAAATGGCATCACCATTATTCAAATGGTTTTTTAAAATACTGGTATTTTTTCTGAATTAATTATATTCAATGAAGCGCGGCGTTGCCAGCTCGCATTACGCACTTTGTCCTCAGATACCATCAAAAATGCAGTCACAAAATTAATCATTGCCTTTTGATGATGTTGCAACTTAAAAGATCGAACACAAACAAAAACCGAATTACCTTTTACATATATATTTAAATATGTTTATATATATTACAATGTTGTTGTAATAAGTACATAGAATATCTCAGTTAATATTTAAAATACATATAAGCCATACTAATTCGACCATGATCCGTGGCAGGTAAATGATAGTATCAACGCCGAGGAAATCATTATTGCTTAATAATGATATAACCAGTTTTGTAAACTCGCCCACACAGCGAGTTAAGAGTAGTGGAATTATACATACATACATACATACATACATACATATACAGCATAGCATAGAAAGTATAGACAAAAGTATGACTGAATAATACCATATATATTTAATCTTTGATTATAAAAAGTATTTATTAATGAACTAGTGACAACTGACATTGAAAAAGTCTTTGCATAATAATACTATAACAATCTGGTTCAAACTAGTTATCTGGATAAAACTAGTTAATGCCTAAGGAATTCCAAATTCAAAATAAGCAAATGGCGGAGTATCTACGTGATAAATCACAACACTGCGTTCACAACACGTCCTCGATATTATAACATTTGTATATTATAATTTATTTATATAATAATATACTTAATGTTTGTTGTTATTATTACGTTTTATTAATATTACATTTTATATACTCTGTATTACAAAAACACGGCAAAATTTATCTAAGAATATGTTAAATGAGTATTTATGAAACCATTCACTATTAGAACGCGTTAGTAATATTGTGTTTATAAGATACCTACTTATAGTATTCAAGAAGTTGCTTTTTTATTATTTTGTTTCATATATACACATTTTAAATATGACCAGTTACGCCGATTTCTATTCCTTGTTTAAGTTTTAAGATTTAATATTGAATTTGTCAAACCTTGATTAATATTTAATCGTATGGGCATAAACTAACTTTCCACAGTAGTTTATCCCAGTTGCAAAACGAAAGCCATTACACACCTTATTGATTTTATCGTACAATAAATTAAAGGTTCGTAATTAAGCAGAACGAAAATTACTGTAGCGGACTGGAGTCTTATTTTAGACTAAAATGTGTCTGTGTGCGTTAAGTAGGGACGGAGCAATCAGCTGTAGCCTCTACGTGTCGGGTCGAAATCGGAGCGCTTATGTGTAGATAACTTGAGACCGACAACAGCGCGCGACGTTGTCGCTCCGCACCGGTACCGCTAGGCGACGTTGCCGTCTCGACCCACTTACAATCGGCAACAGCGAGCGGGGGCCAGTTCGCGCATTTTTTTTTACTTTGTAAAATTAAGTTTAGTTTGTTTTGCTTAATTTAGAACCTTTTTCGAGTGTCTTCCTGGATATTTACTTTAAAATCAATTAATATTAAGACATCGCTTCTTAGAAAATTAAAATTGGTTTAATTGTTTATGTTATTTTAAAAAATTCGTACGTTTATAAAAATATTGTAATTGCGTCATCTACATATACCGTTATCTTGAATTTAGGTTTTACAATGTGTGCAGTGCATACTATAAACAATTGTTTCTATTTATGTCATGTTATCTAAGATTTATAACTCTTTATGTTTGTTATCTTCACTATCAGATATTATCTATTACAATTATGTTTTGGTAAACATTTTAATGAAGGTATTGTTTCTTGTCTTGTCTTGAATTATTTTGTAATGTTGATACAGCAACAGCAAAATAATAATAATAATTAAGTTGCTAAATTGAATTAACCTAACTTAACTTACTCCTTATGACATCAGCCAGTTAAAAGTTGTTGGTCAACCAGTGGAACAAAGAGACAGATAGGCAGTCAAAAATTATTATATATATTCTTTATGTAAGTGCCGTATGTACATTCATTTGTATTTAGCGAACAGATATTAATTTGTTATTACAAATAAACGCTTCAATTTTATTTATATATATATACAAATACTGTATATAGGATTTATGTGTACATATAATTTATTTAGTAAGACCGTCTCACTAATACTAACCACATTGTAGTACAATTTAAAACTATGATTTGCATACAATGGGAAGTGCGGTAGGGCGTATGTAGGTTAATGATTTACTGTGTTTGTTTGTTACAAGTGCTTATATTATCACTAACCAAAATATATATTAAAAATATCGGAATACCTGTGAAAGGGCGTGAATTATACTTTCTCTACTCTGATTCACGCCTGTTCGCTACTTATTTATCACACGGAGTCGGTTTTCGTGAACAACAAAGATTCACGCCTGTGAATCGTGAACGCTTATTCACATTCACGCCGTCGCAGTTCGACGCGAGTATCCGTGAAGTACTGACGTGTCAACAATGTCTACATTATGGAGTAATGAATTAGAAATGAAATTATTAGAATGTTACCACGAGGAATCGGTATTATGGGACTCGAAGCATCCAATGTACAAAGACAAAAATAAAAATAACAGTGCCTGGATTAGAATCAGCTCCTTCATGGCCATACCGGTTCAAGATTTAAAGAGAAAGAAGGATTCCTTATTATCTAGTTATAGGAAATATAAGAAGCTGATTAAAGATTCCATGCATCCAGCAGCCGGTGCCAGTGAAGTGTACAAGCCAGTGTGGTTTGCATTCGATTTTATAGACTCCTTTCTTGGTGACGGCCAATCTAAGATAAACACAAAAGACAGAGTAAGTACTATTTTTTTTATATTGAGGTTTTGTTGAAAATTCTCGACATTCTCGCGTTCAATGATCCCGAGGGTGTGTGGCAAATTACTAAACGTACAGTTATTTTTAACTTCACTCCTCCGGGAACGCTGTAAGAGTTCTCCATTATCGTCATACACATAAAGGCTCTTGAAGTACATATTTGGGAAGTATTACTTTAAAGAAACTCATGAAGTAAGCAAGACTTCGATATACTGACTTTATCGGTCCAAGGATAATGGTGTACGAAATATTCTAAATTTTGATGTGAGTATTCCAAGCGTGTTCAGACCACACGTGCGCCACATAGCCTCTGATTAAATATTCCTTTTGTGGAGTCGATTTGGTGGTTTGAGTGTTTCATGATACGAAGGACATGGTATGAGGAAATTTGTTAAAACCTCTTTCAATTTCTTATCATTCTTTTGTAGATGGAATCTGAATTAAAAGTTATATCATAATATATTAAAAGTGTAATAATTTCATAGGAAGAAGATCCTCTGCAAGAAAGTGAAGAAGATGACAACCCAATCCTACCAAGAACCTCACAGACTATTGAAGCACAAACTAAAAGTCGTCGAAAAAACCTATCAGAGATGGAACAAGCTGGCACATACATCAAAGAAGCTATTAATACTCTGAATACTCTAAAAAGCAATGATTCCCAAAGTGAAAATTGTGATCTCTATGGTAGAATAATAGCCAATAAACTAAGAAAGATGTCGGAAGTCGAACAAGCAGAAATAATGTATGAAATAGATGGTATATTTCTACGTCGATTGTCTCATCCACAGTCTTTGTATGACCCCAGTCCATCCCCTTCACTCGGCTCCTACGGGATTGTTAAACGCCCACCTTCTTCAGAAAGTTCATATTCAGAACATATACAGGAGATTGTGTATCCTATAATAACTTCTAATGAAGATCCAGATATAGATTTACGTAAAAGAAATGTAACAAAAATACAAACAAAAAAAATACAAACGAAAAAAATTAAACGAAATCATTAGTACTTCATGATATGTGATGTTTTTATTAAGTTATTTATAAATTAATCTTAATTTCATCCTTGAAGATAAAATTCAAAGCCTCCCAAACTTCAGGTATTATTTGTGAAACTAATTGAGGTGAAACTTTCAATAAATAATGAATTTACTTAAAGTTAGAAATCTTAAGGTATACGCGTCGGTGCGGCCGCGGTCGGGTTTACTGGGGAAATTTTCTTCAATAATCCTCAACATAAGAAAAAAAACATTTCATGATCTCGCCGCCATTGTTCATTGACAACTCCGTTAATTCCTATTCCATAGTTTATCTGAAGAATACATTTTATTCATAACTCAACACAGACAGTACATACATACATTTATTTTTATTTAATTCCTAACATATAAATATAGCTTTTACTTAATTTCAAATATAATATTGCCGGTTAACACAAAATTACTTTTAAAATTTACTAAAATAAATAAATTACTTCGATCTATTTTCGTTCGTCCGATCCATCCATCATCTTTTTTGTTCCTTTTTTTATTTGTTTTAAATTTACAAATAATTGTTATTGTACATAGAGACAACGCAGCGGCAGCTAAATATCCGTCCATCTACCATCAGAGCGTGAACACGACTGAATTATATGTGTGGTCGCGTGAACGGCGTGAATTCACGGCATTTAGAAAGTACCTGTTAGATAACCTTACACCTTAACATCCTTTAATTGTAAGGTCACCTGATCTCTACTCATTTCTAGAAACGTAATTAAAATTAATTAAAACTATTTAATTGTACAATAAAATTAACTCACTTCGTTGGTTAAACATTTTACTTGCATTTTTTGTGCTTCATAATTTTGGGAGTTTATTAATTTATTTTATCTATTGTACCCGCATAGGTCCGTCTACAATATCGGGATAGAAAGTAACCCATGTTACTCTTGATAGTATGTGTCGACAGGTGAAATAATTTTTAAATTACTCCATACAAACGTACAATCGAATCTTTTCTCTTTATAATATATATAACATAGTATAAATGGATATATGTTGGTCGTTGTTAATTGAATTTCTATCCCAGTATACGTGTGTCTAGGTTTCCTTTGTGTATTGTCTCAAACCTCTGTGAATCTTGTACCATGCTCACCTCGTTAGTACAAAGAATGTTCATACAATGATTGTGTTTTAATACCACAGACATCCAAATATTAAACAAAAATATATTGAAAAATTTTGCTATACTTTTTTTATTTATACAAAATTTCATACAATTTGTATTGATGTTGCAATACCATTTACCTGTTATCAGCGCATCGCGATAAGCACATCCCTATTCAGTTGTGTTTTTGCAGCAGCAGTTGCGGCGCAGCACAATGCACATCCGGTGCATTGTCGGATCTGCATCTTCATGCTCCCTTGCATATAAACACACTTCACGTCAATATCGTCTTTAAAACCTATCCTTAAAGTCCATTTCGGGATGCACATTATATCCACATTAATGATATACATCAAACTGCGCACAAAATAAACCTTTACGAAGAGGTAACAAAGTTAGAATTTGCATTTTAGTGCCAATATTGTATATATATATATATATATATATGCAAATTTCAACAATGCAGCCGTACAATGACCGCCATCGGGTATTGCTTCAGGTATAACTTAATCTCCCCGCTTCGCTCGTAATATTTCAAGGTAATACTGAATGTTACCTTGAAATACGCAGGTATTTTGATCACATTATCAGTTAAAGCTGTTTACGACTCTTCTTAAACTTATATAAAGATATAATTTTTAACACATTTTTTATGGTTTTGATGTTTATGATAATATATTGATATTTTCACATGTACGGTGCTAATTAGCAAGTTTGAATAAATTTGCAAATTAAAATAATTATTTCTTAAAGATAATATTTTTTGAAAGTACGTTTGACACTTCGTTTACAACAATGTATGTTATTGGAAATACCTCAGTGTCGTGTTTCAACCACATCCACTGACGGGTATCGATTCACTGGATGTCTATATAGATATAGATAGAAATAAATTGTCAGTATAATAAAAATATACTAGCAAAATTGCCGGGGGAATGGGAGGGGGGCTGGTGGAATTTGAACGATGTTTCCGGGGTAAGGAATTCACCCCACGAGGTGTATTACACTAACATCAAATGCAAGAGTTGTAACTACCTAATTTCGGACCCTTGCTTTAATTTCTCCTACACGGCTCCCAAATTCCATTTGTAACAAAATTCATTATGAAATAAACCAAACAAATATAATATATTTGTAGGAAACTAAAATATTTTTTAAAATATATATAAAATAACATATCACAGTTACAAACAAAACAAAACCACGTGCAATTAACCCCGCCATTAAATAACTGATTGTAATTTATCACTTATTGTTGAGTCACGGCCCGTGGTACAATGGTAGTGGTACATCAGTACAGTGGTACAGTGGTACAGTGGTACAAAGCTCACGGACACGTGATCTACTGACATCATTCACTCATTAAAACTATTGTTACACAATACATCGGACTAAATACAATTGATTTATGTTTTTTTCGTAAAGATATTTCAATCCAATCAGCATAGTTTTAAACATGTATTTTCCATGTAGTATCACACACACACAGACAATTTTTATCTATATATATATAGTAGTAGTTAGCTGTCATGGCAGTTCAAAAATAAACAAAATAAAAAGGTTATTATTAAAACTTTTGGGAAATCGATTAAGTATCATTAACGACTAAATCGCACTTTTACTGTCTGCCTAATTGTATTATCTAAAAGATATCTGAAATATTTCGTTTAATTCCATTTAATTTCAAAAGATTATTTGAAATATTTCTTTTAATGAAGAAAACTCTTGTTATTGTATAAATAATTAATATTTACTTGATTATTAATCTTCATTCTCCGCATTTTAATTATTATAATCCTCTTATTGTGTATAAAGACATCTAGTAGTATTTAAAAATACTTTAATCGTAGAAAAATTTCTCAGCATTTTTCACATTATTTACTAGATATACTAGTAAGTATATTTGATATATGAACACATCGATAAACAAATAGTTACATACATTTCTAGAGCATAACATACCTATATAGAATGAAATACGACGTAAATCCTAGAGTCGAGTGAATGCGATGTGCTGAATCAGTGAGCGACGTTGCCGCTCCGTGCGGACGGATACCGAGGCGCCATGTTGCCGCTCCGCACGGGCGCCGCGTTGCCGCTCCGACCTCAAACAATACCATTCATACAATTAATAACAAGTAAACTCGTGAATCTCATCTTTTAAGAATTGTAAAACAAAATATTGCATCATTAATAATATTTTTTGTTTAGTTAATCATACATTATTTGATTATGTATTTTAATTCAATTATTGAATATTTAAGTTATTTACAGTGACAGACTATTTGTTGTTTGAAATTATTCAGATTTTGGCCGACTGAGGTGTGTTAGCTTGACGACATAAACGTATAATGACCACATATTCGAACGAAATATATGTATATAATGTATTTACTGAAAAAAGGAACATACATTCTTCATACCTATAATTCATATAGCAGCGAATATTATATAAACAGGCACCTTTCCCTTCGCGTTCGTTTCACCCGAACCCAGATCCCTTCCAATCAATAGGTTGTACTTGTATGGTTATATACGTCTATTCGATAACTCATTCTTATTGTAATTCCGTAGCTGGCCAATAAAGTCCCTTGATGAACTCATTTCCGTACCCCCGGGATGGTTTTGTTCTGTTCGGGCTTTGACCTGGGATTTATGGATTTTTTGTCTCTTGTAGGTAGGTATAAACGTTCAAATAGACTTTTGCTTAATAAATATTAATTTCTGTATAAAGTTATTTGTGCTCGTATTAACGAAACTGTTGAGAACAGTATATGAAGTTGTGAATGAGTTAGTTTTCAAAATAATTTTTTAGTTACAGTATTAAAAAAACATGTTGTAGTTAAATTATTAGAAACGGAATAATCCGTTGGTATGAGTCACAGTCGGTATTCATACACACACACACGCACACACACACACGCCGACTAATTAAATACTTATTAACGATGTTTTATTTAATTATCACTGCGGTAATTGTTTTACTATTTATTTTTATTACTATGTTAATTAGTTGATCGAATTATTTGTTTATTTAAGTCCGGCCTTGAATGGATATTATCTAAAATACTTAGAGAATAATTCTATAATGGTTTCTTCTACTTCATATATCTATATATCTCCTACTTCATGTATTTATATATTTCTTTTGTGGTTGTGGGATCTTTTCTTCGCCAAACTGTTAGAGGTTTTATTTAACATAATCGATCTATATACATGTTACATTTAAACATATTTTTACGGATCGTTGTAGAAATAATATGTACAAAAAAAAATAATAATAATTTTTTATTAAAATTATGGTCTATAATAAAGCTTTAAATTATCCATGTTTACTTAATTGTTGATTGTTATTATATAATTAATAAAATACTATTCAAACTGCATACAAATTATTTCTAAACAGATGCTAGCGTGCCCCCAGTGCCCCCAGTGCCCCCACTCGCCAAGTCATGCAGAGGTCATGCTAAAATATTCAAATTTCCTGTACGAATGATGTATGTGTGTATGTATGTATGTATGTGAGTGTGTCTATAAATATAGTTTATAGCATCGAATTTTTGTGTTGTGTCGCGATGTCGGTTGACTAATGAAATATGTATGTCGCGGTGCCGGTAACAACATTTCTACGTACATATACATATGTAAAAAACAACGACTATTATTATATTATAAGAATCGTTGGTTTATTATTTATTTATATTATAGATTAACCACACCTAATCATTTATATATAAAAAATATTATATATTATATAATTATATAAAAAATGTATATACAAATAAATATTATATATTATATAAAAAATATATATACAAATAAATATTATATATTATATAAAAAATGTATATACAAATAAATAATGTTTTTTAAGTCTCAAACTAATTCGGTCGTTCTATAAATAGCAGCTCGAATCAATAATTGCTTCATTGATCTTTCATTGCAAATGGCGGTGAAAGTGTTAGTCTAAATGATACAGATGTTCACGATTCTTTTCATTATTATACATCTAAGCTTTCTTTTTGACATCAAAGGGATAAATGTATATAACATCTGGAATAACTTAAAAAAGAAACATGAAAATCGATGTCTTCACAGATTTTAACGCGTGTCCATTTTTCTTTGTAATACATTTTTTATGTTATTATTTGAGTGCAATAGCAACAGTGGTTTTAACAAGAAATTCTCGCAAAAGCAGCAAATAAGTGGGTTGGAAAGTTGATTGGTTTCTTGAAAGTCGATACGTCCGGCGCGAGACGTAATCTGAGGCGACTGGCGACTGGCTACAGACAGTAACTGGCATAGCTACTGGCCTGTGCGAGTCAATATTTACTCATCTGCTCTCCTAAATAAACTTTGAAGTTTTTATTTTAAATATTTTATACCTAACACTTTTTTCAATCTTTTTAATATAATATATTTTTTTACTAGAGGTATAGTATGTTCAAATTAGTAATCACAATTTAGCTATTACCGAGTATATCTTTGTATGTATGTATGTAACATACAGTTAATATAAACGTGCTATGACACGTCGTGCCAGGAATACCAGGCATTGCAAAACAGTTTTAGGAATTGGTTGCCAAAATTAAAAGCATTAAAATTTGTAGTACGTACGCACTAACGAACAATACAAATAGTTCCCAAAACCACACTCGTGAAACTTTATTGAATAAAGTTTTACTCGTGGTAATAACATAAATCGGAACATTATCGTAAAAAGAATTATGAAAGAAACTTTCGTGAACATAATTAGCCCTTTGCACTCGGGCGGCGCCGATTCGGCGCCCGGCCTATTTGAAGTGGCAACTCGAGTGGCGCCGATACGGCGCCCCGCCCATTTGAACTGGCAACTCGAGCTCAGTTCAGTTAGTCTCAGTGTAGCATTTGGTTCGGTTCTTGACAGTGAATTTAGCAACCGAAAATTGTTTGAGCCCCAAAAATATGGAGGAAGATCGCATGAGCTCGAGTTCGGACGAATTTGATTTTGGAACTTTAGACAATGAGTTTAGGGACGAATCCAGTGAAGAAGATAGTGATGTCGTAAGAGGTGTGAGGCGACGAAAAATAAGAATTATAGAGAAAGATAGTGAAGTTGAGAGTGATGTGGAAAGAGCTGTGGAAGGTTCAAGTAATTCAACGTGGGTACTTTGCGAAGACGACAGCGAAGTGCCGCCAATCGTACCATTCATACCAGGACAAAACATCACAGCAACACAGATAGCTTCTAACACACAACAACCAATAGATTTTTTCAAACTGTTTTTCACGAATGAACTTGTGAAAAAAATTATTCAACAAACCAATTTATATGCAAAGAGAAGACTGGAAGGAAAGACACTATCTGGAAATTCAATTTGGCGAAGCTGGCGGGATGTGACCCTCGAAGAGTTCTGGGCATTTCTTGCTGTAATCATCAACATGGGAACAATGCCTTTGGCCAATTTACAAGAATATTGGTCGAGGAATGTCGCTTGTTACATTCCTTTTTATGCGGATACATTCACCAGAGATAGATTCAGCCAAATCTTCTGGATGCTTCATCTAGAAACCATTCCAACAAAGAGCAATCCACGAACACGCCTACAACGCGTAAGTTGTTTTCTGGATTATGTCAGCTCTAAGTTTTTGGACTATTTCATCCCGGGCGAACACATATGTCTGGACGAATCGACGATAAAATTCAAGGGTCGAATTTCGTTTATAACAAATAATCCGAAGAAGCCAACAAAATGGGGTATTAGAGTATATGCCCTAACGGATTCAAAAACTGGCTACATTTGTTGCATTTTGCCGTATTATGGATCACTCACCACAGAAATCTTGACCAAACCCGATTTACCAGTTTCAACACGAATCCCGATACACTTATACCAAATGCTGTTGACGAAAATTCCAGGTGCTCAGGGGCACCATATGTACGCAGATCGCTATTACACTAGTTATATCTTAGCTCAAGAATTATCCAAACTGAATTGTCATCTTACCGGAACAATTTTGACAAACCTGAAAGAATTGCCCAAAGAAATTAAAAAGCCTGATTTTTCGAAAAAATCTACAGTCGCGTATCGACGGGGCAAGACGTTACTTTTAGGATGGAGAGACAAGAGGGTGGTCACCTGTTTGACTACAAGGGGTGATACACGGATGACGACGGTCAGAAGAATGACACGAGGTGGTGTCGATATCATGGTGAAGAAACCCAATGTGGTATTGAATTATATGAAATATATGGGTGGTGTTGATCGGGTGGACCAATATGCGTCAACATATTGTTTTTTGCGAAAATCGCTCAAATGGTGGCGTAAACTTTTTTTTTGGGGCATGGAAATTTGCCTGATCAATTCGTACATTTTGTACAAACAGGAAAAGATCGCGAAAGGGGAAAAATCGCTGAGCCATCTGCGGTATGTCAAAACTCTCGTGGAAGAGTTGAGAGGACCCTATCGCCAGCAACGGGAGCAAGCATCTACGTCACATTCGGATGAAATCCGACTTGACGGGAAGCTTCACATAATGCTAAAAGGACCAAAGAGGGACTGCAAAGTTTGTTCTGACCGTAGCACGCCTGGAGGTAGGCGAGAAGTCACGTATTATTGCGATACGTGTCCCGACAAACCAAGGATGCATCTAGGAGATTGCTTTATAAAATATCATACTAAAACTAATTACAAAGTATAAGTATTAAAAAAAAAATATCTTCAACCTATGAATATATAAACTGATGAAAATTTAATATTTGTATAAGTTTATTTACTTATAAACGTCTTTAAAGTATTTGTAAAGTGTTCCCCAAATTTGGCCGAAACCGTCTCAAGTTGCTCAAAGCTAAAAACGCTTCGAGTGCAAAGAGTTAGTTCCGATTTATTAATGAATCTTAGTTACAAAATTGTAAGGTTTAGCTAATTAAATAATACTTAAATTTCGTCTTTATGTTCTATGGAAGAAATATAATTTTGTTTGTACGTTGTATATTTACTTATATTTTTGTATTTTCAAATTATTTTCATAATTTATCAAATCACGTATTGATACTCATAGATAATGACGACTGAAGTATTATTATTATAATTCTTTGCGCCTGTAATATCTCGTATCTCATCAAACATATTCCGCCGTATACACATTCAAGAGGTATGCGTATAATTATTTATTTTTATGCGGAGTATTTTATTAGCAACACAAAAGTGAAGCATTGTTTTTATTTTGAGATAGTGTGGCGTAACGCGCGACCCATCCAACTTGCAAATGGCGTAAGTCGGAGCGGCAACGTCGCAACCGCTTTTACAGCTACCTAAGAATCCGTAGTCCCTGTGTCTAACGATATAACGGCTATAACCGAATAAATATTTCTACCGTAATATGAGCGGCAACGTCGAACGTAATTTTATCAACGGTCCGGAGCTATCTGTTATCAAAAGAAAGGCAAGTCGTTTGGAGAAGATTTCTTGCTGTATTTGTCGAATCGCTATTGTTAATGGAATCAAAACAACGGAAATGCGGAGCTGGGGATAACAACTTACAACGCATAATTTTGATCTTGGCTTGTACTTCTAACCTAAATATTAATACGCAAATTCAGGATATTTTATGTGAATTCCAAATAATTTGGGTATTTTGATTGTACTATATTCTGTAATTGTAATTTAAATTTATGGCAATTAGTTTAAGGACTAAGTTCCCATACTTAACTATTATTCTGGCATACAACATAGATATCTCCTTCAAACCGGTCTGAAAGTGTACATTTTAATCACAGGCTAAGAATATTTAAGACAACAGACAAACAATTCTAATAAAAAACGACTACAATGCATTCAACTACCGCCTACGGAGTCTACTCTTATAATTTTAAACCTACGCCTTCACTAGTCACTAGTTCTTGACCTTGTCCTACAAGTTAGAACTGAATTGTTCTAGAACAATTCTAAAACTATGCGCTTATTAAATAATACATTAGGTATCTTGTTTGTTTTTTTTAAAGTTGTGTCTTTATTGGTAAAGTGAAATGATATGTAAACTACTTTGATAAAATAGAATAAATGAATTTAATTAAATTCCGAGCAATAAAACATTTTAATTGCAAAAGCCCTGTGAAAGGGAGGCTGCGTTCAGTGGCACTCTTTTTTGTGAGCTCCACTGCAGCAATGCGCACAGTACTGCAGTTAATGCCTTTCTATAAAAGTATGTGGTTTTATTTCGCGATTTATATAAGATAAGTATAAATATAAAAAGAATAATGATTACTCTCAAATCGCATACTTTGTAGTATGTATTTTGATTTTGACTGGAAATTACGTAGAATGTGTTGACATAAATCTACACACTGTATTTGAGGATAACATTGCTAATAAAACACATTTAATTTCATATCGCTTAATCCAATATCGAATTTTCGCTCCCGGACGGGGTGACAACCCTCCGGGCGGGGGAGGGGGAGGGAGAAGGGTGGCCTAGGGGACCTTGAGCCCGGATGAAGCGAATCAGCTGTTTCATTGTCGGTCTAGGTATTTCTGCGAAAAAATATTTGTTATTTTAAAAGACTAACGAAAATAAATATTGTTATTCGTGTTTCATGTTTTTTTTATTAAACACGATAAATGTTTTATCTCAAATAATATATATTGATATTAATTGTTAATTATAACCATTTTTGGTTTGGTACGTAATAAAATATTTAGCCATATTTTATTTATTCTCCTGGAAATATATTTTTGTAATTCTTAAAGATATTAATTTTCCCGTACACTCGGACCAAATTAAATTCAGTGCCTAGCAACGGATCCAATTATGAAGATTTGGTCAAAACATTGCTCACGGAGGAAAGCAAATTATTATTATATACAAACGATAAAATTTTATAATCACATTCTAAGTTTATGCATTCACAGTAAGAGCTCTTCAAAGTGGTTCAAGCTAGAACTGCCATGTTGAATTCTAAACCTATAACTCAGTCTCCATCCTACTTTCATTTTAATGTGAAGTGTGTCTCATATTTTATGATTTATATGTATGTATGTTTCAATGCTATTTTATGACGGGAATAAAACTGGATGGGGTCGCAGACAGAATATAAATCTGGTAATTATACAATTTTTCGTTACCCATTTCAATACTTGACCTTAAAGTTGAACATGTAGTTTTTCTGATTTTTCTTGTGTCTTTTTATAGCATATATATTGTTCTCATACGTCCTTATTTGAGAGGTTTCTTTTAAATTTATATTCTTAAGTATTTTTTATATTGAATGCGACTCCTTTCTGTTTTTTATTTAAAGTGTTCATGTATTAATAACTCAACTGTAACCTCACAGACAGTCTGTTATAAATTTATAGATATATATTTATGTTTGTTCAATGTAATAGTTACTGAAAATGAAAAATTAAAATCGAATTTCTATATTATTATACCCGGTACTGCACAGCAGTAGGTACGTTTAACTATGCTAGAGGATAGTTGTAAAGTGTATATGTGCTTGCCAATTCAACCATATATATTTTATTATTTGAGTACGAAAATTTATATTTTGTTATATAAGTAAAAGTTATTAATATATATTGCAGTGACAATACCAGGTAACTTCCTCTCCATGAATCGATAGAAATTTTCAAAAAATAAAAAAAGTATGATACACGAACTTGATACCTGTTCTACCCATGGCGATAAGTTTCCATGTGTTTTGTTTCTATAAAGTCAAACATTCCAAACAATTATTGAAATGTGCTATTTTGCTATACTTCGACGTATCAACTATACTATTGCGGTCAGCAACCCTTCTTCCTCCCCAAGTAATAATTCAAATACCACTGGTATTGTTATGTCAAACCAGTTCGTTGAATTTTCCTTTGCTTCTTGAAAATTTTGCATTAGTAAGTATGTTCTATATGTTTAGTTTGAGTATAAGCTAAAAGAAATTTCATTGTATAGTTTTGCGTGATGCACGAACAAATATTTTAACGTTCAAGTTTCAAAAACTATTGCTAAATATCTTTGTCATGTATTATATAAAGCATTTTCATATTTCATTACATAATTATGGATCAAAGGTAAAGTAAAAATATTTTTTTATTATTTTTTTATGCGTCATAACTAATAAAAAAGTATATAATACATTTTACTACTCTATGACAATGTTATCCTTTTGTAACGTAGTCTGTGGTTAGCCTAATTTGAGGATACGTTAACCTAAAACCAAGATTAGATCAGCCTCAAGGGATGTCTAAATAATGTGTATATGTAGTGCAGCTGGTGTATTTAATTTCAGATCGATGTTTCCACGTAACCTTATAAAGGGATGTTATATAATAACTGCAATGTCAGTTGTAAGATCGTTGAGGTGACCTTTGTCGTCTAGGTACTTCCCACTCCACTCGTATAAGTAATCACTTAGTTATATCAGACAATAGGAATGATGCAATTGTCTTAAGAAATATTAACTCAGGGAAGGAAAACTGTTATAAAATGTTTTATTCACAGGTACTTATTATATTTTCTGTTTGTGTGTGTGTGTATCTTGGTAATTAAATAACTATTAGTATTAATGTTAAAATTTATGACTTGTTACACGTAAATAATAAATTAAGACTGTAATAAGTATAACTTATTTTTCGTAAAAATCAAAATATTAAAAAAAAATAGTTGAAGATTTTAATTTTATTGATTTGTGATTAATCTTATCTTAATGAATTATAATTAATCTTATTAAAATTGCTTTGTTCGCAGGTAATTTCCACAAAAAATACATAGGAAATGAAATTTCAAAATAGACTGAATTCTGGAAATTATTGTAAGTTTCTTGATAAATTATTATTCCTCCTCACCAGTGTTAAGAAATTCACTTTAGTGTGCTTTATCTTATTGTCACTTTTTAAATGAATGCTTAAATTTAAGAAATGCCTGTGTGTTTCTTTTTATTTTCTATAAAATACACTGCTTAAAATAATTATCGGTTATAATACTACCAATGTCGACTACTTTATTTGCAAGCAGATATTTGTTGACTCGTTTATATCTACACTTCACTGTCTCTGGATTCTGTCGATTCATCTGTTTGAGTCACGAGAGACGCGTCCAACTCGCACAACGTCCTCGGAGAGACTGCCGCGTGTTCCTTTCAACAGGCTGACAGGATGTGGGCGGGGCGAGCGGGACGCGGTACCATTGGGCGAGCACGCGGCACGCAGCGATGGCCGCCGCTTCACTCGGCCAATGAGCGGCGCGCGGACCGAACGCGCGTCCGTCCGGCCACAAAACGCGACGTTGCCAGCTCTACGTAAAAAAATACCAGATTCGACCTTCTTAGGACCCTCGTTTTTTTTTTGTTTGGACGCGTTATCATTCGGGAGCGTGTGTACCCTTATCCGAGTGATGGTGTTCTATAGGATTCGTTGTGCAGTGTAGTGTATTATGGTGTGGTCGGCGCCTTCGGGGGAAGTCTTGATAGACATCGTTTCAAGGTATATTTGGTTCACGAAATGTGAGTTAGTGTCATATGACGTGGCTGCTCTCGTCGTCTACCGCGTGCTCCGTCCCATGACGTGTTCTACCACCGGTTCCGTTCCATATCTACTTTTACACTTCATATGCTCCTACACCCATACTGGTGATTAGGAGATATACACAATTGGATTGTAACATAATCATCTCATTGTTTGGTAAGTCGAATCTTCAGTATAAGATTGATGTCTAGAGTCGCCTCACAGCCACCGTCTTGAGTCGTTTACGGCCAGGAAATGTAAATTTGAGAGAATTATTACAACTTCCGGTGTATTTCATTATTAAAAAACAGGAACAACCAAACAGGTTCTCCGATAATACAATTAATTTTAATTGTAATTATAATCATTAATCGTTTGTTAATGAGTACTGAATATGAACTCATTTGAAGTCATACACACATTCGCACAATACATTTGTGGGTCACAGACAGATGCACAGGCACTCGTGGCATTGAAATTAAACTAATATTGTATACTTCTTTAGCCATGTTACCAAACGAAATTTATTTGCTATTATGCACCAAATGCGTATTCAGCTCGTACGGTCACACGAATAGACCTCTAAATTAAATTAGAAGTTATTCATAAGATAAAGAACCATATCTTGGGAGTGTCCCAAAAGCTTGTGTGGGACGCTTGGTATCTTGAGAATTGGGAGTCGAAAGTTATGAAATCAAAGTCTTTTCTAATGTAAATTGTCCCGCCTACTGGAATAATAGGACAAGTACCTATATGTCTGTTTAAAACTCATTAAAGAATCGATAGCATTTTACGAAAGTAAATTAAATAAGATATGAATTTAATCAGGTCAATTATTATCTCGATAAGTAATATATCTAGTTTAGGAGCCCAACATTTTTGTTATATGATCCAGCATTTTACGAGAGACAACTAACAAGGGCGTATCGTAAGAAATACTACTAAATATCTAGTATCAAACATAAATTTCTTGATAAGTGTTACGTTTCTTTATAAATAATAAACTATGAAAAATTACGTAGACAAGTTTATATTAAGGTTTTTAATAACATTTCGAGATAATATATATATATATATATATATAATTTTTGACGACATATCTTTGAACGTTGAACACAACAGGATATCTGGGTTTAGGTATGTAACAAATTACAATTACAGACAGATCACTCGGGAGCCGATAACACTTTCAAGGTCGACAGATAAGATCATTTCGTCCGATACCACGTGACCTTCACCCGAGTAGAGGTGCTATTAAATGACCTCAAGATAAAAATTTATTATATTTTTTAACATAACTACTTATTGTCTCGGTGTTTTTCCTCAAAACCGTGCTGTACATCGTATCGCGTAGTGGAACGCGTCATTATATTAACAAATGCGCTTCAAACAATTATTGTTTTCCGATGATTCATACACGTTTATAAATAAAATATTACCTTTGATTAATAATCGGTATAACATATACGTGATTTTTCGTAAAATATTATATATATATATAAATAAAATTTTAATCTGTTTGTTCCTAATTTTTTTTTTATTAAAAATTTTTATATGTTCGTCTGTCTGCTCCCTCTAATCTCTGTTACGGCTGGACCGATTTTAAAAGAACTTTCACTGGCTGATAAGTGATATTATAAAGAGTATAGGCTACTATTATAAAAAAACCATTCTAAACTAATTTGTGGGCACAGCTAGTGTTAAATAACAAGTTACTTAAAATTGTCAATGTAAAAATTTTTATACTAATGATTCCGACAGCCATATTATTAAGTATTGATAAAAAAATTACAACCAATTTATTAATGATCACTTACCGATATTTTACTGTTTATTATAATTATATTTTATCATCACCGCTCGTATCACCAACTGTTAGATGTACATACATATACGAATCACTGTATATATGTATAAATTTAAAAGTATTTATGAATATTAATTAAATATATGTAATCTTTCGTTAGATACATCTTATTTTTAGAGACAAATCAAATAAAAGCAAAAAATTTTAGAAGAAATTTCACTCGCTATGGAAAATTTAAGGAAATTATTCCCCAATTAATGAAAGTATGTTTGAAATGTTATATATATATATTTCTGTATGTCTGTAAATGTTAGTAAGATTTAATATTAAAATAACACCAACGAAGTCACGACCCGTCAGCGTCACTGAAACTAACATGTAACAGACATTTGCAAAAAACTTAAAAAAACATTTTTATACAAATACTGTCTGTCTGTCACATGATAATTATATTTCAGTACTAAAAATGGCTTTTCTAGTTATAACATTTAAAAATAAGAAATAATATATATTTATATATGTAATTCTACCAAAACTGTTACCATTTCCCCAGAAACATCAAATAATATATTAGCATGTGAAACGAGCTTTATGAATATCTGAATTTGTAATAGTTCCTGAATAACAAAATATTGTTCATCTCATATACATATATTCAATTATTAAACAGAACCTTATAGAGAACATACTGTATAGTTAAAGTGCTATATACACTGTTGCTTTCCGCGCGAAAGAGGGAGAGGGAGATATATATATATATATATATATATATATATATATATATATATATATTTCTCTATCTCTCTCTCTCTCACTCTCTCTTTCGCACGGAATATATTTTTAAAATAAAGTATCCTAAGTTACTCCTTATAACACCAACTATCCGCAAATGAAAGTCCTGTTAATACTGGTCCAGACGTTTCAGAGATAAGCCGGAACAAATAAACAGATAGATAGATTTTTTTATATATTTAGTTTATGTATGCACCGTATATACTTTTATAAACATTTAGTTAAAATTTGTTAATATGGAATTACACACAGACACTTCAATTTTATTTATATATATGTATTGTATGTATAACATGCATGTAGTACTTGCGATAAAAGTCAGGGCACAAGGCCTTTTTTAGTTTCAGTTTCAAAAACACAGGAGACACGATAGCTTAGCTTGACTACGTTAACCAAGAAGTCCCAGGTTCGAGGCCGGTCGTGTCGTCTGTGGAAAGTTACATTTATATTTTCTACTTTGAATCCATACTTATCAAAATAAGCCCTTCTGTAAAGATTAACTTAAAATTAAGGTTACTTAGTTCCAAACGCGCCCTGCCCTGAGAAGGACTACAAACTCAGCGGATATTATCCAGGTAGTGAACCAAGTTAACCAATATTAACCAAGAATAATATATATATGAACGTTAATATTATAAATCATACAATAATACCATTTATTGATAGTGTGTTCTCGCATAAAGACATTCAGTCAGCTGTGGGACAATGGTGTTATTAACATGGACACGCCTGGCGCGCGCCCAGCGGGAACAGTTATAACCCTTGGCATATCACCCCTATGACCTACTTGAGAACTTTCACAAAATCACTGCCAAAGAGATATTTTATGTACCAAAACACTTATAGTGTTTTAACTTACTTTATTTTATCTTAAATTTCGAATTATTATTTCGAAATTATGATTTTGAAATTTCAAATTATTATTTCGAAATTATGATTTTGAAATTTTAAAATATTATTTCGAAATTATATTTTGAATTTTTTTTCCACATGTTAGCTATGTTAAGTTTATTGTAATTAAATAGTATGAAAAATTTATCAACTCCCAGGATAGGAACCAACTATCTCTGGGGATTCTATTATTTTTAATAATATGTTAAACATTATTAAATTTAAATAATTAGTATTGCTAATAACTAAAATTCTCAAATATAAATAAAAAAACTGCCTAAAACGCAGACCTAGCAACATTAACACATCACAAGCACTTCCTGCATTGATCAATAGTGTCATGTCGATACATATTGCGATGAATTAGTTATTTACATTACTTATAATTTATTAATTATATGTTATGTTACTTATGGATATACAAACTACGGATGTACAAAAATCAACAAACCGTTTACCTAAGCTCGAAAATTTAAAATACTATACTAAAATACGGAGACTATTCTTACTAAGAACTTAATGAAATGCTTACAAAAATCTCATTAAACGTTAAAGACAATATACCACATATAATATATATATATATATATATATATATATATATATATATATATATATAACTTTGTAGGTATAGTCATTGGTAAGGTATCAAGATTGTTTATAAACGTAGTCACGTAGTCCTCCTGACCTAAGGCCTGCATCCACTATAGCGATGAGGACCTCACGATCGGTAAATGTCGCTGCAGTGAGCACGGACTAAATAAATAAATAGTTGGCAATTATAAAAAAATATATATCTTTTATAATTCTATAAATAGTTATGCGCCAGTCACGAAGGATATCCGGTGATTCACATATCTGGTCGGTGAGTTAAGACCACACCTGAGGTGTCTTGTTGTCTAAATGTAATTTGAATTATCACACTAATGCAGCGTTATCCAATCTATCAAACACTAACTCAACTAGCGCACTAATATGTTATTTTTGAGCTCAAATAGTGTGCTTAAAGTTGCAATATATAATAGAATTAGAAGTTAGTGTAATTTATGTTTCAAAAACATTTCTCTTATCTTAATATATTACAAAATGTTTACTTTAATACAGTTTATATATAGAAAAAATAGGTCCGGCAGGAGTCGCCTGAAATAGCAGGGCGAGATGCGCCCGCGCTCAAGGACGGCGCGTGTGGGCGACCACGTGTGTAGGGTTAGGACATCAAAAGATGTATAAATGACTTTAAAAACGAATATTAAAAAGCCATACCACATGCTGATAATACCAACGTACATGTCTTGCCCCCAGGCATCACGTAATTATTTAATTTTATACTGATAGATGGTCAATATTAATAATTTTTACATATAATCCTAAGCCTATTAAGGTTTTTTTAAGCAGCTCTACGATTTATATATATACTAGTTGTTGTCAACGACTCCGTCTGTGCTTAATAAACTATTTTACAACAGGTAAATCTTATTATGAACACCGCCATCTATTGGAAACTTATAGAACTTAGAAGTGAATTGAATCAAATGTATAAACCTCAAAACTCCAATAAAAAAAACATTATTAATCGAGATCAGATCTTTTAAGTTGAACAAAACAATAGATGTCTAAATTTATTAAGCGAAGCGAACGAAGTGAGCGGAGCGTTTTACTGGAGACTTTTTACATTCTTTGTCACGAATTGGCTCGAAAACTACTTGACAGAAAACTATGAAACTTTGCAATCAAAAAGACACACATTAGGTGGTTCTTAAAAAAAAATTGAAAAATGTCTTAAAAAATATATTTTTTTTTCATGTCATGTCAAAAAACTGAAATCCCATTGGAAGTCAATGGAAAACGATAAGTCAATACACTCGGCTCGCTTCGCTCAATATGCAAACGGCACCCGAGATTTCGCGAGCGCAGCGAGTCGAAATTGAGGGTTTGTTGGCGCCCCTAGTATATACTAGTATATATATATATATGTATGTATGTATGTATGGACAGACGGACAGTGATCGTAACAGAGCAGTGCGTTTCAAATTACATTATGTCCTCAACTGACACCCGTGACATACGACACATATATAACAATATATCAACGTGTCGGTCTGTCGACATTAATTTTAATTTTTATATTATCATTGCATTTTCCGTCTGCGTTATTTTCGGTTGATCGATTACTTGGAGTAATAGTATGATAAAGTAACATTATTTCAGGACACCACTACTACTAAAATTATTGTTTAAACCCCCCTTTTTATTATAAGATCACCCTGTATATAGAGAATTAAAGTATTATTTAAACCCCCCCTTCTAATATAAATCACCCTGTATATATACGATATAAGTATTGGATTATATGATATTGGATTAAGGCTTCTAGTATTGGATTATTTGTAATTGTAATTTTTATTTTGTTTAAACTGCGTAATAAATCCTAATAAGTTGGAATTAATCCGTATCATATAAGGGGATTAACTCAATCATGTATAGAATTGCTTACTATTAGATCTATATCTATATATATATATATATATATATATATATATATATATATATATATATATGTAGCAACATAATGTATTATTACTTAGAGAAAAATACAAACGAACTATCACCTTAGTTTCATATCCAGTCCCTACACACACACACACACACACACACACATGCAATGTAAAAGTGTGTAATAACTGAACCCTCTAAAGCTCTGAACTAGAAAATGGTCATTCTGACCCATCTGAGTCCCAAAGGGTTGATGGACCGGATTATGCAAGAGTGAAAATATATATATACATATACATATATATATATATATATATATATATATATTATATTTTTATAACATGACGTGTGAGTGTGTGCCCATTTCATCGCTCATATCCGTTAAACCAGTTGTGTCTTGCTCTACATGTCTCTACATTTTCCATCATTATTAAATTCTTTGTTAATAAGAAACAATGTTAACTTTTATTACAATAATTTATATTTAATTAATCAGCCTTTTTTAACGTCATATTCTAAAAGGTCAAAAACTGCTACTGTTCTTAAAAGTACGTGGTCTTATTCTCGCTAAAGGTCTGAATTTTCTTTAAATCCAGCACGTCGTGATGTGAAAGTCGTCAAGGTCACCTTCGGTTATATCCGATGGCTGACTCCATATAGCGTCGATATATTCCGTTCTTATAAGAGAGGTCACCTTTCATACATTATAGCTGGCACTATTTATATTCCTAATTTTGTTTTTATACTATTTATATTACAGCAAAGGCCTAACAAATTTTTCAGCTCGCCATTGACGTCACTGTACACGAGAAGAACGTAAATATACTTTCAAAAACAAATATTTATTTCTGACAAACTATATAACTACGCAACAAAATAAACTCTTTGAAAGAAACGTGTATATGCGGACGTGTGTGGGTGCACGCACACACGCGCTCCGGCGTGTAGAGTGAGTGACCTTCGCGACTGGCTGGCAACAGCGTACAACATACCTACACTGTACTGGATCAACAGAGTTGTTATACTAGCGGCGTAGCTTAGCACGATGACCCGTTCCGCCATTCTGTGACGCATCGCTTCACGGTTCTAAAATAACATAACTACACGCCCATTCAATAAATATTCAACGTTATGCACTAGTATTAGAATTCAGTTTTGTATGATGGGATATGAAAGATAAGTGTCTCGTATTGAAGACCGAGGTGGGAAAGTGTTGTATTTATTTTTGTTGGCAGTCAGACACAAGTGCAGTGTTCCGAGAAGTGAGCGAAATAGACTATGTATGCACTTGCAACCGTGTATGTATGAGGGATGGGACTTCATAATGAACCCTCATACCTGGTTATGCATGAACAATAAAAATTATAAACATCTGCTATCTGCTATCGCTGTCGCGTATCAATTTGTTTGTTTCCTGTTATTTTGGAATGTTAACGTTCTGTGGAACGGAAAAAACAAATAATGTTTCGAAGAACTCATAGCGTATTAGGAGGTTCTTTGATGTAGACACAGGCCACCTAGAGGAAGTCGTAACTAAAGAAAATAACTTTCACAATTATATATTAATCTCTTTCTATACTTATATTAAAATTAAAAATTATCAAACATATATAAATAAAGGTTAAATGTATGTATGTATGTATGTAGATGTATTTTTGAATGAATTCAGAGCAGGAACGGTATCAGTCCAATTGTAATCGTCCTGGGGCGTCGGCAGAGATATTTAAAATTCACTCTGTATTTTGTTTTGTGTCGTTAACGGTACTCGGGTGCCTTAATATTATTTACTATTATATATATATATATATATATATATATATAAAATTTAAATGTCCGTTTCTAATTCCTAATTAACACCTTTCACAATGCTTATTAAAGTATATAAGATACATACAAATATATATTTTTTTAATTTTTTAGAATTAATTTGGTCCGTCGAAACTCTGAAACGGCTGAACCGATTTTAACAGGACTTTCATTGGCAGATAGGTGATGTTATAAGGAGTAACTTAGGTTATTTATATTTTGAAAAATATATTAATCACGAATGAATGTATCTTAATTTTAAATAAAAAGTTTAATTGTTATCTTCCTATCGTGGTATGTCTTATAGTAGTATGTATAATGCATACAGGTCATTGACCGCTACATCTTATACTGACACTCAAACTATCATAAATTCATGAAAATATATATTAGCAAATCATATTAATACCAACTATATATAAAAATTGGGATATATTATATACATATAACGGCCCAAGATTAATTCTAATCTCTTGTAAACTAATTTTATTATGTAATTAGTCAAATCGAGCTAAGCTGAGTCATCTGACCTTCGAGCGGGTCGTTTCGGTTCCCGGTGACTTTGATGTTCGTTAATACGTTCATGTAACGAATATATTAACAATTTTTTTTTATATAATTTTTTCTTTTCAATATTTTCCTTAAATTAAAATATCAACACCAATTAAAGCTAAATAAGTTTTAATTAAATGCACTTTGATGTCGGATCTTTCAGTGACTTGATTTTGATGAGTAGTGAATGTCTACACGTTACAACTTATCTAAATGTATATTTATCTTATTAATAAAATTTTAATAACTAGGGGCGCCAACAAACCCTCAATTTCGACTCGCTGCGCTCGCGAATTTTCGGGTGCCGTTTGCATATTGAGCGAAGCGAGTCCAGTGTATTGACTCATCGTTTCCCATTGACTTCAATGGGATATCAGTTTTTTGACATGATATTAAAAAAAAAAAAATTCTTTTTGAGTACATTTTTTTTAAAACCATCACTTAATGTGTATCATTTTGATTGCAAAGCAATTCGTGACAAAGAATGCAAAAAGTCTCCAATAAAACGCTCCGCTCACTTCGTTCGCTTCGCTCAATAATTATAAATATTTGAATAAAATTTCGTTGATGCAGGTAGTGTCACTAGATGAATTGACAGCACCGGGATATGACATAGATTGCAGGGTCAAGACCCGCCCGTGTTAATATATATAGATATATATATATGTGTAATATGTTTGTCTGTGAGCAGTCTTTTAATGTATATATGTTAATATCACTCACTAATACAATATAATTCGTTCCTTGATATGATAATTATATAAAGAAATGTAGATATAGTGTTATCTTAGTCAATACATTCTTTAGAGGAATATATATATAAATAAAATTTAATCGTCTGTTTGTAATCTCATATTAACATTTTCTTACTAAATGCTCATAAATGTATACGATATTTACGAAAAAAAAAAGAATTGTAATATTTTATCTGTCCGTCTGTTTTAGCTAATTTCTGAAACGGTTGGATCGATTTTTATGGAACTTTCTTTTTTATTAGGAGTAGCTCATCTCCCATATTTTAAAAAACATTCCACCCGGACAAAGTCGTGGGCATAGTATATATAAATAATGTATGACTATACTAATTAGCATACAATGTATAAACGCGGAAATAAGCACAAGTCTCGTAATGTAATTTTTAATAAAAAAATGTTTTTTCTCAAACAATAGTCTTGATACTTTCACGAGATATCCAAACTCTCGTATCAGTAATGCGCTGATAATATATTATCTGATCACAGTTAATTTAATTATTTCTTAGACGATTTTTCATTTTATATGATAAATACATGAGTTTTACCCAAAACGGTTTATTAAATTTTTGTTTTTGTTATAAATAATGACTTGTTATTAATCAAATATAGAAAAAGTAAATAATTATTTTATATTTATAACAAACTTTTGCCAGTGGTTTCGCACACTCTATAAAATATATAAAGCAATTATATGCTTTTACAACAATTTTTATCAAAATCGGCCTAGCCGTTTAGATTTACAGCAGGTAAGACAAACAAAAAAATAGTTTAATTAAGGTCAGTGAGTCATGTCGCTTTCTTTTCCATAACCTATATATTAACACTAAACCTACCGACAATTCTTGTATACCTGTTCCTACCGCACGCCGTCAAATGGACCTTTAATTAAAAGTTTTATATAACGCAGGTAATAATGCAAATAACTAAAAGTAAAGAGTGTAGAAAATATTATATGCATATTCTAAGAATAGTCATGTAGTTTGATAACGATATTATAACGTTTAAAAATGTGTAAGTTTTACAAAAGTTTAAGAACGGTCAATTTGACCGGTACTTGGTAGGTTTAGTGTTAAGCATTAATATAATATATTATTATCTAATCTTCATTGCAAAACAATAATTAACGCGTTACACATAAAAGTCTAAAATAATTTGAAAAGGATAACGATGAACCGTGGGAGGTCGCAGCGACTAACCCATTTCATTATACAATTTATCGAGCGCTAGTTCAGTTAGCACGCTAACAATACACTTAGCCAATTACATCGTGATTGGTTGACACTTAACTCGTTATTTTGATCAAATAGTGCGCTTACGATTGTAATCATTATATAAAACTAACTGAACAACTATTAAGAAAACTCTGAGATTATACTATCCCGCGACTCCGTCTGTTTGGACTTATTGAGATAATCTAAAATATTTTTTGAACTATCAATACAAAATAGTAAAATTCCTATTCGTTCTTTTTACCATATCATATTGAAGGTTGGCATCATTTGTGTTTTTTTATTTTTAATCGAGTTCATATTTTCAGTAAACATTGTAGATTTTTTGTCTTTATAAGTAGTAAATATGATTTCAGGCAATATTATATCAAAACTCATGCTGTTATTTATAATATGACCTAAACTAGATTTAGATATACAATTACAATATGCTAAAACCAAACGAAATCTTATCAAAATATGTCTGGACATATTTTGATAAGATTTCGTTTGGTTTTAAATTTAGAAAAAAATTTAAAACCAAACGAAACATTTTGTGTGCAAAATGTGACCAGTAACATTTTTTGCACACAAATGTTACTGGTAACATTTGTGTGCAAAAAATATTTTTAATGTAAAATTAACTTTTTTTCTAAATTTATCATATTTAAGATTTTAAAAATAGAACGACGCGGTGGCTCAGTTGACAGCAACGTGACGGTATCCAAGAGGTCTCAAGTTCGGTTCTTGTCAGTGTTGTTATTTTTTAAAATTCATATTTAATTAAAATCATTTAAGCTTATGAAAAACGTGACAAAATGTAAACTAACGACGAAAAAAAGTCTATATTGTATATTGGGGTCAACTTAATTTTTAATATTTTTATTTTGATTAAAATAACCCTAATTGTTTTAAGTTTTATAAGTTAACAATATATTGAGTAAGCAGAAGAAGTGGCGTGCAACAGCTAGTATAATATAAAAATAATGTTTATTTTGTGTTAAAAACCTAACAAATTTTTCCAGTCAACAGTCCTCAGTACCGTTGTTCGTCAGTCAGTGGTTTTAGCAGCCATATTTGAAATTTCTAGAAACGCAACAAATACTCGTACACATCTACTATATATATAATAGTTGTCTGTGTGTACACAGTACAGTATTTACATATCAATGAATCATCCAACAGATGTATGTTTGTATGTGTGTGTTATCTTATATTATTGATATTACTTGAACAGTTGCATCATATTTGATATAGGTTTATTTTTCTTTATATAAATATAAAATAATTAATCTATTATTATTGAGGTTAAAATGTTCTTATCCATACAGGACTAGTTATTAACACTTACCTATCGACAATTCTTGTATACCTGTTCTTCCGCACGCCGTCAAATTGACCGGTAATTAAAAGTTATTTTATTATATAACGCATTTAATAATGGAAATAACTAAAAGTAAAGAGTGAAGACAATATTATATGCATATTATAAGAATTGTCATGTAGTTTGATAACGATATTATAACGTTTAAAAATGTGTAAGTTTTACAAAAGTTTAAGAACGGTCAATTTGACCGGTACTTGGTAGGTTTAGTGTTAAACTTAGTATGACTTATTAAAATAATTAAGTTTTCCTTATTTAATGAGTTCTCAATTTGAAATCATCACAGGGGTAGGTGATGATTGTGGTGGGGAGAGGGGGAGATGATTAAAACTTATCATACATTTAAGACTAATAACAATTAACTACATCTAATGAGAAGTTCCAAGATATCTTAATAACTGTGTTTAACTATTGTTTAAACAGTGTGTGTTACCTGACTCAGGATGAATCACACAATAACATGTTATAATCTGTGTGTGTGTGTGTGTGTGCGTGTGTGTGTGTGTGTGTGTGCTAAATATAAAATCTTGACCAATCAATATGTTTGTCCGTAACAAAGGAAACTTAATTGTGATTTAGTTGTTGTAAGTAAATAATTAATATTTATCCTCCATTTTGGATCAATTACTAACTATATGTCACGGAAAAGTTATTAAATGACTCAGTTATTTTGTCATCATATTTCCTTAACGAGTCTGTTTTTGTTCGAACTATAAATAGGATTTTTTAATTCAATTTGATAAACTGATAAGATTAAATATATTTATCAATTCTACTTAGCAGTATGTATAAGTGTAAAAGCGATTTCGTGGTATCAAAGATGGTAGTGGTATTTTTGGGGATAGCTATAAAAATGGTCGCTTCTATGCTGTGTTTTTCCAAATAATATTGCGGCCAGGATTTTGACCACCTTTAGGGGTCCTTAACGAAATTTGTTAAAAAAAGGTCACACATTTATTTAGTCTAAATTTCGTTATTATTATATTATATTATTTTAATAAATTACATAATAAATATTAAAGATAATGTAATAAATAGTTGTATTACAAACACTGGTACGGCGCGGCGCTATCGCAACTTATTATTAGCACCAAATTATACAGTCCATTGACCTTAAAACAAATGCTTTAGGCTATAATATATAAAACAAACTGGTCAATGCATGTTATACACAATATATATAATGTATATATACAGTCAGATTTTATGTCGGTTTTGTATATACCAATGAAGAGACCAGGGTTTTTTGTAACGCGAACCTAAACGTGGGACTTTTCTTTGTGAAAGCAGTAGTTTTTTTAAGGATTTATACATAATTTCATAAGATTTTGTTATTTCCGAACGAATTTATAAATAGTAATTTTCCACAGGCCCGGGCAGACAGAGCACGGGCACGGGGCACTGGCGTACGGCGGCAAGCAGGCGGGCGTGGGGTCGGCGAGGCCCGCCGCGCCCTACGCGCCGCCCTACCCCCCCGCGCAGCTGCGTCTGCACCAGCCCGGATATGGATCACCTGCGTTATCCTACAGGTACCATACCCATCTTACCTGATATAACCTCGCTATTTGACCCCAAAAATAGTGTCAAGTTTCCACCAATCACAGCTCACTATTCGAAGTCAGTATGCTAGTAGCATTGTAAGGCGTATAAATAAAATACAAATGTCAATCGGTGTGTTGTAATAGGGAATATATATATATATATATATATATTGATTTTAAGTGAATCATCACTCGCTTACGAGATTTAACAGTCGGCTATAATCTCTTTCAGTTGCTTCTATTTGTAATTTGAACAATTTTATCTTAGTATACATCCGTTACACAACATGTGAATAAATTCAAATTCAAATGTTTTTATAAAACATCGTTTCTCAGAAGAATTCATTAGATTGGCCCGTAATAGTTATATACGTCAGATCGGAGATTATACATGTAACATGATTATTTAATATTAAAATAAAACATGCAAAGTCGCGTACAATAGTTGTATGTTAAAAATCACAGCAAAAAATGACGGTAAAACGTTGAAAGAAGGTTTGAGATAAAACGTATCCTTGAAACGAGATACACATAAATTATTTAACTTGATCTCAAAAAGGCGGTAGTCGTGTTTTTTCTTTCTTTTATATCTTTAAAGATAAGCCCGGCTCTGTGCTGGATAACTGTTTTTTATAGAACATCAAAATTTTGCTTCGCTGATAATGTATAAAGGTTTTTTTGTCAGTACATACATTGATGTTATGAACATTTTTTTATCGAGATAAGACAACTTTATTCATATTTCATCTATTTTTTGTTTTGTGCGTGTGTGTGTGCGTGTACGTGTGTGTGTTATATAACTACCTTATTAAGGAAAATATTTTAGCAGTTACAAGGAAAATACGCATCGTACCTATATTCGTTATTTCGATCAGGTGTCGTAATGGTCGCTGGCCGATGACCAAGAGAGTTGTTTTAAAAACACGCACACTATATACATCTATCTATTCTCAACTATTTGTTTTGGCAAACGAACAGACGGACGGACAAACTATGTATGTGCTCCTTGACTAACATTTTAATATCAATTATAATGCGACAATTATTAAAATTATATAACTGTTTTTGTTACAATTTCATTATATATATATATTTAACAGTTGACATATATATATATATATATATATATATATATATATATATATACATTCGGCCACGCATTGCTGTGACTATTATTTTTGATATATTACATTGTAGTAAACTATTTAAGGGGTAACGTTCTGAGTACATCTATCATGAAGAACAATGTTTTCTTACAGTCGATATTAATCAAAAATCAAAACGAACTAAATATAATTATTTTTTTTAATTTTATCCAAGTTTATAACACTATATTACAAAGTTTTTGGTAAATAACTTGGAACACTAAATTACTCAATCCAGTCAACAGACACCGCCATCTGTTAGAATCGTTAGGAACTAACTGAAAATTGTGACTGCAAAATAGTAAACAAATAATTTGCAATAAAATAATATAGCGACTATGAATTAAGTTGAAAATTATATCTTTTAAGTTAGGTCAAACTGCACGTGGTGTGTAAATTTTATTTAAATCGGTTAAGTAGTTTAGGGGTCCACAACAAACAACGTGACACGTAATTTATATACATTAGATATATATATTATAGGTAATGTATATATGTAAATTACTAAATAAGATTTAATAGTTTGAGAAGATATTCCCCGAGATAGGAATAACACCGCTCGCTGTGTGACCTTGGCCTTGTCTTGATAATATTTGATTACACTTACCACAATTAGGATTTAAATTAATAAATTAATACAAAGAAATGTATACTTAAGTATCGAGAAATATAAATAAAATTAAACTGTATGTTTGTAATTCCATTATTTTTCACATATGAAAGAATATACTTACATAAACTTGTTTATAACATTATTTTTTATATATTTCAATGGTGTGTTATGAAATGAATGAGGTGGTCGAGAATAAACATGTTGCTTTAGCTATGGTACACATTATAATCACTAGATGGCGTTACTATGAAGTATGTAAACTAGTGTTATTTTGATATTATTAAACATATTTTAACAGTTTCCTTCACATAATTCTCATCCGTTCCGAATTAAAGGAAATGTTCACGGAAAAATAAGATGTCACGTGACAGAGAGACATAAATTATATATATATATTATTTAGATATTTTTTAAATATCGTTAATGGTAGGTAGATTGTTTTAACCTCTATCTTTATCGTGAATGTTTAAATATTATATAAACAAAGACGTAAAACATCTGATTATAATAAATGTACTGTGATAATTACTCATTAATATGTAGTGTTTACTTTGTACCTGGCTTAAGCTAGGTTAGGTATAGTTTATTGTACTTCAAGACATAAATACTTTGACATCCGACACTCAATTGACATCTTATGTCAGTTATATTACCAAACATATTATCGGTATATAGAAAGATCATGGAGACTCGTAGTCCTACATGCTTGCTACCTTACTTTCCCCGTGACCAACTCCTTTTAGAACTCAATAAGAAGAGCTAAAGACGTCCACTAATTGTATATATATTAATGATATAGATGAGAAAGGTATCTACAAAAAGTATCAAAGAAACCTTGTTCTTCCAGGGAGAGTTACAGCCGTGGAGGCGGTGGGGGTGGTGGGGGCGGGGGTGCGGTGGGCGAGTACCGAGCGGGGGCCCGCATGTCGCTGCTGGGGTCAGCGTACCTGCCGCCCCCCGCCGACCCGCCGCCCTTCAAGAAGATCAGGCTGTCCGCCGAGCGAGCCGCGCCGCCGCACCAGCCGCTCAGGGTTGATACCAGGGTTGGTGACGCTTCTAGAAATTATTGTGAATGATTAAGCATTAAGATGAGAAAAACAACTTCCAAATAGATTTCTACATGTTAGGTTTTCTGAGATATACAATTCAATGCACTATAGTCTTCACATATAAAGCAACACTGATTGTTGCATATGTCATGAATTCTGTTTTCTTGAGGATAAGGATGGACTAAATTGTAAGTTCTCCGGTTGAGTGTCTCATGGTGTTATATATTTCAGGAGCCGGTTATGAACTCTTATAATAATAGTGTTGAGGTGTTATCACCCAACCCCCCCTCCGAGCCCACCCTCGAGGACCAGAGCTTCCGCACCACCAAGGATGACTTATTACAGCAGATATCTAAGGTACTTGAGTTAACCTTCTTTTAATATTTATTATCCAATTTTAAGAGCACTATTTGAAGCCTATTCACTGTGTTATGTTAGTACACTAGTTGACTCAGCTGAGTAGGTTGGATAATGAATTGGATGGATTGGATGTAATTCTCTAATTCATCTAGATACTCCAGATAATCCATCCTTTACATGTAAATTGTGTGATAAAGGATGTGCTGATCTCAAAACATATGAAAATTTTCCTGTCATCTTAACTTGTTGAACTGTGCTAGTCATCAAATTGTCGTATTTATATGTTCCAATTCACGTCCAGGTGGATAGAGAGATGGCGCTGTCGGAGCAGACGCTGCTGAAGTTGAAGAAGAAGCAGGAGGAGCTGGAGCAGAGCGCCTCCAAACCGGCGCGGGCGGAGGAGCCTGAGGAGGCGCCTCCCAGACACACAGGCCTCGCGCAGTGCATTTACGCTGACAACCGAAAGAGGGTGAGACTCCTTTAAACCCCTATTTTGGTTATAATTAATTTTTAACCAACATTCCAAGAGGCAGGCCATGAAAGTATATACATTTACAGAGGGAATGATTATTTGTGATGAATTAATAATATCAGTCCCGTGGTTAGTGATCCTGTTTTTCAATGGTTGTGGATTCGATTCCTAATTTGACAATTCTCCCATCCACAGTTTATTCTTCTTCTGTTGATTTCGTATTCGTTATTAGTGTTAAATGTTTGTAAAATCACTTGCGACAAAAAAATTACATGTTTTTAAAGGTTTTATTATAGATATTTTATTATTAATTTTAAAAAAGTCACACTGATAATGGTAATTTATTATCTACTAGAATGCAAGTGTTGTTTAGATGTAATATAACTTGTAAGTAAGTAAGTTTATTTGTTTAGTGCTTACCAACTGTACAACTATACCACTGAAGTTAGATGTTGTTATTAAATCTAATGAGTTATTTTTAACCCTCCCAGGCGGCGGCGGCGCACGCTGTGCTGGCTCACCTCGGCCCGCCCGTCAGCTACCCGCTCTACAACCAGCCACAGGACACGCTGCTCTACCACGAGAACATCCGCAACCATCGGGCCTTCAGGAAGCGACTGGCCGACCATCTGAGGAAGATCAGGCTGGAGACAGAAAAGGTGGGCTTGGATGTGTGCGACGACTTGTATCATGTTGGCTAAGTGAAAGGATGCACAAGGATCCGGGTTCGATACCCGAATAGTTTTTTTAATTATGACAGAATGTGTCCATATGGTCAAATAAAGAACCTCTTGGGTATAAACTGGGTATAATATTATTAACTTATGATTATTTCATGATCTCAATGACCTTCTCCTCCTTGCAGCGTGAGGATGCTCTGACGGAGGAGTACACCCGCCGTGCTGCGGACTGGCTGCGACGAGTGGAGCGGATAGAGCTCGGCCAGAAGAGGAAAGCGAAGGACGCGCGGAACAGGGAATTCTTTGAAAAGGTAAATATTTAAATAAAGTCATATACCGTTCATGTTAAAGGCTTTACATTTTGTACATCAAATTAATCCTCACTGCTATACAAAGTCCTTCATCATTCTCCATCTGAGCTTCAGTGTCAGAGAATATGGTGACTTTGGAGGTATACATGGAATATGTACCTGCAAAACTCACTTAAAACGATGTCAACATATAACACAAAATTCTCCCAGGTGTTCCCGGAACTACGCAAGCAACGGGAGGAGCGGGAGCGGTTCAACCGGCTGGGAGCGCGAGTGAAGTCGGAGGCCGAGCTGGAGGAGATCGCGGACGGACTGCACGAGCAGGAGCACGAGGACAAGAAGATGCGCTCCCTCACCGTCGTACCGCCGCTGAGACGCGCCAGCGGACTGCCGCGGAGACACCACCACCACCTGGACACCAACAGTCAGTGCGACTCAACTTACTGCATTATACACTTTCTACATCTCCACACTCACTCCTCCAAGGTCCACTCAGTAAATTATACACTATATTTCTTTACAATCTCCTCCAGGGTCCACACAGTACATTATACACTTTCTACATCTCTCTTCTCCGAGAGCGGCAACGCTCTTGTGATTCCCCGGATGTTTCAAGAGTTCGTGGGCACTGGTGATCACGTACCATGAGTGATTCGTTCGTTTGCCCTCCTCTAAGATAAACCTACAAAAGAGTTCATCTGAAATTGTCCATTTTTAGATCAATAAATAAATTAAAAGGAAACTACTTTTCAATATTTAGAATTTTTTATAACAATCTATTACATACCGTAACTGGCACACACAGACACTCTGATATATATTTACTATAGTACTTTATTGTGTTTTACATCGCCACTCCCTCTTCCCAGAGCGTTGTATGGACATGGAGGCGGAGCACAAGGGTCTGCAGCTTCGCAACGTGTGGTCTCCGGCCGAGAGGGAGCTGTTCCGGGAGAAGTACCTCCAGCATCCGAAGAACTTTGGACAGATCGCCTCCTTCCTTCCAAGGAAGAGCGTGCGGGATTGTGTTAGGTGGGCATGAGATGACATTTTTTTTTTCTTAAAGCAGCCAGATAAGAGCCAGATAAGATATTAAGTGCTAACTATACAAGTCATGCTTTTCTGCCTACCTTCAATAATTTAAGATGCTGTAAATGTAATGTAGGTATTAATATTGAAGAGAAGGATTATAAGAATCAATATTACCGATACATCACATTGATCAGTATTGTATATTATTTAATGAATGATGTTCGTGTCCAGATTCTACTACCTGTCCAAGAAGGCGGAGAACTATAAGCAACTACTGCGGAAGCCCCGACCGAGACGCCACGCGCGGCCCCGGCCCGCGCCGGAACCCGAGCTGCCCGCCGGCGTCACCACGCGCTTGCAGCGCTCCCAGGGTAGGCCTCCACGACAGATGTGCTCATATTGTGTATTGATGACATCAAAACACATTGTAATTATGATCCCGTGTCGTTCCAGGTCGTGAGTTCGATTCTCACACATTGTTGTTTCAAATCTGATTATATTTTGTGTACATATGAATGGTTGAAAAACCCATTGCACGCATTGATAATTTGTTTTATTGCATATAAAAATTTCTTTGAATAACATTAATAACTGTAGTTTGAATGAACATTCAATTAAAAATATATTTTTTATCTTTACTTTTTTATTCTATTTAGATGTTAGATTATATTTTGAGCATATATTTTATGCTGTATTGCGAAAAAATATCAATATCAATTCCATCTGTATATGAGTGTGGGAGTGTTGGACCCCGTGTCCTTCCGAGTAGTCAGTAGTTCACATGAGTAGTGTGCGCAGGCACCCGCGGCGCAGACAAGGATGCGGTCTTGGACGAGATGGCGCCAGACGCCACCGGGCCGCCCGCAGCGCCAGCGCCGCCACGGTCAGTAACACGCAACAGACACATACATTTGTTTACTCACTTACACACTTACTCATTCACACGGCTACACTTCAGTTTTGATATGTTGGTGTTCGCTAAATTCAAAAAGCAGTCACTTTCTATACAAGTATCTTTTTATTGCGATGTTTCCACGGGAACAGTCCGTTGAGAGTACTCCTTTCAGACACAGTCACAGGCTACAGGTAATTTGGCCTCAGAGCCCCTTTTTATTCGTACAAAATTTGTTCACACACTACACAAACATAGAATACACGTATATTTGTGTATATGCAACATATATTGTATAAATTCTTACTAACAAAGTCAATTTATACATTTAATAATATTAATATTGTTAGTAACGCCCTCTATCGAGAATGAAGAACAGTTGGTTGGCAAACTGATAGCGCCATCTATTTTACAAATGACCAATTACTTCGTAAAGGGTTTGAATATGAGTAAGAATTTTAGCTCCATCTAGTAGCAGAATATAGTAACTATTTTTTAAATATTGTTTTAAGATAAAAAACATATAATAATAAGACATGATTTCTTTGTTGATTTATGTTAATAAGTGATAAGAAATTATAAAAGATGGTAAAAAAACCGCGTTATATTTAAAAACAATATGGCAACCTCTTTCAACTCTTAATATTTTATTAACTCATTCAAATCCCTACCAAATCTAAGTTTTATTTGTCATCATAATACTGACTCTATCGTTAATAGAATAACAATATTATCTTATACAAATAATGTTATCAATAACAAATAAAATAACTCCAATCTCTACAAAAGGGTTCATATTAAGGACCGTCAACAACGAATAACAAACAAGTGGGAGGAACGCCCTCGAGGGCTCTGTTAATTAGATCACTCAAAGAATATTTAATTAATTTAGACTTTTAATCTTATTAACTATATTTATTGATAATAATGAAATAATATATTTATTTTTAGAATTATTTTTTTTTAACGGTCAAATTTTTTTTTTTGCGAAGCGTTTTTTTTTATAATAATATTTTGTTTTTTTTTGTTAAAATACATTTTTTTTTACCAAATAATTTTCTCGACAAGTACTTGATGCTTTAGTTAAAATTGAGTGATTTTCAATTATTTTTTTTTGTACCTTCACTAAATTCATTTTCATATACAGACAATAATAATACATATATATATATTTATATTATAAATTAAATAAATTTATTCACACGCACAATATTATACAATTTAAACATAATTACGCTAACAAATTAATATATTTTAAATATTAAATCAAATTAACATGAAATGTTAAAATTCTCGGCGGGTAGGAGAAGGGAGGGGAGGGGGGGATTTTTTTTTTACATCGGCGGCTCTGTTTGACTTCACTCCGAGTTATGAACTTGAGATCCGGAACATTTTTCTTTGCATTAACCATTTGAAATTCATATAACAAGTTCAATCCACTCAAGTAGTGTTTGTTAAATGGAACGTCTTTTGTATTAATGTTTCCACAATGACGGATATTCCGTTGTTAAATATTTATAAATTAAAAATTAAATGTAACTTGTAATACTAGATGTTTACGCGACTTTGCCCGGAATGTTATATAAATAAAAGTTACTCCTTATAACGTTATCTATATACAAGTGAAAGTCCTGTTAAAATCGGTTCAGTCGTTTCAATGATTTGTCGGAACAAACAGACGGACAGACAAAATTTTTATATATATATTTTTTGTATGAATTTACCGTATATATCATATGCGTTAAGTGAAAAGCTGTAATTTAGACAAACGGACACTTCAACTTTAATTATATATATATAAATTTATTAAACAAATAAATAAACAAAAGTAATGTAATGAGGTAAATATAAATAATTGGTTATAAAAAATCGTAATTCATGTCTCCGGAGACCGAGGGGGGACCGGGGAGGCTGGGGGACGCTGGGGGAGGCTGTCAATAAAGAAACATAGAATAATAACGGCGCGATATTCGTGCGTGTGTTGACAATCACTCCCGGTTATTATTTGACGAGGATACCCGCGGGATCTTGTAACCGTACCATTGTAGATATTGTTGAATCGATTAATATATACAGTAATACCCCGCTTTACGCGAGGGATACGTTCCAAAAAAAAATCGCGTTAACTGAAATTCGCGTATAACGAGGTTTATGATTAAACATAGTCAAAAATTATTACAAAAAAATATAAATTATTTTAATCAATCACTTTAATTCTAAAAACACTTTATGCAATACATACTCTTATTTTTTACGGAAAAATACTTCTATTGTCGATGACTACATTATATTTATACACACTCTTTCGCGTAATTCGAGGCATTTGAGCGCGAAATTTGCATCCGCGTTATAGTGAAACCGCGTATAACGGGGTCGCGTAGAGCGGGGTATTACTGTATTCATTTTTCCTTTTTCTAATTTAGTTCTGTTATAATATTTTATATGTTTTTTTATTACATTATGTTTAAATTTTTTATCTTTTTTGTATAATTATTTCAATATATGTATATATATGTGTATATATGTATATGTAAATGGAATCACGGCCCCCCCCTATCGGTTTCTTGGTGGAGTCCTGTTTACATTTTTACGCAAACACGCCGCTATCCATCTTTCTAATTGCGTTAATTAAAAGCGCTCGCAAAACCGGGGGAACGGAATAAAAAGAGTAGGTACAGTTTGACTTTATTTCATTTATTGATATCGATTTATGTGATGAATGAACGAATGAACGAACGAATGAATGAATGTGTATGAAGATTTATATAATAATAGTATTTATAATATACTTAGATTTCGGTAATAATTGAATTAAAGAGTAGGTAGGGTCTGTACCGTGTTTGCTCATCCTCCCCACCGATAATTACAACACGATGTAAATGCACGAATTTTAATTACTATGTACGTACGGATTGACTAATTTTGACAGTTTTGTTTTGATTTCTCAATTTCTATATATATATATATATATATTTAAGTTCGTAAAGAACAAAACCTTACCTACATATGATGTTATTTAAAAATTGCTTTGTTTTTGGTTTTCGATATAGGTATATTGTAAAACAATTGTTTTTTTTTTGTTGTTTATTCATTAATTGTTTGTTTTTTACTGCGTAACATTCTGAACTGTTAAACGTTATAACTGATTGGAGTTGTACGATTTTCGTAGGACTGTATATGAATGATGGATGATTTATTATTTGTATTCACCGCACAGATAACATTCCCTTCAACTTACGGTACTGGAGTAATAATAAAATAATATAATAAATAATAAAAGGGTAATAAGTCGCGCATACCCACGTGGTTGTACTAGTGTCGTATCTTTCACTATAATATTAAAATTATCCCGCGAATTAAAGCTATATCCACATTCCGCGGTAAACAGCTGCGACGCGGGAGGGGGGGAGAGATAGAGGGGGGGGGGGTGGAACGGTAAACATAATTAGCGCAATTCGCCACTCTTTATATTAACCGTTTACCCCGCGGCTCCCCCGGATGAATAAAGAGCTGCGGAATATTAATGATTATCATATCATAGCTACTGTCCGTCTGAGCTTAGAGGTCTACGATGACTTGAAGACACGTGAATCACACACACACACACACACACACACACACACACACATACATACATACATACATACATACATACATATATAAGACACTAAGATTACGATGTTCTTTATATATAGTAATATTATATTATCTCTTATATGCATGATCTAAAAGCAGAAGAAACTTCCTTCATATTTACACACAACACATTTGCAACTTATTTCGATTGTCAATATGTAATCCGACGTTTCCCACAGGTCGGAGATGACGAGAACGCCTCCCCTGCCGCCCTCACCTCCTCCCGCGTCGTCGGCGCCCCCGGCCCCCGTGGTGATCACCACCAGCGGCAGCAGCCCGGGCTCCAGCTCCTGCATCACCGGCTCCGGACCCCTAGGTCTACCCGGTAGCGGACTCAGTGGTAGTGTCAGTGCGTCCAGCCCGCAAAGTACTAGTGCAGTGAGTGTACCCAGTGTGAATGTGTCGAGTTCGTCCCCGGGGTGCCCGCCCTCGCCCGGGGCCCCCGTCGTCGAGGGGCCTCAACCCCCGCCCGAGTTACCAACAGCCAGCGTAACCACCAGTACCACCACTGTTATCACTGTGAGTATTTCTTTTATTTAAGAACAAGTTTATTTTATTCCGGAGAAGTATTTGATAATTTATCTGATGTTTCTTTTAAATAGACGACGGCCGTATCGAGCGGTGCGTCGGTGAGTGGAGCCGGTGGTGTGATGGTCAGCGGCGTAGTGGTGAGCGGGGTTAGCGTGAGCGTCGTGAGCGCGCCCACGCCAGCTCACAGCGCGCCGCCCACGCCGCAGCCAGCTGCCCCGACGCCGCCCACGCCGGAGACAAGTACGTGCCCACTAAGTTTTAAGCGCCGATAGCAATAACATATATTTTTTCAGGATTACCCCATTTTTTTAAAACAAAAATAAAATAAAAATACTATCACGAATAATACTTACAATATAAACAGAACACACTACATGTTAATATACGTCATGTTTAAAAAGTATAAAAAATTCCTATAAAAAATATTAAGAAAGTAACAAAGACACAAGAATGTGTTTTTCGGTTTTATCATTGTCTCAAAGAAGTAACTCTCATTGTAGTTCTAAGTGTGACATCGTATTTGTTAAGTATGTATTAAATATCGTCACTCTATGTATTCCTTACAATATTGTAGGCTTTTAAAATTCTTAAGTGTTTTTAATCGAGCGGCCGGTCATCAGTAACTCGGAATCTAATAAATGATATTTTTTATCATAAACTATTTTTATATTGACATCAGATTAATTCAGAATAAAAATAACAATAATCAAACATCACTAAAACGTAAATAAAAAATTAAAAATAGTCGTTTTATTTTTTATTAATCGACGCGCACTTCAATAAACTAATCGGGTTACGGATAAATAAAACATCGGCTCGGTACTTAAACATATATTTTAACAAGTCACTAAATAATTTAAAAAGTATACGGTGATATCGCTGAACGGGCGCTACGCCCCCGACGTGGAGGGCTCCGGGGAGGAGCGGTCCGCGGGCTCGTCGGCGTGGCAGCGCTTGCGGTGCTTGTGCACGAAGTAGTAGGAGGGGAACTTGGAGCCGCAGGTCTTGCAGGGGTAGTAGTGTAGGGGAGGCCGTTGGGGCCGGGGAGCCCGGCGCGCCCTCCAGCGCTCCGAGGGGGGCTCGCGCCACGCCGCGTTCAGCACCCGGCTGAACTGCACGGGTCCGTCGCACGACGCCACGTCCAGGACGGCACCGCCGCGGGCGGGGGGCTCCGGGGCCTCGATGCGCTCCACGTCCAGCTCGCTGGAGGTGGTGGATGACGGAGAGGCCGGCGGTGGAGTCACCGGGGGCGAGGGCACCCTGGCCCGGCGCGGGACGGGACGGTGAGCGCCGGGCGGGGGCGCGGGCCGAGCCACGCACGGCCCGGGGCCGAGCCACGCGCGGTACAGGGACAACATGTTGGCGCTCCGGCCGACGGCGGACTGAGCGGCCGCCGGCGCTCCGCCGCCTTATATACCCGCGCGAAAGTTGACTCATTAAACGCGAATATTAAAACTTTTAAAAGATTAACGTAGGTATTGTGAATGTCATAATGGTGCGGCACCCGTTCACGGCGGCCGGGTTCATATGGACGTCTAGATCCGGAACTCCGTCCTCGATATTATAATTTCTTTTCGCGATTCTATTTTAAATTTTAAATGGCAGATGTACAAAGGTCGCGTTTTTTTTTTGTGAATAGCCACAATGGTTATGAAATATTCTCGTCGTAATAACCGGCGAGTGTCTGTGACTCGGCAAACACTTAATTCACTCAGAGGTCCCCGGGGCCGGACCTTGTTCGGCGCCGCTCCATTGAGACTTAAACACCGAATACAACCGCTATTCACGACTCTCCTTTGTTACGACTGCTTGAGATTTTATGATAATTAACCGTCATGTTTATGAGAGACGAGATATCTCCATCGAGTGAGCGACTTTAAAATAAACACATCTATTAAAGCAATACCTATTCCACTCTTATTATAATAAAAATCAAAATGAATATATTATTTCTATCCTATATCAATTGAATCGACAGAAATAAAACCAACAATTTCTTTACAAACCGAGAAGAATTTCTCCTCCCTCGTCTATTATATTATTCAAAGCCATTATTTCCCTGAGGTGAGGTGCTTCTTACATTTTTATATTCAATTAATGTACGAGATGTCAATTTGAATAGCACGGACGGTTATTAATACTTAACATACACACACTCCAGAGAAATAGGGACAAAATCGCCATCCAATTGTGTAAAAACATGGATTAAGTAAAATATTTGGGACTGCACATGTACGTAAGCCCACACCGGGCTTACCGCGTCACTGTAATCCTTCACACGGAATACACAATCAAGAGACTGACCGTCCACAGCTTTGTGACTGCTGACAATTGAATCGAATGCGGCATAAAAATTTATTATTATATATATATGTATATATAAAATTTGTTAATTATGTCCGAATTATCGTAAACTAATAATAAGAATAATTGTCGTTGTAGATAAATGTGTAACATTATATTGCAATATCGCATCGACTGGTGACGACGCAACGACTCTGATACGCTTCACGTTTAATCTGTAAGATGTCTCCCCCGTGTTTGTTCTGAACAAACACGCCTGTCGGTGCCTCGTTAAAATGTCACGCTCAAAATCACCAGCAAACACGTGACACTCAATAAAACCCCCAAAATATCTACAGAGTTAAATCGACGCTTCATTCGTTTTGACAATTATTAATTATTATAAACCTTTATACAATTCTATATATTTATTTTTTTGCATATTTTTTCGTATATATAGTATGGACACATAAAAAGTTTCTTACTACTTTTCTTTTATTTCCTGTTATACAAAATGGATGTTTAAATATGTAGTATGAAGTATGTAATATCGCCCCACGCTGGGCGCCATTTCTCTAAAAGTCTAATTAGTACAAAATTATGCTGACTTTAATTACACAGAATAAACCGTGGAGTCGGATCCAATTAGCGCTCGTGCAAATATCACTAATTGGTAGATTAATCGACGGTAGTCGATATTTATATCAATATCAATTATATATATTTTCGAATAAATTCTTCAGTAATTAATATTTGTCATATAAATATTGACGTTTCAGTAATTATTTGATGTTAAAATTGTAATAATGTTATTATATATACAGGATATAAGTTCGTTTAAATTATTCAAATTTCAGCCATGTTTAAAATAATATTAATAATTCAAATATTGTTTTATTTCCCGCTCCATACAAAGAGTGTTCTCCACAGTTAATTCAGCGAACAATAATACTAACTATTATACACAAAGCGAAGTTTCAAAGCGCAACTCAGTTTAATTGAGAGAATGCATTTAATTGTTACTTGTTTAACTAAAACTTTAGCAGACTAACGGAGCTTAAATCTACTAAGAAAATTGACTCAAATGTTTGTTTGAATAAGTTAGAGCGATATTAATTACGTGATAAGCTTTATTTATCCCTTGACCGCGATGATCGTTTATAATAACAGTAAATAAGTAATTATCGAATTAAAATACACAAACACGGCGGTAGTTAGACAAATCGGTAAATAATAGATAGTGGGATTATGAGGCGCCGCGCCGCCGCACTAATCCGAGCGCTCTGCAAATTGGCGCCCAACGTGGGCCTGAATATTGCAATCGCTCCAATTGCAAGCTTTATCTCCGATACACCTAAATGTTTAATTGTTTAGCCCCGTACGGATTTCGAATCGGCTTAATTATATCCACGGACCGGGTACTCGCCGCGTTCCGATCCCGTTTGCATCGATCTACATAGTTTATACAATGATTGTTATTTATGTACTCTTCATCAATATTGTCTTGTCTCAATTGTAATGAGTTTTCGTTCTTCTGTGGTGCAGTGGAGCGCACGGGCTCGCCTCCGTCGTCCGTTGTGAGTGGAGCGTGCGCCGTGTGCGCCAGCGCGTGCGGTACGCGCGTAGTGGTAGCGTCCCGCGCGGCGCAGTACGGGCTGGAGGCGGCGGTGGGGGCGGCGGGCGCGGCCGGAGTGCGGGTGTGCGAGGCGTGTCACGTGCGTTGCGTGCGTGCGCGGCGCAGGCGCTGCGCCGTGCCCTCGTGCGCCGGACCGCGCGCCACGAGACTGCGCCACTTACCGCCGCGCTGGCACGACCTGCCAGCCGACGCCAAAAGACCACTCACAGAGGAATTTCGTAAGTATACACTTTTAACCAGAAAGAATGTTTATTTTAATAGACAAAATGTTTAAATTTTTGATTCATATGAACGTAGTCGCTGGAAACAACAAGTAAAAAAAAATGACTTATTATAAAATGAATGTGCACCTTGTCCACAGAAATACCAAGCGATCTTAGCAAATGCTGTCTCACGTGTTTCAAAAGGATAACCCGTCGGTTGGACACGATAGGGGAGGGAGGGTCGGCGCCGGAGCCCACCGAGGACGAGGCGACGAGGTTCCGTACCCTGCTACGGGAACATGGGACGGCCTGGGAGAGAATGTCGGCCGCCAGCGGGAGGACCCCGGCCAGCTTGAAAGCTTTCTACTTCACCTACAGAAAGAAATTACAACTTGACACGTTATTGAGCGAGAGACAACCTACGAGAGGAAGTGATACGGATGACAGCATATTGAGTTCAGGGGACACCGACACCGCCAGCGCGGAGTCCCCCCGGCCTCCGCCCCTCCCGGGGCCCAGGACCGACGCGGTGGCTCCCCGGAGACACAGGAGAGACGAATACGATTCGTCCGCAACTGAGACGGCCGACGAAGAGAACGATGCTCCAAGTGCAAAGGTATGTTGAGTGAATAGAGTATTAAGATTTATATACAAATCATGGATGTTACCACATTTGCTTGATTTGTTACTCTCTCAGACGGTGACGCCAGTGTCCGTCAGCACGGGAGTGACGACGGTACCTCCGGGAGTAACGGTGACAGGCGTCTCGGGCGCCACGAGCGTGTCGGGCGTGTCGGGGGTCACGGGAGTCACGGGAGTCACGGGGTCCAACGGCCCCGCGCCGCTTACGGTGCGAGACGTGGTGCTCAACATGATAGAAGTCAGCCTCATGAAAAACGCCCGACCTCCGCCGCTGCCGCACTCGCATTCACTGCATCAGGCGTCCAAGGTCAACGTAAGTAGTAATCGCACCTGGCATAACTACGGTACCACGGAGGCGTTAAAAAGTCGCCTATTTAACCCAATGTTGAGCTTGGTAAATCATTGGCCGTGTTCCGTTTAGACGTCGTCGGGTCACGAGTCTCTGGCTACGCTGACGGTGGTGGGCGGCGGCCACGAGCATTCCCCGCGCTCCCCGCAGCGCGCCACCATAACCCCGCTGCCCGACAAGGAGCTCATGCTGCTGCACGTGGAGAACCGGGCGCCCGAGCCGCTGCTCGACCTCAGCGTCAAGCGTCCGCGACACGAACCGCCCAAGGTGAGTGTACTTTACATTACACCATCTATTATCGATTTTCGAAGCCGGTTATGACCATATTACTATTCCAGCAACCTCATCGCAACGCCGACTACGCCGCGTATAGAGCGCAACAAGAACGGGAGTCACCGACGCAGTACAATTCCAAACCCAAGCCTGTCGCCTCTCCGCGACAGACCCTCAAGCTGCCCACCAACCCCAAGGGCTCCATAACTCACGGGACACCCGTGGAATCCCGCTTCGAGGCCCAGAGGATACCTCCGGACCCCAAGACGGGGTCCATAACGGCCGGCACACCGGTCCACGGACCCCACCATCTACCGGAGAAGAGGAACTTCGAATACTACAAGAGGAGGAGTCCGGGCGGCGCATACGCGTACTCGGTGGCCCCCGGCCAGCCGCGGCCGCAGTCGCCGTCCTTCTCGAACGTGAGGATCCGACTTTTTCATCGAAATTTTCGCGTGATGTATCGATACTAAACTATCTTATTCGACGCAGGCGAACACGGGTGCAGCGTCCCGGGGCCCGTACAGCCACGAGCGCCGCCAAATCATGTTAACGGACTTAATCACGTCGCAGCAGATGACCGGCGGCCCGAGGCGTGGCGACGCCCCCCATCCCCATCCCCACCCGCACCCCCACGCGCACCCACACGCGCGCCGCGAGCGGGACAGCGTATCCGTCATACAGCGACATACACATACATACTCGCACCCGCCGCCCGGTAAGTCCCTTTGTTAGATCTATTTAAACGTAGTGTTGGAGCTCCAAGCTGAAATTCATCATGACGACCAGGTCACGAGGCCTTCACGTCGCTGGTGAATGCGGCGTCGGCGGCGCCCGCGCTGCCTGTGCCGCGCCGGGAGGAGCCGGCCTCGCCGCCCGTGCACCACCAGCAGCACCAGCACCACCAACACCACCAGGGGATGCACCACGACCCCATGAGGTACACTAGGGCTAATAAAATCTTACAGATAAACTGTGAATATTTAAATTTTTCCAAATCGAAATAAAGTTTTTATCTTTTCTTAAATATATTTGTTTATATAAAAGTGGAGGATCCTTTGTCCGCTACGTTGAAATAAGAAAAACACTGATGTTATACTAATTTAATATATTATTTTTCAGAGGATCTCGAGAGTTCGCCCTGGCCCAGAAATATGCGCAGTATTCCGCGGATCGACGAGCGCCACCACGAGACAGGTTATACACATATATATATATATATATCTAACCAATTAAACATTGATTGTAATGGTTCCGATGAGGTATTCGATCTGATGCCTACCGCCGAATTTTATCACCGCACAGCGCGCAATCGTCTCCCAATACCATCCGTACCACCTGGATGCCTGGCGATCTTCTACTGTGCGGTTCTCAAGGACATTTTCTTTCACGTACTACTCGAATGTGAAACGAAATCCCTTCGGTGGTATTTCCACCTCGGTACGACATGGGTACCTTCAAAAAAGACGTTTACTCCCACCTCCTAGGCCGGCAACGCTCTTGTGAATCCTCGGATGTTGCAACAGTTCATGGGCGGCGCTGATCACAAACCATCTGTGACCCGCCAGCTCGTTTGCCCTCCTCTTACAAAAAACAATTTAAAAAAATTGTGACAATATAAATCTTTTAATCAACCTATACATTAAAATGTTTTCCTGTATTTCAGTCGGGAACGCATGGTGCCTATCCAGGAGCGGCATTATGTGATCGAACAGCATAACCCCCACAATCCTCATAACCAGCACAATCAGCAGCAGCAACAGCATCATCAGCAACAACAGCACCAACAGCAGCAGCACCAGCAACAACAGCACCAGCAACAGCAGATGCTGCTGGACCGACACCACTTAAACCATGGACAGGTTAGTTGTCACTTGAGCCGAGTGCTCGTCGAGACTTTTTTAAGAAAATATAGTAGTTCCAAGCTTACATTTAATTAATAATTAGTTCAATTACTAACTAAAATATATATCTGCAGCAAAACGTGTCATCGAGCGAGGAGCGGCGCTCGAGTGGCGCCAACTACAACGCTCCCAACAAGAGACCCCTGCACGCCATGGACAGGAAGGAATGGTAAACTAACTCTCATATTAATATAAATATATATCAACATAAGTAACTATTATTTAATAACTAAAATTATACAGCCGGCCCGTGGTGAGCGTATCCAACGTGCCCATCATGAGCACCGTGGCCAGCACGCCCACGAGCGTGTGCGTGAGCGTAGGTGGGGGTGTGGGTGCGGGGGTGACGGCGGCGGCGGGCGCGGCGGCGGCGGGGGCGGAGCGCGCTCGGCCCGGGGACGGCACCCTCACGGCCGCGTCTCTCATCAACGCCATCATCACCCACCAGATCAACCAGTCCAGCGATCAGCGCTTTCCACCCGTGAGTATGCGCTCCGCTAAATGTGTAACTATAATCATTAATTACGTACCGTCATTGCGTATGTGTGTGTCATTATTTGTAATTTATGTCAATTTTCTCATGCCTTTATATCATTGGTTTCAGAAGATAATACGCGAAAACGAATCGACACAGCCGCCTGAACTCCCGAGAGAAATACCTCGAGAGTTGCCCCGGGACTTGCCCCGGGAAATGCCCCGCGAGCTGTCCCGGGACATGCCCCGGGACGGGGAGAGGGAGGAGCCCCCGGGGCACACCACCAGCATCAAGCTAGGGGACCTGGCCTCAAATATTATAGTCAGGGACTTCAGTAGTCCGAACACCACTTCGCTCATACATCATAAGTAAGCTTAACAAAACTTCGTATTTATTTTTAGTACCAAATCAATAAACTACAAATTTAAGTAATTTTTGTAATTTATCTCAGCAGCAATCGCTACGCAGTATCCAGTGCGGACTCGTATAACAGCGGCGGGGGAGGAGGAGGTGGGAGCGGTGGAGGCGGGGGGGAGGAGTGGAGACGCGACGCGCCCAAACATGCACCCTACTTGGAGCCAGTGTCGCCTCCCGACAACCACCACTCGGGGTATGTCGTACAGTGCTTTCATATAAAATTCTATTCATTGTCTCCAGACTTCTCATCATACCGGCTCAAGTGGAGAAAGTTTGTACAATGATTGAACGGAGTCTTCTCTTTTCAGTCGTAGTTCATCGGGTGGCGGAGGCGGAGGCGGCGGTGGAGGCGGGGGCGGAGGTGGCCGACGCTACAGCGCCGTGGGCGTGGGCGTGGGCGGCGGCGTGCTCACGGCTTACGACTACGTAAAGACGCGCATCGTGGAGGTGATGCGCAGTGACTCTGACGAGCGCGCCAAGCCGCTCACCTTCCCCACCGCCTACGCCTACCCGTACTCCGCGCTGAATGTGGCGACGCCCGCCGCGCCGCCGCCCGCCCAGCCCGCGCCCCACGAGTCGACCGCCCCCGGCGCCGTCGGAGTGACCGTGGGCGTGGGCGGCGGCCAGCCCGAGCCCGCGCCGCTCATGTCCGCCCAGTACGAACCACTGTCCGACGAGGACTGACGGCCCCCGGCCGCGCCCCGCGCTCCGCGGCCCTAACGTCGCGTGCGGCGGAGCGTCATCCGGTGCGCCCGCCCCTCGGCGCCCCGCACCGAACCGTCCGGGGTCGGCCGAGACCCCGCCGGGGGCCGACCCGGAGGGGCCCCGCAGACGCTCGTCGAAGCTCCGACCGACGTGTGAAACTTGTGATCCGTTTTGTATTTCAATCTACGGTTGCCATTGTAATGTTTTATTGACGATATAGTTCCGTAGTCGGACGTGCGACGGTGAAGGACTCTCGTAGAGTGTAAATAGTGTTAGAGTAAGCGCGAGGAATCTGCAGATCGAGTTGAGTGACTCCGCCCCGTGCGACCGCGAGTGTGACTTGTGAATATTGAATTGTTATTTATTTGTTGTTTTTCACTTGTTTTGTCTTTGAATGTCGTAGTTAGCGCGCCGCCCGACGACACGGAGGCCTCTAAAGATATTGTATCGATATAGAAGAGGGTAATTTGGTATAAAGTATAGATGTATTGCGAGGTCCGCGTGTCGTTGGGCGCGCGTCCGGAGAGGCTCGTCTCGTCACTGAATAGCAACACTGCCGCTGCGCATACCTCACTAAATTTAAGTGGCAGCCTCACACTAGCGAAAATAATATTTACCCAGTCTTCCATCTAAACACCGGTAGCGTAGGATCGCCGCGCGACTTCGTCCATATCTACACCTAAGTACTTGTAAATTGTGTATAGTTTGTATAGACGACCCTGCCCCGGCATTTCGCAGATTCCTCGCCGCACGGGCGCGTCGCCGCTAGCGTTACGATTAGTTTGTAAGTTTATTATTTTGTATAGCTTTGCTTCGGATTTCGCTGTCGCATTTTTCACTCGAGTTAGTCTACGCGTAGTTGAATTTTCATTTGTCGTTTCGTGTAAATAGCTCATCAGTTCGTGTGTACAGCCCGGCGCAGCGAAGTCCGGAACGCGCGCGCGATGCCGACGGAACTGTTGGAGACCCTTACTATAGATAGTGTAAACGCGGTTTACGGATTATGAAGCGGTAAATTATATACATATGTAAAAGTGTATGGTTATTATGTATACATACTGTGCATTTGTAATTATACAGGTTAGCGTAACGATTATGATAGAGATTTTCATTTTATAGTTAGGCTGGTCTCTGGACCGAGTATAAATAATGAGCGGAAGCGGGCTATGATGTGTGCGTCTGTGCGTGCGAGCGCGAGTGTCTGTGTGTGCGTGCGTGTGTGTATGTACGTTTGTGCGTGCGTGCGTGTGTGTGTGCGTGTGCGTGCGTGGTCCGCGCCGAGCGCCGCCGGTCGCCTTCGATCAATTTGTTATGTGGAATATTTTTAACTGCGTGCGTCTCAAACATTACCTTAAACTACTATTTAATTTAATCAACAATGTTATATTTTAAAATGGTTATAATATTTTCAATCATACGACATACTGGCAATGTTAATAGTGTAATAAGTATATAATATAACAAAAATATATAAATTAAGATACGGTAGTAGTTGGATACGCAAGCAGGTGTGATGTACATGTTTTCAAATATTGTGTAAAAACGACTGATTAAATTAATTTGATTGAGCGTTCGCGGTGGGTGGGGGGGAGGGGGGGCGCGCGGCGGCGACTCACTTGTGATTTCTTTATAAACTGTAACGTATTGTAAGTAGTCGAAAGAAGGATAATCCGTGTAAGTCCGATCATAAGCAAAAACAAAGTTTTGTGAGGACAGATCAATAAATAAGATGCAAATCTATTATGTGTTTTATTTACGTTTCTTTTATTATTATTTAATAGATTTTGTTTTTTTTATTAAAACCTTTTTATTGTCTATTACTATTTCCAAATACGGTCTTTATTATTAATCATTGTAACACCTACTTGGTGTGAAGGTCTATGGTGTTTCAAATCCCTAAAGATGGAGTTCTTATAAAAAAAATGTTATGGAGAAAAAACATAAACATTCATATTAAGTATATTACTATTTATTAAATCTATAAATATTTTAATGGTTGTTGAAAAGTAATTGGTGTGTTAAATGTATAACGAACATTTAGATCAAATAAATCAAAATCAAATTATTCGTTTTAAGTTTTTTTCCCCAACATTTTTCCTTATAAAATAATAGTTCGTCAAGTTATTCACACACACTTGATAAGAGATGGGAATAGAAACTAAGGGGGGTTGCCTTTGACTATTTATTTATATTATTAGAATTGACTTCTTCCTAAGAAGGGATCGAGGGGCGGGGCTAGCGATGACGAAGATTGTCGAAGGCACGCGAGTGGGGGAAACCGACGGATATGGATATCACGACCACCTCAGCTCACTTTCTTGCGGACACGCGCACCGTTCACTTGTTTAGCTTAATATTAACATTATTTTGTCGATTATTTATAAGTACCCACGGTTGTAATAATTAATTATTTGTGAAGTGATTACATTTTCTTTAGTTGGTGTTATTCTTTTGTTTAAATTAAAAGGCCGTTGCTAAAATCAGAAGTGGGATAGGGCTTGTGCTCTATTCGCTTTTAGTTGTCCTGGCAATACAGTTTACTTTATAAATTATCTAATTAACAACAAAATGGCCGATAGACGAGTAACTAGAAGTAGGGTAGGAAGAAGTTCAGATGTGCCAGACGTTCGAGATCAATTAGAAATGATACTGGCGCGTTTAACTGCTTTGGAGAGCTCAAATGTGAACGATGCTCGTGGTTCGGACCTGTTAGGGACACACGTGGAAGACGTTCGCCCATCGACTGCGGCCAGTAGTGGCGTCGGAGCCTTGGTGAATACGGGAATTACTTCACCACCGCCGCTGCCCGAGTCTCACGCTAGCAGCACTGGCACGGGGGCCACTAGTGCCTACGGATTTGACGCTACAGACAGGATCATCGGAGCATTAAGTGCAATATCCAAAGTAAGATCGAATCATTTTTATATTTCTAATTTTGATCCAAGTGTTAACGACATCGATTCTTGGTGCGAGGAAGTAGACAAGGCGCGCGATATTAACGGGTGGGACGATAACGAATGTTTGTCTAGAATAGCCCATTGTTTGAAAGGTGATGCGAGGACCTGGCTACAAGAATGGGTCACTAGTGATCGCAGTTGGTCGAATTTTAAAATAGAATTTAAACCATTGTGTGCACGAAAAATCGATGTCGCTAATATTCTTTTTGATGTGATGTGTACGGATTCAAATCGCTACGCCACGTATGCAGATTATGCGCGACGGTCATTATTACGTTTGAGGATAGTTAAAGGATTAAGTGATGATCTCATTGTAGCCATTATTATACGTGGCATTTCCGACCCACAGATACGTGCTATTGCCGCTAACTCTAAATTACAACCTAAAGACTTAGTTGAATTTTTTTCGAACTTTGTGAAGCCTTCGCGAACTGCCAATGATCCTGTGCGTAGCATACGTAAGACTGACGATAATTTTATACGAAAGCGTCAGTTTAGTCAAACTAATATCGGTTCTAAGACGTTTAAATGTTTTTCGTGTGGCGAATTAGGTCATGTTCAGCGATCGTGCCCAAAACATTCAAAATCAACACTGGGTAATACTGACCCCGTTTCGTCCGGTTAACAATCTAATATTCAAAACGTACTCAAAGTTACCTGTACCTTCTGTAAAAAGTCTGGTCATAACGAGAGTGAATGTTTTGCGAAAAGCCGTTCTGAATCTCGAAACAAATCTATAAATTTTTGTCGTGAATTTGAGGGTAGATCGGGCGACATTGACGTTGTTAGCGCTGTTATACAGAGTATTCCAACTGATGTTCTAATTGATAGTGGTTCACGAGTGTCACTAATTGCTGAGAATATTGTAAAGCATTTTAATTGCAACAAAATACCCACATATCAATTGTTGAGAGGTATAGGCAGTCAAATTATTGAGTCCACCAGTTATGTAACATTAATAATTGAATTTGATAATATTTCATTAGAAGTTGATTTCCTTGTTGTTCCATCAGTTTGTATGAATGTACCTGTTATAATTGAAACGGACGTATTAAACCGAGATGGTGTGGCCTATGTTCGCGTGAACGGACAACGACGTTTAACACGTCTTGATAATGTCAATGTGAGTGGTGTGTTCCATGTTCAGCATATTCACCAATCGCTGTCTATTAATACAAATTTAACGGGTTCTTATCGCGAAAGGTTAGTAACGATCGTTAACGAATTTAAAGATTATTTAATAATTGGCACAGCCCTAAGCACTGTCAATACGGGAAGTATGCACATAGAGCTAACGAGCAATACACCTATTCACTATCGGCCTTACAAACTTTCTCTTGACGAAAAACTCAGGGTTCGTGACATAATCAAAGACTTGTTGGAAAAGAACATTATCCGAGAATCAGAGTCACCCTGCGCGTCCCCTATTATTCTTGTTAAGAAGAGAGACGGATCGGACCGTATGTGCGTAGATTTTTGTGCGTTAAATGCGATCACAGTAAAGAATCGTTATCCATTGTCACTTATTGAAGATCATATTGATCGACTTGGAAAGCATGAATATTTTAGCTGTCTCGATATGGCCACTGGTTTTCACCAGATAGGCTTAGATAACGATTCTATACCGAAAACAGGCTTTGTCACGCCCGAGGGTCATGCCCCCATTGTATATCAAAGAATTATATCTAAAACCTTGCGATCGCTTTTTAATTCCGGCAAAGTCTTAGTGTATGTTGATGACGTTCTCATATTGTCAAACACGAAAAGTTCTGCACTCGATGATTTACGGGACGTGAATCTAAATTTAACTAAAGCGGGGTTTTCGATTAATTTGAAAAAGAGCACATTTGTAGCAACAGAGATCAGTCAAGGTCAGGTTCGGCCAAGCGACAGAACTGCAAGCATTGCCTCAAGGACGCTACGAACTTCAGTTACTTGGAGGTTCCTATGGCAAGACCACGCAGGCGGCTGGTGAGCACATGGTGGCTTTGCGAGGAGAATTGTCTCCTGAGGCGTGTGAAGCCTTCTTCAACAGTAAGTTTACATGTTAACTGGGTCATGTAAGTTTAGAACATATGCAGGCATGTTAACTGGGTCATGTCTGAAGTGATGATGATCACTTGTAACTCATTTATGAGTGTTTACATGTTAACTGGGTCATGTAAGTTTAGAACATATGCAGGCATGTTAACTGGGTCATGTCTGAAGTGATGATGATCACTTGTAACTCATTTATGAGTGTTTACATGTTAACTGGGTCATGTAAGTTTAGAACATATGCAGGCATGTTAACTGGGTCATGTCTGAAGTGATGATGATCACTTGTAACTCATTTATGAGTGTTTACATGTTAACTGGGTCATGTAAACATTGTGACGTGGTAACGTTGTTCACGTTATGAAAACATTGGCTTGACATGTTAACTTGGCCATGTCAACCACACTTTACTTTTACACCATACTGGATATGTTAACAGAGCCATATCGTTTTGATTCACCTAACATAACTTAACAAGAGCCTACTATACACATACACATCGGAATGTAACACAAACGCTCACTCTACTAACTTTTTACTAATGATCCATTTTAAGTACAAATCTAGATTGTAATACAAACAACTAACTCTATTACAGCTACTGATGATAATGTTGAACATTCCGACGTAAACATCTTACAATCGGAAGTTCGGTTTCATCAGGGAATGAAGACAATGGCGTCATCGCGGTGAACGTGGACGTTCACCAGTCAGGAGAGGCCGTATTAGAATTGACTTCTTCCTAAGAAGGGATCGAGGGGCGGGGCTAGCGATGACGAAGATTGTCGAAGGCACGCGAGTGGGGGAAACCGACGGATATGGATATCACGACCACCTCAGCTCACTTTCTTGCGGACACGCGCACCGTTCACTTGTTTAGCTTAATATTAACATTATTTTGTCGATTATTTATAAGTACCCACGGTTGTAATAATTAATTATTTGTGAAGTGATTACATTTTCTTTAGTTGGTGTTATTCTTTTGTTTAAATTAAAAGGCCGTTGCTAAAAATATATATATCACACTTAAAGCCAGTTTAAAATCACGTATATGGTGTAATATCCAAGTTAGTACAAAAACGTTCGTTAATTACAACTTCAAATTACTAAAACCTGTGTAAAAATGAATATATTGCTTTTCAGTTTAGTGAAAGGTTACGTTTAATTGTAGGTCCGTACGTAGCTTTATAGCGCTTGAGAAAGTTAAATTGAATACGATGATTGTATACATAAACATATGGACTTAGGTCCATTACTCCTGCTCACACCTTAATCCTTATTTATGCTATATCATTGCGTATTCTGAGAACGAAGTGCAACCGCTCAATTGTGACTTGTATTCTATACTAGTGCGACGTGTAGTTTGAACATATAACTAAAATAATATGATTGGCACATGGTTCAATAATCATTATGAATGGTGTGGTAAATTAGTCTCTATTTTACTGCGATTTCAACAATATAAGTATACGGCTTTCACACATTAATTAAAATTCGACGATGTGTACTTGCAGCTCATGCGGCGGGACTGCGTCTGCCCTCTCTGTCGATATCTAAAGCAATGAGTCGGACTGTCCTACTGTATTATATTGCGAATCAAGTATTGTTCATTTGACGTTGTACGATTTCTCGATGTTATTGGATGCCTAAAGAACCTTAAAAAGGATAAAATTCGGAATAGGGTTGTTGAAATTAACTACTACTACTACTACTAACAAAGAAATAATTGTCTTTTTGAAAATCTAGTCGACTAAGCAAGTTGATATTTCAACAGATTTTTTAACCAAATTGAAATTTGAAAAAATACGCTATAATAATCTTATAACCCGAAAATATGTACTTTGATGAATTGAAAACGATATATACAACATACGTCTATTAGTGGAGTGCCTAGAGCATTCAAAACCGTAAAACCTCGGATTAGAGTTATAGTGAATGAATTAATATGATCGATGTGGGATATTGTTTTTTAAACCATAAATTGCAATGTTTACCCAAAATTTTCTTGTGCGCTCCATTTTTTTATTGTTTAAACAAATTATTATAAAAAATTAATGTTTGACCATATATTTTCACTTTAAACAGTAATTTTTAATAATTTATATGTTAAATCTTACCTGAGTAGACATATAGGAACATTTTTCAAAGATACCTGTGTATATATACAGGAGTAGGGATCTGGAGGAGCTGTAAAAGTTGCTGAAGCTTCGTATAACGTAGCCTCTTTGTTCGAAGCACAGAAGCCTAAAGAATGACATATATTTATTACTTTTGTAGAGCCAAATTTCCTATGAAACATCACAGCCAAAGTAATATGAAGTGGCGATAAAAAAGATCTTGGTGCTGATATGATTGCATGCGCTATCGATTTACATTTCTTCTCATATCTCGGAATTGTTTCTGCATTATTTTTCTTATCTTTTAATTTTATTTCAGATAGTAAAAAATTTTAAGATTTTGGAATTGATTCATCAACATTTTGAATCATTTTGTCACTTGGCGTATAATTTTCATTATCGTACACTTGGGCTCTTATATCTCTTCGAATAATTTCGCTCGCCGCTTTCAGAATATGAAATTCTTCTTCTTCTTTACTATTATATATTTTGATTGTACCAATTTTCTGTTAATACATCATGGTTAATTTTGTTAAAACATGTAATGGTATTAGACCCAAATTTAGTTGAAATGATAATATCACCGTGAAAGCGCTCTATTAGTCGTTTTTTAATAGTTTTTTCATCCGGGGTATGCTCTGTAGTGATGACGTTTTTCAACTCTTGCATGGTAAATTGGCAATCATCATTCTCTTCTATGTACTTGTATATTTGCTCCATTGCTGCATCTACCATCGAAATTCTCGGATTAATTTTCTTTTCAACATTATTAAGATGAATTTGCTGCAAGTGTCTGTAAGTCGGTTATACCAGAAATCCTTTTATGAATATCTCGATAATTTAATTTTGCTTCTTTTGTTTTATCAGCTTCTTGACCGCAAAGGAAACAGTTTTTTTCCCAATTGAAGTTATTGAAATTCATGCTATTTTGAAGTTTTTTTCGGAGGCGATAATGAGAGATTTTCACGGACCTTGTTTTTATACATTTCAATATACTTTTTATTAATATATTTTTGTCGACAACTTGAATGAGCATAAACAAATTCAGTTTGTAGGTAACAATCCATCTTGTCGTTCAGTTGAAACAGCTTGTAAAGAAGTTATTCCTCTACAAATTTTTATTATTTCACCTAAATTTGAATTTGTTTCGGAAGATGAACCCAGGTGTATACATATTATGCAGCTATGCCGTTGGTTTATCCATTGTTCGAAATGTAATAAAAAACAATTAGTTATTAATTAATTGCATTTGATTCATCATTATTAGGGCCAGGAATCTCGCCGTCTTTCAAATAAGCATTCATATGTTTAACCTCAAAGAACAATGGCAATTTTTTACCTGAACGTTTTATGAAGCGTCTAAAAACAAGACAAAAGCGAAACTTAATTGTATTATTTAGTCGTTTTTTACACGGTGTTAGATTTACTTGGGAAAGCCATGAAAAAAACTTTTATTTAATAAGCTTTTAATTTCTGTTTTTTGCGTATTTCCGGTGTAATACAATTAAAAAATAAAAAAACTATTTAAAATGATAAATAGCAATATTAATTTTTCTTTGTTGTTATTGCTACATAATAAAGAAACTATATAATTGCGTTTGTTGTAAGTATTTAACTATAAGATTAATCAAATATATTATTACAGGGCCATTTAAATGACTGACAACTGACTAATAGTTTGACTGACTTTGACACTATTGGAAGCCATTTTAACTAGCTTTGCGTTTTCTATTTAGTTTTACGCTGTCATCGCGACTTCTGTGCAACTATTCATTCTCTCGGACGCCTTAACGGATTTCGATTGTGTCTTTCTGTTCTGAGTGTTCTTTTATCATGGATAGCAAGCGCAAGCACATATTGTGCGTGAATTGTAATATTTGCGTGAATACTCTTCGCCGATATCGGATTTTAGAACAAAATATAAGTGTGTACGATGCTCTGCAACTGGGTTTATCCACAAATCGTAAGTTCTTAAAAACACTATTGCTCGTGTTTATCTCTAAATTATATTAAATTAACTCGTTATATATACTTTCAAATATAGTTTGTTATAATGCGTTAATACTTATTACAAATTACTTTCAGATAACTGATGAGGATTATGTTTGCGAAGCATGTTGGAAACTTTTTATAGATGCTGTAAATCAGAATCTTCAACAGAATACTGGTAATGAACTACAAGCTGGACCGACACCAAGTCAGCGTGGTCATACCAATGTTTGTATTTTATGCGGATGTTCCCTCATACAAAGGCAAAATGAGAAAATATTAAGAGATAATTAATCCCTCTGAACTACAACGGCAGATGATAGAAATAATTAAATGCCGTAAGGAACCACAACAGGTAAGTACATCTTAGTTTAAGTTCTGTTTTATACTATTATTTTTATGTATTCTATACACATTGAACTTATAGGTTTTATTCTTTTAAAATGTTTGTTTGATTTTATTTATTTTAATATCTAATCTTTTTACAATTATTTAGATTGTGAGACTTACATAAATACATTTATATTATAAGTTTAATTTACCCTGAATAATATTAATCCTAGATATAAGTGTTTTATATGCTAAAATCAAAAAGATTTCTTATTTCTGCCAGGTAACAACTTCAGACAATGTATGCTATGCCTGTTGGTTGCCAACCAAAAGAGAGGTCCTATATATGAATCGCCCTAATGAATTAAGAGATGAAGAAGCCATTCAACATGGGGATGATGATGATGTCTCACATACTGAGCCACCTAACGAGTCTACTGTTGTGGAGTATATCTCAATGCCAAAAGCTGGCATATCTTTGGAGGACCTAGCTAGCTTTTAAGATTGACATTTGTGAAACAGTGATCACAATATAAAAAAAATATATATCCGGCTGAGTTTGTTGTGTGGTTCTTCTCAGACTTGGACGCGTTTGGAACCCTCATAGCTTTAACATTAAGTTGGACAGTGCTTTTACAGAAGGGCTTATTACGATAAATCTGGTATCGAAATAGGCCCTCCTGACACTTCCATTTTGACGTACACAAGTGATCACTGATAATGATTCAAAGTGGAAAAGATATAAATAAATAAATAAATAAATAGACCACTAATCTCATGAAGATCCGCATGAGCAAGATATTGTCAGGCCCTCAGGCATTCAGAATACAGAGAATGGAATTATAGCATTAACATTATAGGAGCTTATAGGAGGAGATTATAGGAGCCGCCAATACTTGTAATCATTGCCTCTTTCATGGCTGCAATAATATTGATACGCAGTGTTTATTATATTATGTAATTAAAATACCATCTTGTTTTATTTTTACTATAAATACCTATATTTATCTTTTATTTTTCTTTATTTATAGACTTTTATACATGTCTGTCCTATATTATCCTTATCTAAATAAATGTACAACTACATTTTTCTAAACAAAATATTTTTTTTTCATCTGTATACTATACTATATGATCGCTATAGAATAGCGGTGCGCTTGTCGATTGGTGCTGCCTAAACGATGGTGTTAGCGGGTTCGATAGTAGGTAATTTGCTAGCACGCATTGGACCATCGGCTGATGAAGCTGCGATTCTTTACCTATCTGGTGAAAGAGGCCTATGCCAAGTATTGGAATGTTAGAGGTTGAAGCTTAGTAAATAGAGATAGTTATCTGACACATTTGCAAAGAAGAAAGATCGGTTTTCTTATATTTAGACAAATATTATTCATTGCGAATATATATTCGCGTTAATAAACGCGATAAAATCCGTTCAAGACTTATTCTAACCCCTTACTAAACTAATAACTAATATTAAAAACATCATTTGAGAAATCTCTTACGTATTTTTTAATATTTGTATAAATTGTACCTGCAATCAGTGACAACTAGTATTGACAGATAACCTCAAATTATTGTTAAACAAAAACTGAAATATCTTTTTTTTGTGGCTTTCTAAAAAAATATTTGTTTCTGATTAAGCTTATGCAATGTTACCCCTATCGTTTAAATATTTTTTTATATTTAGACGCTTCCAAAAAATGTCGGGTAAAATGATGTATGGAAAGCTGCCATTGTTCTTTGAACAATTAAAAAATGCCAATTTCCTGGCCCTAATCATTAGCATATATATTTTTTTATTGAAACTGATCTTTAATTTTTGATTTATTTATTATTTAATTACCTTCCAGTACATAGTAGTAATATAGAAAAAATTTTCACTAAAAACCAAATTTTCACTGTTATAGAAGCACAATATTCACAGAACACTTGTTACTTGCAACTAAACTAGCCGAGTAATTTCTATTGTACATAACAGCTGAGATCGAGATCCCTACTGCGATATATATACACAGGTATCTTTGAAAAATGTTCCTATATGTCTACTCAGATAAGATTTAACATATAAATAAAAGAAATTACTATTTAAAGTGAAAATATATGGTCAAATATTATTTTTTTATAATAATTTGTTTAAACAATGCAAAAATGGAGTGCACAAAAAAATTTTGGGTAAACATTGCAATTTATAGTTTAAGAAACAATATCCCACATCGATCGTATTAATTCATTCACTATAACTCTAATCCGAGGTGAAAACCCCCAGGCGCTCCACTATATACTATAAAGATACGTTGCGTTATGTCTTAAAATACATATTATTGAATATCTGCCAAATAGATACAGTATGGACAGCCCTCGGATTAGTTACGCAAATCCCAAAAACCGTACTTGGACCGGGGTCACTGTGTTCTCGGCGTATCTAGTACTCCTCATGATGGAGATATACATTGAGTTTTATGAAAAACAATCTCATTTACGTAGGTATTTATAAGTGGATTTGTGAAAGCTTCAAGTCGTGGGACGCAGCACTGTGACAACTTGACAAGTTAATGATAATGTGTTAAGTCAAATCTCATGTAAAACAGGGAAACTAAATATTAGGATTTTTTTTTGTGTATTTAATAAATAAAACAATATAAATATCAGTGGTTTTTATTGATAATGAACACCTTTAGTCGCTCGTTGGTTAACAATTTCTTTGTGTATCATTAATAAAAATATTTGATAAAATGCGATAAATAAATATTAACAAAAAACTTTAAAAACCGACATTCACTCCGACATGATCTTCACTTAGCAACACTTAAATACTGCACTAATTAAGTCTACGTTGGTCTATTTGGTCTACTTGTTGGCGAACTCCTCCCCGGTCTGGATGTTCTTGAGGAGTTCGGGGATGGCGGCCTTCAGGAGTCCCTTCTCGTAGTCGTTGAGGGCCCCGAAGCCGAGGTTCTTCTCGACACCGTTCTTGCCGAGGACTACGGGGTTGGCGAAATACGCCGCCTCCGTCAGCTCGGACTTGATGTACGCGCACTCCACCACGTTGGACTCGCCCTGGAGCAACCGACGTGTTGTTAAATATTGTGGAATATATACTAAGTTAAATACAAGAGGTCTCCTACCATAAAATAAAACAAATAAAAAAAAAACATTCATTTTTTGTCTTATGTGGTCTCGTTAATTTAGGTACCTTGAGTCCCCTTAGAACGGAGCCCACGAGGCGAGCCCCCGCGTATGCCATCGATAGGGTGGCGGAACCCCCGCCGGCCTTCGCCTTCACCACCTGGAACAACACACACACATTCATATATATAAAAGTATAAATATTGGTGATAATTATCATTTCACAATACCAACCTCCGTGCCGGCCTCCTGGATCCTCTTGGTGAGAGCGTCGATCTTCCCCTGGTCGGTCAGCTTGACGGCGGGCTTGCTCTGGCTCAGGACGGGGATGATGGTGACCCCGGAGTGACCCCCGATGACGGGGATGCTCACCGACTCTGGGTCCACGCCGTTGATTTCTCCGATGAAGGCTGCGGCCCTCACCACGTCCAGGGTAGTGACTCCGAGTACGCGGTTAGCGTCGTATACTCCAGCCTGGACAATAAACAATAAATTGGTAAATATCCAACTACACGCAGCATAAACTATGAAAAAATATTTATCCTCTAACTCAGCGTTTCTTAACTTTCTTAGATATTTGTATGATTGGTAATATCTTTGAAAAAGACCTGACATATAACGAAATCTCACCTTCTTCAAGACCTCTGACGCGATGGGCACCATGGAGTTGACGGGGTTGGTGATGATGGCCACGATGGCCTTGGGCGAGTTCTGAGCGATGCAGGCGGCCAGGTCCCGCACTATGGACGCGTTGGTGTTGAAGAGGTCATCGCGGGTCATGCCCGGCTTGCGCGGGACGCCCGCTGGGATCACCACTACGTCTGCGCCTGGTGGGGGGATAATTCATCAAATTTAAAGTAGGCATATATTACCAGGGCCGGATTTAGAGGAGGGTAGGTCTACTGCACGGGGGCCTCCACAATACAGGGCCCCACAAGAAATATTTAAAAAAGAAACTAAATTTTAATGTTTCAGCAACATTAACGTTTTTTTTCCCAAACCAAGAGTACTTGCACAAAAATAGTAATGTTGTTATAGATATATCAGAAAGACCTCATTGCAAGTTTCCATTTACTAACAATTTTCGACTTGATCTAGCATTTCCATGGCATTACTCTTTTTTAATGCGTTAATTAGTTAAAGGACATAAAGTAAGTAAAACAAATTGAAAAATATAGTTTTTCATTTGGAAAATAATTAATAATATGATGCCTCCACTCCTCTCCTGCCCAGGGCCTAAAGATTTCTAAATCCAGCACTGTAGACAGCAGTTATATAACTTAAGACTTGTAACAAGGTCGCAGAACTCTACAAGAACCAGCAAGAACTTTCAATTTATTTATTAAATGAATAATATTTGTTGTCACAGTTGTAACTGTTACCAGTCATTATTGATGTATGAGAAGAGAAGATAATAAGAAGGCCATATAATAATTAATTATGCCGCTAGTCCTCTCACATTTACAATTATAACTTTACACAAACCACTAATGATGTATTTCATTATTAATCTTATCATTACCTATTAACGAAATTTATTTTTGATGACAACCATTAGCTAGAGGATATGTTTGTCCTATGTATTCTAGTGAAAAAAACAAGAGAAATGATAAAAAAAAACAAGTTTAACACTAAACCTACCGACAATTCTTGTATATCTTTTCCTTACCGCACGCGGTCGAATTGAACGGTAATTAAAAATTATTTAATTATATAACGCACTTAATAATGGAAATAACTAAAAGTAAAGAGTGAAGAAAACATTATATGCATATTCTAAGAATTATCATGTAGTTTGATAATGATATTATAACGTTTAAAAATGTGTAAGTTTTACAAAAGTTTAAGAACGGTCAATTTGACCGGTACTTGGTAGGTTTAGTGTAAAAATAGCAAAAAGAAATAAGAATAAATGTTTGTTTCATATATATAAGTCTTATGGTTACTTTAACAGAATATGAGATAAACCCAAACTCCAGTAGTGATAGTCATATCTCCTAGCTTGACGTAATAATGTTATCATTTTCTGTTGTTACATTACATATTATGTGGATAATTTGTAACTATACCTGTACCAGTAGTTAGTAAAGTTAAAATATAAATTTTAAATAGTTGAATGATGAATAGTGCTGGGATTTCCAAGATTTGTATCCTGCCTGCATTGATAAATTTCTTCATTTCTTCATTTTCCTTTTATATTTATTTAAAATAAAATTAACATATTAATAGATAATTTCCAACTTGCTTAAATGCAATTTTGGTCTGAATCTGAGCAAAGCTGCAATAGTAGCAAATAAATTAATTGGAACAGCATTGCAAGCCATGAGGAAATTGTTTTCAATTGTTGGTAATAAAGAACTGAACATAACAATATCTGCTCGTCGGTTGGCTTTTTTGGTGGATTACTATTGCATGGTGAGATTAGATAACATGAAATTTGATATAACTTTAGGCAGTGTCAGAAAATGTAATATATCATTTTATTATAAGGAAAATAAGAATAATTTTAAGATAATAATCATGATATTATAAAATTTGATAACATTTTTGTCTGGCCTTGATTTATTGGTTTGTTAAATTACATTTTTATTTCAATAAATTACGAGAAATTCAGTGAATAATTTGACACAATCTGGACTTTAAACTTTGCTATTGCTATTATGTAAATAATAAGTTATCTCTAACATACATTAAATAATTATTATATATTTTTTATGAAGAAATGAGGAATGAGAGATTGTGAATTGTTTTAATTTTATTTCTAATCATTAATAAATAAAGTGAGAAATGATTCTAGAAAATATGATATTTTCCTTAAAATTATAGTTTATTACTAAATATTTTTTCGCAAATATCTTGTTTTCCAAAATATATATATATATATATATATGGACACAAACATTATTAAAAAATTTAATTTAAAAAAGGGTATCTTTATATAGGTTATAAATGCAAAAGTTATGTAACGCTTTGACATTGTTTTTGTGAAGGCGAAAGATATTGTACATTATTTAATTACCTTTAATGGCATCAGCGAGTTGTTCAGGACCCTTGTGCCCAGTGACCTTGGCTGGGGTGTCCATATGAGAGAGGTCGGCGGCTACTCCCGGGGTCACTGGGGCAATGTCATACAGAGCTAATCTGGTCACCAGTTTATTCTGTTTCAGTAACAAGGCCAAGGGCTGACCAATTCCTCCAGCCGCACCAGCAACCACGACTTTGAAGTTTTTCTGTACATATCAAAGAAACACATGTAGTTACACGTCAAACACGATGGTCGTAATATATTGAAAATGCAGAAATTGCAGAAAAATAAAAAGTAACATGTAATTATCCTTTTTTAAAAAAAAATACCTGTGATGTGGTGGAGAAGTTTTTAAGGCCATTTTGAGCAGCCAATGAGGCAACGGGTTTTAACGTGCGAGAGAACATATTGCAGAGCAAATTATAATGAATCTGTTAGAATTTTAAGTATTCTGTAATAACACGACCTACGTAGGTACTCGACCCGGCCGACCTTTGTAGATAACTAGTGATGTAACAGTATTGTAACTCCTTTCAATTATGATATTAGTGATTACGTAGTGATTGTACTGTTCTGTTAAATCCAAATAAATAGTACGATAAAACGTTTAGATTTTATATCTAAATAGCAATAGTAAATATTAATCAAATTTTTTTATATTTATTTATTTTCATAATATTAATTGAGAAATGATGGCCGATTCTAAATGTTATACATACATACAGTTGGTTTTTTCAATACACATTTTTTTATTCTCTTACATTTATAATTCCAACAAGATATTTGTAAATGTATTTCTAAATATGCTAAATCAGAAACTAGTATTAAATTTAGATTTCTAAATAGAATTTAATGCCCATAATCAATAAATAGTGATGCATTATATTTAACTATGGCGGGAAAAAATGTAGTTGCTGCTACTACTACTTATTAATTTCAGGCATGTATAAGATGCCTGATTATGCAGATTGTTGTTGTTATTAAAGAATTTTAGTAGTTTATTTTAAAATTATTAATTTATAACTTTTTGACAGACACTTTGAGAAAGTCGAATACAGTTAATGATTATTTTAGCTCAATATAAATAATTTGGACATAATAATAAAAATGATTTTAAAAAATATAAATGGTTTATTTTTCACAGTAAACTCATACACCAATATTGAATTACAATTACTATTATGGTTAAAAAAATAGCTAAAATACTGGCAAAGGTTCAGAGCCTTGCATCTACTACCGATTCAAATGTCAACTTTATGAAGTGTCAATATTTTGTTATTGTATGAAAAGTGGAAACTCAAATCACTATATTTCATCATTAACTATATTAATTTTCAACTAACATTTTTCTAATTTTGTTCTAAGTAGTAAACAAATAATTGGAGATTATATAAACTAAAAATGAATATTATACAAGCCGTGAAAATGTACATAACAAAAATGACGGAGGAGAGTGGTCCTGGAATGAAAGTTATATTAATGGATAAAGAAACAGTAAGGATAAGCTTATATTTTATAAAAGAGCACACTTGCCTCATTTATAAATTTTTATGTAATTTAATATTAAATTAATTCTCATGACCTGTACAATAGCAGTGGTTATTAGATTATATTTTTTAAATATTCTTATTTCAGACCAGCATAGTCAGTATGGTATTCAGCCAATCTGAAATATTACAAAAAGAGGTTTATCTGTTTGAAAGGATTGACAGTCACACAAAATGGGATAATTTAAAACACATGAAATGCATAGTATTCCTGAGACCCACATCTGAAAACATTGCATTATTGTCAAGAGAGCTAAAATGTCCCAAATACGGAGTATATTTTATATGTAAGCATAATTTGTGTGATTGATAATTATTCTGTTGCTTAGAGGTTTGTAATATTTTTAATATCCTATATAATCATTAGAGAATAGTATTATAAAAGTTAAGCACAAATAATGTTTTTACTATCTGATACAGTCTAATAGAGAATTGTATTGCTGTCTCTGTTCTAGATTTCAGTAATGTTGTATCAAAAGCAGATATTAAAACACTTGCCGAGTGTGATGAACAAGAGACGGTCCGAGAGGTCCAGGAAGTGTTTGCCGACTACCTGGCAGTGGACAGACACTTATTTTCATTCAACATTGTTGGTTGCTTGCATGGTATGTAAACAATTAGTACAGATAGAATGAATAAATTAATTGAATGGAATTGTAAATATTTTTTAGTTCCATATCCCTATTTAAGAACTATTATTATATTTTGATTCAAGTTTTAAGAATGTCCTTTCTGTGTCAAATTGTTCACTTTACTGGAAGAACAAAGTTTTTGTTTAATTAAAATTATATTTTCAACAAGGTCGCTCTTGGAACCAGCAGCATCTACAGCGTTGCTCTCAGGGTCTGCTGGCTCTACTCCTGTCTCTCAAAAAACGCCCTATTATCAGATATGAGGCTGCCTCGGAGGCTTGTGCCCGACTTGCTGAGCGAGTTAGAGAACTGGTCAGAAGAGAGACTGTGTTGATGGATAATAATATACCCTTCAATGGAGACCTACCAGCTCCTCAATTGCTTATCTTGGATAGACGCGATGATCCTGTAACGCCTTTGCTTCATCAGGTAAATTCATGAATCTCAAAACTATTAACTTTTAACCTTAACACTAAACCTACCGAGTACCGATCAAATTGACCGTTCTTAAACTTTTGTAAAACTTACACACTTTTAAATGTTATAATATCGTTATCAAACTACATGACAATTCTTAGAATATGCATATAATATTTTTTACACTCTTTACTTTTAATTATTTCCATTATTACCTGCGTTATATAATAAAATAACTTTTAATTACCGATCCATTTGACGGCGTTCGGGTAGGAACAGGTACACAAGAATTGTCGGTAGGTTTAGTGTTAAACAACATTATCTAAAGGATTAAAATTAAGTTTCAGTTAGAATATCACAGAATTTGTTTCTAGACAGATTATAGAAGTGAATTGATTTCACAACGCTGTCAAGTGTTGAGAATATGAACTAACAAGAAATATGGGTTATAATAATGAATAGTCTGTGAAATGGTAAGTTAATTAATGATGTATGTTCCAGTGGACCTATCAGGCGATGGTCCACGAGCTGCTGCACATCGACAACAACCGGGTGAGCCTGGCCGAAGTACCGGACGCACCCAAGGACTTCAAGGAGGTGGTGCTGGCATCCGAGCAGGACGAATTCTACGCTAAGGTGTTAATGATATGGAGCATCCAGTTTTATAACTATTGAACTCTATATTAATTTATGTAATAAAAAAAAAAATGATTTCTAGAATTTATATTCAAATTTTGGTGAAATCGGACAAACAATGAAATCTCTGATGGAAGAGTTTCAAAAGAAGGCAAAGAGTCATCAGAAGGTGGAGAGCATTGCCGACATGAAGAATTTCGTCGAGACCTATCCCCTGTTTAAGGTACTTCGAATAATATTTTGTACACGAAATATTATTTTTTTTGTTAGTGGTATTAATAACGAGATGTAAACAGAAAATGTCGGGCACGGTGACGAAGCACGTGACTGTGGTGGGCGAGCTGTCCTCCCGCGTGGGGGCGCGCCGCCTGCTGCAGGCCTCCGAGCTGGAGCAGGAGTTGGCCTGCCACAGCGACCACAACAGGCACCTGCAGGTACCACCAACCAGAGGATACAGCTGGTAACGCCTGTACCACACTCATACATCTTCAAGGCTTTCATATGAGTGCTCGTATATGCAGAAAAATCGTTGCCACAATACTGTTTCTGACATACAGAGCTTCTCTTTCCGTGAGAGGACCTGTAACGTTTTCATAAAAAAATATGATTTTTTTGTAAAGAAATGTCAATGACGAAATACCATTACTGTTTTCTTAACTTCTCCTATCAATGAATATATATTCTAAATACAAGTAAATAAATGAACCGTTTCGTAATTAATAATTCTCAGCGCATCAAGGCCATGTTGTCTAACGAAGCCATCGCCAACTCCGACCTCATAAAGCTGGTGTGTCTGTACGCCCTGCGGTACGAGAAGCACGCCGGCAACGCGCTGCCGGCGCTGTTGGAGGCGCTGCGGGCCCGCGGGGCGGAGCCCGGTCCGCCCGCTCTGCTGCTGGAGTATGCGGGGGCGCACGCGAGGCAGAGCGACCTGTTCGGCCTTCAAGATGCCGCTAAGATTACCAAGAGGCTGTTTAAGGTTTTTTATGCATAAAGTATAATTGAATACTATGTTATACCAGATAAAAAAAAAACTATTTGACTTTCATACTCGAATCTACAAATTAAAAAAATGTATATTTTTACTGTATTATTTAATTTGCAGGGTCTCAGCGGCGTAGAAAACATCTACACCCAGCACACTCCGCTCCTCAAGGACACTCTCGAGGACCTGATCAAGGGGAAGCTCAGAGAAAACCTGTACCCTACGGTCGGCGGCGAGGACGTGGGACGGAGACCCCAGGACGTGATAGTGTTCATGGTGGGCGGCGCCACGTACGAGGAGGCGCTGTGCGTGCATCACATCAACCAGGCCACCCCCGGGGTCACGGTGCTGCTCGGGGGCACCACTCTGCACAACTCCACCACCTTCCTGCAGGAGGTGCAGCAGGCTATGCACGGCCAGCACAGGACACACACGCGGCACATACGGAACCTGTAATTGTTACACAACACACTTCATACTTGTATTGATTCAAAGTATTATTTAAATCTTATACAATGCATATAATAAGTTTATAATATATTTATAATGCTCTTATATATAAAAACTATTTATTTATGGGCTCGTTCTTTAGATAATGTCTGAAATATGTACAGTTTAATTTTTATTAAAGTTCTTTAAATTAAATTAAATAACTAACCTATATTTATACTAAATAAATTAAACATGACTATTATATTTATATTTGAATGAGTTAAAAGGTAGTTTGAAAACATTCCCTGAATACGTCTGTGAGTTATTTATTGTATTGTTTTACTGTGATTGTAACTTTTATGTAAGTCAGAATTATCTATATTAAATATATTAAAATTATTCAAATTTTATTTACTTTTAACCAACTGCCAAGTTAAATGTTTTTTTTAATATTCTGTAATTTTACATCCCTCTACTAGATTCACTTTTAATGGGACCAGTATTAACACTAGTGTCAGAGCCAGAGAATGCTTAACATAAAATACAAAATTATAACTCCATCTTTTGATATTAAAAACGCTCCTCGATTGATTGTGATTTTATACCATAGGTTGATAATTTTACCAGAATCCTCAAAGTTATGTACAAAATAATCGAATAATTATAAGAAAACAATTTTTAACGCTCATAACTCTATGTTTACCTAGTGAGGACTCGTAACTTCAGAGTATGTACATCAAAACGCATCTTGTTTTAATTGAGTGCACACACAGTGAATGTGTGCACTCCAGGGAGGAAGGTTTTCCACACAATAACCCAGTAGATTGACGCCACTGCCTCCCCCGTCCCCACCCTGCTAATTAACTCGAACAACGGCAGCACCAACAGCAGCCTATATTTATCAGTGAGGAACTTGAATATTATTTGTGAATTAACAATGTTAGGATTTTGAAATGTAAACAAAATGAAAAAATCAAGTTTTTCTTATGAATTCATTGCAAACATTGCAACCGAAACGCAATAAGAACAGCACTTCGAATTTGAAACCTTGGACCTGTGCGTTTAATTAGAGGCCTATTTTCATTGCATCGTAAAACTGAGTTGTTGCTTGTCAAGAAATTCTACCTTTCATGGACGATTACCAATTACATATAATAAAAACATTTTTTTCTTCTTAAGCTGCCTCCTGGGAGTAGTTTAAAATAAAAAATCTGTTTTGTTAAATATTTATTTATTTTATTTATATTTTTCCCACTTTGAATCCATACCAGTGATCACTTGGATCCAAATGGAAGTGACAGGGCATATTTTGATATTGTACGTATCTAAATAAGCCCTTCTGTAAAAAACATTCTCCAACTTAAAATAAGGCTACGAGGGTTCCTAGCGCACCCTGGTCTGAGAAGAACCACACAACAAATTCAGTCGGGTTTTTTTTATTGTGATCACTGTTTCATAAACGTCAATATATTTAGTGAGCAATGTACGAACAATTAGAACTTTAATAAAAATTATTAAATTCCTGTTTTCTATTTTCTTGAACTTACTGCACGACTTATTATATAATATATAGCTGTATAATTTTTCAATATATATTTATCTTCTTCTTTCGTTTTTCCTGATATTAATATGTACTCTACCGTTGTCTAACCTGAGCGGTATTTTGACCGCTAGAATATATATGAAATTTTATGAAGTTATCTGCATTGAAATCTCAAACTTAACGCAAAAACAGTAGTTTTCCAAGAAAATGTCATCCGATTGTGTTCTAGGAAAACGCTATGTGCTTACAGTTTGTTTTATGCTGGGTAAAGAGCGATCGCTGGTACCTCACGAGGTGAGACAAAATAGCGATCATTCAAATTAGATTATTGGCTCTGTACAAACAAAACGGCATTACAAATATTTGCGACGTGATTAGTTCTATTAGTAATAATAAAATAGGCTGCAAAGTTTGGGTAATAAACAAATAAAAAATAGTAAGTATGTTATATTCCTATATACTTGTGATTATTAATTAAATATTTCTTATATTCTTATTTGTTATAAAATGGTTAAATTCGCATTTGTTATATTCCCACGAACCGTGGAAACGCTGATTAGACGCAGGTGCATTGTATCATGTTAAAATCCCAGAATGTAATATCTCAAATCTTTGTTTGTTACACTTATTTCTCTGTATTCTTTTAATTATAATTTCATTTTATTATATTCATTCTTGTCTCCAACTTTGAGCGAGTATCACGTAGTAATAGTTTATAACTTAATTATAATTATTAAATATTAAGTCAATAAATTTGTATTCTTTTGGATCTTCCGGTTGTGACCCGACGTAATTAGTAACAATTTCTGCATTTTATTATTGGTGAATTTTCAAAAACAAATTCAAATTCTGCAAGATAGTATCCATAGCTGAAGCATTACCCCATAAAAGTATGCCGTGTAACATGACATTTTTGCTGTTTCAACGTTTGATAACCGGCGTACTCTATGAATCGCTTATGTGGGAGAACTAAGTCTGCTCGACTAATCACAGATATGAGGGCCCCATTGCAATTTTGCGTCTAAAGTAATGCCCAAAAAACAGTAGAATTCACTAAATCCAGTTCCTCAATATTTAATTGTACATTGGTTTTGACGTTTTCACATAACATAGGGTAAGGTAAATTTGATACATTTTGTTTGTTTTTCTTTTTTTTACATCGTCCATTACTAATTGTTGTCTATTGATTTTAAAAGTAAGAGAAGTATCATCAACAAACAGCACTATCCCATGTTTGTCCTTACCTTGTGAAAGTCATTTATATAAATGAGGAACAAGAAAGGTCCTAATATAGAGCCTTGTGGCACGCCCATTTTGACAAATGAACCAGGAGAAGGCTTTCCATTTACATCTACTTTTTGAATTCTCTCACTAAGATAAGATCTTATCAAACCAAGGGCCTTATTTTTTATACCATAATAAAATCATTTTCTTATTAGAGTTTCATGCTGAACACCATCAAATGCCTTCGATAAATCACAGAAAACGCCAAGCGCGTCTTGCGATTTCTCCCAGGCGAAAATATTCAGCAATAACTCAACACCTGCATCTGTTGTTTCAATATCAATATAATATTAAAGTATGCTCTTTCTTGAACTGTTTTGTATTATATTCCAAAATGTCAGATGTTGACAATAAAAAAGACGAAGCGTCCATGTGTTTGTCATAATAAAAAAAAAAATCATAGTAAAAACTGTATGCATACAAACCTCAAGACAACCTAAATAATATATTAAAACGTAAAACCAAGACTACACATTATTATCATTGCATTTTTTTTTTGCAGTAAAATATAGAAATAAATATGCAACTTCATTATTGATATAGCAATAATACAAAAATCTATCAATAAATCTAAAATTTAATATGTTTGAATTTGACTTAAATAATAGAGGGGACAAAATAAAACACCCAAGTGTTGTGTTTAAAACACATTTTTTATCGTTTTTTATTGAAAAATATCCGTCGACACAGCTGTAGGTCTCAACGAGTGAGGGCGCGGGTCGAACTAAACCTCAAGCCAAGCACACACACATAGCCATCGATACAAAACCTTCCATCCTCACTTCAGTCTTTACAGTCCGCCCACGCGGAGCCCCGGGCGCTCCGGGGCCCCGCGGCCGGCCCGGCTGGTGACACCTCACACGCCCCGAGGGCGCCAGTCGTTAAGGCATTCAAGAATATAAATACAAAAGCGAACCGGGTCGCCGACCGTACTTCACAGATACGATCGTACAAATATTTACATTTGCAAAATAAGAGTGCCATATCTCAGGTACGTGTAACGTAAACAAAGCTGTAACCACCCCTCGGGTTAACGGGGGGGAGGGGGGGGGTCCAAACATCCCTCGGACGCTAGCCGGTGGAGGTACCGTCGCTAATATTGCGTTATCGAATCTCAAGGCACAGGACTACATTATAATAGCGTTCGTAGTAAAAAAAAATAAAAAATAAATCAAATCACACCGCCCAACTTTCATTCACATCATTATTGCCTTTTGATATTACAATTTTTTTTTCTTTCGTTACAATGAATTTTTGTATATGTTAATCTTACTCTATGTATATTAGTGCCAAATCTCGTATGTATATGTATCAAAACTTAATGCAACGAATAACAATACACGTATTTGAATCACAATAACAATTGCGACATTACACTATATACATACAAATAGTATATAATAGATGGACAGACAGACGCGACATCCGCGTACACATACACATACGTACATACATACTTGTGATGATGTTTTTACAAATCTCGATCGTGATACTTCGTTGCAATGCACGATTTATATTATACAGAAAATTAAAAAATTAAAAAAAAAAAAAAAAAGCAACCGTCACATAGAACCTCATTCGAGACTCAAATACATACACATTATTAGGACAAAGTCATACTTGTAATGTGAACCCCGCCTTAAATTTCATACACGTAACCGACCGGATACGAACCGAGGTACGGGATAACAATTTTCAAAGTAAATCCAATGAATGTACCGAGTCTTACTTAAAATTAACACAGTATAATGTCATCCGTCATCGATTACAATTCGATTACGATATAACATCGATACAATATCGATATATCATTTTATGTATGGCGCACAACAACAAACAGACGCACATAGAATTTCTCTCACTCACGTCACTAGCAACAAACATACGCGCACACACGCACGCGGTAATAAAATTTAATAATAAAAAAAAAAAACAAAGTTGAAAAAAAAAAAACAAAATCTATATATCCACGCCGCGTACCGCCATTTCGAGCTATTTCTGAAACGTCAACATGGCGGTGCGGGGCGGGTGGGCCCTTCCTTTTCATTTTTTTTTTTGGTGATTTTTTTAATCTTTTCAATTATACATCACAAATTATAACGAATAAGCCATTCTGGGAAAGGAGGGATGACCCTTTAATACACCTTATATACATATTTACATCTATCTTAGCCTATCTATGGACTTAGGAAAGTTTATACATAATCAAGTCAATCTATCGGTTTTAGAAAAATAAAAAAAAAAATAAAAAAGTTTAAGGTTTTATATAATTCATTTTTTTTTAATTATACGCGTCCGTACGAATGTATCGAAGATCCGCAACAGACAGTCAGTATCCAATGAGCGAGACGTATGTATATCAATTGAGTATTGTATTCAAGGATGGTTCCGTGGTATCGCTAAGTATATAATAATGCTACATTTTTTTTTGGTAATTTCGTGGCTCCCATCATATACGTCCTCAGCAACGTAGGCGAGCCGTTACGTATATTAATATATTGCTACAAACGTACATGCCTCGTTACGATATATATATACTAGGTATTGCCGGCGACTTTGTCTGCTACTTCATAAAAACATTTTACATAAATTAAAATTTCATTATCAATACCGCCATCTATTGGAATCTTATGGAACTTGAAGTGAATTAAACCTGTTATGTATAAAAAAACTCAAATTTGGACCAAACAATAGATTTCTACAAAATTTCATTTATATTAGTGGTTTCGGAGATCAGCGCAAACGAACATCGCGACACGGTATTTAGATATATATATATATATACATTGTTTGTATGTTTGTAAGCAATATATTAATACAAATTGTCGTATATTAGCGCGTGAGGTGGACAAAATTTGGTTTTCATGTGAAATCGAGTCCACATTTGGCGCTACCCAGGGAGCACCGCGCGGAGGTCATGGACTGAGCCCCCCTTCATATAACAACAAACAGACACGCAGACACCGTGCCACACGACCACACAACCGGATAACAATATCATTATTATATATATATATACATACATATTTATAATCCGTTCGTTGTTTTGTTATAAGATAAATGAAAATAAATATAATATACTAATTTAAGAGTATATAATATTAATTTTAAATTCAAATCCGTATTATATCTATATGTACAAGTTATCTACTGTAGTTGCCGCTTATATTTTGAGCCTTATTTCGATCGTAGTAAGGCTCATAAAAGAAAGATTTTGAAAAGTCTTAGGTATTCATCCCTATATATATCTATATATATATATAAATAGTTTATTGTCATTTCTAAATGCGCTCTAGTCTTATAATTATCTGGAGCACAGATTACTGAACTGATATATACGTACCATAGAGTAACTATCATAGATAATAGAGGTATAGACGTACCATAGACAACAGAGATCGCTCTGTACTGTGACCGGACAACTGAGATTTTGTATTATACCCTTTGACGTTATTTATATATTTTTATCACTTTTATAATTATATATATATATATATATATATTTGAAATTGACACTTAAATTATTTAAATATCTCAGTTACTCCGATCCCTGACAAGTCCACAGATAAACTCTTCTTTTAATTCTAACATAAATACGCTGCGGCGAGAGAGAGATGGTGAGATTTGTAGACTTTCAATGCTCCATTAGTTCAAGACTAATATTTAAAATGGCTGCCCTTTAGATTTAAATCAAATCAAAATCTACAAATCGTGCCAACACGCAATGTGATAATTATCTATCTATAATACAGATTCATCCTTCTCACAGACACACCGGACACACACACACACCCCAATATATACACTGGTAATATTAGGTTGGCAACACTGAATAGTAATCAAAAAGCATTTCTAAACTAACCGTTGGATATATACAGACAGTGCTGCCAACACAAGTATATAAAAAAACAACATGGAATTTCGACTGTTAATATTATTTGCATCCCGCGTCACCTTTCGTTAATGGAAACAGACAGACGGAGCTAATACATTATATATATATATTTCATTTCATATAAAATGCGATCTTATAAAAACGGGCCTCCTATATAATATATATATATATATATATATATATATATTTATTTATATATTAAATATTAATATAATCAATAAATATTTATTGTTTTTTAATATATTAGCTCCATCTATATTTACATTTAAACCGGAAACTCGTTTCACACTACTTACAGAAAAAAAAAACAAAACATTTCTTTTTGCATGTCGGTACAACAAAAAAAAAGACAAAATCTAGAATTCTCTCTAACACTATTTTAACAATAAAATAATAATAATAATAATAACCATTACACACTAATCATATCGGTAGAATGACTTCACTGTTCATTGTTTACATACATACATACATATATAATTCGAGTTTATATATATATATATTATTCTCGTCAATAACAAGTTATGGCATATCGCTACATATACAACAAAAAAATATATATATACAATTTCGATAAATTTATAAGTGAAGGAAATTCTTTATACATAATGAAGTGAATTCACCGCCGTTACATGACACCGGAGTACGATACGCGGATGGCAGTTAAACAGTTTTTTATTTTTTTAATATAATAAACATTTAAACTCTTAAAACAAATAAAGAACCGACAAATAAAAATAAATAAATAAATCAATTAATTAATTACCTAACATCATATACAAGAGACGAACTTAATTTAATTATAAACCGTCCGTATCAATTAACGAGTACCGACTCCATTTTACGGCTGATGCTGATAATTATTTATCACCCATCACCACTCGCACCGACGAGGGATGGTCGGTTTAATAGCGTAAGGCAACGTGTCGACCGACATTGTAAACGTCCACCCCTAACTATATTAATGTATCGCAAACGATAGGATTCGTTATATTAGCCACAACCGGATATTCAGTAGTGGGTAGCTCGCAAACGTTTTTAACTTGTAAGGTCGTCACATTACACAACGGATATTAAAATCCAACCAATAGAGACATCTCAATTATAATTTCAACCAATGAGCGTCGAGTACTCCACGTCTAATGATGCAGACGGCGCTGGATGCGGGCAGTCCTCGGCTAGGGGTGGGGGTGGAGCGCGCCCGACGACTGCGGCACCAGCACCTGCGGGGGGACAGCGGTCAGTGAGGGTCACACAACACCTAAACTGGGGGTGCTCGATAGGTTAAAAATTTTATAGGGAATGTTACATTTATACAACATTTAAAGCGGTGAGAGTAAAGCTAAAGGATAGGTCCGAATGAGTGCATATGATTCGTAGATTGATAAAAAAAAGAAAGAGAGAAAAAAAAAAGAGAAAACAAAATCTAAACAGCACAGCGGAGCGGGATAACAAAATAAACGTCAACGTATCCGTGAACGTAAAACTACCATACGTGGGGGGGCCTCAAGCTCTAGTGGAGCAGAGCGCGTTCGTTAATAACGTATTAAAGCTAAGAGTTGCGGGTGCCGTTAGTATCGTGTGTCCTTACCGAGGGGTTGCGGTTAATCGCTCAATACTCCTCACCTCTCACCAAAACCGCGTTTCACCCTCCCTCAGAAACTATATTGAAAAAACCTAAAGTTACCAGTGCAACCCAATGGTAATTATAAACGGCGTTTATATAATTCATTGTTAGTTTATTATATATAGTGCGTTCGTAAATTAATTAGTGTATGGTAACCCTGACAAGTAAGGTAAGGTGTCACCCGGCCGACCCAAGCACAACGAACACGTGTTAAGGAACACAGCGGTGAGTATGACATGACATGATGTATACTGTTCTCAATTATATTTATTATCTATGGTATGTAATGTAACATTTTATTATCGATCACACGATAAAATTGATTTTCGAACATACTATTACGGTACTTATTGTACGGTTCATGTATTTGTATCATGTAGTGTGTAAGGTGTGGTTGGTGGTATTGGTGGTACCTGCACGGGGTGCGGGTGGTGAGGCGGGCTGGCAGTGGGCGGCGCGTGGTTGAGGTACGCCACGTGCGGGTGGTGATGGTGGTGGTGACCGCCTCCCGGACCCATCAGCGGACACAGGACCTGGAATACACACACAAGTCTACTGTAATTGTCTTTTTAAGTTTTATATTAATAAATTATTCAGATCTTTGAAATAAAACCATCAATGATAACATGAGTAACACTAGCTCACCTGGAACGGTGGTTGCTGGTAGTGGTGGTGGGGGTGTGGATGCGGGTGCGGGTGGGGATGGGGCGTGTGAGCTGGCGAGGGCGGCGGGTAGAGCGCGGGGGAAGCGGCGGCCGGGGAAGGTGCGGGGGGCGCGTACTCGCCCACGCCCCCGCCCACACCGCCACCGACGCCCACGCCGCCCACTCCGACGCCTCCGCCGCTGTACATCCGCACCTGGAATGTAACAAGAGTATTATGAGATTGTGAATAAGTAAAGATTATATATTTTTGTCTATGATGTTTACACGATATTATCTTTTTTATGTGTAGAACCCACCATGTGTTGGTATTGCAGCGCGGGCTGCGCGGGGTGTGCGGGGTGCGCCGGGTGAGGGTGCGGGTAGGGCACGAACTGCTGCATGGGCGCGGGGGCCATCAGAGGCTGGCCCGTCGCCGCCGCCACCTGCACGCCGGAACCTGCAACGGACGATGTTTAATAATACTCATAACATTAATGTCATTTGATAAGAGCTAGAAATTTCATAAGTGACACTGATGTTATATACGAGTCTCACCCTTTCTGAAGTTTCTCTGCGGCGGTTGCATGGGTGCGTGCTGTCCGCCCCCTCCAGCTACCGCCCCGCCTCCCATGGCCGCACCGTACAGCTGCACACACGGACAACATTAGAGTACATGTATGTACAACACATACACATTGTCCTACAGTGT